>JANHMN010000005.1:60248370-60306155 GCA_030674055.1 Rhabdomys pumilio | reverse complement strand
GTGTGTGTGTGTGTGTGTGTGTGTGTGTGTGTGTGTGTGTGTGTGTGGCATATAGCACTTGAAAGGATAAACACAGTGGGGCAGGAGGTGTAATTAAACCTTGCCAGGTCTTAGTGATTGACATTACACAAAGCTATTGTTAAGTTACACATATCTTAAGAGGGAGATTGGCAATAATTATTAACAAATTAGCACACATTAGTTTATCAGATTAACTTGCAGGATGCTGAAACCTTGGTAATAAAAACAAACTAAGTATTATGCCCTAACTCTAAACAAAAATCTAAATAAAAATGCCCCTTTGATTAAATTACAAAAAGTAAGGTTTCAACAACTCAAATGTGCCAACCATGAACTATCGTCTATGTACGTACTCAAATACTGAAACCTAAGATAATTTCACTGTAAGCATCCCAATGTTGTTAGTAATAATAATAACAACAACAGCTTATATATGTACCATCGGCATACATAGAAAGAGAAAGCAGGAGAGAAGCTATGTTGAGCCATGTGATAAAGGTAGTAAACATCTACCTCTGTAAAAATGGACATGAGCCAGCATATTTTTCCCTGCTTGCTAACTGGCTCTAATAATTTCATTTGGTCTCAAGTGATTCATGTATATTCATGCCTGTAAAATGCTTTTTTCTGTTTCATCTCTTCTGCCCACTCATCATCATTTGCTTTCTCTTGCTCATCTTTAGTGTTTGAATCCCCCCCCCCCCGCCCCAGTCTTTGTGCCTAGATTCTGAAAGATAAGCCTATGTGTGACTTCTCAAAATTCAAAATTATTGTTTTGAGGTGCTTTAAAAATATGGTATGTGTGAGGTATTTATGAAAGTACTACAATGGCGTATAAATGATTATTCCTTAGCCCCCTTCTCCCCAACATGTGATTTGAAACAAGAATTTTTATATGTGGGCCTCAGTTTCCCCATCTGTAAAATGAAAGAAATAAATCCCATTATTTTCCAGATTAATTTCAGCTATGTTCAGAATTCATTAATTCTCTTTGTTGGATCAGACAGCCTTTTGAGGAGACATGAAATCCCCGGGGAATCTTTTTTTTTTTTTCTTCAGTGAATGTGGGTATTAATGGAAAGCTTGATTTACTTTATTGTCATCACTTTTAGATGTTTCCTTTCATAAAGGATTAAAAAAATATGTGCATTTACCCACCATGGCACTTGTGTCGCCCACAGCTTCAATAGCGCTTGGCGCAGGCAAAAGGGATTTTCAGATACGACATCGAGGGCTCCAAGACCATACATCAGAGTATAATTTCAGCTTTGTGTGAAATGGAGGCTACAGATTCAGTTTTACAGCGTCTGGGGATCAAGAGATGTGGGGTTTTGTTTGTTTGTTTGTTTTGTTTTGTTTTTATGACACCTCTACTCCTGTGAAACGCACTAATTTATGTCGCAGTGTGAAAACGGGGGCACTTCCGTGGGTCTCCTTTAAACACACGGCATCTTTAAACACACAGCATCTCTGTCCACCGCACGTTACCACGGGGGAACTACTTGAACTAATCCGAAGCATCCGCGGAACACTGGGTAACTACAAAAGACCCCAGTTCTAGCCTTTCCCGACTCCTCCGCCCTCACCTCAAAGTCAGGACCTCGATTTTATGGTCTGTAAAGATTAGGAAAAGAAGTAGGTTTCCCACAGCCTTTAGGAAGGGGCACGTCCTCCCTTTGACTCGGGTCCCCCTAACGGTCTCTTTTATTCAAGAGTCTGGGGCCACCTGTTGCTTTCGACTTAAGTTTTCTTCCTCCGCTGCCTTCACGCTCCCTCAGCAAGTGCCGTGGGCGTGTGTTTATTGTCGTGAGACTCCCTCAGGCGCTCTGTCAGCTTTTCCCGACAGTTCGGGAGGGACAGCAAACTTTGAAGGCAGGCTCTTCCGCGCCTGCAGGGGGCAAGGGTCAAGCCGGGGGCCGGAGCCGGCGCGCCGCGCACGCCCCCGCGCCCCTCCGCGGAGCAGCCACTACGTCACGTCGACGGCAAGCGGAGGTTCCCCAGCACGCGCAGCCAGTTGCCTGCAAGCGCGGCCAGGGGCGCGACGCGGCGGAGACTCCGTGGCCGGCTCCGGCCCTGCCGCTGAGGGGGCAAGGCGGCCCCTTGGTGACGACTGGGCTAGGGGAAGAGGCGAGTACCAGAGGGGCCCCGCTGAGGTCCGCCAAGGGGGCTGGGGTGGCGGCGGGGCTGTGGTTCGCGCACTGAGGAAAAGCCACCTCGCGGGTTGGCCGGAGCGCGCGTGTTCCGGCAGGGGAGAGGCGCGGGAGGTGGCGCGAGGCGCCGCGGGGGCGGAGAGAGACAGCGAGCGCCCGCAGGCCGCTGGGGGGCCCCCGGGTGGCCTCCTGACAGGGCCACTGCCTTGACGTCGTCGCCCAGCTTCGCGCTTCAAACGGGCGTGAAGAGGGCGAGACGGAGAGCCGAGGCGGAACTTCGGCTGAGGACCGGAGCTGCGAAAAGAGTCTTGTGGGGAAGAAGGCGAGGGCGGGAAAAGGGAGCGCAGCGGCGCCAGGTTGGTCTTCTGACGGTTTGGGCCCCCCGCGACTGGGAGTTTGAGTGTCTGGCTGTCTCTGAGGTGAAAAGCCCCGAGATTTCTCCCAGTGCTTAGGCTCAGGGCACAGTGGGGAGGTAAAGACAGGAAAGGGGGCGTGGGTTCTGGGAAGGCGGACTTCAGCTCAGCCTTAGGAAAAATTCCCACAAAATTTCGCCTTTGGCAAGCCTTGGGGTATCCAGCCGGCCACTCCAACCTTAGGATGGTGGCCTTCCCCTCCGCCGCCCCCGCCATGACCAGGGATGGCTTTTGATTAGATAGCAGTCCAACGGCTCTTTAAATGTCTAAATCCTTAGAGCCCATGATTCACCTTTTATGATCCTTGTCAGCATTATTTATATAATTCTCTTACAGAAATAACCGTGGTCAGTTCAGCTGCTATTGTAGAATTTGGTTTGCTTTAAATTTTAATGCCTTAATGTCTTAGATGTGGTAATAGGACATCTATTGTGTATTTAAACTACATACGGCTTAATTAGAATGCCAATAATTAGGGGCCCTCCAGTTTCCAGTGTAGCACCCTACACAGGCTGTAGACCCAAGCCCTTCAGCATTATAAAGCAAGGTTAATTAGCTCTTTTCAAAGCTAGACAACATTCATAGGAATAGATTCTGAGGTCTTAAAAGAACATTTTCCACTATTTTAGACCACAAATATTTTACTTTTAACATTTATTTCACTGATTTTTGTTTTTTTTTTTCTTTTATTTTCATTCTTAAGAGCTGAGATAAGAACCCTGGGTGAATGTTTTGAATAAACAGACGTATGGATTTGCAGCAGTCTGAGAAAACAGGCCACAGTCCTCTTATCTACAGTTAAAAGAAAAAGCAGTGGGTTCCAGAAAGGCAAAAATCAAATCATTTGAGTAGATTAGACAAAAGAATGGAGAAAATTATCGCCATTGCATACTGAAGACCCATTTCTTTGAAATTAAAGGCCTTTGATGGTGCTCTGAAAACACAGCGGTACTACATGTTTTAAACTAGTGAAATTCCTCATGCTGGGCATATAGTGAGCACACATCACTTGCTTATTGAATTTACATATGTACTTGAATGACATGAAATATTTTCGGTCTTATTGGAACAAACTTTCTGTTGAATGTCAGCATTTATATGAATGTCATATTATTAATTTTATTCTCTTCATAGTAACTGAGGAAAGCTTTCACAGTTCACCGTGGTGCTTACCTAATCTCCTTTATTTTATTTCCCACCCTCCCTGTAGTCTCTGCTATCCTCCCATTTCCTGCTGGTGGATGCCTTGCTGCTTTCATCTGTATTTTAAGACAGCTGATGATCTGACAGTAAGCATTAAGATTTTTTTCAGATCTGTTTCATTAGTAGCCTTGGTAGTTTGAGATTATTTTCTAAGTAAGTGACCCTAATACTTGACTGAAAAATCTAACCTTGTGTTGACAATGTAGTAATTATTAGTTTTCAATAAATTAAAAGAAAGTACAATTAAAGTTGATTATAGTCACCCCCACCAAACTCCAGTGGACTGGACCAATGGCTTTGGTTAAAGTAAATGGTTAAAAAATGGGTCACAAGACAAAAATGAGGTTATGTATCTGAATAAGAGACAGGTAGGGAGGAACAGGGGCTAAGGAGAGAGGGAGAGAGATTAGAAATGTTGGGGAAAATAATCAGAATGCAATATAAATATGTTTGAAATTCCCAAAGAACTAACTCAACAAAAATATTGTGCCCACAATTCTCATTATCCACAATTTTACCTATTTAACAATAACCAGATATGGCTAATACCTACCATATTGAACAATGCTAATGTAGAAAATTTTGACATTGTTGATTGTTCTATTAGTTGTTCTTGAGAAATCCTGTTAGCTCATGACATTTCTTAAATTTGAGAGTGAAATTCAAACTCGGTTTTATCGAAGAGGAAGGTACAGGTAAACAAAATACTTTACAGTCATCTAAGAAATGATTATGGAAATAAGGGTCTAAATAAATTGGGGTGAGGAGGGAAAGAATGGTGATAGAATTAATCTAATGTGATCATCGTCATTAAGGCCACATTTAATATTTAGTAGACAATTGCTTTGTTATTTTAGAGCATCTTTTAAAATATGAATGTTTATAGTTAATACTTTGTAAAGTGTTACTGTATAGTAATTCAGTTTAGTTAAAAGGTAGATCTAAAAGGAAAAACAAGTTTAGAGTGTCTTTCCTATCACAGTATTATATGCCATTTTTGTTTCCTTTTGTTCTATTTTTTTTTTTTTGTCTCTTGAAATATGGTCTCACATAGCCCAGGTTGACCTCAAATTTTTTACCTAGCCAAATGAATGAACTTGCATTCCTGATCCTTCTGCATCTGTCTCCCAAGTACTGAAATAGTAGGATTGTGCCACGGTGTCTGGCTTATATTTTGCTTAATGTAATGGTTAAGAGTTGAGTGATACAGCATGGATCCTGAAAGCTGCAAAAAAAAAAAAAAGGGGGGGGGGCTTCAAGATTATCAAGAATAATAATGATTCACATTTTCAGAATGAATATTTTGATTCCAGAAAGCATGTTACATATATTTTTTTGCTGTATGTGGGGCAGATTTTATAATTTTCCCTTCATGGTTCATTTCTGTCTCATTTTCTTTGGTTTGACTCAGATGCCACCTGCTGCATGAAGCTGTTTTCTGTACAGATAAGCATGAACTTCTTAACTTTTCTTATATAGTATTATTAAAGTTAATTAAGGTTCATGTATTTTCTTTTCTATCTTAGTGGAGTCCTTCAATTTCTTCTCCTACAAAACAGAAATCATTTGGAATATGTATTTGGATTTTTTTTGTATTATTCTAAACAGTCCAACTCTAAATTATAGTTACTAATTACTAACAATGTGACCATTACTAATGGTCAAGTATTTTGCTCCAAACCTCCATACCTTATAATATATGATAATAAAATATAGAGTGTATGACTGAATAAAGCATCAAACTTAATAAGTTCTATTTTCTTCATTCTTAGGTATAAAGATTTTCTCTGTCCATTCTGAGAGATGGCACAGTTGTTTCATTATTTCCAGGGAGACCCTGTTGTGACATCCTCTCCCACTGAAGTTCGTATGTGGGTAGAAGGTAAGTACTTGAAACATTTTTTATTCCATTCATTCCACATCATGCTTCATCTCTTTATAATGTTAGGAGACCATATTTTACAGACTTACGGTACATAAAAATAGCACTTTTCAATCTTTCAAAGAAGATGTTTCAATATTTAAAGTTTATACACAAACTCTGTAAATTTAAATTCACACCATTGTATTTTATGTATATATGTTACAAGAATAATTTTGTAATTGGGGTGAGGATATAGCTTAATGTTAGAAGCTTGTTTAGCATGTGCAAATGCCAGGGTTTAATTTCAAGCAATATACATGATTACATTTACATGCAAAAAAGAATAATTTCCTTTTCTAAATTAATACCTTTCTTGTGTGGATATTGGAATTAAAGTATTAATTAGAATTAAAGTATTACATTTATTATTGGATGCTCCCAAAACATTCAGAAATAATGACAGCATATAAATAAAGAGCAGTAGTAGATAATGTTATACATTATCTTACAGAAAGAGAAGGATGAGCAATGTAGGGCAATGAGCACAATGAAAGGAGAGTCAAATGCAATTATTTTTATTGCTAATTAAGTAAGTTACTATGTTTAACCATTGAGAGATAAGGTTAAGTTTAAATCCATCACATTGTGTTCATATTAACAGATATTTAGTGAATAATACATTTATTGATAAGAAGAGGAAAACCATAGATAGCTTTTTTAAAAGTTTATTTATTACTATCAAAGCAAAGAATACTCTGGGAAAATTGAATTTCTTAGCAATTTTTTAAACTATAGAATCCCTCCTCTAATGATAATATGTATCATTGAGATATTGGAGAGCTCTTTTTACATAGTGATTAGTAATAATGGTTTAGAATATTCTATGTTAAGCAAATTGGATCAGGAAACACATAGATGAAAATTAAAAATCTTCAAAAATTTCATCTATAAAATAGCTTTGGTATATTATTTTCTCATATTATGTTAAAATGGTACATTTATCTAACAAGGAAATTATAATAAACAATTTAAATTATATCAAATTAGTTTAATGTAGAACCATTTCAAGTAAACAGCATTCCATTTATTTGTTCACGTTTAATAATCATGTTCAAAAATTTTAATCTCTGAAAAATTAAATTCCTTAAAGCCAATATATTTTTGTAGTTCAGGAAATAACAACTTGGTTTCTACTTTTAAGTTCTTATATCTCAATTGCTATTTCTACCTTTGTTTCTGTGAATTACCTTCTTTTAATTTTCAAACTTTGAATTTATAAACTAATGAAAACAGTGCTAATGTAAGGAGAAATTTCGCACTTCCTTGTGATCCCATATCATTTCCATTCTTTCTCATTACACTTTCTGTCGGTCATTCTAATATTGGCTCGATGTTTATGTGTGTATGAACTCACATTTTATCTTCTTTATAAAGTTTTAATTTTTTGAAGGTATGAAATTATATTTTTCATTTTTGTATGTAAGAATATGTATCAAAATTACTTGTAAATAGTATTGCTCATTAAGTAATATTACTGGCAATATAGTTACTTTAATATTTCTAATCTCAATTTTTCTCTAATATTATCCTTATAGCAAAAAATGTTTAAGGCTGCACTGTTAGTTAACCTTTGTTTGGTAGTATGGTCATATTTTATAGCAGTATTTGTTAAAGAAAACAATTTAAATAAGCAGATAATGAATTATAGACACCTGACCTCACTGCTTTTCATTCTTTTACCAAATAAAGACCTTTTCTGTACTAGAATCCTAGCTTTGAATTGGTTTAATTTATTGTGTGGCAAAGTTATTGTAAATATAAATGATTTCTGTTACATGAAGAGAAAAAACAAATGTGTTAAAACCAATTGGACATATTGAAGACATTTCTCACAACACTAATAAGACATGGGTGTTTACAGGTAACATTTATGTTAGAATGTCCCAATATCTTATTTTTAAACTGGGTAGTCTGAGATTTTTATATATAGGACTGCATATTTAAGTTTAGGTAATTATATTTTTAAATTAAAATATAATTAGATAATTTCTCCCTTTCTTCTCATTCCAGTTCTCTCTCTCCACACATTCCCTGTCAAATTTATTGCATTTTTCTTTAATTATTGCAGCATATATGTTTTTAAACACACATATACAAGTGTATAAAAACAGCTCATTTAGTCCCTTTAGTACTGCTTGAGGGTTTTTGTTTTCAAGGGGTTAGGTGCTAATCACTTGGTATTAGATAACCATTTATGACTTTGATTCCTGGGGAAGACTACCCCTCTTGTATCAGTCATTAATTGCCTGTATCTTTTTATCTAGGGGTGCAAAGGGACAATATATGGTGAGATTTCACTCTTCTATATTGGCATGCAAACTGGTATTGCCATTGTTAAGGTCTAGTTTAGGCAGCCATGTTGCTGAGATTTCATGATTGTAACTGTTCTGTCATATCTAGAATACATAATCATGTTATAGACGTGGTTCTCCTGCTTTTACAGTCTTGCCACACACTTTTCTACAGTGTTCCCTGTAAAGAAGTATGTGTAAGGAGCATATTGTAGGTGTATCACCTGTATCACAGTTGTCCTCCATATTTTGATTAGATGTAGCTTTCTGTGATGGTCTTCATTTGCTGCAAAAAGAAGCTTTTAAAATCAGGCCTGAGAGCTACACTTCTGTGTGAGTATAGGGATCAGAATTTAGAATAAATTTAGGAATTATACTGATTTAAGAAAGTAGCCATACTGGATTGTCCTCTAGGGTTCATGAACTCACTAACTATGGGTAGTTAGTTATCTTTACATTACCAGACATGTTTTTCCTCCTTTTGAGCAAACCTTAAGTCCAATAAGTCCATGGTATCTTTACATTACCAGACATGTTTTTCCTCCTTTTGAGCAAACCTTAAGTCCAACAGCTGTCATGAAGATATAGGTGCCACTACTAGACACTTAAGGTAATCTTGCCCTTCTGGTCACTATTGTGTCATAGGTATCACAACTAGATAGGACTATTGATTACTTCCTGTTTCTGGTAGCTTGCATAGTTGCTTCTGGAAATATGAGAGTTAGTTTTCAAGGAAGAAGCTTTCAGATCAGACTCATCTAGATTCTTATTCCAAGTTCACACACTGTCTGGATGATGTCTTCATCTCTAAGGGTTTACTATCAGTTTCCAGAGACAATAAAGTGCAACAGAAATAGGCTATATTGTTTTGGGAGCATGTTGGAATACCCTGACAAACAACTTGAAGTGAGGTCTCTGGTCCTTCCTATGGAGACTTGTTTGTGGCTCTTCAGGAAAGCTTTATCGCCCAAGCTGCATAACTACATTTATTTAAACTATATGTGTATGTATACATATATGCTTATATGCATTATGTGTAACTTCATGTAAATATTAAATATCATTCCCTAGGCATTTTCAAATATTGTCACTGTTATAGTGTTATATTTCTTCCTTACCTCAGTTCCTCTATTTTTCCTTTACCCCTTCTGTATATCCTATTCCTTCTCTAGAGCCTCTTGCTCTGCATTGTTGATTTTTGCTTTCCTTGTTTCTGTGGTTACTCCAGGTTATATACTCAAATAAGAAGATTTGCATCTAGGAATCATAAATCTGGGAGACCACATAAGATTTGTCTTTATAGGTCAGGAATACAACACCCAACAAAATATTTTGTAGTTTCTGAAAAATTTTAACCTGAAAATGTCATGATTTTATTTTCTTACAGATGAATGTATTCCATAGTGTATATGTGCCACATTTTCATTATCCATTCATCAGGTGAAGGTCATTTAGGTGTTTGCATTTTCTAGCTATTGTGAATAGTAGCAATGAGCATAGTTGCACAAGTATCAGTGAGTCAGGGTGTCAATTCCTTTGATCATATGCAAGTTGGGTCATATGGTAGATTGATTTTTAGTTATTTGAGAATTCCTCACAATGATTTCCAGAGTGGTTGTATCAGTTTACAGTCTAAAAACAAGTGAACAAGGGCTCCCCTTCTCCCATATCCTCTCTAGTATTTGTGGTTAGTTTTCTGACTGGAGCAAGATGGTATTTTAAACTAGTTTTAATTTGCATTTTTCTAATTGCTAAAAATGCTAAAAACTTTTTGAGCAATTTATTAGCTCAGATTTTAATTTGATTTAAAATTCTGTGCAGATCCATCCCCTTGTTTTATATTCTATATTTTTAAATTTTATTGCTATTTTTAATCTTTACAATTAAAATATGATAGGATCATTTTCCTCTTTCTTTTCTTACCTCCAACTACTCCCATGTATTCCCACCCATTCAAACTTGAAATCATGGATTTTTTTTCTTTAGTTGTTATTACATGCTTCCTTATTTTGTGCGTGTGCATATGCATGTATGTACTAAATATATGTGTATATAAATACATATCTATATATTTATATTTATGTAAATATAATATATTCATGTATATTTACCTATATATTTATATAAATATACATTTACATATTATATATGAATATATATATATACACACACATATATATGTATACACACACACACATTTAACCTGCTCAGTCTGTCTAGTGTTACTTGGTATTGGATAACCAATGAGGAGACACTTTCCTGAAGATGACTGTTTCTCTGTTCTCAGCATTCCTTAGTTGCCTGTAGTTCTTTTTGTTTCTTGGTGACATATTTTTCTTCCATTTTAGCATGCTTATTTGTATTATACTTTACAGTTATTATTTAGGCAACCGTATTTTTGAAGTAGCATGAGTGAAGCTTCCCTGTCATTTCTAAAAAACACAGTGTCAACAGCAGGTTTTCTTGCCTTCTGCTCTTAAAATATCTTAAAATATTCCTCCTTCCTCTTTTGTGATATTCTCTGCATCTTAGGTGCAGGATTTATGTTGTAGATGTATCAATTGGGGCTGGACATTCCACATTACTTGTTCTGTGTATTTTGACCAGCCATAGTCTTTTTGTAATGGTCTCCTGTTGTAAGGGCAAGTTTCTTTGATGAGAGATATAAACTATACTTACTTGTGAGAATAAGAATGAATATTTAGAATGCAGTTGGTAAATATACTGACTTTGGAAAGTGGCAGCAATAGGTTCTCCTCAAGATCCATGACCTGAGTTAGCTCCATTTCCAGTACTCAACATGATTTTCCTTTGTATTTTTTGGCCTTACCTCCAATTAGATAGAGACTTGTTGGCTCTCACCAATTTATGAGTGCCATTATTACATTGTATTGAGATTACTGGTCTTCCTATGGGGTCGCCCTCCTCCATAACTTTCAGCCTTTCCCTTATTCAACCACAGGGGTCCCCAACTTCATTCCAATGGTTGGGTATATGTATCTACAACTGTCTCAGTTAGCTGTTTGTTAGGCTTCTCAGAGGACAACCATAGTAAACTCCTGTCTGTAATCACAACACAGCATCAGTAATAGTTTCAGGCCTTGGAGCCTCCCTTTGAGATGGATCCCAAGTCAAGCTGGTCATTGGACCACCTTTCCCTCAGTCTCTTCTCTATTTTATCCCTTCAGTTTTTTTAGACAGGAACAATTCTGGGTCTGAGTTTTTGACTGTGGGATGGAAACCCCATCCCTCCACTTGATGTCCTGTCTTTCTACTGGAGGTGAACTCTACAAGTACCCTCTCTCCACTGTTGGGCATTTTATCTTTGAGTCCTGAGAGTTTCTTAACTCCCACATCTCTGGTACTTTCTAGAGGGTCCCCCCACCTGCCACCCCAGAGGTTGCATATTTCCATTCATTCTGCTGGCCCTCAGGATTTCTATCTTGTTTGCCCCTTCCATACCTGATGATGTTTTCCTTTTCCCCTCCCTGTCCCTCTCCCACCCAGGTCCCTCGCTCTGCCTCATGTGATTGTTTTCTTCTCCCTCCCAACTAGGATTGAAACAGTCCCAAATTGAGATTGAAACAGTACATACCATGTTGTCAGCTAGTTGCTGGCAGGTCCAGGCAAGACGAGAGCAGCCTTGGTACCACCAGGTCTCTCGAGGGCTGAGCGGGATGGTGAGTGTCGATGGCCCAAAAGAAACACACCAGGCAGGGAGGCTTGTCGAAGCAGGAACTCAACTTTATTGAATCAGCCTCTCGTTTATATAAACTCTTATATAAAGAGTATAGGGAGGGGAATTTTTGGTGGTGTGAGATAATGTAGGATGTGGGAAAGCTTGACCAAGGGTATGGGGTGACTGACAGGGCCAATGGCAAATCTCTACATTAGCAACAGTGGGGAAGAGGCAGGGCCAGACAGGTCTTGCTGAGTCACTTCAATACAGAAGTGACTGAGATAGGTCTCAAAACTTGAGCCAGGCTTAGGCTCTCCCACAAGGCTGCAGAAACTTGAGCCAGGCTCAGGTTAGTCTACAAGGCCCAAACCAGGGCTGGAATGGGGCCCAACATCATGTAAGTCCTTTTGGGTCTGAGGTAGCTCACTCAGAATGAGATTTTCTAGTTCCATCCATTTGCTTGCAAAGTTTGCAAAATTCATGATGTCCTTATTCTTTCTTTTTAATTTTTTATTGGATATTTATTTATATATCAGATGCCATCACCTTTCCCCATTTCCCCTCTCTAGAAACCTCCTCTCCCATAACTCTTCCTCCTTTTTGAGTTTATACAATTTTAATTACATGCACGTATTAAAGTCAGTTCTAGTTTGAGGAATTAACAATATAATAGATGCAAATAGTCAAAGAACAAGAAAAGCAATAAGCAAAATTCTGTGAACACTCCCATGATCATTGTTTCCTCAGGGTTTATCAGGATGAACCAAAACATCTGAGGCAACTTCCTTGTCTTAGCCCAAAGTCATTTTCATGTCTGAAGCCTACTTCCTTGTTGTAGCCTAAAATTTAGATTCCTGCCTGAAATTACTTCTTTGTTCTAGCCTAAGATTTAGATTCTTGTCTGAAATTCTGCTGAGTGTTTATGTGGTAGATACTGCTGATAAAATTACCCATGGCCTGAGGTCAGTATTACTATTTTGGTCAAGCTTCAAAAATGGAATATATAGCTTGATCATGCTAGCCCTTTTTGTGCTGGGAATACTTTTATTCCTGCCCATCATGTTAAAGCTTGTCTTTAACAACAACATGTTGGCAGCCAAAGTATATGGCCTGAACCTGAAAATGTACCCCCAGACAGAGTTATTAAATTAACAGGCTGGCAAGTCAAGGATGGGTAAGATTCTTCACAGAGCCTTACCAACCTAAGACAGAAGTACATGCTTTTGATAATGCATATTTCATGATGGATAAGGAAGGCATTTTTGGCAGAATGACCTAAGACAATCTCAGTCTTGTTTATGAAATAAAAAAAGGGGGAAAGGCAGAGAGCTTTGGGGGCTGTTTGGAAAGAATCGGACATGGGCCAAGGACAAGGAAATGGGCTGCTTGGCAGGAATATGACATTGGCCAAGGACAAGGAAGTGGGAATCTGACATTAGGCTAGAACAAAGATGTCCTCATTTTTAATAGCTGAATAGTGTACGATTGTATAAAAGAACCACATTTTCTGTATCTATTCTTCTGCTGTAGGACATCTGGGTTGTTTCCAGTTTCAGAATAATGCAAATAAGGCTGATATGAACATAGTGGAGGACCACATGAACCTGTGACATGGTGGAGCATCATTTGGGTATATGCCCAAGAGTGGTATAGCTGGGTCTTCAGGTAGATCTATTTCCAGTTTTCTGAGGAACTTCCAGAGTGGTTCTACCTGTTTACAGCCTCACCAACAATGAAGGAATTTTCCTCCTTCTCCACATCCTTGTCAACATGTGCTGTCACCTGAGTTTTTGATCTTAGACATTATGATTGGTATAAGGTGGAATCTCAGGGTTGTTTTGATTTGCATTTTCCTGATGACTAAGGACATTGAACATTTCTCTAAATGCTTCTTGGCCATTAGAGATTCTGCTATTGTAAATACTCTGTTTACAACAGCAAGAGCTCTGTTTAACTCTATACTCCAATTTTTGATTGGGTTGTTTATTTTTTGAGGTTAGCTTCTTGAGTTCTTCATATATTTTGGATATTAGTCCTTTATTAGATTTGGGATTAGTGAAGATTTTTTTCTCCAATTTGCAGGTTGCTGATTTGTCCTATTGACTATGTATTTTGCCTTACAGAAGCTTTTCAGTTTCATGAGGTCCCATGTATTAGTTCTTGATCTTAGAGCCTGAGCCATTAGAGGTTTGTTTAAAAAATTTACCCCTTTCCCAACCTCCTCCTATGCCAATTAGTTTAAGGCTCTTTCCCACTTTCTCTTCTATTAGATTGAGTATATCTAGTTTTATGTTAAGGTCCTTTATCCACAAGGATTTGAGCTTTGTACAAGATGACATATATGGATCTATATTGAATAGATATGAGGAGAGTGGGCATCAATGTCTTGTTCCTTATTTTAGTAGGATTGCTTCAAGTACTGCTTCATTTAATTTGGTATTGGCTGTTGGTTTTCTGTATATTGCTTTTTATTAAGTTTAGGTATGAGCTTTGAATTCCTGATCTCTTCAATACTTCTAACATGAAAAGGTGTTGTATTTTCTTAAAGGCTTTTTCAGCATCTAATGAGATGATCATGTGACTTTCTTTCTTGAATTTGTTTATATAGTGGAATGTGTTAAGGATTTTCATACATTGAAACAACCCAGCATCCCTGGAATTAATCCTACTTGATAGTAGTGAACGATGGTTTTGATCTATTCTTGGATTCAATTTGCTGAAATTTTATTGAGTATTTTTGTATCAATATTCATAAGCAAAATTGGTCTAAAGTTTCCTTTCTTTGTTGTGTCTTTATGTTGTTTAGGTATCAGAGTAACTTGGCTTCATAAAATGAATTAGGTAGTGTTTCTTCTCTTTCTACTTTATGAAATAGTTTTGAGGAGTCTTGGCATTAGCTCTTCTTTGAAGGTCTGGTAGAATTCTGTGCTAAATCAATCTGGCCCTGGGCTTTTTTTATTTGGGAGGTTTTTAAGGATTTTTTCTATTTCCTTAGGGGTTATGGGTCTGTTTAGATGGTTTATTTGATCTTGATTTAACTTTGGTACCTGTTATCTGTTTAGAAAATTATCCATTTCATCTAAATTTTCCACTTTTGTTAAGTATAGACTTTTGTAATAGGATCTGTTTGTTTTTTAATTTCCTGTTTCTGTTGCTATGTCTACATTTTAATTTCTGATTTTGTTAATTTGGATACCATCTCTATGCCCTTTAGTCAGTTTGGTTAAGAGTTTGTATATCTTGTTGATTTTCTCAAAAAAACCCAGCTTTTGGTTTTGCTGATTCATTTATTGTTCTTTGTTTCTATTTGGTTGATTTCAGCCCTGAGTTTGAGTATTTCCTGCTGTCTACTCCTCTTCAGTATATTTGCTTCTTTTTTTGTTCTAGCGTTTTCAGGTGTGCTATTAAGTTTCTAGTACAGGATCTGTCCAATTTTTTTCTTTTTCTTTTTTAAATTTCTTTACTAGGATACTTAGTGCTGTGAATTTTCTTCTTAGTACTGATTTCATTGTGTCTTGTAAGTTTGGGTATGCTGCATGACCATTTTCATTGAATTCTAGGAAGTCTTTAATTTGTTTTTTTTTATTTCTTTCTTGACCAAGTTATTGAAAAGAGAGTTGTTCAGTTTCCATGGATATGTGGATTTTCTGCAGTTTTTGTTGTTATTGAAGTCTAACTTTAATCCCTGGTGATCTGATAGAATGCATGGAATTATTTCAATCTTCATGCATCTGCTTAGGCTTGTTTTATAACTGATTATATGGTAAGTTTTGGAGTATGCACCATGAGGTGGTGAGAAGGTGTAATCTTTTTCTTTTAGGGTGAATTCGTTTGTATATATCTGTTAAATCCATTTGGTTTATAATGTCTATTAGTTTCCCTGTGTCTCTGTTTAGTTTCTGTTTCAATAACATGTCCATTGGTGGGAGTGGGATGTTGAAGTCTCTCACTATTATTATGTGTTTTGAGCTTTAGTAAAGTTTCTTTTATGAATGTGGGTGCCCTTGCATTTGGAGCATAGATGTTCAGAATTGAGACTTTGTCTTGATGAATTTTTCTTCTGATGAATATGAAGTGTCCTTCCCTATCTTGCTTGATATCTTTTGGTTGAAAGTTTATTTTATTGGATATTAGAATAGCAACTCTTTATTTCTTGGGACCATTTCCTTGGAAGACATTTTTCCAGCCTTGAAATCTGAGGTAGTGTCTGTCTTTGTCATTGAAGTGTGTTTTTTGTATGCAGCAAAATGCTGGATCCTGCTTGTGTATCCAGTCTCTTAACTTATGTCTTTCTGTTGAGGAATTGAGTTGAGAGATAGTAAAGCCAGGTGATTGTTAGTTCCTGTTAGGTTTGTTGTTGTAGGTGGCATTATGTGTATGCGATTCTCTCCTTTATGTTTGGCTGTGAGATAATTAATTTCTTGTTTTATCTTTGGTGGAGACACCCTCCTTCTGTTGGAGTTTTGCTTCTCATATCCCCTGTAGGCTCGATTGGTAGACAGATATTGTTTAAATTTGGATTTGTCATGAAATATTTAGGTTTCTCCATCTATGCTAATTGAGAGTTTGTAGGATATAGAAGCCTGGATTGGCATTTGTGTTATCCTAAGGTCTGTATTACCTCTGTCCAGGCTCTTTGGCTTTTAGGGTCTCTGTTGAGAAGTCTGGTATAATTCTGATAGGTCTGCATTTATGTTATACTCAGCCCCTTTCCCTTACAGCTTTTAATATTCTTTCTTTGTTCAGTACATTTCGTGTTTTGATTATTATGTGACAGGAACATTTTATTTTCTGTTCCAATCTATTTGATGTTGTATAGGTTTCTTGCACATTTATGGCTCTCTCTCTCTCTCTCTCTCTCTCTCTCTCTCTCTCTTCTCTCTTCTCTCTTCTCTCTTTTGTGAGCTGGGAATCTTCACTCTCTTCTATTCCTATTCTTAGGTTTGGTCTTTTCTTTGTATCCTGGATTTCCTGGTTGTTTTTGGTTAGGTGATTTTTTATGTTTTGCTTTTTTTTTTTAACTTTTGCATCAATATCTTCTAAGGCATCTTTTATGCCTGAGATTCTCTCTTCTATCTCTTGTATTCTGTTGATGATGCTTGGATCTCTAGCACCTGACCTCTTTCCTAGGTTTTCCATTTCCTGGGTTGCCTACATTTGTTATTTCTTTATAGTTTCTGCTTTCATTTTTAGGTCTTGGACTACTTTGTTCAATTCCTTCACCCGTTTGTGCTTTCTTATATTTCTTTAAGGAATTTATAGGAAATAGATTTGTTTCCTCTTTAAGGGTTTCTCCCTGTTTACCTGTGTTTTTCTGTATTTCTTTCAGTGAGTTATTCATATCCCCCTAAAAGGACTCTATTATCTTCATGAGATAGGATTTTAGATCTGCATCATGTTTTTTAGGTGTATTTGGGTATGCAGGGCTTGCTGAGGTGGGAGACCTAGGTTCTGATGGTACCAGAGTATATTGGCTTCTGTTGCTATAGTCTTGAGCTTGTCTCTTGATATCTAGTTATCTCTGGTGTCAGCTGGTCTTGGTGTCTCTGTCTGGAGCCTGCTTCCTGTGTCCTCGGGTTGCTGAAAGTCTCCTAGGAGACCTTTGAATCTGGCTGCAGCAGATCTCCAGGAAGGCCTTCCGACAGCCGGGTCTTCAGAGGAGCAGACAAGCTGATGATCTGCCCCAGTGGAAGGTGCAGCCTGGAAGAGAGGTGGAGATCAATTGGAAGGGCGTATTCCTGCTTCCACTGGGATCTTCAGGGGTTCCAGGTGCTGCAGTTATTTGGGAGGGTCACTTACCTGTTGCTATGGGTGTGACAGATCTTCTGGGAAGCCTTCAGACTGTGGAGTCTTCACAGGGGCAGAAAAGCTGATGCTCTGTCACAGTGGAAGGTGCAGGCCAGAAGCTCTACCAGTAATCTTTAAAACCTTTAATGTATTTGTAGAGGAATGTAATGTAAGTTGGTTGAACTAATTAATTAATTAATTACTAAGACATATTTTATGTTCATTTAAAATAATTTATTTTTATTATAACTTTGTTTATAGTTTGAAGAATTTATCAATTAATTTGATATATTTATGTTAAAAATTTTAGTACATTGTAAAATGTAAATTAAGTATCTTAGGGATTTAGATAGTTTTGCCTTAGTTTTTAATCCCTCTACTATGTGTCCACACTTATATCTCTATTTTCTACCATTTCTAACTCCTCTTTTTGCTAAATCAAATATTGTCAAATGCCAGAGAGTTTGCTTTGTTTTGAATTGAGATTTTAATTATGGTACATGACCAACTAAGCAATCCTTGTTCTCCAGATCATTGTGAGATAATCAGTGCTCATACATTTTTATTAATCAAACTTGTGCATGATTGATTTACTGATAAAGTATTTGTAAATGTCAATTTGGTTAAGAGATTAACTTTATAAAATAGATACATGTATTCCTAATAATTTTATTCTGTAGGGCAGTGTGGTATGATATGATTATACAATATCTTATAATATAGGCTAGTGCATAGAAATGGAACCATAAGCAACAGACTAATTTTTTGCATACTGCAATTCTACCTGGGTAGAAAGTGACCAGTGAGTATATATTTACAGTATTTATTTTTACATTGACTAAAAGATTAAAGTCTAAATCCTTAACCAATTCTGTAGACATTTTAAAATCCCAATTAAATAGTTATTTTCCAGTAACCTAACCAATACCTACCACAGTTACTTACTTTATGAGCCATAGTATTATTGGAAGTTTTTTAATTCATTGATTTTTCCAATGTATTTTTTTATTGATTTCTTTTTTGGGTTTCATTGTCTTAAAAAACTGGATATTTTATTTATTTATGTATCAAATGCTATCCCCTTTCCCTGTTTCTCCTCTGCAAACACCCATCCCATTCTCCCTTACTCTGCTTCTATGAGGGTGCTCCCCCACCCACCCACCCACTCCTGCCTAGGCCCCTTCTGCTCCTTCAGTTCTTCCCCTGACTTTCTATTGTGGTCCCTGTGATCAGTTCGATGGTTGGCTGCTAGCATCCACATCTGTATTGGTCAGGATCTGGCAGAGCCTCTCAGGAGACAGCTGTATCAAGCTCCTGTCAGCATGCACTTCTTGACATCAACAATAGTGTCTGGATTTGGTTTCTGTCTATGGGATGGATCCCCAGGTGGGGCAGACTCTGGATCGCTTTTCCTTCAGTCTCTGCTCCACTCTTTGTCCATGTATTTCCTTTAGACAGGAACAATTTTGGGTTAAAATTTTGGAGATGGGTGAGTGGCCCCATCCCTCAAACTGGGGGTCATGCCTAGCCTCTGGATGTGGTCTCAACAGGTTCTCCCTCCCCTTTGTCGGGTATTTCAGCTAATACCATCCCCATGGGGTCCTAGGAGGCTCTTGCTTTCCTGGCATCTGGGACTTTGTGGTTACTAACCTCTCAGTTCCCCATCCCCGATTGCTACAGACCTCAGTTCAATTTCCTGACTCTCTGTATATCTCTCCACCTCTTCTCATACCTGATTCTTCCCCTCTTTTTCTTCCCCCTCTCCTCTTCCTGCCAAGTCCTTCCTATCCTCTACTTCCCTTGATTATTTTATTTTTTCTCCTAAGAAGAACCAAAGCACTCACACTTTGGTCTTCTTTCTTCTTGAGCTTCATGTGGTCTGTGAGTTATATCTTGGGAATTTCGAGCTTTTGGGCTAATATCCACTTATCAGTAAGTAAATACCATGTGTGTTCTTTTGTGATTGGGTTACCTCACTCAGAATGATAATTTCTAGTTCCATCCGTTTGCCTGCGAATTTCATGAATTCATTGTTTTTAATAGCTGAATAATATTCCATTGTGTAAATGTACCACATTTTCTGTATCCATTCCTCTGTTGAGGAACATCTGGGTTGTTTACAGCTTCTGGCTATTATAAATAAGGGTTCTATGAACATAGTGGAGCATATGTCCATATTACATGTTGGAGCATCTTCTGGATATATGCCCAGGAGTGGTATAGCTGGGTCCTCAGGTAGCACTATGTCCAAATTTTTGAGGAACATACAGACAGATTTCCAGAGTGGTTGGACCAGCTTGCAATCCCACCAGCAATGGAAGAGTGTTCCTCTTTCTCCATATCCTTGCCAGCATCAGCTATCACCTTATTTTTTTTATCTTAGCCATTCTGACTGGTGTGAGGTGGAATCTCAGTGTTGTTTTGATTTGCATTTCCCTGATGATTAAGGATGTTGAACATTACTTTATGTGCTTCTCAGCCATTTGGTATTTCTCATTTGAGAATTCTTTGTTTAGCTCTGTACCCCATTTTTAATAGGGTTATTTGATTCTCTTGAGTCTAACTTCTTGAGTTATTTGTAAATATTGGATATTAGATCTCTCTCATATTTAGGATTGGAAAAGATCTTTTTCCAATCTGTTGGTTGCCATTTTGTACTATTGACAGTGTCCCTTGCCTTACAGAAGCTTGGCAATTTTATAAGGTCCCATTTGTTGATTGTTGATCTTAGAGTATAAGCCATTGGTGTTCTCTTTAGAAAATGTTCCTGTGTGCCCATATGTTCAAGGCTTTCTCCCAGAAGGTTTTTTTTCTTCTGTTAGATTCAGTGTATCTGGTTGTGTGTGTGTGTGTGTGTGTGTGTGTGTGTATGTGGAGGTCCTTGATCCACTTGCACTTCAGATTTGTACAGTGAGATAAGAATGGATCAGTTTGTATTCTTATCCATGTTGACTGCCATTTGAACCAGAATCATTTGTTGAAAATGCTGTCTTTTTTCCACAGGATGGTTTTAGCTCCTTTGTCAAATATCAAGTGACCATAGGTGTATGTGTTCATTTCTGGGTCTTCAATTCTATTCCTTTGATCTACCTGCCTGTTACTGTACCAATACCATGCAGTTTTTATCACTATTGCTCTGTAGTACAACTTAAGGTCAGGGAAGGTGATTCCCCAAGATGTTCTTTTATTGTTGAAAATAGTTTTCACTATCCTGGATTTATTGTTATTCCAAATGATTTAATGTTGGTACCTGATATCTGTCTAGAAAATCGTCCATTTTATCTTTATTTTCCAGTTTTCTTGAGGATCTGGTAATTTTTTTGAATTTCCTGGTTTCTGTTGTTATGTCTCCCTTTTCATTTCTGATATTATTAATTTGGATATTGTCTCTGTAACTTCTGGATAGTCTGGCTAAGGTTTATCTATCTTGTTGATTTCCTCAAAGAACAAGGTTCTGCTTTTGTTAATTGTTTGTATAGTTCTTTTTGTTTCTATTTGTTTAATTTCAGCCATGAGTTTGATTATTTGCTGCCATCTACTTCTCTTGGGTGTATTTGCTTCTGTTTGTTCTAGAGCTTTCAGGTGTACTGTTAAGCTGCTAGTGTATGCTCTCCCAGTTTCTTTTTGAAGGCATTCAGAGCTATAAGTTTTCCGCTTATCACTGCTTTCATTTTTTCCCATAAATTTTGGTATGTTGTGTCTTCATTTTCATTAAATTTTAAAAAGTCTTTAACTTGTTTCTTCATTTCTTCCTTGACCAAGTTATCATTGAGTAGAGTGTTGTTCAGCTTCCATGAGTATGTGGGCTTTTTGTTGTTTAGTTGTTATTGAAGACCCTCTTTAGTCCATGGTGATTTGATAGGATGCATGGGATTATCTCAGTCTTCTTGTATCTGTTGAGACTTGTTTTGTGACCAATTATATAGTCAATTTTGGAGAAGGTACCATGAGGTTCTAAGAAGGTATATTTTTTTGTTTATGATGAAATGTTCTTTAGAAATGTTAAATCCACTTGGTTTACCCTTGCATTTGGAGCATAGATTTTCAGAATTGTCAGTTCATCTTGGTAGACTTTTCTTTTGATGAATATGAGGTATTCTTCCTTATCTTTTTTGATAGCTTTTGGTTGAAAGTCGATTTTATTTAACATTTGAATGGCTACTACAGTTGTTTCTTGGGACAATTTGCTTGCAACAATTTGCTTGGAAAATTGTTTTCCAGCCTTTTACTCTGAGGTAGTGTCTGTTTTTGTCACTGAGGTGTGTTTCTTGTATCCAGAAACATGCTGGGTCCTGCTTAAGTACCTAGTCTGTTAGTTTATATCTTTTTGTTGGGAAATTGATTCCATTGATGTTAAGATATTTTAAGGAAAAATGACTGTTGCTTCCTGTTAATTTTGTTGTTAGAGGAATAATTTTGTTTGTGTGGCTATCTTCCTTTGGGTTTGTTGGAAGATTACTTTCTTCACTTTTCTAGGGTGTAGTTTCTTTCCTTGTGTTGGCGTTTTCCATCTATTATCTTTTATTGTGGTGAATTTGTGTAAAGATATTGTGTAAATTTGGTTTTGTCGTGGAATATGGTTGTTTCTCCATCTATAGTGATTGAGAGTTTTGCTGGGTATAGTAGTCTTGGCTGGCATTTGTGTTCTCTTAGGGTCTGTATGATATCACTCTAGGATCTTCTGGCTTTTACAGTATCTGGTGAGAAGTATGGTGTAATTCTTACAGGTCTGCCTTTATATGTTACTTGACCTATTCCCCTTACTGCTTTTAATATTCTTTCTTTGTTTTGTTCATTTGGTGTTTTGATTATTATGTGATGGGAGGAGTTTCTTTTCTGGTTCAGTTTATTTGGAGTTCTGTAGGCTTCTTGTATGTTTATCAGCATCTCTTTCTTTAGGTTAAGGAAGTTTTGTTCTATAATTTTTTTGAAGATATTTACTGGCCCTTTAAGTTGGGAATCTTTGTTGTCTTCTATACCTATTATCCTTAGGTTTGATCTTCTTGTTGTGTCTTGAATTTCCTGGATTTTGAGGTTAGGAGTTTTTTGCATTTTGCATTTTCTTTGACTGTTTTGTAAGTATGTTTCTAAGGTGTCTTCTGCATCTGGATTCTCTCTTCTATCTCTTGTATTCTGTTGGTGATGCTGATCTATGACTCCTGATCTCATTCCTAGGTTTTCTATCTTCAGGGTTGTCTCTCTTTGTGATTTCTTTATTGTTTCTATTTCTATTTCTGATCCTGGATTGTTTTGTTCAATTCCTTTACCTGTTTGGTTGTGTTTTCCTATAATTCTTTGAGAGTTTTTTGTGTTTCCTCTTTAAGGACTTTTACCCACTTACCTGTGTTCTATTGTATTTCTTTAAGGGAGTTATTTATGTCCTTAAAGTCCTCTATTATCATCATGAGTTGTGCTTTTTAAATGTGGTTTTCTGGCATGTTTGGTTATCCAGGGCTCACTGTGGTGAGAGAACTGGGTTCTGATGATGCCAAGTAGCCTTTGTTTCTGTTGCTTACGTTCTTGCCCTTGCCCCTTGCCATCTGATTATCTCTGGTGCTAGCTCGTCTTGAGGTCTCTAACTGTGGCTTGTCCGTATTGTAAACCTGTGTGTCAACACTCCTGGGAGATCAGTGCTCTCCTAGTGTAATCTGGGCATGGAGCACTGTGGTACAGGGCCAGCTCCAGTTGTAGATGGAAACCTGAATGATCCTGTCCCAGGCTGCTCCTTTGTTCCTATGTCCTGAGGGCTCCAGGTGGGTTTCTCTTGTGCCAGATATTTGAGCAGAAATGGTGGTGTAATTCTTCTTACCTGTGCTCCCAGAGGGACCAGTTCTCTCCTGGTGGGATCTGGGTATGGAGAGCTGTGGCACAGGGTCAGCTCCAGGATGCAGATGGAAACTGGAAACTCATTGTCTTTTTTGGTTTGTTTTTTTGTTTTGCTTT
Source organism: Rhabdomys pumilio (assembly GCA_030674055.1). Classification (NCBI taxonomy): domain Eukaryota; kingdom Metazoa; phylum Chordata; class Mammalia; order Rodentia; family Muridae; genus Rhabdomys; species Rhabdomys pumilio. The sequence continues at coordinate 60,282,744 of JANHMN010000005.1, read as the reverse complement.
CTTCTATTTCTTTTGAATTCACTTTGTTTTTCTTCTAATTTCCTGAATGGAAATCTTAAATCATTGCTTTTAGATCTTTTATTAACCAAAATCCATCTCTTCAGTGGATTAGATTTTCATCTAATCTAAGATATAGATTTTCATCTAAATTCTTCTTTCATAAATTTTGGTAAGTGGAGTTTTAATTTGTATATAGTGAGGAAATAAATGCTGTGGATTTTTACATATTAGAAATTGACTTGCCATATTATCTACTTAATATCTGATACTATTATTTGATAGAAGATTGGCTCTGATTGAAATCATTCTTAATAATAATAATAATAGTAATAATAATAATCATTCTTTTTTAAACTTAATTATTTTATTTATTTACATTCCAAATGTTCCCCTTCTCAGAATTCTTCATCTCCTTCCACCTCCATTTGCCTCTGAGTTGTTCCCCACCCATCTACCCCCACCCACCCTCACCTTGCCTCTCCACTCCCGAGGAATCCCCTTTCCGTGGGGCATCAAGTCGCTACAGTATTAGGTACATCCTCACCCACTGAGGCCAGACAAGGAAGTCCTCTGCTACAAATGTGTATGGCAAGGCCGGGCACTGAGCAGTTCATGTGTGCTCTTTGGTTTGTGGTTTAGTCTCTGGGAGGTCTGAGGAGTCCTGGTTAGTTGATACTCTTGTTCTTCCTTTGGGGTTGCCATCCCCTTTAATTTTTTCAATCCTTACCCCAACTCTTCCATAGAGATCCCCAACTTCAGTTCAATGTTTGGCTGTAAGTATCTGCACCTATCTCAGCTGCTGGTAGAGCCTCTCAGAGGAGAGCCTTACTAGGTTCCTGTCTGCAAACACATCATAGCATCACTTATAATGTTAGGGTTTGGTGCCTGCACATGGCATAGGTTCCACGTTGGGCATGTCACCGGATGCTTTGTGCAAGGTGACAAATATGAATCTAATTTTGTTTTTAGACATCCAGACAACCAGTTATACCAGCATTGTTTATTGAAAATACTGTCCTTTCTCCACTGGATAGTTTTGGCTTCTTTGTCAAAGATTAAGTGACCATAGGTGTATGGGTTCATTTTTGGGTCTTTGATTCTATTGCATTGATCAACCTGTCTGTTTCTGTACCAATGCCATTTTGTATTTATCACTGTTGCTTTGTAGTACATCTTGAGGTCATGGATGGTGATTCTCCCAGATCTTTTATTGTTGAGAATTATTCTTTTTATTAAGATATTTATTTATTTATTTATTTATATCCAAAATGTGGCCACCTCCCAGTTCTCCCCTTATGGAGACTTTCTCCATCATCCATCCACTTATCTTGTGAGAGGGTGGGGCTCCTGGGTATCCCCCCCCCCACACTGGGGCATCAGTTCTCTGCCAGATTAGGCACATCTTCTCCCACTGAGGTCAGATAAGGAATCCCTATTGGGGATCAGATAGGACAGTCAGTCTACAGCTTTAGAGAGAGCCTTCATTCTAGTTGTTGGGCAGCCCTTAATGGATACTGAGCTGCACTTCTACATATATGGCAGGAGCCTCATTGCAGTCTCTGTGTGTCTTTTGGTTCATTGTTCAGTCTTTGCGAGCTCCAAGAGGTCAGGATTAGTTGACTTTGTTGGTTCTCCTTTGGCGTTTCCATCTCCTTCAGGGATTTCATTCCTTCCCCTCAGCTCTTCCATAATAGTTCTTGACCTCTGTCCAATGTTTGGCTGTGGGTATTTGCATCTGTTTCAGTCAGCTGCTGGATAGAGCCTCTTAGAGTCCAGTTAGGCTAGGATCCTGTTTGCAAACGTAACAGAGTATCATTAATAATCTTAAGGACTGAAATTCCAGGACATCAGAGGTTTGAACAGGTCTGCTCAGCTTGCTTGATGAGTAGATTCACCAAGGCTGTGTATTCTGCAATATACAATTCTCAAAACAAATTTTAGTATCAAGATAATTTTTTGTTTGAATTCTGGATCTAGTCTTCTGGCGGCCTGCCTCTGTCATGTCTAATCCATATAATTCTAGGAGTTTCTATGAGGGTGTGGTCCCACCATCCTCCCATTCCTGCCTCCCTGCTCTGGAAATTCCCCAAAACTACGGAATCCAAACTTTCAGGCATCAAAACTGTCCACTTCCACTGATGCCTGGCAAGGCTACCCTCAACTACCAATACAGGTGGAGCCGTGAGTCCCTCCCTTTGTGTTCTCGGGCTGGAGATTTTAGAATGGCTACTCCACCTTGTTTCTTAGGACCATTTGCTTGAAAAATTGTTTTCTAGTCTTTTACTCTAAGGTAAAGTCTGTCTTTGTCACTGAGGTGGATTTCCTGTATGCAGCAAAATGCTGGGTCCTGTTTACGTATCCAGTCTGTTAGCCTATGTCTTTTAATTAGGGAATTGAGTTCATTGATGTTCAACACCAATAATCAGCTTGAAGAAGTTAATGAAGAGTTGGCGCCCCTATTCCCTGGGCTTGGGGACTGAGGTGGTTAATATTGGGCTGTCTTTCTAGGGAAAAGTAGTGGTTTTGTTGGAACAGGGAGGATTAGCTAGGATTTATTGCATAGCCATAATCTATTCATAGAAATATATAGAATTGTTCTTAAGATGAAGTTATAATTTCTTAAATGGTACAAAATTTACTTTGATTTCAAATGTAAGGTTTTCATTGGTATGAGCTTCTTACTGATATAAAAGTGAGATGAATATTGTTACTCTCATAGGCATTGTGCCTATATAACACATTTAAGAATATAAGGCTTAGACCCAGTCGTGCTTTAACTTTTCTAACTGATTCGAGATGGTTAGCCTGTGAGTTAAGGACCTATAGCAAATTTATAGCTCTTAGTTTATCGTTAGGGAGTTTTCTATATTTTAATTAGAAATAGATAAGAGGAGTTAGCAGACAGCAGTCCAGATTACCTTACATGGATAGTTGGTATTTAAAACGTCAGAAGTCCACAGAAATGTTTGTAATGTCAATTGACAGAATTGACGTTACAAACATTTCTGTATTAATGTTCATTTTGATTAGACACCTGTCTGCTCCTGACAGCTTCCTGTCTTGGATTCTAAGAAGAAATTGAACATCTTTGGAGTTAGTCCAGTTGTGGTGAGACAGCCACTAGGCAAGAATTGCCTCTTGTCATCTACAGACAAATTACTGTCCAGAAAAGGACACACTTTCGGAATAGTCAACTGATTATATCTGCCTAGAAAGAGTAATCAGCCCTTAATAATTCTGCATTACTAGATCTGTCAGATGATCCTGGGCCAGAAGGCTAAAGATCGGATGCTCCAACATTTTGTAGTATAGGGACTGTCCAGGTGTTCAGTGGTCTCTATAAATTGGCTAAGTTTTAGAAGCTATGCTTTGTGCTTCCCATAATTTCAGTTAACTCAGTCATTCTGGATTTCTGACGAGGTTGAAGACTTATAGTCTCATAGCCAGTCCTGGTTATTTACTTTGAGAGAAAAGATCTGAGAAGATGGTTTTCAGCTGACATTCATTCTAAAGCCAAGAAAAAAGCCAGGTTCATAACTAAGTCTTTTATTTAGGAGAGATGACAGAGGTTCTGGTTAGTCAACAAAATGATGTACTGGGTATTAGGTCTATCTTGTACCTTACTTATACAAATTGGTATGGTTATGTTCTAACTGTATTTTGAGAGAAAAGTTTTATTTTAACAGGTAGGAGGAGCTAAGGTGGGAGAAGTAAGGAGAGGAAGAAGAAGAGGAAGGAGAGGAGGAGGAGAAGGAGAGGAGGAGTTAGGTGATGAGAGACAGGGGGGCACATGGAGGCAGATGTTTGGGTGTCTCCACCAGTCAAAGATAGTTGATATATCTAGGTTGGGTATTGGGTTAAACTTCTGAGTGTATGGGCATCTTGTTATTGAGCATTACCAAACTTATAAAGCCTTTGATTAGTATTAAAAAATTATATAAAAGCAAAAAGGAGAAGGGGGGATGGGATAGGGGTTTTTCTATGGAGGGGAAATGGGGAAAGGGGATGGCATCTGAAATGTAAATAAAGTATCCAATAAAAAAATAAATTTAAAAAAAGGAAAAAAAGGAAAAGAAAAAAATGTTAAGTATTGTTGTTTGCCCATGGAATGTGTCTCAAGTTGGGCCATTTATTGGTTGGCCATTCCCTGAGTCTCTGCTCCATCTTTGTTCCTGCATTTGTTTTAGACAGGACACATTTTGGGTAGAAAGTTTTGTGGTTGTGTTGGTGTATTTATGGATCCACTGGGGGTCCTTCCTGGCCATAGGAGGTAGCCTATTCAGTTTCCATTTCCCTACTATTAGGCATTTAGCCTAAGGCCACCCACATTGACTCCTTGGAGCTTTTCCTGTCTTAGGTCTCTGGTACTTTTTAGAGGTTCTCCCACCACCACCCCCAGCAGCTGCAGATTTCCATGCATCCTCTTGGCTGTCTGTGGCTCTCTCATGTCTCTCCCCACACCTGCCCCCCATTTTCTTCCCTGTCCCCTCTCCCACCCAGTTCCTTCCCTCCATCTGCCTCCTATGACTATTGTATTTCCTATTCTAAGTGTGACTCAAGCATCTTCTTTTGTTAAACTTCTCTGGGCCTGTGTGGTGTCTCATAGATATTCTGTGGTTTATAGCTAATACCTATTTATCAGTGAGTACATACTGTGTATATATTTTTGAGTCTGTGTTACTTCACTCAGGATATTTTCTAGTTCCATCTGCTGGCAGAATTCATAATGTCTCTGTTTTTCATAGCTGAATAGTATTCCATTGAGTAAATGAACCACATTTTTCTATTCCTTCTTCAGTTGAGGGACATCTGGGTTGTTTCTAGTTTCTAACTAATCTGAGTAAAGCTTTTATGAACATAGTGGAGTACATGCCCCTGTCATATGGCAGAACATCTTTTGGGTATATGCCCAGAAATTGCATAGCTGGGTTTTCATGTAGAACTATTTGAATTTTTTCTTTTGATCATTCTGATTGGTGCAAGGTAGAATCTCAGGGTCGTTTTGGTTTGCATTTTCCTGGTCGGCTAACGAAGTTGGATATTTCTTTAAGTGTTTCTGGACCATTTGTGATTCCTCTGCTGAGAATTCTGTTTAACTTTGTAATCCATTTTTAATTGTATTATTTGGTTTTTTGGAGTCTAATTTCTTGTGTTCTTTGTACATTTTTGATATTAGCTCTTTGTCAAATGTAGGGTTAGTGAAGATCTTTTCCTAATCTGTAGGTTACCATTTTGTCCTGTTGACTATGCCCTTTGCCTTACAGAAGTTTTACAGCTTCATATGGTTTCATTTCTCAATTGTTTGTCTTAGAGCCTGAGCCATTGGTGTTCTGTTTAGGAAATTGTCTCTAGTTCCAGTAAATTCAAAGCTATCCCCCACTTTATCTTCCAGGAGATTTAGTGTAACCAGTTTTTTGTTGTGATTCTTGATCCACCTGGACTTGAGTTTTTAACAGGTTGATAAGTATGGATCTATTTGCATTCTTCTACATGCAGACATCCAGTTAGACCAACAGCACTTGTTGAAGATGCTTTCTTTTTTTTCTGTCTGTGGTTTTGCTTTCTTTGTCAAATATCGAGTGTCTATACATATGTGGGTTCATTTCTGCGTCTTTGGTTTGATTACAGTGATCTTCCTCTCCTTTTATATACCAATACCATTATATTTTTGTCACTATTGCCTCCAGAATTTCTTTTTTTTTTTTTGTTCAGAATTGTTGCTATACTGGGTTTTTGTTTTTTATATAAAGTTTGAAAAGTTATCTTTTAGGTTCTGAATAGGATTATGTTGGAATTTTGATGGGTACTACATTGAATTTGTAAATTGCTTTTGGTAAGATGGCTACTTTCAGTATGTTTGTCCTACAGATCCTTGAGTATGAGAGATCTTTCCATCTTCTGATATCTTCCCCTCCATCAAAGTTCATGAGAGAAAATGGTCTGAAATTTTCCTTGTTGAGTCTTTGTGTAGCTTAGGTATCTGGGTGCCTGTGGTTTGATAGACTGAGTTTGGTAGTGTTTCTTTTGTTTCTGTTTTGTGCACTAGTTTGAGGAGTATTAGGTCTTCTTTGAATGTCTGGTAGAATTCTGCACTAAAACCATCTGGCCTTTAGATTCATTGGTTGAGAGACTTTCAGTGAATGCTTCTATTTCCTTTGGGCTTAAAGGACTGTTTAAATAGTTTACCTGATCTTGATTTAACTTTGTTAAGTGGTTATCTGTTTAGAAAATCATTCATTTTATTAATATTTTCCAATTTTGTGGACTATAGGCTTTTGAAGTAAGACCTAATGATTCTTTGAATTTCTTCATTGTCTATTGTTATTTATACCCTTTCGTTTCTGAAGTTGTTAACTTGGATATTGTTTCTCTTGTCTTTTAGTTAGTTTGTCCAAGGGTTTGTTATCTTTTCTCAAAGACCCACCTCTTGGTTTGGCTGATGTGTTTGTGTGTGTGTGTGTGTGTGTGTGTGTGTGTGTGTGTGTGTGTTTACTTTGTTTCGAATTGATTGATCCTACCCTGATTTTGATTATTTCCTGCCTTTTACTTTTCATGGACATGTTTGCTTCTTTTTTTTCTAGAGCTCTCAGATGTACTTTTAAATTGCTGGTATGATAAATTTCTAATTTCTTTATGGTGGTACTTAGTGGTGTGAACTTTCCTCGTACCACTGCTTTCATTGTGTTCCATAAATTTGGGTATGTTGCGCCTTCATTTTTATCAAATTATAAAACATCTTTAATTTCTTTCTTTATTTCTTCCCTGACCCAGAGATCATTGAGTAGAGAATTTGGTTCTTCAATTTCCATGAGTACACATAAGTACACATGTTTTTTTGGTGTTTCTGTTGTTGTTAAAGTCCAGCTTTAGTCCATGGTGTTTTGATATGTTACAAGGAGTTATTTCAGTTTTTTTATATCTGTTGAGGCTTGCTTTGTGACATTGTGTTTGGCCATTTTTGGAGAAGATTCCATGAGGTACTAAGAAGATATATTCTTGTGTGTTTGAGTGAATTATACTGTATAGATATCTGTTAGGTTCATTTATTTCATAATGTCATTTAGTTTCATTATTTCTCTGTTCAGTTTTTGTCTGGATGACAGGTTGATTGGTGAGAGTGGGGTGCTGAAGTATCTGACTATTAATGTGTTGGGTTTGAAATTTTTTTTTTTTTTTTTTTTTTACAATTCTGGATGCCTTTTTGTTTGTGGTATAGATGTTCAGAATTGAGATAACACCTTGGTGGATTTTTTTTCTTTGATGAGTATAAAGTGTCGTTTCTTGTTTCTTTTAATTAATTTTGTTTGAAAGTCTATTTTGTTGGATATTAGATTTTCTTTTCTGTTCCAATTGAATAGGTGTTTTATAAGCTTCTTGTATGTTTATAGGCAGTCTTTAACTTTGGAAAGTTGTCTTCTAGGACTGTGTTGAAAATATTTTTGGTTCCTGGAGCTGGATCTCTTCACCTTCTTCTATTCCTATTACTCTTAGGTTTGGTCTTTTCATGGTGTTCCTTATTTCCTGGATGTTTTGAGTCAGGATTTATAAATGTTTTAGATTTAACATCTTCTTTGACTGATTTATCTATTTCTTCTATCATATCATTTGTTCCTTGATGGTTTCTTTTCCATTTCTTGTATTGTGTTGGTGATGCTTGCTTCTGTTGTTTCTATTTTCTTCCCTAGATTTTCTATCTCCAGGATTTTCTCAGCTTGTGGTTTTTTGCATATATTTTCATTTTCATGTCTTGAACAGTTTTATTTATTTCCTTTACCTGTTTAGTTGTATTTTACTGTATTTCTTCAAGGGATTCGTTTATTTCCTCTTTAAATCTATCATCTTCGTAAGATTGGATTTGAGGTAATTTTCTTGTGCTTCAGTTGGTTCTGATGGTGCCATATTTTCCTGGCTTTTGTTGTTTGTGTTCTTGTGCTGGCCTTTAGCCATCAAGTTGTCCTTGTATTTTCCAGTTATATTAGGTATTGGGAGTGGACCTAACTTCAATGATCCTTATGTTACAGGCCCCTCAAAGGTATTCTTGGGCTGAGCAGTAGAACTTATAGGAAGGTGCAAGTCTCCAATCAGTTAGGTATGCCCATGGGGACATTATAGGAAGCAGATTGGGGTTGGGGGAGGCAGTTAGGTGCCAGGACAATAGAGGTCTCGGCTGTTTATGGCAGCTGGGGCAGGCAGAGGAAATGGGAGCACAAAAGGAATCTAACTGATTCTGGTTGAGCAAGTCTGATGAAAGTAGGTGGAAAGGTGGCTGGACAATGGAGGTGTAGGGGACAGGTGGCTACTCAGAGAAGCTGGGCATGCCCCAGAGGACTTGGCAGGCAACATTATCTTGATATCCTCTTGATATTTAAAGAAGTCTTGTTATAACTATTTCCTTAATGTTAGAAGGATAATTAGCATAGCTAATGTCATTTTGATGTCAATAATATGTGCCATGTTAATGTTTTAAGGATATTTTTAAATTGGAAGATTAATTGTAAGATTAATTGTAAGAATCGTAACTAGCTACTTTTTAATTCTTCCCTGGAAAGAAATTTATTTAACCAAACACTTTTTCTTTGAAATTTATCTCATTATAAGTAACTGTATTTAGTATTATATTTTAACAAACTTTTAAAAACATTTTCACATATATACTATATACATACTGACTACTTATAACTCCCATCTCCCTATTACCCCGGTATCACCTAACACCTATTCACAACACTCTCTACCCAAACCCTGCCTCTGTTCATCTTTAGTCATTGTGTGTTATAACTCACCAAGATCAACCAGGGCAATCTGTATGACAATAGATTTGATGGTATCCATTGGAGGATAGGCTCACCATAGGTCACACAACTAAAGATAGTGATCTTTTCTTTCTTGGATTCTACTAATAGCCAGTAATTCAGAAGTAAATGGCAAAGTACTCTGATTCCTACCCACTTCATTGACTAATTGTTGATAGGTCTGGTCTTTTGGCCTCAGTGTAGTAATTAAAATTGATACCATTCAATGATTGCATTTATTGTTTAAAGACTAGAAAATATGATTTCATCCTATTTTTGATGTTATATATTTTTAGTCTTCTTTTTCTCAGTGTTTCTTGAGTCTTAGAGAGAATGGTTTCAGTGACATATTTAGGTGTGGGCCAAAATCTTGGCTAATTTTCTGCATCTTTAATAACCACGAGCCTCTACATTTACCATTAGAAGTTTCTCTGGCAAAGGCTGGAAACTAATTTTTACTGTGGATATAAGACTAGCTATTTAGAAGGTAGTTTTCTGAGTCATTTTAGTTAACCATTGGGTATATGTTCCCTGTATTGGCTTACTACCTCCATAACTAGGATGTTATCCTGACTTAGAATACCAGGCATTCTTTTCTACACCAAACCTTCCATGGGGTAGTTAGTTCTTTAACTTATTGGGGGGGGGTTGTTTATCCTCCAGTAGTCAAATTGATATTGCATAGATGGGCATATCTTGCTTTCCAAATGATTTCTTTATATTTCATTTATCCTAGTTAATCATTCTGTTCGGTGTCCTCATGTCCCTAATACCCAGTGCCAATTTGATTCAATTATTCAGTTCTAATCTTCCTTCTCTTTTCCCTCATTATTTTCCCTTCCCAAATCCTTGCCAGTTTACTTTTGTATTTCTCTCTTACACCTACACCCTTGCACAAATCCAATCTAGGTTTTACCTATGAAAAAGAAATGTAAATTCCATTTTTCTTGGTCTGTCTTATTTGGTTTAATATAATGATTGCCAGTTATAGCTATACCTTAGTCACTCTTCTGTTGCTTTGATAACACAACCATGATGAAGGGTTTACTTGATGCTACAGCTCTAGAGACATAGGAGTCCATTTCCATCATGAAAGAAGCATGGTGAAAGGCAGGCAGGTATGACACTGAAGCAGCAGCTGAGAGCTCACATCCTGATCCACAAACAGAAATCACACTGGGAACGATGTAAATTTTTTGAAACCTCAAAATTGTCCTCAGTGACATACTTCCTCTAACAAGACCATCCATCTTAATACTTCCCAAACAGTTCTACCAACTGAGGACCAACTGCTTTAGTGTCTGAGCCTATGGGAGCCATTCTTATTCAAATAAACACAATATTTTTTCTTAGAATAATAATTTTATTCATATGTATGAGTAAATAAAGTTCTATTACATATATATGCCACATGTCTTAGTTAGGGCTTCTATTGCTGCATAAAAGTAAGTTGTAGAGGAAGGGATTTATTTTGCTTACAACTCCATGTTGCTGTTCATCAAAGGATGTCAGAACTGGAACACACTGGGCAGGAACCTGGAGACAAGAGCTGATACAGAGGCCATGGAGGAGTGTTGTTGCTTACTGCTTACTGGTTTGTTTTTCTTGTCTTGCTCAACCTTCTTATAGAACCTAGGACCACCAGTCAAGGGATAGTACCACCCACAATGGGCTGGACCCTCCCCAACTGATCACTAATTGAGAAAATGTCTTACAGCTGGCTCTCATGGAGTCATTTCTTCAAACGAGGCTCCTTCTTCTCTGGTAACTTTGGCTTGTGTCAAGTTGACACAAAACCAGCCAGCACATCACATTTTGGAAGAAATTTTTTTTTTGAGATCTTTTGCATTTGATGGTAATCTTAATGCTATTAAATTCACAAATATGTTATTTTTATTACCCAATCCTAATTATCTAAAATACACATTGCAAACATACAAATACCTATTCTCTCCACATGTCAGTACCTATTCATCACGGTTTTGGAAATGAGAATAGATTTCTCTTAAATTATAAGTTGGTAGATGTTTCTTTACAGTTTACTTTAGCAAAATACATATAAAATAGTAATTAACAATGATCTTTACTTGTTAACTCACAAGGAAACACCTTCAAAACTACATTTTGTTAAAGTTTCTGCACTAAAATGTAGAAATCTTGAACTATACAAATATTGAAAAATTAACAATTTTTAATTTTTTATTCCTGTTACCACTACCACAATTTACAAAGAAGTATACCTGATGTAATGAAAAGAAAAAGACAAAGCTACAACAGATAAAAGATCTCAGGAATGTACATCTAATTGACACTATATTGCATTAATCAATAGCTGCAAACTGTGTCTATGACAGTCCTGAACAAGAAGAGTTTCCTGTTTAAGCTGCAGTAACTTTTCTGACTATGGATCATTGTTCCTCCTGTAGCAGATTTTTTCAGTTCCTATAATGCATTTGGATGATTTTCTCAAAGTAACCTGCAATTTCCTGACAACTCCTTGTCCTCTCTTCTGCTAAGAACTGTAGACATTTCTGCTTTATTTAAAAACCTTCTGCTACCATATTCACCACTTCTACCACAAGATTCATAGCCACTGCCTGAACTTCTTCCACCAAAACTGCCCGCTTCATGGGTCCATAATTTGATTGTTGCTGTCCACTATAATTCATAAAGTCATTATAGTTCCTACCACCATAGTTACCTCCACTAAAATTTTCTCCTTTATTGTAACCATCAAATCCTCCTTCTCCACCACCATATCAACCACCTTGGTTTCCATATGGTCCACCACCTTCATAACCTCCTCTACTACTCTAACCAGAACTACCACCATAGTTGCCACCATCACCACCAAATCCATTATATTCATTATCACCGCCTCCATAACTACCTCTGCTGCCACCACCTCTACCATCGTAGCCTCCTTTTCCACCAAAGTTTCTTCCATGACCAAAGTTTCGGCCACCACCTCTAAAGTTTCCTCCATGACCCATAAAGTTGCCAGATCTATCTTCATGACCTCTCTGTGATTCAGCAGATTGCATATATTATTAAGGAAGGGCCTTTTTTTCACTTCACAATTATACCCATTAATAGTGTGGTATTTCTGAACAACAATTTTATCAACTGTGTCATGATCATCAAAAGTTACAAAAGCAAATCATCTTCTTTTTTCTACTCTGCCTGTCTTCCATAACGTCTGTGGTTCCAATCTTGCCATACTTTTCAGAGTAGTCTCTCAGATTATATTCTTAGGTATCCTCTTTAATACCACCAACAAATATTTTCTTCACTGTTAAATGTTCACCAGGCTTTACATAATACTCTCTAGAAACAGCTCTCTTTGGTTCCATCACACGCCCATCAACTTTGTGTGGCTGAGCACACATTGCGGCATCCATCTCTTCAACACAAGAGTATGTCACAATACCAAAGCCTCTGGAACGTTTTGTTTGGGGATCTCTCATTACCACACAGTTTGTAAGTGTTCCCCATTTCTCAAATGTTCTTTTAAGCTATCATCTGTGATTTCAAAGCTCAGACCACCAATAAACAGCTTCCTCAGCTGCTCTTGTTTCTTTCAATCATGGTCCTCCATTTTGAGACTGGACTCACCTCTTCCAACTGGAGTTCAAAATGGGTGGAAGAAATATCTTTAACTTCATAATTCAGAGTATAGAAAAGTTAGTTAGAAGAAAGGTCCCCTGAAGAAATTAACAGGCAGAGCAAAAAGGCAAACTACATGAAAAAGTTAGGGGACAAGAAGAAGTGTTACAGAGTACTCAGGACTCCTAAATTACACGTAATCCAAGAAATTTGGGACAGTACTCAGTAAAGCAAAAGAGGAAGAAGGCTATTGAGTCAGATAAATCAAAAGGTGAATTTGACTTTAACATACAATAAGTTTTTTCTAGTGAATTATTCTAGGGACAACCAGTTATAAGCAAGGTGGTTGCATAATCTTAGAGATAGAGATAAGATGAAATAGCAATTTTTGAGATATTTTGGAAATAATCATACTGAAGTAAAAGGATAGTAAGGTTTTGTTTGTTTGTTTTTTGTTCTTTTTGGTTTTGTTTTTTGAATAGACTGAGTTTTATTTTTTCAGATTTTTCATTATAGAATTAGGCCTGAGTTATAAATCCTGGTGAAATGTTATTCAGTAACATTTCAACTTCAAAAGTCTTCATGGCTGTTTCTAGGTAACGGTGAAAAGGAATTAACCAACTAGCTTCAAGAACATTTAAAATGGATGAATATCGTTAACTCTATGGAGCAACGTTTGAGGTGCAAATACAGGACTGAAATTATAGCCTTAGAACTCACTAATTTTTAGAGTGTTTTCATGTTATTCATGAAGTTCTGTATTCGAGCCCAAGTGCAATTGGCACATACATGTAATTCTAACCCTTGGAGGTAGAGAGGAAGTGGTTCAGAAGTTTAAAACTATTCTTTACACTGTGTAGGCCAGTCTAGACTAGAGACTCATACAAAATAAGCCTACTGAAGTTCTGAATGAGATACAGAAGCGTGGGTAATAGTAGATGCAAAATTGGCTATTGTGGGTAGAGGCCACAGCAAGAATAATGAATCAATGATTAGAAATAAGGTTTTTTTGTATGTTTTGTCCACCTAAATGACTGAGGCAAATATTCTTTAACTATGATTTAGTAGATCCCAAAGTAACAGTGAGAATTCAGTCATCCCAGTTTACACACAAGGGTGTTGCTGAATAATGTCATTTTGACAGTGATACCATAACTTTCGAAATGTTAGAAAAATATTGATGACTAGGTGCCTGAGTTTGAATTCTGTTACTATGATTATGTCATTCATGATCAAAAGCAACTTGAATGATGAGGTTCCTCCTGTGGAGGAAAGGAGTTATTTGGCTTACAAACCCCATCCATATCATAGAATTCATTGAAGGATGTCAGTTTTAGGGCCCAAGTAGAAGCAGAAACAGAATCCTGGAGGAAGCTGCTTACTGGCTTTCTCCCAGTTCAGCAACCTTTTGTATACTTTCCAGGACCACCTGATCAGGTGACACCATCCACTCTACATCAATCAAGAAAATGTCCCATAGGGCAGTCTAATATAGGCAATACTTCAGTTAACAGTCCCTCTTCTTAATTCAGTTTCTATTGTTGACATAAAACACCACAACAGAAAACAATTTAGGGAGAAAACTATTTCAGCCTACAGTTTATAGTCCATTGTGGAGGGAAGTCAGACAGGGAAGGAACCTGGAGGCTGGAATTAAAGAGAAAGAAGCCTTGGAAATGGAACACGACTTACTTGCTCTCTATAGCTTGTTTAGGTTTCTATTTTACAACCCAGGTTCACCTGTCAACATGTGGTACCACCCACAGTGTCTTGGGCCCTCCCACATCAATAATTTATCATGAAAATTTCTCATAGACTTGCCCATAGGCCAGTTGGATGGAGGTATTTTCTCAGTTGAGATCAGATACTTCTCTTATAAATAGCCTGGTAGTCAAAGTAAAGTTCAACAAAGTTATGCAAAATTATAAGGTTTCATTTTCCTTATGAATAATGAGGTTCATCATTTTTAATATACCTGCTAGAGTAATTCTAATGTTCTCTGAGAACTGTCTAAATATTTTGAGCTGAGCATAGTGCAATCCCAGTACTCAGTAAACTGAGACAGGATTGTGGCTTTTAAGGCTTTTAAGGCTCTTAAGGCTTCATAGCAAAATACTGTCTTAAATAAAGAAAAAGATGGGCATAGGAAGAAGGAACAGTAGAGGGGAAAAGGAAGAAGTGGAAGGGGAAAGAGAGAGAAATTGGGTTAACTCTCAATTTTAAAATCAGGTTACTTTTGTTTTTTTGCTGCTGAGTGATTGGAATTCCTCATATATTACACATACTAGTTACTTATCAGTTATTTATTTTCCAAACATTTTCTTCCTTTCTGTCGATTTTCTTACCACTGTATTGACTACTTTTGCTGTGGAAAAATTGTTTAACTTTGTCTAGTCCCCCCACCTCCTTGATTTTTTAAAATTTTGCTTTTTACCATTTTGGGGGCCTTGCCTAAAAACAATTTCCTCATTGAAGTACCCTGGGGAATTTCCCATGTTGTCTTCTAATAATTTTATTGTGGTAAGGAAATCATTGTCTTAATTGAAGTTATTTAGGTAGAGAAAGACAAGGTCTATATGACCTTATGAGTGGACTATGAAAAAGTTGATATTATCAAAGCTGAGAATAGAAGTTGTTGTTGTTGCTAGAGGAAAAGTGTTGGGGGAAGGTTGATCCGTGATTACTAAATTACGGTTAGATGAGCAAGAAGCTTTCAGGTTCTATTGAATGGCGTACTAACTATAGATAAATATTTATTAGAGATATTTAATAAATTTAGAAATGATTAGTGTTTTATCAACAAAGTATAATGGTATTTAATGTGATTAATACTGTCAGGTGTATGTATGTATGTATTTATTTAACATTATGTACCATACACACACACACACACACACACACACACACACACACACACACACATATATATATATATATATATATATATATAATATATGGCTTATAGAATTATTTAAGTTAAATATTTTAAATTTTTCATGTTTTTTTTAATCGGTTATTTTATTTATTTACATTTCAAATGTTATACCTCTGCTCAGTTTCCCCTCCACAAACCCCCTATCCCCTTGCCCATCCCTCCTGCCTCTATGAGGGTGCATTGTTACCCACCCACCCACTCCTACCTCAGCACCCTAGCATTCCCCTGCACTGGGTCATCCAGCCTCCACAGGATCAAGGGGCTCCACTCCCAGTGATTCAAGATAAGGCAGTCCTCTGCTACATATCCAGGAGGAGCCATAGGTCCCCCACCATGTGTACATTTTGGTTGGTGGTTTAGTCCCTGGGAGCTTTGGGGAGTCTGATTGTTTGATAATGTTGTTCTTCCTATGGGGTTGCAAAACACTTTAGCTCCTTCAGTCCTTCCTCTAACTCCTCCATTGGGGTCCCCTCACTCAGTTCTGTGTTTGGCTGTGTGCATCTGTATCTCTATTGGTCAGGCTCTGACAGAGCCTCTCAGGGGACAGCTATATTAGGCTCCTGTCAGCAAGCTCTTCTTGGCTTCAGCAATAGTGTCTGGGTTTGGTATCTCCAGATGGGCTGGATCCCTAAGTGGGGCATTCTCTGGATGGCCTTTCCTTCGTCTCTGCTCCACTCTTTTCTCCTGCATTTCCTTTTGACAGGAGGAATCCTGGATTAATATTTTTGATGTGGGTGGGTAGCCTCATCCCTCAACCGGGGTGGGGGGCATGCTTATCTATGGGATATGGTCTCTACAGGTTCTATCTTCCCTTTGTTGGGTATTTTGGCTAATGTCTTCCCTGTTGGGTTCTGGGAACCTCTTGGGTCCCTGGCATTGAGGACTTTCTAGTGGTTACCCCCTGTTCCTCCTCCCACACTGCTACACACCTCCTTTCAATATCCTCATTGTACTTCTCCCCTATCACCTCCAGTATCTGAACTGGACCCCCTTTTCCCTCCCTCTCCTCTCTCCCTCTACTTTCAGAAATTATTTTCTCCCCACTTTCTGAGTAGGACTGTAGCATCTATACTCTGGTGTGGTCTTCTTTCTTCTTGGGTTTCACATGATCTGTGAGTTTTAAATTTTTTCATGTTTTAAAGGAATAAAAAAAAATTCTAGAGAAATGAATATGTGTCTGTGTATATGACATTCATTGTTTTTAACTTCCCAAACAACCCTTTGGAGTTACATAAGTCTATCTCAATTTGAGAAAGAATTTTTTCCTCCCTACCTGATAATCTTGTAAAGAACTGTCTAAATACTTGATTTTAAAACTTACAAAATTGTATTTACATACCTCTAAGTACATAAAGTTGTCGAATATTCTTATCCCCACTTGAAGTCAATTAATCGATGTCTTTCTCCCTGCTTTATGCTATTACTGGCATGCTTAAATTTGGTTTGGTGGTTCTAGTTTGTGTTGTTCTACTTAAGTACTTTTATAAGTGATACATTGTAATATACATCTTTCCTTTACAATTAGATTATGCTTTTAGTTATAATCCTTACTATGTGTATATAATTGAATGAAAAGTTAGAAAAGACAGTTTGCCTTCAATTTTCATTACAAAGCAAAATGTTTTTATTTTAAGGACATTGCATTTAGAATGATACAAATTTGGCATTTTATAAAGTTTCTATTTTTATGAAAGCACTGAAGTTGGATTATGTTCCAATTACAATATAACATCCCATATGAAGAGATTCGATAAGAAGCTGTTCTATTAAATGATGTATTACAATTTATATTGTGACAGCAATAGGGAGATTTATGATGAGTGATAAAGTATTTTAACAATATCATCGTAAAACACATTGATGATATGTCAAGTAAATGTTACTTTCAAAGAGATGTCATCATATTTAGATGAATTATTAAATTGGCTTGTTGTCAATGGCTTATTCCAGCCAAATTGCATTTGTTCATAGAGTTGTACATTGAATAGTATTTTACTTATTTATTTACTTCATTTATTATGTGAAGCAATTTTGCATTAGGGCAACAGAGTCAATAAAGAAGGTATCCAATATAGAGAACTTGAAAAATTATAACTAAGTCATATTGAGACATTATACTAAATTCATCATGATTAATTCAAGCAGTAATTCATTATACTCAGAATTACTTTTCTTATTCTATTTGTATATATTTCATTTGCTATGATGAAGCTAGGACTGCTGCTTTTTATTGATGAATGCTAATATGATATAAATGTCATGTTATACATACACATAAACAACATAACCTAAACAATAAAAGAAGAAACTAATAACCTTTTCAACGTTTCTTTAGTAAATATTTTATTTCTTTAGCCTAAAAGTTATTTTCAGTTCATCATGTAGGTTTTAACAACATATTAGATAAATTAAAACTCACCCATTTGCATGTACAATGATTTTTAATATACATGTGTGTTATTTTCATGTACCATGAATAATACCAAAATAAAGAAATACCCTTAAAATACACCTATGGTCTTTTGTATCCTGTGTCCACATATGTGGCCCCAGATAACCACTGATCTGCTTTTTTCCCTTTTTATGTTAGTTTTGTGATCTCTGAAATATAATATGAATATATACTGTTTTGTTTATTGTTTATTTTACTTTACATTTTAAAAATTAGTCAATTATATGTTTAAGTAGTTTCCCACTGTTTTGAAAATGTATTATGGTGTATAGATGTACCACATTTTAACTCGCTTGAATTTTTCTTCTGGATGTAAACATATACTTTTACTCATATTTACCTATAAAAATTTTATAAATTTTTATCTTGTTTAGTGCTAGGTTTTGATTTATTTTTAAATGGTAGTGTTTTTCTGGAAGCTATATTTTTTGCAAGTCATTTTGATTATTTCAGGATTTGTTTGTAAAATTTTAAATTGTTCTACAGTAGCCTTTAAACTGAATAATTATCACTACAAATAAAACAAGACTTCTGTTGTCTATACTAATTGCCACACATTTTATGGCAGCTCTTTATTCTGAATAGTAGAATGTCAAGCTGTTTTCATCACTGTCAGTTTTAGAAAGTTTTTGGCTTCAAGTTTTCTAGTAATTAACTCTTCATTGCAAACTATTTTTTTCTACAGTAATAGTATTTCATCGTATAATTTTGCAAAATTGTATTCAGCAAAAGACAATGTATCTTCTGTAGATATTTATGAATATTTTCATGTATAGTGTTTCTTTTCCTTGTTATCTCCACAGATTTTCACTATCTTTCCTTCTTGAATACCTGTTCTTATGTCTTCATGTTAATAAGAATGTCAGGCTCCTTTGAAAGTCTTTCTCTTTTTTTTGATGTGGATTGGAGTATGCTTCTAGTCAGAAAGCTCATTTGATTATAGGATTCATCTCATTTGTCTATGAAGAGTCCTAGTGCTATATTATTTCTTGTCTAATATTCAAAACTTTGGTATTTGTATTTATCATAATAGTTAAAGGTGTTCACAGCAAGTGGAAAATACTGTAGCTAGTACTCTTCGTTATGATTTAACATACTTGATATAATTAAAGTATTTAAAAACAATTAAAGATGTATTTAGAGATTGTACACAATTCTCTTTGGTTTACTTGTTTTCTTGATACTTTGTTTTTTTTACAAATTAATTTTTTATCGGATGTTTTATTTACATTTCATGTGTTATCCCCTTTCCCCACTCCCGCCACACCCAGAAACCCCCTATCCCATTCCCTTTCCTCCTGCTTCTGAGGATAAGTCACCACCCACCCACCCACTCTCACCTCCCCGCCCTCGAATTTCCCCACACTGGGGCATCCAGCCTTCACAGGACTAAGGGCTTCCTCTTTCACATCCGCTGAACAAGGCACATATATAGCTGGAGCCATGGGTCCCTCCCTATGTGCTTCCAGGCTGGTGGTTTAGACCCTGGGGAGCTCCGGTTGGTTGGAATTGTTGCTCTCCTGATGGGGCCACGCAAACCCTTTCAAACCTTCAGTCTTCTCTTTAACTTCTACATTGGGAACCCCATGATCAGTTCAGTGATTAGCTGTGAGCATCGGCCTCTGTATATGTCAGGCTCTGGCAGACCTCTAAGGAGACAGTTATATCAGGCTCCTGTCAGCATGAACTTCCTGGCATCCACAACAGCATCTACCTATTGTAACTGCACATTGGATGGATACCCAGGTGGAACAGTTTTTGGACAGCCCCTCCTTCAGTTTCTGTCCCACAGTTTGTCTCCATATTTGTTCTAGTGAGTATTTTGTTACTCCTTCTAAGAAGGACTGAAGCACCCACACTTCAGTTTACTTTCTTCATGAGCTTCACGTGGTCTGTGAGTTGTATCTTGGGTATTGCGAGATTTTGGGCTAATGTCCACTTATCAGTGAGTGCATATCATGTGTGTTCTTTTGAGATTGGGTTACCTCACTCAGGATGATATTTTCTAGTTCCGTCCATTTGCCTAAGAATTTCAAAAATTCGTTGTCTTTAATAGCGGAGTAGTACTCCATTGTGTAAATGTACCACATTTTCTGTATCCATTCCTCTGTTGAAGGACATCTGGGTTCTTTCCAGCTTCTGGCTATTATAAAATGAGGATGCTATGAACATAGTGGAGAATGTGTTCTTCTTATATGTTGGAGCATTTTCTGGGTATATGACCAGGAGTAGTATAGCTGGATCCTTAGGTAATGCTATGCCCAATTTTCTGAGGAACTACCAAACTGATTTCCAGAGTGGTTGTACCATCTTGCAATCCCACCAACAATGGAGGAGTGTTCCCTTTTCTCTACATCCTCACCAGTAGCTGCTATCACCTGAGTTTTTATCTTAGCCATTCTGCCTGGTGTGAGGTGGAATCTCAGGACCATTCTCTTTTGTATTTTCCTGATGACTAAGAATGTTGAACATACCTTTAGGTGCTTCTTGGCCATTCGATATTCCTTATTTGTGAATTCTTTGTTATCTTTGTACCCCATTTTTAAATAGGATATTTGGTTGTCTGGAGTCTAATTTCTTGAGTTCTTTGTATATATTAGATCTTAGCCCTTTGTCGGATGTGGGATCGGTAAAGATCTTTTCCTAATCTGTTGGTTGTCTTTTTGTCCTAGTGACAGTGTCCTTTGCTTTACAGAAGCTTTGGAATTTTATGAGGTCCCATTTTTCAATTCTTGATCTTAGAGCATAAGCCATTGGTGTTCTGTTCAGGAACTTCTCCCCTGTGCCCATGTGTTTGAAGCTCTTCCCCACTTTCTCTTCTATTAGTTTCAGTGTATCTGGTTTTATGTGAAGGTCATTTATCCACTTGGACTTGAGCTTTGTACAAGGAGTTAAGCATGGATAGATTTGCATTCTTATACATGTTGTCCTCCTGTTGAACCAACACCATTTATTGAAAATGCTGTCCTTTTTCCACTGGATAGTTTTAGCTCCTTTGTCAAACATCAAGTAACCATAATTGTATGGGTTCATTTCTGGGTCTCCAATTCTATTCCATTGATCTTCCTGCTTGACTCTGTACCAATACCATGCAGTTTTTTATCACTACTGCTCTGTAACATAGCTTGAGATTTAGGATGGTGATTCCCCGAGAAGTTCTTTTATTGTTGAGAATAGTTTTTACTATCCTGGGTATTTTGTTATTCCAAATTAATTTTGAGAATTGCTTTTTCTAACTCTGTGAAAAATTGATTTGGAATTTTAATGGGAATTGTATTGAATCTGTAGATTGCTTTTGTCAAGATGGCCATTTTTACTATATTAGTCCTGCCAATCCATGATTATGGGAGACTGTTTCACTTTCTGAGATTTTCTTCAATTTTCTTCTTCAGATATTTCAAGTTCTTGTCATATAGATCTTTCACTTGCTTGGTTAGTGTTACATCAAAGTATCTTACATTGTTTGTGACTATTTTTAAGGGTGTCATTTCCCTAATTTCTTATTTCAGCCTGTTTATCCTTTGAGTAGAAGAAGGCTACTGATACATTTGAGTTAATTTTATATCCAGCCACTTTTCTGAAGGTGTTTATCACGTTTAGTTCTGTAGTGGAACTTTTGGGGTCACAGATCTTTTACTTGCTTGGTTAGATTCACTCCAAGGTATTTTATATTGTTTGTAACTATTGTGAAGGGTGTCATTTAATAATTTCTTTCTCAGCCTGTTTATCCTTTGAATAGAGGAAGGCTACTGATTTGTTCGAGTTGATTTTATATCCAGCCACTTTGCTGATGTTCTTTATCAGGTTTAGGAGTTCTCTGGTGAAAGTTTTGGGGTCACTTAAGTATATTATCTTATCATCTGCAAATAGTGAAATTTTGACTTCTTCCTTTCCTATTTATATCCCTTAGACTTACTTTTGTTGTCTAATTGCTCTGTCTAGGACTTCTAGTACTATATTGAATAGGTAGGGTGAGAGTTGGCAGCCTTGTCTAGTCCCTGATCTTAGTGGGATTGCTTCCAGTTTTTCTCCATTTAGTTTGATGTTGGCTACTGGCTTTCTGTATATTGCTTTTACTATGTTTATGTATGGGCCTTGAATTCCTGATCTTTCCAAGACTTTTAATAAGAAGGGCTGTTGAATTTTGTCAAATGCTTTCTCAGCATCTAGTGAGATGATCATGTGGTTGTTTTCTTTGAGTTTATTTATGTAGTGGATTACATTGATGGATTTCCGAATATTGAACCATCCCTGCATTCTTGGGATAAAGCCTACTTGACCATGATGGATGATTGTTTTGATGTGTTCTTGAATTCGGTATGCGAGAATTTTATTGAGTATTTTTGCATCAATATTTGTAAGCGAGATTGGTGTGTAGTTCTCTTTCTTTGTTAGGTCTTTTTGAGGTTTAGGTATGAGAGTAATTGTAGCTTCATAGAACGAATTGGGTATTGTTCCTTCAGTTTCTATTCTGTAGAATAGTTTGAAGAGAATTGGTATTAGGTCTTCCTTGAAGGTCTGATAGAATTCTGCCCTAAAACCATCTGGTTCTGGACTTTTTTTGATGGGGATACTTTTAATGACTGCTGCTATTTCTTTAGGGGTTATGGGACTGTTTAGATGGTTTATCTGCTCCTGTTTTAATTTTGATACTTGGTATCTGTCTAGAAAATTGTTCATTTCATCCATATTTTATGATTTTGTTGAGTATAGGCCTTTGTAGTAGGATCTGACGATTTTTTAAATTTCCTCAGTTTCTATTGTTATGTCTCCCTTTTCAGTTCTGATTTTATTAATTTGGATACTGTCTCTGTGCCCTCTGGTTAGTCTGGCTAAGGGTTTATCTATCTTGTTGATTTTCTCAAAGAACCAGCTCCTGGATTTGTTGATATTGTGTATAGTTCTTTCTGTTTCTACTTGGTTGATTTCAGCCCTGAGGTTGATTATTTCCTGCAGTCTACTCCTCTTGGGTATATTTGCTTTTTTTTTTTGTTCTAATGCTTTCAGATGTGCTGTCAAGTTAGTGGATGCTCTTTCCAGTTTCTTTTTGTTGGCACTTAGAGCTATGAGTTTTCCTCTTAGTACTGCTTTCATGGAGTCCCTCAAATTTTGATATGATGTGTCCTCATTTTCATTAAATTCTAAAAAGTCTTTAATCTCTTTCCTTATTTCTTTTTTGACCAAGTCATCATTGAGTAGAACATTGTTCAGTTTCCATGTGTATGTGGGCTTTCCTTTGTTTTTGTCATTATTAAAGAAGAACCTTAGTCCATGGTGGTCTGATAGGGTACAAGGGATTATTTCAATCTTTTTATATCTGTTGAGGCCTGTTTTGTGACCAATTATATGGTCTATTTTGGAGAAGGTACCATGAGGTGCTGAGAAAAAGTTCTATTCTTTTGTTTTATGATGGAATGTTCTATAGATATCAGTTAAGACCAATTCGTCCATAATTTCTGTTAGTTTCATTGAGTCTTGGTTTAGTTTTTGTTTACATGATCTGTCCATTGCTGAGAGTGGGGTGTTAAAGTCTCACACTATTATTGTGTGAGGTGCAATGTATGCTTTAATCTTTAATAAAGTTTCTTTTATGTATGTGGGTGCCCTTGCCTTTGGGGCATAGATGTTCAGAATTGCGAGTTCCTCTTGGTACATTTTTCCTTTGATGACTATGAAGTTTCTTTCCTTAGCTTTTTTGATTACTTTTGGTTGAAAATCGAGTTTATTTGATATTAAAGTCGCTACTCCAGCTTGTTTCTTGCGACCATTTGCTTGGAAGATTGGTTTCCATACTTTTACTCTGAGGTAGTGTCTGTCTTTTTCACGGAGGTGTGATTCCTGTATGCAGCAAAATGCTGGGTTTTGTTTATGTATCCAGTCTGATGTCTTTTTATTGGAGAATTGAGTCCATTGATATTAAGAGATATTAAGGAAAAATGAAAGTTGCTTTCTGTTATTTTTGTTATTGGAGTTGGAGTTATGATTGTGTAGCTATCCTTTTTGGGGTTGTTGGAAGATCACTTTCTTGCTTTTTCTATGTTGTAGTTTCCCTCCTTGTGTTGGAGTTTTCCACCAGTTATTTTTTGAAGTGCTGGATTTGTGATAAGATATAGTGTAAATTTGTTTTTGTCATGGAATATTTTGGTTTCTCCATCAATATTGATTGAGAGTTTTGCTGGGTATAGTAGTCTGAGCTGGCATTTTTCTTCTCTTAGGGTCTGTATGATATCAGTCCAGGATCTTCTGGCTTTTATAGTCTCTGGTGAGAAGTCTGGTGTAATTCTTATAGGTCTGCCTTTATATGTTACTTTGCCTTTTTCCCTTACTGCTTTTAGTATTTTTTATTTGTTTTGTACATTTGATGTTTTCATTATTATGTGGTGGGAGGTATTTCTTTTCTGGTCTAAATTATTTGGAGTTCTGTAGGCTTCTTGTATGTTCATTGGCATCTCTTTTTATTTATGTTCAGGAAGTTTTCCTCTATAATTTTGTTGAAGATATTTACTGGTCCTTTAAGTTGGGAGTCTTCACCCTCATCTATATCTATTATCCTTAGGTTTGGCCTTCTCATTGTGTCTTGGATTTCCTGGATGTTTTGGTTTAGTAGCTTTTTGTATTTTGCATTTTCTTTGACAGTTGTGTCAATGTTTTCCATGGTATCTTCTGCATATGAGATTCTCTCCCCTATCTCTTGTATTCTGTTGGTGATACTTGTGTCTATGACTCGTGATCTTTTTACTAGGTTTTCTATCTCCAGGGTAGTCTCCCTTTGTGATTTCTTTATTGTTTCTACTTCCATTTTTAGATCTTGGATGGTTTTGTTTAATTCATTCATCTATTTGGTTGTGTTCTCTTGTAATTCTTTAAGGGATTTTGTGTTTCTACTTTAAGGGCTTCTACCTGTTTACATGTGTTCTCCTCAAATTTTTTGAGAGTGTTATTTATGTCCTTATTAAAGTCCTCTATCATCATCATTAGAAATGATTTTAAATCTGAATCTTGCTTTCCTAGTAATATGGGGAATTCAGGACTTTCTTTTGTGGGAGAACTAGGTTCTAATGATGCCAAGTACCCTGGGTTGCTGATGCTTATCTTCTTGTGCTTGCCTTTTGCCATCTGGATCTCCTTCGTGCTACCTGCCCTCTTTGACTGCAGCCTGTCTTTCCTATTATCTTGGTTGTATCAGAACTGTATGGGGTGGGTGTTACTACTGGGGTTAGAGCTGGGGCCCAAAATCTGCTCAGTGCTCAGGGGCAGACAGGAAGAGCTAGGGCCCAAGACCTGCTCAGTGCTCTGGGCCAGGAGTGACTTCCTGGGTCCTTATGGGTCCCAGCTACTCCCTGTTTGGGATGGGCATTGCTGTCTGCTTACCTAAGATACTGACCAGGTTAAAGCTCCTGGGAGCCCAGCTTCCTCTGGGTTCTTTGAGATTGGGACCAGAGTTGCCACCCGGGATCTGCTCAGTGTTCAGGTCCAGACTGGAAGGAACCAATGCTCCGGGCCAGGAGTGACTTCCTGGTTCCTAGTGGGTCCCAGTTACTCCCTGTTTGGGACAGGCGTTGCTGTCTGCTTACCAGATATAATGTCCAGTTTAGAGTGTCTGGGAGCCCTGCTTCCTCTGGGTTCTTTGAGATTGAGGGCAGAGCTGCCACCCGGGATCTGGTCAGTGCTCAGGCCCAGATCGGAAGGAACCATTGCCCCTTTTGCGTGTTCTTTGGCTGGTGATTCAGTCTCTGTAAGCTCTCTTGGGTATCACTCAACCCTGTGCATCAAGTCTTTACAGGATTAGGCACATCTTCTTCCACTGAGGCCAGACATGGCAGCCCTCTGCTACATATATGTCAAAGGCATCTAACCAGCCCATATATATGCTCTTTGGTTTGTAGCTCAGTCTCTGGGGGCTTCCAGGGGTCAAGGTTAGTTGACACTGATGGTCTTTTTATGGGATTGCCATCTCGTTGAGAGCCTCCAATCTTTCCTTTAACTCTTCCATAGGGGTCCCTGGCCTGAGTCCAATGGTTGGCTGTAAGTATCTGAATCTGTCTCTGTCAGCTCCTGGTGGAGCCCCTCAGAGGACAGCCATGCTAGGCTCCTGTCTGCAAGCACAACATTAAAAGTGTGCCAGATTGGTGCCTGACAATGGGACAGGTCTAAAAATGGGCCAGTCACTGGTCAACCATTCCTTAAGACTCTGCACCATCTTTATCCTTGTATTTCTTTTAAACAGGACCAGTTTTGGGTCAAAAGCTTTGTATGTGAGTTGGTGTCCTCATCTCCCCACTGGAGGTGCTCTTTGGCTAATGAATGAGGTCTCTTTAGTTTCCATATCCCAGCTGTTGGGGCTTTTGTCTATGGTCTCCTGAACTGATTCTTGGGATCCTCATCCAGAGCCTCTTGGGATGTCCTAGAGAATCCTCCCACCTACCACATCAGTAGCCACAGATTTCCATTCATTCTCCTGGCCATCTGGACCTCTCTCCTGTCTTTCCCACACCTGATCCTGTCCCATTATTCCCTTCACCCTCCCCTTTCCCACTCAGGACTCTCCCTCCCTCTGCTTCCTATGCTTATTTTGTTCCTGCTTCTAAGTGGGATTCAAGCACCTTCACTTGAGGCTTCCTTCTTTTTAAGTTTTTTGGGTCTGTGGGATGTAATATAGATATTCTGTACTTTTGGACTAATCTCCACTTATCAGTGAGTATATATTATCCATGTCCTTTTGGGTCTGGGTTACCTCACTCAGGATGATATTTTCTAGTTCCATCCTGTAAAATTCATGCTGCTTGTTTTTAGTAGCTAAATAGTATTTCAATGTGTAAATGAACCACATTTCCTGTATCTATTCTTAAGTTCAGGGACTTCTGGGTTGCTTCCAGTTTCTGGCTGTTAAGAATAAGGCAGCTATGAAAATAGTGGAACACGTGTCCCTGTGATATGGTGGAGCATCTTTTGGGTATATGCCCAGGAACAGTATAGCTGGGTTTTCAAATAGAACTATCTCCAGTTTTCTGAGAAACTGCCAGAGGTAATCTGAATCTTTGTGCTTCTTTCATAATAGTAGTAATACATGCTGGAGTTTACAAATGGTGCATGAGTATTTTACTAAAAAACTTCAGTCTATCTTGTATGAAGCCATTTTAAAAGGAGAAATATGCAAGTGCTCTTGACAGATGATTAAAATTATATTCAGTTATTCTGAGTCTAACAGAATTGGCTTGATTATATCAAGAGAAAATACAGAGATGAAGATCTATAATGAATAAAAACATATCTATTCCACCAATTTTTGTGCTGGAAGAAATATATTTCAGTAAAATTTAATAGATAACCTTGAACAACTAGAATTTGATTTTTAAACTTTCTCCTGTGTAACCTTTGGAATTAAGCATTCACTTTAGTAGAGAGTATTTTGCTGTAAAGAGGAACTACAATGTCCTTGGCTTCATTATTCTCAGAAGCAGCCTATCTTTTCTTGTCATTATTTGACATATAAAAAGAAAATTCATATGACTTTTTGATATGTACAGACTTGCACACAAATACAGAAAATAAAAACAAATATAGCTTGTGCTTTTATCTTATTTTAAGGTCTATGATGATTACTTCAGCTGATTAACATTAGGGGAGATATCAACAAACAAAAAGACATAGACTTTTTAATCGGGCATCTGAGTAGAGAATCGAGTAGTTTGACATAATAATTAAGTAAAAATTTTGAGGTAATTATCAGTTTAATGAGGATGTACCAGCAAAGGCTAAACTTGCTATATCTAATTGGGGCATGAAGAAAACAATCATAAGAAAGAAAATAACGTTAAGGCTATAGCCCCTTGCTTTTATTTGCTTTTTTTTCAAATACTGGTTCTTTGTTTTTCATGATTTTCAGTCTTGTACTTGTTTTGCAAGCTTCAAGGGGACATTTTGATCTTTTACAGTTATACTCCTGTCATGGATATTCACATGTCAAACCCTAAGGTTTGACAGTGAATGCAATTTGCTTTGATTCTTTTGACAAATTAGTTGTTTTTATATTATTTATAATATTGAAAATTTGATAACAAATATTTACTTATTAAAAGAGAAAGTAGTCATAAATGATGAATAAAATATTGTTGATTTATAGAATTTAATAATTGTCTTTTAAAACATACCTGAACTGCTGTGTATGGAGTAGTATCTCCTCAGCAATTTGCATTATATTTTTCTGACTAGTAATAACTTGAACATCTTTTAATTTATTTAAATACTGCCTGTATCTTTTAAATTTAATTTAATTTTTTACTTATCCACTTTACATCCAGCTCACCTCCCCACTTCCAGTCACCTCCTACAGTCCTTCCCCCATCTCCCCATCCCCTTCTTCTCTGAGAAGATGGGGTTCCCCTGTGTATCTCCCCATGCTGGCACTTCAGGTCACTGCAAGGTTAGATACCTCATCTCACACTGAGGCCAGACAAGCAGTCCAGCTAGTAGAACAAATACCAGGTACAGGGAACAGCTTTTGGGATATTCCCCACTCCAGTAGTTTAGGACCCACAGGAAGATTATGCTGCATATCTGCTACATATATGTAGGAAGGTCTAGGTCCAGCCAGTATATGTTCTTTGGTTGGGGGTTCAGACTCCAAGAACCAGCTGCTGGGCGGAGCCTCTCAGAGGCTCCTCCTGTCTGCAGGCATGACAGAATATCATTAATAGTGTCAGGGATTGGTGTCTTCCTATAGGATGAGTCTCAAGTGGGCAGGTTATTAATTGGCCATTCCCTTAGTCTCTGCTCCATCTACCATGCCTGCACTTCTTGAAGATAGGATAAATTTTGGGTTGAAAAATTTGTAGGTGGGTTGGTTTCTTCATTGCTTCACTGGAGTTCCTGCCTGGTTTTAGGAGGTAGCCTTTTCAGGTTCTAAATCCCCAATGTAGTGAGTCACAGCTAAGGCCAAACCCATTGGTTCTTGGGTGCCTCCCTTATCCCATGTCTCTGTCATATCCTGGAGATGCCCCCACCTCATCACTTCTATCAATTCACAGATTTTCATTTATTTTCATGGCCATCTAGCCATCTCTCCTGTCCTTCCTCACCTGATCCTGAACCCCTTAGTCCCCGTGCCATTCCTCTCACTCCCAATTTTCTCCCTCCATCTGCCTCTTACAACTATTTTACTTCCTCTTCTAAGTGAGATTCAAGCTTCCTTGCTTGGGCCTTCCTTCTAGTTTAGCTTCTTTGGGTCTGTGGGGTGTACTTGTATTTTGTGGCTAATATTCACTTATGAGTACATATCATGCATGTCTTTTTGGGATTGGGTTGCCTCACTCAAGATGATATTCTCAAATTCCATCCATTTGCCTTCATGTCTTTTGTTGTTGTTTTTGATTCTTTGTATTATTGTATTTGTTTCATTTTTATTACTTTTTATTAAGCATTCCATTTGTTTACATCTCAAATGATATCCCACTTCCAGGCTACCCCTACACAAATCCTCATTCCACATCTACCCTCTCCCCTTCTCCTTTACCTCTATGAGGTTGCTCCCTTACCCACCCTCTCCTACTCCATTGTTACAGCATCCCCTACACTGATTCATCAAACCTTTACAGGACCAAGAGTCTCCCCTCCCACTGATCTGAGGCAAGGCCATCTTCTGCTACATATATATCTGGATCTGTGGATCCCTCTCTCTACACTCCTTGGTTGGTGGTCTTGTCCCTGGAAGCACTGGGTGGTCCAGCTAGCTGATGTTGTAGTTCCTATGGGGCAGTCCCCCTCCACTACTCCAGTTCTTCCACCAGCCCCCCAACTAGGGTCCCTGAGCTCAATCTGATGATTGGCTCCAAGCATCCACCTCTGCATTGGTCAGTTGCTGGCCAAACCTCCTAAGGAACAGCCACATCAGGTTTCTGTCAGTAAGCACCTCTTGGCAACAGCAACACTGTCAGGGTTTGGTGTCTGCAAACAGAATGGATCCCCAAGTGGGGCAATCTCTGGGTGGCTCTTCTTTCAGTCTCTGCTCCATTTTTTGGTCCCCGTTCTTCCTTTGGACAGGACCATTTCTGGGGTAAAAACTTTGAGATGGGTAGATGGCCCCATACCTTGACCGGGGCCATGCCTATCTACTGGAGGTGGTTTCTACAGGTTCTATCTCCTCTTTGCTACACATTTTGGCTAAAGTCATAAGCCACCCTCAAGTGGCTATCCCCAGTTCCTCTTCATCCTCTGCTACATATTTTTATTTGATTTACTGACTCTCTCTATACCTCTCTCCTGTCCCCTCCAGTACCTGATACTGTCCCCTTATTTCCTCCCTCCTCCTCTCCTTCTCAGGCCCCCCTCCACCTTCCATGATTATCCTGTTCCCCACCCAATGCAGGACTGAGGCATCCACATCCTGGTCTCCCTTCCTCCTAAGCTTTATGTGGTCTGGAGGTTGTATCATGGGCATTGTGAGCTTTTGGGTTAATATCCCCTTATCAGTGAGTATATACCATGTGTGTTCTTTTGGGTCTGAGTTACCTCATTCAGGATGATATTTTCTAGTTCCATCCATTTACCTGTGAATTTCATGAAGCCATTGTTTTTAATAGCTGAATAATATTCCATTGTGTAGATATACCACATTTTCTTTATCAGTTGAAGGATATTTAGGTTGTTTCCAGTTTCTGGCTATTACAAATAGAGCTGCTGTGAACATAGTTGAGCAAGTATATTTATGGAATGTTGGAGCATCTCTTGGGCATGTGTCTAGCAGTGGTATAGCTGGGTCTTGAGGTAGAACTATTCTGAGTTTCTGAGAAACTGCCAGATTGATTTCCATAGTGGTTGTAAAAGTTTGCATTTCCACTAGCAATATTTGCTTTGCTCCACATCCGTGATAGCATATGCTATGTCTTGAATTTTTGATCTTAGCCATTCTGATGGGTGTAAGATGTAACATCAGAGTTGTTTTGATTTCATTTCCCTCATAACTAAGGACTTTGAACATTTCTTTAAGTGCTTCTCAGCAATTTGAGATTCCTCTGTTGAGACTTTTGTTTCTCTCTATTTTGTTTCTACCCCATTTTTAATTGGGTTATTTGAGTTGTTGATGTCTAATTTCTTAAATTCTTTGTAAATTTTTGATATTAGCACTCTGTCATATGTAAGATTGAAGACGATCTTTCCCTAATCTGTAGGCTACTGAATTCATTCTACTGACATTCTACTGCCTTACAGAAGCTTTACAGTTTCATGAGGTCCCATTTATCAATTCTTGATCTTAGAGCCTGAGCCATTGAAGTTATGTTTAGAAAAGTCCCCCCTGTGCCAGTGAGTTTGAGGCCCTTTTCCATTTACTCTTCTATTAGAGTCAGTATATCTGGTTTTATGTTGAGGTCCTTGATCCACTTGAACTTGAGCTTTGTGAAAAGGGACAAATATGGGTCTATTTTCAGTTTTCCACATACAGACTGCTGGTTACTTTAGCACCATTTATTAAAGATGTATTCTTTTTTCCATTGTATATTTTTGGGTTTTTTTTGTCAAAGATCAAGTGTCTGTAAAGGTGTGGTTCTATTTCTGGATCTTCAGTTCTATACTGTTGATCAACCTGTCTGTGTCTGTACCAATACCATGCAGTTTTAATCATTATTGCTCTGAAATATAGCTTGAGGTCAGGGATGGTGATTCCCCCCAGAAGTTCTTTTATTGTTAAGAATTGTTTTCACCATCCTGAGTTTCTTGTTTTTCCATATGAAATTGAGAATTACTTTTTCCATGTCTTTGAAGAATTGTGTTGGAATTTGGTGGGGATTTAATTGAATCAGTAGAATGCTTTTGATAAGATAGTCATTTTTACTATTTTAATCCTACCAAATCTATGAGCATGTTAAAGCTTTCCATCTTCTGAGGTCTTCTTTGATTTCTCTCTTCAGGAACTTGAAGTTCTTGTCATACAGATCTTTCACTTGTTTGGTTAGAAGTACTCCAAGATATTTTATATTATTTGTGACTATTATGAAGCATGTTGTTTTCCTAATTTCTTTCTCAGCCCATTTATCATTTGTATAAAGGAAAGCTACTGGTTTGTTTGAGTTAATTTTATATCTGGCTATTTTGCTGAAGTTGTTTATTAGCTGTCGAGGTTCTCGGGTAGAATTTTTGGGGCCACTTATGTATACTATCATATAATCTGCAAATAGTGATACCTTGACTTGTTCTTGCAAATTTGTGTCCACTTGACTTCCTTTTCTTGTCTTATTGCTCTAGCTAGAACTTTGAGTACAATATTGCATAGATATGGGGAGAGTGGGCATCCTTATCTTATACCTGATTTTAGTGGCATTGCTTCAAGTATCTCTCCATTTAATTTGATACTGGCTTTTGGTTTTCTGTATATTGCTTTTATTATGTTTAGGTATGGGCCTTGAGTTCCTGTTTTCTTCAATACTTTCATTATGAAGGGGTGCTGTATTTTGTTGAAGGCTTTTTTGGCATCTGATGAAATGATCATGTGACTTTTTTCCTTGAGTTTGTTGATATAGTGGATTACATTAATGGATTTTTGTATGTTGAACCAACCTTGCATCCCTGGGATGAAGCCTACTTGATTGTGGTGAATGATGATTTTTATGTGTTCTTGGATTCAGTTTGCTAGAATTTTATTGAGTATTTTTGTATTGATATTCATAAGTGAAATTAGTCTGAATTTTTCTTTCTTTGTTAGGTCTTTGTATGGTTTAGGTATCAGAGTTAACTGTGGCTTCATAGAATGAATTAGGTAGTGTTCATTTTCTTTCTATTTTATGAAATAGTTTGAGTAGTGTTGACATTATCTCTTCTTTGAAGGTCTAGTAGAATTCTGTACTAAAGCCATCTGGCCTTTTTTGTTGGGAAGTTTTTAATGAATTCTATTTCCTTACGGAATATGGGCCTGTTTAGATAGTTTACATGCTCTTGATTTAACTTTGGTATATGAAATCTGCCTAGAAAATCATTCATTTCATCAAGATTTTCCAGTTTTGTTGAGTATAGGGTTTTATAGTAAAATCTGATGATTTTTTTGAATTTCCTCAGTTTCTGTTGTTATGTCTCCCTTTTTTATTTTCATTTCTCATTTTGTTAATTTGTATACTGTCTCTGTACCCTTTAGGGCTAGGGGTTGATTTTTCTCAAAGAAGTAACTTTTGGTTTTGTTGATTCTTTGTATTGTTCTCTTTGTTTCTGTTTGGTTGATTTAGGCCCTGGAGTTTGACTATTTCCTAACTGATTGATTTATGTCAGGATTTTGTGTATTTCCTGGGTTCTATTCTTCTTTGATATGCTTGCTTCTTTTCTTCTCTTTTTTTCTTGAGCTGTCACGTACACTTTTAAAATTCTCTTTGGAGAATTTTCTAATTTCTTTATGTCGAACATTTAGCACTGCTTTCATTGTGTCTAATCAATTTGGGTATGTTGTACCTTCTTTTTCATTGAAGTCTAGAAAGTCTTTAATTCCTTTTTTATTTCTTCCCTGACCCAGAGGTCACTCGATAGAGAGTTGTTCAATTTCCATGACTGTGTAGACTTTCTGTTTTTTCTGTTGTTGAAGTTCAGGTTTAATCTATTTTGGTCTGATAAGATTCAAGGCACTATTTCAATTCTCTTGTATCTGTTGATACTTTCTTTGCAACCTACTGTATTATCAATTTTGAAGCAGGATCATGAGGTGCTAAGAAGTTATATTCTTTTGTGTTTGGGTGAGATATTCTACAAATGTCTGCTAGGCCAATTTAATTGATAATGTCTGTTAGTTTCATTATTTTTCTCTTTCATTTGTATCTGGATGATCTGTCAATTGGTGAG
This sequence comes from Rhabdomys pumilio, assembly GCA_030674055.1. Taxonomy (NCBI): domain Eukaryota; kingdom Metazoa; phylum Chordata; class Mammalia; order Rodentia; family Muridae; genus Rhabdomys; species Rhabdomys pumilio. The sequence goes on along the minus strand of JANHMN010000005.1, from coordinate 60,249,146 downwards.
AGTAGGGTATTGAAGTCTCCCACTATTAATGTGCTAGTTAAGCTTTAACAATGTTTCAATTAAAAAATGTGGGTGCCCTTGTTTTGGGGATATAGATGTTCAGAATTGAAATGTCATCTTGGTATACTTTTTCTTTCATTAATATGAAGTATCATTTTCTGTGTCTTTTGATTCATTTTGGTTGAAAGTCTATCTTTATTTGACATTAGAATGGCTACTCCAGTTTTTTTTTTCTTGTGTCTGTTTTCTTGGAAAACATTTTTCAGCCCTTTACTCTGAGATAATGTATATCTTTATTGTGAGGTGTATTTCTTGCATGGAACAGATTAATGGATGTTGTTTTTGCATCCATTTTGTTAGTCTGTGTCTTCTTTTGGGGGAAATTAATCTATTAATTTTGAGAGATAGTAATTATCAGTGATTGCTATTTTCTATGTTGTATTTGAATGTTGTTATCCTTGGGTTGGAGTTTTCCTTCTAGTATTTTGTGTAGGGCTGGATTTGTGGATAAGATATTGTCTGAACGTGGATTTGTCTTGAAATATCTAGTTTTCTCCATCTATGGTGATTTTTAGTTTTTTTGAGGTATAGTCTAGGTTAACATCTCTGTTTCCTTTCCTCCCCTCCCCTCCCCTCCCCTCCATTCCCCTCCCCTTCTTCCCTTCCCTCCCCTCCCCCCTTCTTCCTTCCCTTCCCTTCCCCTCCCCTTCCCTCCCCTCCCCTCCCCCCTTCTTCCTTCCCTTCCCCTCCCCTCCCCTCCCCTCCCCTCCCCTCCC
>JANHMN010000005.1:60143649-60248270 GCA_030674055.1 Rhabdomys pumilio | reverse complement strand
CTCCCCTCCCCTCCTTTCCCCTCCCCTCCCCTTCCCTTCTTCCCTCCCCTTTCCTCCCCTTCCCTTCCCTTCCCTTCCCACCCCTTTTAGCCCCTTTTAGCCCCTTTTAGCCCCTTTTACCCCCTTTTATCTCCTGTATCCCCTTTTATCCTCTGTATCTCCTGTATCCCCTGTATCCCTTTTATCCCTTTTATCCTTTATTCCTTTTCTTTTCCTATCCTATCCTATCCTATCCTATCCTATCCTATCCTATCCTATCCTATCATCCTATCCGTATCCTTTATCCTTTATCCTTTATCCTTTATCCTTTATCCTTTTTATCCCTTATCCCTTATCCCTTATCCCTTTATCCCTTTATCCCTTTATCCCTTTATCCCTTTATCCCTTTATCCCTTTATCCATTTTATCCCTTTATCCCTTTATCCCTTTTATCCCTTTATCCCTTTATCCCTTATCCCTTATCCCTTATCCCTTTATCCCTTTATCCATTTTATCCCTTTATCCCTTTTATCCCTTTATCCCTTTATCCCTTTATCCCTTTATCCCTTTATCTCTTTATCCCTTTATCCCTTTTTATCCCTTATCCTATCCATGTTGCAAGATTATCTTTTCAGTCCCTTCTTGTGTTTAGAGTCTTTGTTGAGAGAAGTAGGGTGTAATTCTGATATGTCTGCTTTTGTATGTTAGCTGGTCTCTTTTCCTTGAAGCTTTTAATATTCTTTCTTCTGTAGATTTTGTGTTTTGTTTATTATGTGGCAGGAGGATTTTCTTTTTTGGTCCAGTCTAATTGATGTTTTATAAGCTTTTTATGTTTATAGCCATCTCTTTCTTTAGGTTGGGAAAATTTTCTTCTGTGATTTCATTCGGCCTTGGAGCCAGTACTTTTCATCTTTTATTCCTATCATTCTTAGGTTAGGTCTTTTCATTGTATCCAATATTTCCTGGATGTTTTGTTTCAGGATTATTTTTTTTTTTAGATTTTTCATTTCCTTTGACTGACATATCAATTTCTTTTATTGTATCTTCTATGTCTGAGATTTGGTCTTCTATCTTCTATATTCTGTTGGTGATTCTGTTGTTCATGTTCTCTACCCTAGGTTTTCCATCTCTAGGATTTCCTAGTTTGTGATTTGTTTGTTGCTTCTATTTCCACTTTCACGTCTTACACTGTTTTATTTAATTTCTTCTCCTGTTTAATTGTATTTTTCTTTATGTCTTCAAGGGATGTGTTTCCTCTTTAAAAACATCTATCCGTGTGATTTTATTTTCCTGTATTTTTTTAAGGGATTTATTCACTTCCTTTTTAAAGGACTCTGTCATCCTTATAACATTGGATTTAAGGTCTTGTGTTTCGGTTGTGTTACAATATCCACAGCTTGCAGAAGTGGGGAAGCTGTGCTTCAGAAGTATCAAATTGTCCTGACTTTTGTTAATTGTATTCTTTCCAGGGCCCTTACCCATCTGAATGGTTTTGGTCCCTGGATGTTCTTGTTCTAGTAGGCATTGAGATAGGGTGTACATCCTGGTGTCACAGGCCTCTGGTGGGTATTCTTGGACTGTATTCCAGTCCTGCAGGCTTGTATGGTTCAGGACACTCAAGTCCGATGAAGGTAGGTGGAGAGGTGGCAGGATAATGGAGGTATCCCTGGGCTAGCAGACTACTCAGAGCATCTTGGATTGGCTCAAAGGGCTCAGAGACCAAGGAAGATAGTTTCTGATGGGAATAGGGAAGTTTACCTGTGTGGTTCAGGAGTCTGATGGAGGTGGAAGAGAGGTGATGTGAGAATGGAGGTTCCCTCTGGTATGGCAGGCTGCTAAGGGCAGGTTGGTTTGGCACAGTGTACTCAGCCATCAGGAAAGATTGATGTGGGAATACAAGCTAACTTGTATGGTTCAGGAATCTCAAGTGTGATGGAGGTGAGAGCAGAGGTAGCAGGAGAGTGGAATTCCCTCTGGGATAGCAGGTTGCTCCATTGCTTGCAACTTATGTGGAAAATTATTTATGTCATTGTCCATTTTTAAAAACTTCAATAATTATATTTTACTTGATTATTTATTATTTTATTACTTACTATTTTAAAGATTGTGTTTGCAAGAATGAGAGCACACACATACCATGCTACAAGTATGAGTATTAGGAAAATTTCATGTGCCAGTCTCTTCCTTACATTTTATTTCAGATAAAGTATTTTTATTTTGTGTATAGTTGGCACTGGCACTTTTTGTGATTCTTCTCTCTCCTCCTATATCTCAGTAGGAGTACTTGAATCACATATGCATGCGATGGCATTCTGCTTTTACATGGATTCTAGAGAGCTGAACATATATATGCATTTTTACATACAGTCATCATTTTTCTCTCCTAGCCATCCTTAATCACAAGGTGTAGCTCAGGCTTGCCTTGAGTTCATGATCCCTAACAATCAACAAAATTTTGTCAAATAGTAATTGTCTACAATTCTGATTCTATACATATGCAAATCCCAATATTTTTTAGCAGTGCATATGATTTTAGTAGGTAAAACATACAAGGAAGAAAATGAAACTAGTTTATAATGGCTTAAACATGTATATAAAATAAATAGTTGGTCATTGTAGAATTGTAGGTGAATAATACTAGAATATTGAGATAAAAGCTTTCCCTGAAAATTACTGCCAGCCTATTGTGCACCCCTGTTTGAAAAATAAATTATATATATAGTTCTACCTCTTAGCATTGTTAGGTCCCTTGGGAGTATTTTCTGGAGAATTAAATATGCTCATAGATAAAGAAAAATGGCATACTTTCTTCAGAAAGAATACAGTTCCATATAAGATCTCATCTCTCTGCAAACTGATTATAGCTATATTTTAACCCCTGTTTTGTGTCTCACTTAAGCTCGTGAGTTCTGAACATAAAAGAGTAAATATGCACATCTATTAAGCTTTTAGATTGCTGAGTGTTTAGAATAATGAAGGAAGCTTAGTTTTTTTCTCTTTTAATCTTTACTAAGAAATTAAGGGTAAAGCAAAAATAATTGAAACAAAATAAAAAAAATTACTTGGTTAATGATAGAAGCTTCAGGGTAAAGTGTGATTAGAATATTACCCATGTCAATATATTAGAACCAAGAATAAATTAAATCTGATTATAAATTAGATAGAAGTTAAAAACTTTTGTTTTGTCACTTTTACAATACTTAGAAAAAGAAATGATTTTTTCTATTGTCTTTTGAAAGTGGTCAGAGGTTTATGATTTAAAAGTACACATAAACATTTAAACAATTAAATTAATTTCAGTTATTCAAAACTGTTCATTTCCTGTTTTATGAGTTTATACACACTATTGAACATAAATTGAGGGTAAATGATTATTTATGACATTGAAACTGGGATAATAGCTCTCTTTTTAAATGCATTACTTTGTAGCCTGGCCACTGTATTGAGAATTCACTGATAGTCATCTTGATAGTCATCTTAATTCTTCCTATTCCAATTCAGAAAAATATACTGAGTAATTTTCTTGATGAATCCCTAGATTCCATACTGACAGTTGAATTGTCAGAAATTATTGGTTGAAGTGGCTCATGGCAAAAATAATATCTGTGGTGGAAATTTCATATTGCCAGCTTAAGACCAATGAAACTCACCAGAATTAATACACTTTTATTTCCATACTTAATAAAAGTTTACATAATAAACTTTTATTTCCATACTTGTATTGACATTCTGAAAGAATTATTGTAATTCACTATCATAGGTAAGCAGTCACTACTACTGTAGTTAGTGTCTAGTGATTCTCATACTGGCTTAAGATATTTCTTCATTGCAAAAAAATTGACAGATATGAAAGAGTTTTTATCTTCTGACAGTTATTAGGCAAATATGTCTCAATCATGCACAAATTTTGAAAGTTTGATCTGGGATGTCGCATCTGTTGACTTCATGTTTATAATGCTTGATCATTAGTGTGTATGCTACGTTTCTTGAAATAGTTCTCTGTTTTTTAATGATTATCCTTTGCTTTTTCTACCATGTCTCACAGTACTTAAAACAACATGGTCATTGCTAAGTCAGTTTATGTAGATTGACTTATTAACAAAGGAAAACACATTTCAAGCAGTGGTAAAAGAATATTCTTTCATTTCAGATACTTTCATGACTTTTAGATAGTTATTTTTGAGACATTTCTTATTTTATTTCCTAGAATAGTCTGTAGATTATGATGAAGAACAGGCCTGTCATGAACTCATTATCTTACTGCCTCAGATGCTGAGTTATAGTATCATGTCAGAACACCCATTCTCTGAGGAATTCTGATATAAGTTAAAAGTTTGAGAACAACTGCATTAAGTTGTAACTGTAAGGTATAACATTGAAAACAGTACCAGCAAGTTGACTCATTATAATAATACCAGTAATCACACACACACACACACACACACACACACACACACACACACGTCAAATATATATAGTGTATGTATATATGTATGTGTATGTATACATACATACACACATATATGTGTATATGTATATACACATATATACATGTACATATATATATATGTATGTATATATGTGTGTATGTGTGTGTGTGTGTGTGTGTGTGTGTGTGTGTGTGTGTGTGGTGTATGCACAGATACATGTACTTGTGATTGTATATGCACAAGCCTAAAGAGGACATCAGTTGTCTTCTATTTGTTCACCAGAGGCTTCCCATTGCAGTTAAGGTGGCTGGCCAACAAGTTCTTAGGCTCTAACAGTCTCTACTTCACAAAATTTGAATTAAAGGCATAGGCATAGCCATTCCCTGAGTTTATTCTTGGAGATTTACAAGTAGAAAATTTGTTTCACTGAACTATCTTCCTAGCTCATGCCACAATTTAACTTTTTAACATTGAAAAGTACAATTTTACCACAATGGTATTATCTAAATTATTTATGAATCAAATCAACATTTCTTAAGAGGAAAGTTGTGTGTTTTATATTGATATAACATAGAGTTCTTGTGAGAAATTTTCACAAGCAATCAAGAATGTTGAGTTTGCCTGGTTCCTGTCCATAACATACCATTACGATTGCCATCTAATTATGTGATAAGCAAAGACAGTTACCCATGAACATTTTCATATAACACAGGAGAAAGTGGAGGTTCCCTCTGCCATGGGTCACTGATTCAGTGATTCAGTATTAATAGGCACTCAATTTCCACCTATAGGAATGCTTACTGTGTTCTATATTCAACTCTAGGAGACAAGAAATTAAGCATATATTAATGTATAACTTAATTTTAGCACCTCTTTGATTAGTAGTAAAAGAAGACATACTAGTAAATAAGTACATCATCCATGTATAGTAAGAGAATAGCATTAGGAAAACACAGAAGAAGGACTTTATTTATAAAAGTAGTAGGATCTTAACCTACTAGTGAGAAGATAGAGATGTTCTCTGGAATGTTGAAACAAGTAATAAAGTCATAGACATGGGAAAATTCAGGAATCTTTGAGAATATGAAGAATTCAGCTTATTTGGGATATAATTTCTGGGAGGGAGTAATTGTAAGTGGAACTAGATTATGAAAGACTTTAAGATCAAATACTACAAATTTAGTTAGTAGGAAGTAGAATACAGCCATTGAAATCTGTTGAGCAGAAGAAGGTAAAAGTAACACTTACGGAATTATTAAGGAACTAGGTCTGTTGTCTGCTAGATGTAGAGATAGTATATTTAATTGGTAAAATAGTTAAAGAAAATGCTTACAAATACAAGGCGTAAAATAGAACTTTCTTTAAATTCAGACTTTCAGAAGTATTCTATTCTATGTTTGAATCTTGAGAAATGGTATGGTTAAGTTAATATCTAACACAGGAATGAAAAAGAAAAAGATAGTTGACATGTATTTGCCATCCATGCCACTGAATAAAACATTTATAATAATTAGAATCTAGAAATCAACTTTCAGTTACAGAAGTGCTTGGGGCAACTGGTGGATTTATAGAAAATATTATACAGATATTACAAATACATTGACAAAACTATTTTCAGTAATCTTTATACAATATCACATTTATTATGATGTTCTGTCTTTTAAAGAAATATATAGAGCCTACATAGAAAATATGAACCTCTATATACTCAAGTGACTATATCACTGAGTTATTTAACTTCTTTATTATAAGGACACATTCATTATTTTTCTTTGTTTAAATACTTAGTTCTATTATTGATGAGACAGTTTATTTGTAGCATCTACTTTATGATTTAGTGAATAAATGTCTATTGCATCTAAAATTTTAGAGTCATTTAACTGATTCTCTCAGTTTTAGCAGCTGTTAGTTGCCAGTCAATCTTTATTTAGGGACAGGGCCATATCATTTATAGAAGACACTGTTTCATAGGAAATGTCATGGTCCTCAGGCTCTTATAATCTAAAAGACACTATTTAGTAGTAGATGTCCTGATTCTTTGACTCTCAGTCTTTCTGCCCCTTCTGCAATATTCCCTAAACCTATATATTAGAAAGTATACTGATGGATACCCCACAGTAAGATGTTCTCTGAATTTTGCCAAGTTGTAGATCTCTGGGCTAGGCTCCATATATTGCAAAAAAGATAATCTTCTATTTGATAGGTTAGAGCTATGGTTATTTGTGGATACAATGGGAGGTATTTAGAATGCAGGTGGGAATGTTACAATTTTAGGGAAGTGGTAGTGGTAGATTCTCCTTTAGGGTCTATGACCTCAACAGCCATGGGTAGTTAGCTAAGTTTGTAGTACCAGATATTATTTCCCTCCTGCTGAGATGATCATATATTCAGTTACATAGATGTTTATACTCCATGCTTATGTTTTAGTGACTTACTAACTTACTAAAATTTTTGACTAAAATGCTGACAAACACATACTTCTTGAAAATTGGTCAATAAAGAGATTTATAAATATATTTGATAATTTTTGGCCTTCTCCCGTTTTATAAAACACATACACACATACATGTGCCTACCCTTATAAAACATATATAAATGTAATTTTTGCTGCCATATCATAAAATTTGAATTACCTTTGGCTTTAGATGTATGTGTGTAATTATAATTGTAGTGCTGATTAAAATTTTTTGCCAAGTTCTTACTAATACAGCCCAGAATTAGGTAGATAGATTTTCATGATATTATGTGCAACATTTTCATCTCTTCAAGTCCAAGTCAGATTATATATACAAATAAAAATAGAACTTAAGCTCAAAATAACATTGTGTTTTATATTTCATTCCTGTGTATTTCAGATAACATTTTTTTTCTCATGGTAATTTGCATTGGGCAAATGACAATATTTCTATTTAGGCTAAATCATACTTTGTTACTTATATGTTCCATAATTTCCTTTTTCATTTATTCACTGATAGAAATTTGGATTGATCTCTAAGAGTAATTGTAAATGTTTTCAAAACAAAAATAAGTACTTGTAATAATGATGTGCTAAATAATTTGACCTAATATATACATCTAAAGATCAGCATGTGTTTCATAAATGTGTATAACAATAGAGTAAAATACAATATGGTTCGTTCTAGGAACATAAAGCATTAATTAATATATAAAAATTACATTCAACTTATAGTGATGGGAAGTGTGAAATTATGATTTCATTTTATAAAATATTTGCATGGAAATATTACTCAAGGCATTCATTAGATTCATTTTATCTTATATTTGACCACTATTTATAGTCTTTCTCACCTGTCTAAACCATTTTTTACTATGATAGGTCTTACTACCTTTGCATATGTTCCTATTCCTAGGTACATGAAACTTAAGTTCATTAAAGTAAATATTGCTGTGCTTCTTCCACTCCTATACTATTTGTAGCAATGCATATCTGTTGGATAGGTAAACTAATGAAATTCAGGAATGATGAGGTATACAAATGGACTGTGCTTTTTCCAAACATTCAAAGGTGTGGATAGGCAGATAAACTTACTTAACTGAGATTGTGATTTTCTTTTTGTCTTCAAACATGACATTCTAAATTTTTGCTTTCTGTCATGGAAAGCATTTATAAACTCAAAATAGTTCAGTTACAGCAAGTATTATAGCATAGTGGTTAAGAGAATGAGATTAGAAGTCCAACTATTTCAGATATGGAATATCTGAAATATGGCCAGATATGGAAATTTGGCCAGACATGGATATTGGCCAGATATGGAAATTTATACCTGAAATCCCAGCTTATCTAAGACTGAGTTTGAAAGATGAGGTCTAGAGTCAAATCAAAGCTACATACCAAATTCAAGGCCAGGCTAGGCTTTGCGAAATTCTGACTCAAACTAACACAGAAAACAAAAATAGACAGAAAGAATAATTCAATTGAAACCATGACTTATTTACTTATAAGATTGTGTGTCCTTATGTAAGTGAATTATTTCTGTGAGTCAGTTTACATTTGTAAATTACTCAGAATTTATCTTATTCTGAAGAGTTGTGAAAATGGTAGCAATCATTATTATTAAGACATCAAATTTGCTTCTTTTTAAATGTACAATCATTGATATTAGGAAAACAGGTTTTGTTTCTATTAAAAGGTAAAACACACACACACACACACACACACACACACACACACATGCGCGCGCGCGCACACACACACACTGATCATTTTTATTTATAGACAAAGCAACCAGCTAAGTCTTGGTGGCTTATTTTTAAAGTCTTATGCATATACATTGAGCTCACAGCTACATACATTACTTTGAAATTCAGGAAACTAGAATTAAAATTTACACAAACACATGTGCACAGTGATGTGTAACAAAACATTGAAAACAGCGCAAGTGCTCTTTACTGCCAGGCCAACTTTATTAGTTTGGTACTGTTTTAAATGTTTTGTTGGCAGTAAAGAGTTTAGTTCCCAGAAATTATACTGAGTGACATACAGCATCCGATAACTCCAGCTCCAGGGAATCTAACACTGTCTTCATGCTTCCATGGGTGCCCACAGGCTTGTATGCATACATATGTGTACACATATACACATATACATAAAAGAATAATTTTAAAAACCAGTACTGACAATGTATGTAATTTTCGATTAGGTATTATTGATAGAAAGCTTTTGGGGGCAAAGTGACATGGGATATAAATGCAAACTCTGAGTAAGTGAATATGCCATAAAAATCATATTGAAAAACATAAATATTTACATTGATAGCATTATACTTGATTATAATTTTCATTCTTGGTAGTAAATTAAACATTGAAAATATGACTGTGAGAAAGCATATCAAAATACAGTGGTTTTACATCTGGAACCTTGCATGTCAGATATTCTGTGTAAACGTTCTACCTTTAATGGATATTGCTACTTTGAAGTGATATACTGATTCACTGTGGAAATTTAAAGATGTTTTCTTCATGTTAAATCTATCCTTGGATATTTGAGATTGATTTTCTTCAATCTTCTTGCTTCCTTAAAGAAATAGACATAGCTAAAAATGTTAATTAGAGATATGTTAATTAATGTAATTAATTAATTAATCAATCACACAAAGAAAGACCAAAATAGTATATATTTGCTTTGTTAAAAATTGTGAACAAAGAAGTAATTTCAGGCAGGACTCTACATCTTAGGCCAGAACAAAGAAGTAATTTCAGGCAGGAATCTAAATCCTAGGCTAGACAATGAACTAATTTCAGGCAAAAATTTATGTCTTAGGCTAGAACAAAATGTAGGCCTCAGGTATGAAAATGACTTTGGACTAGGACAGGGAAGTTAGCTCAGATATTTTGGTCATCCTGATAAGCCCTTAGAAACAGTTATCACGGGAGTGTTCAAGGAATTTTGTTTATTGCCTTGCTTGATCTTTGACTATTTGTATCTATTGGGTTGCTATTTCCTCAACCTATAACTGACCTTAATACTTTCATATAATTAAAATGGTATAAAAGCAAATTGGGAAAAAATGATAAAAATAAAAAGTAAAAAATAAATCTAAAAAATTGTGATCCAGATGTACAGGTTGTAGCTGGATAAATCTGTTAATTATGTTCTCAAATTCATATGCTTTATCATACTTATATACTTAGAAAACTTCAATAAAATAGTTTGTATAAGAAAAGGTAAACAATTCTATTGTAGGGAGAAAAATTTAAGTTTTACTGCATCTACAAATATTTACTCACCTATAGACTATTAAACATATATGATATAATTTCTTTATTGTGATAATTTTGTTGGTAGTATATTATCTTCTAATATAAAAATCTGCAATGGATTTACAATTATAGATTCTCAGTAATTTTCATCAAGAAGAAAGGAAAACAAAAATGATTCCAGATATAATTTTAATGTTCTAGATTACTGAGCACAATTTCAATTTTATATGAACACCAAAGTAATAAGAATATTAATATTATATTAGACATAAATATATATTTTCAGTTTTTTCTACTCAGTTATTAACATCAAAATAACATTTTTAACTTTTTATAATATTTAGTTACCATAATGAAATAGAAATCATTTATAACTTATTAAAAAGATTACACTGATAGTTTAGCTTTCAATAGTTTTATAGCTTGTTCCTGATATTTCTAATTTGTTTTAGAAATTTATATACTATGTAGTCTTCCAGTTCTAATGGCTAACTTTTATCCCTTAATAAATAAAAATAAACTTGCAAATAAGCTGATATCAGTGACCTATAGAACAATGAAGTTTTTTAGAACACCAAGTACAAAGGTGGGAAAATGAGATTTGTATGTCTGCCCTTAGGAACGTTGACTTTTGATAGGTAGCTTCACTATTTGAAGTTGAATTGCATATACAATCATTACTAATTTTTGAATAATCAAGAGTAGTTTGTCCTGAATATTCAATAATAGGATTATAAAACTTCAAAATAAGAAAAATATATATATTTAAAATACATATTGAAATAAAAGTTAAATAGAGTAAACTAATAGAGAGCATTAAGATAGCTCCTTTCAGTAGTTAACAATGCAAACATGATTTTAATTAGTATATTAGTGCAATAAAATACATACTTGGAAACTACTTAACAAGTTTTGAAAAGCAGTTTAAATATTTTTCATAAAATTTTATTTATATTTTCTAAGTAGTAAATCACTTAAAATATGAATGTAAACATTAGCCTGGCCTAAGTATTTTATAAGAAGCAAATAAATAGAGCCAGTATTGATCATGGTACATTTTTAGTGCCCAGAATTCTAGCCATACTATTTTAAAGAAAAGCTCAGCATTAAATTTCAAACAAACTATGTTAATTTTGAAAATTTACATTATAATTTATTCTATTCGTGGTTAAAAATACCTAATTCTATAATTTACAAAGACTTCTCTTGTTTTCACTCACTTAGTTCAGCAACTTTACATGTTCTCACATCTTAAGTTATTGCTTCCATCATATTCTACATAATAATCTTTATTTACTTATCATATTGCATCAGTTTACATTATAGATTTATGACATGACAGTAGTAGTTCACTAATTATGTATAAGAAATTTTAGAATTTCTTCAGTATTGTGAGGCAATTTGTCTAAGATATATCCTTAAATAATTTATTTTTATTAACTGTATTTTTCTTTTCTTTTTAAAGATTTAAGATATTATTTTTCTATTATATTTGAATACATCAAATTATATTTACCATATGATATTTGTGTTATATGGTATATACATAGTCTATAACTGCAGAGGCAAATAATGTTCATAAACTACAAAAAATAGTATATATTATTTCATATATTAGTGGGATCCCAATTAGAAACACATTTTATCTCACTTCAATTAAGTTTTACACATTATTTAGTAGATTATAAATCCAACTGCATTTATAATCTGATTGTACTTATATATTTGACAATTCTTTTTTAAATTTAGTTTTGTATTTAAATATTTTTGTAAGCACCCACAAAAATCTGATCTTTTCTTAACATGTCAAACTAAAATTGCCATTGTTAGATTCTTGGAATGCAAAGTGTTAGTGATCTATTTATTATGAAAAAATGTAATCAATTTATGTTAGCAGATTTGTATAGTTACTTTATAAGGATAAGTTTTCTTGATATCTCTACCTCTTTTCTTCCACAGAGTTGGATTATAGCTTTCTTTCATATGGAGAAATTTTTGAAAGTGCAGAAATCAATGGAGAAAGGTTATTAAACATCACCAGGAAGCAACTTAATGATCTCGGGATAGTCAGCACTGATCATCAGGATATACTCCTACAAGCAGTTGCTCGTATTCGTAGAAAGGTGAGTTGTGAGGTTTCTCTCTGTTTTATTAATCTTTCTACTTAACAAAAGATGAGTTAGAAGCAAGGAATGTGTTTGTTTTCTACATGGTCTAAAATAAATCTTCATTTTGTACCTTTCTAGTTTTAAGGTTTGATTGCTATGTTCTCTGATTATTGTGTTTAAGTAGTGACAGTTTTCTTCCTGTATTTGACTTATGGTTTTGTTTTAAGTAATTGCTGCTTTCTTATTTTTTTGAAAATTGTATATATATATATATATATATATATATATATATATATATGTATGTATGTATGTATATATATATATATATATATATATATTGCATCTTGATTATATCAATCTCTTGCTTCCTCCCTCTACCTTCTTCTACCCTTCCACCAAAATATATTTCATCTCTTCCATCTTCAAGTTTTTTATTTATATAGCAAAAAAATTCCAGTTATTTCTGACCATACACACATGTGAGTTGAGTTATCCAATATAATCTGAACAACCAAATAATGGCCACATGCACCAAAAGAAAAGTGACTCTTCAATCCTTACCATCCATCAAGTGTCATTAGCTCCTCCATTAGGAATGTCACATGAGGAACCCATTGCCCATCTATGCTTAGCTCTTAATATTTTAGATATCTTTTACAGGTAACCATTAGCTGCTGTGAATTTATGGATGCATCAGCCATATCATATCTAGAGACCAGATTTTTACATCATTTCCCTATACTTCCAGGCTCTTGTATTCTATCTACCCCTCTTTGGTCATGTTCTCAGAGCCTTGAGGGCAGGTTAATTTAGATGTTCTAACTTTGGCTGAGCATTTCTTTTTTTTTTAACATTAAATTATTTATTCAACTTTAATCCTGAACGCTGCCCCCCACCCTTGTTGCCGTTCACAAGTTCCACTTCCCATCTCCTCTGCTTCTTGTCTGAGAGGGTAGAGGTCCCTCTGGGTATCCCCATACTCTAGCATATCAAATCTTTACAGGGCCAGGCACATCTCCTATTGAGGCCAGACAAGGCAACCCATAGGCTGAGCATTTCATAGTCACTTATTCTCAATATTTTGGACAGTTAGGAGTCTTTGTATTAACCATTACTCTTTACAATAAAAAATTCTCTGATGAAAACTGAGAGTAGCATAAGTCTGTGGATATGAACATAAATATTTAGAAAGGTATTTGACATTGTGACCTTTTAGCAAGACATCAGTAGTTTCCCCCCTAGGAACAATGGTTTGCCTAGTCATACTTTTTGACCGTTTTTTTAAAATAATACCAGACATGAATTTCTTCCTGGAGACCAAGCATCAAATAAAATAAAGAGCAGCTGGATAATTCTATAAAAATGTTTACCAGTATTGCACCAGTGGGATGTCTAACTTGGAAAGTTGTTGTTGCAGCATATAGTATAGTATCTAGTATTGAACAAGACTAGAGAGTTTTGTTTTGTTTTTTTTACCATAAAATCTCTCAATAGCACTTCTTAGTACTATGAAATTCTTAGTACTATGAAAGCTAGCCATCAGGGAGATAAATTTCTGCTCAATTTCACATTGATATCTCTGTTCTGCAACCAAATATAGTGTGTCTCCATTAATAGAGTCTTATCTGCTAGTTATAATAGCAACAAAGTATAGTAACGATAGACCTTCTGAGGCTTCACTGACCTGTAAGTTACAGGGATGTAAGCTGTTCTTGGCTTACATTTTCATTTAATAACCCATATTTCCTGGGAGTATTCTTATATGCCCATGTCAGAAACCTCATTTTAAATTGCAAAATTGCACATGATAGTCTAGAAAGCTGTCTCCTTACCTAGAATTAGAAATACCATTTTATAATCAAAACTTAAAAATAGTGTATAAGAGCATACTTAGTACTGCTTTAAAAAGATGAAAACTGTAGACTCTTTTATTAATCGAGAACGTTTTTCATGATAAAATATATTTGTCTATCAGCAAGTATTTATTGAGGACCTTTATTTACTTGAGTAGTTTAAATGATCACATGCATAAGCTCGGTTGCCTAATTCTTCTTTTTTTAATTGTATATTTTATTTATTTACATTTTGGATGTTATCCCCTTTCTCCATCCCCCCATTAATCCCAATCCCATCCTTCCTCCTCCCTTTTGCTTTTATACCATTTTAATATCATGAAAGTATTAAGGTCAGTTCTAGGTTGATGAACTAGCAATAAAATCAATGTAAATAGTCAAGGAACAAGCAAGACAATAAACAAAGTCCCTTAATCACTCCCATGATCACTGTTTCTAATGGCTTATCAGGATGACCAAAATATCTGAGCCTACTTCCCTGTCCTAGCCCAAAGTCATTTTCATGTCTTAAGCCTGCTTCCGTGTTCTAGACTAAAATTTAGATTTCTGCCTGAAATTACTTCTTTGTTCTAGCCTAGGATTTAGATTCCTACCTGAAATTACTTCTTTGTTCTAACCTAATGCCAGATTGCTGCCTGCAGCCCATTTTCTTGTCCTTGGCCAATGTCAGATTCCTGCCAGGCAGCCCCAAAAGCTCTCCACATCGCCTCCTTTTTTAAATTGCATAAACCAGACTGAGCCTGTCTTAAGTTGTTCTGACAAGAACTTATCATGGAATGTGCATTATCAAAAGCAATGCATTTCTGTCTTAGGTTGGTAAGACTCTGTGCAGAATCTTACTCATCCTTGGCTTGCCAGTCTGTTAAATTAATAAGTCTCTCTAGGGGTTCATTTTAAGAATCAGGCCATATACTTTGTCTACCAGCATGTTGATGTTGTTAAAGACAAGCTTTAACACGTTTGGCAGGAATAAACGTATTCCCAGGACAAAAAGGGCTAACATGATCAAGCTATATATGACATTCTTGAAGCTTGACCAAAATGAAAATACTGACCTCAAGCCATGGAAATTTTTATCAGCATTATTTGTAGCATCAAAGCTCAGAAGAGCAGCATTTTTTAAATTCATAATCTCACCATGCAAAGTTAAAACATCCTGAGAGGTGTTAGAATTATGCTAAACCACCCTACAAGTATCTTTAAACATTTTTCTAATTGTAAGCATTATCATTGTAAATTTTAGAAGTAACACAACTCCATTGGTATTTTGCATGACACTCTAGATGGCTCCTTACTCTTAAACTTGAACCTCCTCAAATAATTTGAATAGGATGAAGAGCATCAATCCATTGTTCCAAACTTCTATCTAAATCCTGTTGTATATTCAACATATTAGAACTTTTTTGCTAAATGATTAACAGAAGTAGCTGTCTCAACTTCTTGTTGCACAGCAATTGCAGAAGCAGTGGTGCTAGCAATTAATGTAATTAAAGCTGTTATATGAGCAGTAATCAAGCCCACTACCCTCTTGCTTCTACTTAAACCCTGACTCACTTCTTCCAGTACTTGCAAGCTTTTTTCAGAAAACCAAGGTTCTGTAGTAATCAGGGCAGTAAGACAAAAGCTGTTTGATAGACCTTGGTAACAGATATGCCAGGTTTCAACACACTAACACAATTAGAAAGTATACAATCAAAACAACTTACAATAAATAGAAGAAACAAAAGTAATTTTAACTTGACAATTAAAAGAGCCTTATCACATGCACTAACAATTGTTTGAAATCCAGAACCTGTCCCAGCTTTATCTCTTGCTAACATAACATCATAGAGGACTGTAGCTAACTTCCAAATTAATCTCTGAAAATGTCCAGATCAAGCTGTCCAAATGTAGACTGTTATTTCTAATATTGGATTAATTGCAAGACCAGTCCATGATTGAGTCTGAATAAGTGGTCAAATTTAAGAAAAATACAAGAGTCATTATAACTTCTCTTCTTGATTCTCTGTTCACTAGGTGTAAAAACTTGAGGCAAGGCAGCTTGTTTCATCTAAGATACAGGAAAGCAAAGGTGGGTCAAGAACGTATGTCCAATACAGCTTCCCAGTCACCATTGTCAGGGCACCAAGCAAGCTCACAGGTCAGCATCATTCTTTGTCCCAGGAACAGCAATTCTTACAAGTTGCTCTGGCAACCACTGTGCTCCTTCAGCATCCTGCAGAAAAAACACAAACATGCCCTCTTCCCCATATTAGATACCTGGTCGGGATCATGCATTATGCCAGTAAGTGAATCCTTCCTTTCCACCTAGGCATAAATATGCCTTGTTGATGGGTGCCATAGATACTCAGCAGAAAGTTTCTTGGTATCCAAATATTTAAAAAAGTTTAAAAGAGCATGATTTAAATAAATTTGTGGTATACAGGGATATACCTCCCCATGTTATATTTTATGAAGATATTGTCTTAAAGTTCCATGGGCCCCTTTTACAATAACTTGTCTTTGAGGATTGTAAGTAATCCCAATAATAAATTGTTGACAAAATGCCTCAAATGCTCGACTGCAATTGCCAGTTCCATTATCTACTTTTATTGGATATTTTATTTATTTACCTTTCAGATGTTATCTCCTTTCCCCATTCCCCTCTAAACCCCTTAACCTATCTCCCCTCTTCCTACTTCTATGAGGGTATACCCCCACCCATCCAACCATTTCCACCTCCGTGCTCTCAAATTCCAGGATACTGGGCCATCCAGCTTTCCAGGGACTAAGGCCTCCCTCTCCCATTGATGCCTGACAAGGCCATCCTCAACTACCTATACAGCTGGAGCCATGGGTCCCTCCATGTGTATTCCCAGGCTGGCAATTTAGACAGTGGTAGCTCTGGTTGATTGGTATTGTGGCTCTCCCCATGGGGCCACAAGACCCTTCAACTCTTTCAGTCCTCTCTAAATCCTTCATTGGGGACCCTGTGATCAGTTCAATGGTTGGCTCTGAGCATCTGACTCTGTATATGTCAGGTTATGGCAGAACCTCTCAGGAGACAGGTATATCAGGCTCCTGTCAGCATGCATTTCCTGGCATCCACAACAATGTCTACATTTGGAGATTGTACATGGGGTGGATCCCCAAGTAGGGAAGTCTCCAGACAGTCCCTACTCCAGTCTTTGCTCCACACTTTGTCTCCTTACTTGCTACCATGAATATTTTGTTACTCTTTCTAAGAAGGACCAAAGTACCCACACTTTGGTCTTCTTTCTTCATGAGCTTCATGTGGTCTGTGAGTTGTATCTTAGATAGTATGAGCTTTTGAGCTAATAACCACTTATCAGTGAGTGCATACCATGTGTGTTCTTTTGTGATTGGCTACCTCACTCAGAATGATATTTTTCAGTTCCATTTATTTGCTGTGAATTTCATGAATTCATTGTTTTTAGTAGCTGAGTATTACTCAATTGGATAAATGTAGAAGAGTTTCTGTATCCATTCCTCTTTTGAAGGACATCTGGATTGTTTCCAGCTTCTGGCTATTATAAATGAAGTTGCTATGAACATAGTGAAGCATGTGTCCTTGTTATATGTTGGAGCATCTTTTGGTAATATGCCCAGGAGTTATATATAGATGGGTCCTCAGGTAATACTAGGTCCAATTTTCTGAGGAACCACCAGACTGATTTCCAGAGTGATTGTACCAGCTTACAATATCACCAACAATGGATAAGTGTTCCTCTTTCTCCACATCTTTGCCAGCATCTGCTATCACATGAGTTTTTTATCTTAGCCATTCTTATTGGTGTGAGGTTGAATCTCAGTGTTGTTTTGATTTGCATTTCCCTGATGAATAAGGATGTTGAATACTTCTTTAGATGCTTTTCAACTATTTGAGATTCCTCAGTCCAGAATTCTTTGCTTAGCTCTGTACCCCATTTTTAATAGGGTTATTTGGTTGTCTGGAGTATAACTTCTTAAGTTCTTTATATATTTTGTATATTTTGTATATTAGCCATCTATCATATGTAGGATTGGTAAAGATCTTTTCTCAATTTGTTGGTTGCCATTTTGTCCTTTTGACAGTGTCCATTGCTTTACAATAGCTTTACTATTTTATGAGGTCCCATTTATCAATTCTTGATCTTAGAGTATAAGCCATTGGTTTTCTTTTCATGAACTTTTCCCCTGTGCCTAGGTATTTGATGTTCTTTCTCACTTTCTCTTCTATAAGTTTCAGTGTATATGGTTTTATGTGAAGGTCTTTTATGCTCTTGGACTTGAGCTTTGTACAAGGAGGTAAGAATGGATTGATTTGCATTCTTCTACATGCTGACCTCCAGTTGAACCAGCATCATTTGTTGAAAATTCTGTCCTTTTTTCACTGGACGGTTTTTAGCTCCTTTGTCAAAGATCAAGTAATGGTAGGTGTGTTAGTTCATTTCTAGGTCTTCAATTCTATTCCATTGATCTACTTGCCTGTCTCTGCACCAATACCATGCGGTTTTTATCACTATTGCTCTGTAATATAGCTTGAGATTTAGGATGGGGATTCCCCCAGAAGTTCTTTTATTGTTGAGAATTGTTTTTGCTATCCTGGGTATTTTGTTATTCCGAATGAATTTGATAATTGCTCTTTCTAACTCTGTAAAAAATTGAGTTGGAATTTTGATAGGAATTGCATTGAATCTGTAGATTGCTTTGGACAACATGGTCATTTTTACTTTATTAATCCTGGCAATCCATGAACATTTGAGACCTTTTTCTGTGATCTTATTCAATTTTTTTCAGAGACTTCCATTCTTGTCATATAGATATTACACTTGCTTGGTTAGATTCATACCAAGGTACTTTATATTATTTGTGACTATTGTTAACGGTGTCATTTCCCTAATTTCTTTTTCAACCTGTTTATCCTTTGAATAGAAGAAGGCTACTGATACATTTGAGTTAATTTTATATCCAGCCACTTTCTTGAAGTTGTTTATCAAGTTTAGTTCTGTAGTGGAACTTTTGGGGTCAGTTATGTATACTATCATATCATCTATAAATAGTGATAGTTTGACTTCTTCCTTTCCAATTTATATTCCTTTGACCTCCTTTTGTTGTGTAATTGCTCTGGCTAGGACTTCTAGTACTATATTGAATAGGTAGGGTGAGAGTGGGCAGTCTTGTCTAGTCCCTGATCTTAGTGGGATTGCTTCAAATTTCTCTCCATTTAGTTTTATGTTGACTAATCGTTTGCTGTATACTGCTTTTACTCTGTTTAGATATGGGCCTTAGATTCCTGATCTTTCCAAGACTTTTACCATGAAGGGGTGTTGAATTTTATCAAATGCTTCCTCAGTGTCTAGTGAGAAGATCATGTGTTTTTGTAATTCTTTGAGTTTGTTTATATAGTGGATTATGTTGATAGGTTTTCATATATTAAACCATCCTTGCATCACTGGGATGAAGCCTACCTGATCATGATGGATGATTGTTTTGATGTGTTCTTGGATTCGGTTTGCAAGAATTTTATTGAGTATTTTTGCATCCATTTTTCATGAGGGAAATTGGTCTGATGTTCTTTTTCTTTCTTGGGTCATTGTTTGGGTTTGGTATTAATGTAACTGTGGCTTCATAGAACGTATTGCGTAGTGTTTCTTCAGTTTCTACTTTGTGTAATAGTTTAAGGAGAATTGGTATTAGGACTTCCTTGAAGGTCTGATAGAATTCTGCACTAAAACCATCTGGTCCTGGGCTCTTTTTTTCTGGTAGGGAGACTTTTAATGACTGTATTTCTTTAGATGTTGTCGGACCGTTTAGATGGATTATCTGGTCCTGATTTATCTTTGGTACCTGGTATCTGTCTAGAAAACTCTCCAGTTCATCCAGATTTTTTAGTTTTGTTGAATATAGGCTTTTTTTTTTTTGAAGGATCTGTTGATATTTTGAATTTTCTTGGTTTTTGTTGCTATGTTTCCCTTTTCAGTTCTGATTTTATTAATTTAGATAATGTCTCTGTGCCCTAATTAGTCTGGCTAAGGGTTTATCTGTCTTGTTGACTTACTCAAAGAACCAGCTCGTGGTTTTGTTGATTCTTTATATAGTTCTTTTTGTTTCTACTTGGTGGATTTCAGCCCTGAATTGGATTATTTCTGCTCTTTTTTGTTCTAGAGCTTCCAGGTGTGTTATCAAGATGCTAGTGTATGCTCTCTTCAGCTTCTTTTGTAGGCACTTAGAGCTATGAATTTTCTTCTTAGCACTGCTTGCAATGTGTTCCATAATTTTTGGTATGACGAGCCTTAATTTTCATTAAATTCTAAAAAGTCTTTAATTTCTTTATTTGTTCCCCGATCAAGTTACCATTGAGTAGAGTGCTGTTCATTTTCTGTGTGTACGTTGGCTTTCTATTTTTTTTTGTCTTTATTGAAGACCAGTCTTAGTCCTTGATGATCTGATAGGGTGCATGGGATTATTTCAATTGTCTTGTATCTGTTGAGGCCTGTTTTGTGACCAATCATATGGTCAGTTTTTGAGAAGGTACCATGAGGTATTGAGAAGAAGGTATAGTTTTTTTTTTTGGTTTTAAAATGAAATGTTCTATAGATATCTGTTAAATCCATTTGGTTCATTATTTCTGTTAGTTTCACTGTGTCTCTATTTTCTGTTTCCATGATCTGTCTATGGCTGAGAGTGGAGTGTTGAAGTCTCCCACAATTTTTGTGTGAAGTGCAATGTGTGCTTTGAGTTTAGTAAAGTTTCTTTTATGAATGTAGGTGCTCTTGCATTTGCATAGATGTTCAGAATTCATATTGCTTGATTTTTCCTTTGATGTATATGAAGTGTCCTTTCTTATCTTTTTGATAGCTTTAAGTTGAAAGTCGATTTTGTTCGATATTAGAATGGCTACTCCAGTGGTTTCTTGGCACCATTTGCTTGGAAAATTGTTTTCCAGCCTTTTAATCTGAAGTAGTGTCTGTCTTTGTCACTGAGATGCATTTCCTGTAGGCAACAAAATACTTGGTTCTATTTAAGTGTCCAGTCCATTAGTTTATGTGTTTTCATTGGAGAATTGAGTCCTTTGACATTAAGAGATATTAAGGAAAAATAATTGTTGCTTCCTGTTATTTTTATTATTAGATGTGGAATCATGTTTGTGTGGGTATCTTCTTTTAGATTTGTAGGAAAATTGCTTTCTTGATTTTTCTAGGGTTTAATTTCCTTCCTTGAATTGGAGTTGTCCCTTTATTATCTTTTATAGGGCAGGATTTGTGGAAATATATTGTGTAAATTTGGTTTTGTCATGGAATATCTTATTATCTCTATGTATCTATGGTACTTGTTAGTTTTGCTAGGTATAGTAGCCTGGGCTGGCATTTGTGTTCTCTTAGGGTCTGTATGACATCTGTCCAGGATCTTCTCACTTTTATAGTATCTGGTGAGAAGTCTGGTATAATTCTAAGAGGTCTGCCTTTATAAATTACTTGACCTTTTCCCTTACTGCTTTTAATATTCTTTCTTTGTTATGTGCATTTGTTGTTTTGATTATTATGTAATAGGGGGAATTTCTTTTCACATTTAGTCTATTTGGAGTTCTGTAGCCTTTTTGTGTATTCATAGGCATTTCTTTCTGTAAGGAATTTTTTTTTATAATTTTGTTGAAGATATTTACTGGCCCTTTAAATTGGGAAACTTCACTCTCCTTTATACCCTTAGGTTTGGTGTTTTCATTGAGTCCTGATTTTCTGGATGTTTTGGGTTAGGAACTTTTTGCACTTTGCATTTTTTTTGACAGTTATGTCACTATTTTCTATGGTTTCTTCTTCACAAGAAATTCTCTCTTCTGTCTCCTGTATTCTGTTGCTGATCTATGATTCCTGATCTTTGTCCTATGGTTTTAAATCTCCAGGGTAATCTCCTTTTTCTGATTTCTTTATTGATTTTACTTCCATTTTTATGTCCTGTATGACTTTGTTCAATTCATTCATCTGTTTGGTTGTTTTTTTGTTGTAATTTTTAAAGGGATTTTTGTTTTCTTCTTTAAGGGCTTTTACCTCTTTACCTTTATTCTGCTTTATTTCATAGAGGGAGTTATTTATGTCCTTCTTAAAGTCCTCTATCATCATCATGGGAAATGATTTTCAACCCAAATCTTGCTTTTATGGTGTGATGATGCCAAGTAACCTTGGTTGCTGTTGATTATATTTTTGCACTTGCCTTTCGCCATCTGTTTATCTGTAGTGCTAACTGCATTCACTGTTGCTGACTGGAGCCTTTCTTTCCTGTTTTCTTGGTTGTGTCAGAACTACTCAGAGTCCAGCTGCCTCTGTGATCCTGTGATCCTAACATCCTGGGTGTAAGAGCTCCTGGGAGTCAGGCTGCCTCTGGTAGCCTGAAATCCTGGTGTGACCAATCTTTTGAAATCCTGTGATCCTATGATCCCATGTTCCTGAGTATGTTAGAGCTCCTTGGAGTTCAGCCTTCTCTGGGTTTTGTGAGATTGGATACAGAGCTGATGCTGGAGGTCTGCTCAGTGCTCTGGCTCAGACCAGAAGGAACAAGTGCCTCTGGCCAGGAGTTAGTTCCTGGGTTCCTGTGGGTCCCAGTTACTCCCTGTTTGGGGTGACTGTTGCTGCCTCCTTACCTAAGATCCTGAGCATGTTAGAACTCCTGGGAGTCCAGGCTCTTCTTGGTTTTGTGGGATTGAGTGCAGAGCTAAATCTTGAGGTCTGTTCAGTGCTCTGGTGCAGACCAGAAGGCCAATTTTTCATTGAATAGGTATACTTTGACTCTACTGGATTAAATTCTAAATATATTTGAATATACAATATTTTATGAATAGTTTTTCTACTTAAGTATAAATTCTTATGTTTTCTTAATTTCATAGTCTACATGGAAAATTATGAACATAATAGTATGTATAAAATAATTACATATTGTATCTCATTTAGTTATATATTCAAGTGAGACATCATCAAACAAAATCATGTGAATCCTTTCAGGCTGCCTGCATGAAATGATTTGGTCAATCATAGAAGTCTTTGTAATACAAAGTTGTAATAACAGCAATTAATCTTTTTATTTAAAACTTATAATGGAGACTATTCAATATATTGTTTCCTATAAGGTAAAATACTATTTTAAAATATTTTCTGGTGATAAATATTAACACGATTTTTTTTGAAATTAATGATTACTTAAAGTATCTTAGTAGTGAAATTCTGTAGTTCCTCAGTCTCAAACCAAATGTAGTGATTGGGTTACTAATCATCCCAGCATTGTGTTTGTATGACATAATAGTTATTTTTGATTAAAGAGCAAAAGACATTATTGAAAAGCAGAAAGTTATCCTTTTTTCAACTTTATTGAGCTATTTAGGATCCTGAATATTAATAATTTTAGTATTTCTAAATGTTTGATGCTTGCTTTTCTTGTCAGGGATTTGACTTAGTAAAGCTAGTTTTTATAGCTGTTCACTAATATAGGCTATATTTTAATTGAACTTAAAGTACTACCCTTGAAATAAGATTTTACCATTGATTAGTAGTGTTATTAATTTGCCACTAACAAAGAAAGATGTTACTTGCATTGACGTATTACTTTAGTACCACATAAAAAAGAAATGATAAGCCATTTTTAAAGATTTTTAAAATAAAAGTTTGGTATTGTCACACATACTCATAAATCTGACAATTTTGAGGCTAGTGTAAGAGAACAAGGAATTCAAGATGTCCTACATCTGCATCACAAGTTTACGGCCAGTCTGGGATATGTGAGACCTAGTTTCAACCCAAAACTTAGAAAACAGTCAATCAAGTAACAAGTTGTAAAATTTCCTGCCTCTGTAGTCATGAAATATAGTATCCACTAAGTCTTTAATTATGTAACCAGAAGGAGTGTCTTTAATAATATTTTAGACAATAAAACTATAAAGGTTTACATGTCCCAAAAGGTCATGGAAACAATAGAAAAATGAGTTTTTCTATGGTAAGATTTGTGGTGTATAACAACTTTACATTAATTCCTAGCACCACTGCTACTAATGTGTTGAATACACAAGAAGATTTAGATAGGCATTTGGAAGAATGGATTGATGCTCTTTTTCCTATTCAAATTATTGGAAGGAGGCTCAGAATTTAAGAGTAAGGAGCCATATCAAGTGTCATGCCAAATACCATTGGATTCCTGTTAGTTCTAAAATTTTTAGTGGTAGTCATTATAATTAGGAAAAAGTTTAAAGACACTTGCAGTGTATTTGACAGAATTCCAACACCTCTCTGGATATTTTAACTTTACATAGTGAGCTTATGAATTTCAAGAATTCTGCTGTGCGGAGTGTTGATGTGGTAGATACTGCTGATAAAATTACCCATGGCCTGAGGTCAGGATTTCTATTTTGGTCAAGCTTCAAGAATGGTATATATAGCTTGATTATGCTAGCCCTTTTTGTACTGGGAATGCATTTATTCCTGCCTATTGTGTTGATGCTTGTCTTTAACAACATCAACATTCTGGCAGCCAAAGTATATGAATTGAACCTGAAAATGGACCCCCAGACAGAGTTATTAATTTAACAGGCTGGCATGCCAAGGACGGGTAAGATTCTGCACAGAGCCTTACCAACCTAAGACATAAGTGCATTGCTTTTGATAATGCATATTCCATGACTGGTAAGGAAGGCATTCTTGTCAGAACAAATGACCTAAGACAGGTTCAGTCTTGTTAATGAAATAAAAAAGGTAAAGAGGTGGAGAGCCTTTGGGGCTACTTACCAAGAATCTGACATGGGCCAAGGAGAAGGAAATGGGCTGCTTGGCAGGAATATAACATTGACCAAGGACAAGGAAATAGGCTTCAGGTAGGAATATGACTTTAGGATAGAAAAAAGAAGTAATTTCGGGTCAGAATCTAAATCTTAGGCTAGAATAAAGAAGTAATTTCAGGCAAGAATCTATATTTTAGGCTAGAACAAGGAAGTAGACTTCAGACATGAATTTGACTATGGGCTAGGACAGGGAAGTTGACTCCGATATTTTGGTCATCCTGATAAGCCATTAGAAACAGTTGATCATGGAGTGATTAAGGGACTTTGTTTATTGCCTTGCTTGTTCTTTGACTATTTGTGTTTATTATATTTCTTGTTCCTTGACTATTTGCACCTATTGTATTGCTAGACACTCAATGTAGAACTGACCTTAATAAATGCACATAATCAAAATGGTATAAAAGCAAAAAGGAAGAGTTGGGATGGGATAGGGGGTTTTAGAGAGGGGAAATAGGGAAAGGGGATAATATCTGAAATTTAAATAAATAAAATATCCAATTAAAAAAGGCAAAAAAAGACCTTTGGTAAGACTATTTGTGACTCATATTTTGAAAATGAACCAAATCTCATACTGTTTTAACTAAGTATCTGGGGCTTTCAGGATCAAACAGTAGGAATCCATTAGACCACAATGCTCAAGGAGGATATGTGCTGGAAAAAGAAATGGAAAGATCATAATACTGTTTTTTTTCAATTGACTTAGGAATTCATTTTTAAATATTATTGTAAATGATGTGTATGTACTTCTCTCTGTGAGTGGATAATATATATATATTCAAGTGTTTATGGAGACTAGAAGTATTAGTCTTCTGAGTTGGAGTTACAGGAGGTTGTGAGATGCTTGAATTGGGAGCTAGGAACTGAAGTTTTATCCTCTGTAATTGCAAGAAGCAAGTGATGGCTATTTTTTTTTAACTAAACATCACTAGAGTTATTCTGGAAGAGGGACCTCAACTGAGAAAATGCCTCTATCAAATCGGACTGTTGGGAATGATATGGGAGAGCCCATCTCACCAGGGTAGTTCCATCCTACAGTGGTGGTTCTGGTGGTCAGGTGGTCCTGAGTTGTATTAAGAAAGTAGACTGAATAATTAGTTGCAATCAAGCCAATAATCAGCATTCAACCATGGTCTCTGCTTCATTTCTTGGATCCAGGTTCCTGCCTTGGATTCTCTTTATGATGGACTGTAACCTGGGAGCCAAATTAACCCCCTCTTTCCCCAAGTTGGTTCTGATTATGACATTTTGTCATGAAAATAGAAAGAAAACTAAATACCATTTCTCTAGATTTCAGGTATTTGTACTACCAAGGAAGGGTGAAACCTAAAATATGAGAGAGAACATTTATCAGCCATTGTGAAATATAATTGCTATTTGACATGTGTTTAAGAGATAAAGATCCATCAGAATTTCTTCAGTGTCAATTGGAAAGTAGATAATGGTATAAATATATACATATATTAAATAGATCACAGACAATAAAATGGAAACAGCACTGATAGGAAAACATGATACAAATAAGATATTATTTCTGTGTTTTTCGAAGGTGGAAGATCAGGTTCAGTGATAAGATTATGTAATATAGTATAATTATAGTATAATTATAAATATATAATAATATATAACATATAAAAATATATTATAGTATAATTATAAAATTATAGTATAATCATATAATATAGTATAATGTAATATAGTATAATATATTAATATAGATATAATAATAGCAAATGAAAACCTTAGGTGAGTAAATACGCTTTCTCATAACTAAAGCAAGTTAATGGAAAATATAAAAAAAACTTATGTTACTGATTTTGAGGCAATAGTACAGTAATCCTGCGTGGATTTATGTACCAAGGAATGAGATACAATGTTGTTTCCTGTAGTATAGTCTGAGTTTTTAAAACTTTGAACTATGAAAAAGGAATGTAAGAGATGAATATTGTCATGTCCATTTTTATAATTATAATAGTTATTTACCTTTTTATATGTTTGCTTGGTGAATAAATAAAGAGGGGTTTAGATTTTTTTGCTTGAGAAATCTTTTGAATGAACCAAAACAGGAACCAAAATAGATGAAAAGGGATGAAGGGACAATTCTTAAGAAGGTGGTAGGGGCTATCTGAAATTTGGAAACTGGTAGAATTTGAAACATATATCTATGAAGATTGGCATTTTTATTAAGGTTGAATATAACAGGCAACAATTTTGTATCACAAATTCATGATCAATGAATTCTGAGGTAATGTGGTTTTTTTTTCTACATTAAAGTGTACTATTATGGTAGGGATAAGAAGGATAAAAAGCCATGCCTTTTATTACTTTGGCTGAACTTTATTAAATAGGTAACTTAATTTACAGACTGTCACTATAATCACATTTGAACTTTAAAATTAACTCAGCGAGCTTATTTACATATTTTAAATTAGTGAAAGAAGAGGTAGGAAATGTAGACTTTTCATTCTCACATTCTTTTATCATTAGTTGAGAAAGTGACAACAGAGCTGGAGAGATATCTAAGCAGTTAGGAGCAGCGGTTTGATTCCTAGTTCCTAGATCAATTAGCTCACAACTGCCTGTAAGTCTAGTTCCATGGAGGTCAGATGTTTCTGGTCTCCAGGAGTACTCACACTCACTTTTACATACCTACATGCATATGTGCACCTACACATGATTAAAAAATATAAAAGCAAAAACCCAAAAAGTATTAGCATCTTTTATTAAAAACATTAGTGAACTTTTAGGTACTGATCAGAAAGTAATTTATTGCCAAAAAGATAAAGGGCATTTTCTGATACATAGTGATGTATAATCACTTTTTCACTGTTTAGTCCCAAGACATCAGGAAATACTCAGTAGTTTTGCCATTGAAGCATAAAATAGGAAATCTATTTTTATTGAATTTGCCACTTTTATTACTGAATTTTTTGTTTAAGTTAATTGCCAGGGACAGTCTTAGACTAGAACAGCATCAAAACAAACAATAGATTAGTGATGTTATCAGTCTATGTTGGTGGGTATACATGCATTCAACAGTGTGAACACAGCAAATTGATTTAGATATTAATTAATGGGTTTTTATTTCAGTTTTATTCTATTTAATGATAATTCCATGTCATATAACTAAATTTTAATTTCTTTGAAAATAATTATACAAACGAGTGTATTAAAATATTATAAGTGTGAACATGTCTCTATGGCAAGGTCTCATATCAGAGGAGAAGTGAAGTTTCTTTTATTGTAACAGAAAAAACAGGAAAAAATATCTACCTGTATTACAGATGACCATGATTACTACCAGTGGAATTTAGAGAGCTTGTGTCACCTTTGCAAAAATCATAATTAATCATAAGTTTCTAATAAAAAATAATTCTTGGCATATAATCAATAAGAAATGTTTTTCAATGCCAGAAAAATAGAAGAAATGATGAAAATCTTATTTCAAAACACCCATATTGTAATGAAAAATAGTTGAGTATTCTATTATTGTTATATTAATGTATTTCTATATTCATTTTTGAATCTACCTACAAATGTAATATTTCCCAAATATGAGACAGATTACATCACTTTTTGTTAGTTCTATCCTGCTTTAAAATACAGAAAATATCATAAGGTATGAGTTACTATTTTTGTGTAGATTTTTATATTGTTGAAAAATATCTGGAAAATATAAAAATAGAATAATTTATTACTTTCATCATGTCACTGTTAACTAGTTTTGCATGATGTCTCGTAAATTTTGAAGTTTTTAGTAAAACTTTATACATTTAAAAATCCATTTTGGTGTATTACTCATCTTGCATTATTAGGTAAAAGGATAAAAAACTTTCTACATTTATTTTCATGGTCGATCTATTTTATAAAGCACACTAAAAATTTCCTGTTAAATCAATCAGAGAAGAAGTATATTCAGATACTGAGTCTATTCTTTTCCACTCAACACTGAAATGTGAAGATTACTGCATAGAGTTCTTTAAAAACATATTCCGTTGCCTGACTCCCAAGTTGCTATGACAAATGGTTAAAAATTTTAACTATGTTAGAAGAATGCAGTGTGATTTAGATGATAACAAAGCAGATGGTTTACTGCTCAGCAAGTGGAAGGAAGGAAAGATCAGTAACTGACTTGGTCTTAAGATTCAACTTCATTCAAGTCTATTAAGTTTATTTCAATGAGCTTAGCTTTGAAAATTTTTTAATAACCCAGTTAAAAGTATTTTTTATATCAAGCTTGTAAACCTTTCCTATCATATGCATAGTTTTCATAGAAATGCCATTTGATCTTTATAGTTTTCCAGTACAGCAGATTTAGATCTCAATAGCATCAAAAATATTTCATAGAAAAGAACCCTAATATTTTTTATTGAGTCCCATACCAATATGTTAATGAATGAATAATTTTGAGATGCAAACATTAAAATGAGTGAAACATCTTTAGGTGTAGAGGATGAAATAACTACAGATGAAAATCAATTTGTTAAAATTATTTAGCATACATAGTCTTACTGTGCATACTTTGATACTATAGTAATGACTGATTTCATGCTATAAACCATTACCAATTTTGCTTTCAATCTTTTTATTCTTTGTTATTTCATTGAAATATTTAAATTTGTATTCAAATATTTAATATTTTGCTTCTGAGTACTTAAACCTTCTCTCCCAAAGCAACTTAATTTTATTCTTTTCCTTCTTTCTTAAAATTAGTATATAATAGTGACACAAAATGATAAATTTCAATGTAATGTTTTCATGTATGCATATAACATACCTTGGTCATACTTATTTTCATATGTTATTATTGTGTCTTAGTACCATTTTATCTTTGTGATGAATCTTCATTTTTCTATCCTAGTCTTTAACATTCTATGAGAATAAAATTCTGAAACCATTATAAAACCTTGGAGTCTAAATGACCATTTCTTTTGGCCTTTATTCTAAATCTAATTTTTCTAGTTCTGTTAATAGAAATTAAACTCTAATGCAAAGACCAAAGATGTATGATAAACAAATCTAAGTTTTGAATACTTAGATTTACGAGATATAAATATCGTGTTCCAAGTAGAAGATTATATTGAAAGCAAAGAAAAATTTTATTATCTTACTAGGTAATTTATCACTCATGCAGCCTATAGAGTAGAAACTTTTCCATATTGATTCATAGCTGTTTAAATTCCAGAATTGATGTCTGGTTAATTTTATAGACTCTGAGGTAAGTTACAGTTGTGATGGGGGACTTGAACTATTTGGACAGCTGCTGGAAATGTCATTCTATTAATAGCAAGACATGTGCTTGACTATGCCTACCATTCCCTTCTTTCAGTACTACTTGCTAACTATAAGATGACATGGTCAGTCTCCCAAAGCTTTCTGTTACTTACAAATAATTTTTCTTGTATTTGGACCAGAAACACAATCAAATTTTTTTTTTTCTGAGAGATAAGATTATCAAAATCTCAAGTTTCCAGACTCAGGTGAAATTTATCTCTGGGTATGGGAGTGGGAACTAAAAACATATATATATGACATTTCAGGAGTGGTAAACTCTTAAACAGAGAGATTTCAAAAGCTGGGCCTGGATTTTGTCAATTAAGAATATTTTAGAATTTTTCTCTAAATGTAAAACATTTTTATTATTTAAAAATGCTGATTGAATATGAACATAGTTTCAGTTGTCAGTGATTACATATATATATATATATATATATATATATATATATATATGAAATAGAACAGAAATAGATTGCCCTATTTCATGCTATTTTATTGTTAACCTCTTTTAAAGTTTTATTTGTTATTCTTATGTTTGTTTTCTTAATAAGTTGTCTTTTTTTCTTGTCCCCACACCTTTAGGGTAAAATTGAAGAGCAAGCTATGCATAGAGAAGACCAGGTAAGAAAGCAATGATGACAACTATAAAAGCAAGTCTATCCAAATCTATTGGTGTGAAATAAAACAATTTTTATAATATTAAGTATTAATTATAATGATATGGATATAATCTGCTTTGTAATTTCATGGTTAAAATATATCTAAAAAGATGTTTCAGGGTCTTTACTATTAAGAGCTGCTTATAATGTGGAAAAAAATGTGAGTCAAATTCGATCTTTTCAGTATGTCAGATAACCAACCATACAGGAAACATCTGGATGACTAAGTGGTTCATGTTACATGAATACTAGTTAATCCTGTCTCTGTAAAAGTTCTAGCACCTCCTCTATTTTGGTCCTGGGATTTTGTATGTCATAGCAGTTTAGTCTATTGTTTTTTCTTCTTTTCTGTACTGATTAAGCAGTTCCTTTCTCCCTCCTTCACCTCCTCCTACCCTCCCTTTTTCTCTTTCTCTTTGGTGTGTGTGTGTGTGTGTGTGTGTGTGCGCGCGCGCGCGTGTGTGTACATATGTAAGGGAGGGAGGGAGGGAGAGAGAAAGAGAAAGAGATTTCTTTTACATCTGAGGCACAAAAACTTCAGCAAAGGCTTCCAGTTAAACTGAGCAGTGCCAAAATGCTGACTGTTCTTCCCAAGTAGAAACATTTACTAAGTGCAACTTTTGTTTCAGGGAGTGTCTTTCTTGGGTGTGTCTTAATCTCAAACGTTGTGAACCTTTAATTTTATTGTACATTTGTGCATGTGTTTTTCACACATTTATTTTATCGGAAAGAATTCCTCAATGGAAGTATTCATAGCCATGCTATGGCTAATTCTTTCTTCAGGTTTAAGACTTAGTAGAAGTGTTTGCACAGCTTAGAAGAGAGAGGAGGAGGGAGGGAGAAAGACACAGAGAGAGTTATGGTATTATAGCATGCAATATTATTTCAATGATTCGTTTCTGTACTAAACAAACATTCTGTAATACGTGTGCACATATGAATGCCTGTATGCTTCGGTTTGCACTTGTCATGTATGCATGTGTGCATGCTTCTGTGAAAGAGAGAGGGGTGAGGGAAGGAAGGAGGGAAGGAGGAAGAGAAGGATGTGGGAATGGCAGGGAATATGTTATGTTATTATAGCATGCAAAATTGATTAACTGATTTCTGGACAAAAGATACTATTTTGCCTTTTTGATCCACTATACAGAAGTTTTTATTCCATGGAAAATTTAATTTTACTTTTTTGTGTGCACTGTATGTTTACTGGATAATTTTTATCATTAAAAGTACCTTCTATTAAATACATGCAGGGACACACATGCACGTGTGCACACACAAATAGCAATGAAAATATGGGAACTGATAAACATGGTATATTCCATCAAAAGGTTATTGCTTAATCTGTTTCTATTACTGTACTTAATAGCACAGAATCATTAAATATGAATAACCAAAGCAATTATATAATGAGTATTGAAGATTGTTTGTAAAAGTTTAAAAACAATCAACTTAGTATAGAATATTTATAAGATGTAGAAATTCAAAG
This sequence comes from Rhabdomys pumilio, assembly GCA_030674055.1. Lineage (NCBI taxonomy): Eukaryota > Metazoa > Chordata > Mammalia > Rodentia > Muridae > Rhabdomys > Rhabdomys pumilio. The sequence continues at coordinate 60,215,962 of JANHMN010000005.1, read as the reverse complement.
TTTAAGTATTTAAAAAAGTATTTCAAGGTCACCCATGTACTTTAGATATGTAAGTGTTCAGTTAGAAAATGTTAATAAGGCCAGGATATTTATTTTTTATTGGATATTATGTTTACATTTCAGATTATATCCCCTTACGCCACTACCTCCACCACACAGAAACCCCCTATCCCATCCCCCTCTTCCTACTTCTATGAGGATGTGCCCCCACCTACCCCCCACTCCCACCTCCCCACCCTCGAATTCCCTCCACTCCGTGTTAAGCCTTCACGCGACCAAGAATCTCCTCTCCCACCTATGCCTGAGAAGACCATCCTCCCTTACATATACAGATGGAGTCATGGGTCCTTCCCTTTGTGCTCCAAGGCTGGTGGTTTTAGACACTGTAGAGCTCTGGTTGGTTGCCTCATGGGAACACAAACCCTTTCAGCTCCTTCAGTCTTCTCTTTAACTACTCTTCCATTGGGAACCTGTTGATAAGATCAATGGTTAGCTGTGAGCATCTGCCTCTGAATATGTCAGAATCTGGCAGACCTCTAAGGAGACAGCTATATCAGGCTCCTGTCCGCATGGTCTCCAGATGGCCCCTCCTTCAGTTTCTGTCCCCCATTTTGTTTCCATATTTGCTCTCCTGAATATTTTTGTTACTCCTTCTAAGTAGGGCCAAGGCACCCACACTTGGTCTTCTTTCTTCATGAGCTTAATGCGGTCTGTGAGTTGAGTCTTTGCTATTCCAAGCTTTTGGGCTAACATCCGCTTATCAGTGAATAAATACCATGTATGTTCATTTGTGATTGGGTTAACTCACTCAGGATGATAATTTCTAGTTTCATTTATTTACATAACAATTTCTCAAATTCATTATTTTTAATAACTGAGTAATACTCCATTGTGTAAATGTATCACATTTTTTGTATCTATTCCTCTGTTGAAGGACATCTGGGTTCTTTCCAGCTTTTGGTGATTATAAATAAGGCTGCTATGAACATAGTGGAGCATATGTCCTTGTTATATGTTGGAGCATATTCTGGGTATATGCCCAGGAATGGTATAGCTGGATCCTTAGGTAATGCTATCTCCAGTTTTCTGAGGAACCACCAGACTGATTTCCTGAGTGATTGTACCAGCTTGCAATCCCACCAACAATGGAGGAGTGTACCTCTTTCTCCGCATCCTCGCCAGCATCTAGTATCACCTGATGTTTTTGATCTTAGCCATTCTGACTGGTGTGAGGTGGTATCTTAGGGTTGTTTTGATTTGGATTTCCCTGATGACCAAGGAAGGATGTTGAATATTTCTTTTTTTTCCTTTTTTTATGTGAAAATCTTTATTGAATATTTTATTTACATTTCAGATGCCATCCCCTTTCCCCATTTCCCCTCCCTGGAAAACCTCTATCCCACCGCCACTTCTCCTTTTTGCTTTTATACTATTTTTTAATGTTAATCAAGGCTTTATAAGTTTGGTAATGCTTAATATCAATCAGAAGTGTAACCCAATACCCAACTTAGATATATCAACTATCTTTGACTAGCAGGGACACGCAAACATCCACCTCTGTGTCACCCCCCCTTGTCACCTAGCTCCTCCTCTCCTTCTCCTCCTCTCCTTACTCCTTATCTTCCTCTCCTTACTCCTCCCACCTTAGCTCCTCCTACATATCACCGTTTCTGTTAAAATAAAACTTTTTTCTTAGAATACAATTAGAGCATAACTATACCAACTAGTATCAGTAAGGTACAAGATAGACCTAATATCCAGTCCATCATTTTGTTGACTGAACAGAACCTCCTAACTAAACGACTGTCCCTCCTAACTAAAAGACTAATTCTGAACCTTCTTTTTTCTTGGCTTTAGAATGAATGTCAGCTGAAAACTATCCTCTCAAACCTTTTCTCTCAAAGTAAATAGCTGGGATTGGCTATGAGACTATAAGTCTTCAAATCTGTCAGAAATCCAGAATGACTTAGTTAATTGAAATTATAGGAAGCACAAAGCATACCTTCTAAAACTTAGCAAATTATAGAGACCACTGAGCACTAGGACAGTTCGTATACTACAAAACGTTGGAGCATCAAATCTTTAGCCTTCTGGCCCAGGATCATCTGACAGACCAAGTGATGCAGAATTATTAAGGGCTGATTACTCTGTCTTGGCAGATATAATCAGTCAACTATTCCGCAAGTGTGTCCTTTTGTGGACAGTGATTTGTCTGTAGATGAAAAGAGGCAATTCTTGTCTAGTGGCTGTCTCACCACAACTGGAGTAACTCCAAAGATGCTTAATTTCTTCTTAGAATCCAAGACAGAAAGCTGTCAAGAGCAGACAGGTCTCTAATCAAAATGGACATAAATACAGAAATGCTTGTAATGTCAATTCTGTGGACTTCTGATGTTTTGAAAACCAACTATCCATGAAGGCAATCTGGACTATTGTTTGTTAACTCCTCTCAGCTAAATAAAATATAGAAAACACCCTAACAATAAACTCAGAGCCATGAATTTGCTATAGGCCCTTAACTCACAGGCTAACCATCTCAAATCAGTTTAAAAACTTAAAGAAGGACTTGGTCTAAGCCTTGAATTCCTAAATGTGTTATGTAAGCACAATGGCAATGAGAGTAACAATATTAGTCTCACTTTATACCAATAAGAAGCTCGTACCAGTGAAAACCTTAAATTAGAAATCAAAGTAAATTTTGTACCATTTAAGAAATTATAACTTCAACTTAATAACCATTATACATATTTCTATGAATAGGTTATGGCTATGCAATAAATCCTAGCTAATCCTCCCTGTTACAACAAAACCACTACTTTTCCTTAGAAAGACAGCCCAGTATTAACCACCTCAGTCCCCAAGCCCAGAGAATAGGTGTGCCGACTCTTCATTAACGTCTTCAAGCTGATTACGGGCGTTGAGATATTAGAAGAGGGGCAGGGGGAAGAGTAAATTGATAAGCCTCATCTGTGTCTTCACTGCATCCAGCTGAAATTCCAGGACATCAGAGGTTCAAGCATGTCTGCTCAGCTCACTTGATGAGTAGATACACTGAGGCTGTGTATTCTGCAATATACAACTCTAAAAACAAATTTTAGTATCAAGATAATTTTTTGTTTGAATTCTGGAATCTAGTCTTCTGGCGGCTTCCTCTTTCATGTCTAATCCATATAATTCTGGGAGTTTCTATGAATGTGTACTCCCACTGTCCTCCCATTTTCACCTCCCTGCTCTCAAATTCCCCAACACTAGGGAATTCAAACTTTCAGGCACCAAGGCCCTCTACTTCCACTGATGCCTAACCCCTTACCCCATTCCCCCTCCAATTATTATGAGGGTGTGCTCCCACCATCTTCTCATTCCCACCTCCCTGTTCTTGAAATTCTCCAACACTAGGGAATTCGAACTTTCAGGTATCAAGGCTGTCCACTTCCACTTATTCCTGGCAAGGCCACCCTCAACTACCTATACAGGTGGAGCCATGAGTCCCTCCCTATGTGTTCTTGGGCTGGAGATTTTATAATGGCTATTCCAGCTTGTTTCTTAGGGCCATTTGCTTGAAAAATTGTTTTACAGCCTTTTACTCTAAGGTAGAGTCTGTTGTTGTCACTGAGGCGGGTTTCCTCTATGCAGCAAAATGCTGGGCCTTGTTTATGGATACAGTCCATAAGCCTATGTCTTTTAATTGGGGAATTGAGTCAATTGATGTTAAGAGATGTTAAGGAACAGTGATTGTTGCTTCTTGTTATTTTTGTTATTAGAAGAGAAATTATCTTTGTGTGGCTATCTTCTTTTGGATTTGTTGGAAGAACATTAATTTTTTGCTCTTTCTAGGGCATAATTTCCCTCCATGTATTGAAGCTTTCCTGCTATTATCCTTTGTAATGCTGGGTTTGTGCAAAGATATTGTATAAATTTGGTTTTGTCATGGAATATCTTGGTTTCTCCATCTATGGTAATTGAGATTTTTGCTGGATATAGTAGCCTGGGCTGGCATTTGTGTTCTCCTAGGGTCTGTATGACATCTGTCCAGCATCTTCTAGCTTTTATAGTATCTGGTGAGAAGTCTGGGTGTAATTCTGAGAGGTCTGCCTTTATATGTTACTTGGCCTTTTTCTCTTACTGTATTTAATATTCTTTCTTTGTTTTGTACACTTGGTGTTTGGCTTATTATGTGATGGGAGGTATTTCTTTTTTTGTGTAGTCTATTTGGCGTTCTGTAGGCTTCTTGTATTTTTATGGGCATCTCGTTCTTTAGATTAGGGAAGTTTTCTTCTATAATTATTTTGAAGACATTTATTGGCCCTTTAAGTTGGGAATCTTCACTGTCATCTATACCTATTGTCCTTAGCTTTGGTCTCTCATTGTGTCCTGGATTTCCTGGATAATTTTTGTTAAGAACTTTTTGCATTTTGCATTTTCTTTGACAGTTGTGTCAATATTTTCTATGGTGTCTTCTGCACCTGAGATTCTCTCTTCTATCTCTTGTATTCTGTTGGTGATGCCTGTGTCTATGACTCCTGATCTCTTTCCTAGGTTTTCTATCTCCAGGGTAGTCTCCCTTTGTGATTTCATTATTGTTTCTACTTTTATTTTTATGTCCTGGATAGTTTTGTTCAATTCCTTTGCCTGTTTGGTTTTGTTCTCTTGTAATTCCTTAAGGGATTTTTGTGTTTCCACTTTAAGGGCTTCTATCTGTCTACCTGTGTTCTCAAATTCTTTGAGAGTGTTATCTATGTCCTTCTTAATGTCCTCTATCATCATCATTAGAAGTGATTTTAAATCTGAATCTTGTTTTCCTAGTACTATGGGGAATTCAAGACTTGCTAGTGTGGGAGAACTATATTCTAATGATTCCAAGTACCCTGGGTTGCTGATGCTTATGTTCTTGTGCTTGCCTTTTGCCATCTGGATCTCCTTAGCGCTACCTGCCCTGTCTCTGACTAGAGCCTGTCTTTCCTATTATCTTGGTTTTATCAAAACTGTGTGCAGTGAGTGTTGCTACTGGGGTAAGAGCTGAGGCCCAAAATCTGCTCAGGCTCAGAGTGACTTCCTGGGTCCTAGTGGGTTCAGGTTACTCCCTGTTTGGGGCAGGCATTGCTGTCTGCTTACCTAAGATAATGCCAGGGTTAGAGCACCTGGGAGCCCTGCTTCCTCTGGATTCCTAGGGATTGGCAGCAGAACTGCCTCCCGGGATCTGGGGATCTGCTTAGTGCTCAGACCCAGACCGGAAGGAATCAGTGTTCTGGGCCAGGAGTGACTTCCTGGGTTCTTGTGGGTCCCAGTTACTCAATGTTTGGGGCAGGTATTACTGTCTGCTTACATAAGATAATGCCAGGGTTAGAGTACCTGGAAGCCCTGCTTCCTCTGGATTCCTAGAGATTGGGGGCAGAACTGCCACCTGGGATCTACTCAGTGCTCAGACCCAGACAGGAAGGCTGAATATTTCTTAAGGTGCTTCTCAGCCATTCAAGTTCCCTCTGTTGAGAATTCTTTGTTTGGCTCTGTACTCCATTTTTAATAGGGTTATTTGGTTGTCTGGAGTGTAATTTTTTTGAGTTCTTTGTATATCTTGGATATTAGCCTTCTATCAAATGTAGGATTGGTAAAGATGTTTTCCCAATCTGTTGGTTGCCGTTTTGTCTTATTGACAATGTCCTTTGCCTTACAGAAGCTTTGCAATTTTATGAGGTCCCATTTGTTAATTCTTGATCTTAGAGTATAAGCCATTGGTGTTCTGTTCAGGAACTTTCCCCCTATGCCTAGGTATTCAAGGGTCTTCCCCACCTTCTCTTCTATTAGTTTCTGGTTTTATGTGAAGGTCTTTTATCACTTGGATTTGAGCTTTGTACAAGGAGATAAGCATGGATTGATTTGCATCCTTCTACATGTTGACCTCCAGTTGAACCAGCACCATTTGTTGAAAATGCTGTCCTTTTACCACTGGATGGTTTTAGCTCCTTTGTCAAAGATCAAGTGATCATAGATGTGTGGGTTCATTTCTGGATCTTCAATTCTATTCTTTGATCTTCCTGCCTGTCTCTGTACCAATACCATGCAGTTTTTATTACTATTGCCCTGTAGTACAGTTTGAGGTCAGGGATGGTGATTTCTCCAGATGTTTTTTATTGTTGAGAATAGTTCTCAATATCTTGGTTTGTTTTTTTTTTTTGTTATTCCAAATAAATTTGCAAATTGCTCTTTGTATCTCTATGAAGAATTGATTTGGAATTTTGATGGCCATTAGTTTCATTGTGTCTCTTTCTAGTTTCTGTTTCCATGACCTGTCCATTGCTGAGAGTGGGGTGTTGAAATCCCCTACTATCATTGTGTGAGGTATAATGTATGCTTTGAGCTTTAGAAAGTTTCTTTTATGTATGTGGGTGCCCTTGCCTTTGGTGCATAGATGTACAGAATTGAGAATTAATCTTGTTACATTTTTCCTTTGACGAGTATTAAGTATCCTTTCTTATCTTTTTTGATTACTTTTGGTGAAAATCGATTTTATTTGATATTGGCATTGCTATTCCAGCTTGTTTCTTGTGGCCATTTGCTTGGAAGATTGTTTTCCAACCTTTTACTCTGAGGTAGTGTCTGTCTTTTTCACAGAGATCCGTTTCCTGTATGCAGCAAAATTCTGGGTCCTGTTTATGTATCCAGTCTGATAGTCTATGTCTTTTTATTGGAGAATTGAGTCCATTGATATTAAAAGATATTAAGGAAAAATGATTGTTGCTTCTTGTTATTTTTGTTATTAGAGATGGAATTATTTTGTTTAACTATCTTCTTTTGGGGTTCTTGGAAGATTACTTTCTTGCTTTTTCTATGTTGTAGTTTCCCTTTTTGTGTTGGAGTTTTCCATCAATTATCCTTTGAAGTGCTGGATTTGTGGGAAGATATTGTGTAAATTTGGTTTTTGTTATGGAATACCTTGTTTTCTCCATCTATGGTACTTGAGAGTTTTGATGGGCATCGTAGTCTGGCCTGGCATTTGTGTTCTCTTAGGGTCTGCATGATACCATTCCAGAATCTTCTGGCTTTTTATAGACTCTGGTGAGAATTCTGGTGTAATTCTTAAAGGTCTGCCTTTATATGTTACTTTACCTTTTCCCCTTACTGCTTTTAGTATTTTTTATTTGTTTTGTACGTTTGATGTTTTGGTTATTATGTGACAAGAGGTATTTCTTTTCTGGTCTAGAAGACTATTTGGAGTTCTGTAGGCTTCTTGTATATTCATCGACATCTCTTTCTTTAGGTTAGGGAAGTTTTCCTCTATAATTTTGTTGAAGATATTTACTGGCCCTTTATGTTGGGAATCTTCACCCTCATCTATACCTAGCATTCTTAGGTTTGGTCTTCTCATTGTGTCCTGGATTTTCTGGATGTTTTGGGTTAGGAGCTTTTTCCATTTTCTTTGACAGTTGTGTCAATGTTTTCTATGGTATCTTTTGAGCATGAGATTCTCTCTTCTGTCTCTTGTATTCAGTTGGTGATTTTTTTGTCTATGACTCCTGATTTCTTTACTAGGTTTTCTATCTCTAGGGTTAGTCTCACTTTGAGATTTCTACTTCCATTTTTAGATCCTGGATGGTTTTGTTTAATACCTTCACCTGTATGCTTGTGTTTTCTTGCAATTCTTTAAGGGATTTTTGTGTTTCCTCATTAAGGGCTTCTATCTACCTGTATTCTCCTCAAATTCTTTGAGAGTGTTATTTATATCCTTCTTAATGTCCTGTATCATCATCATGAGAAGTGATTTTAATTTTGAATCTTGCTTTTCCTGTGTGATGGGGTGTTCAGGGCTTCCTGTGGTGGGAGAACTGGTTCCTGATGATGCCAAGTAACTTTGGTTTATGTTGCTTACGTTCTTGTGATTGCCTTTTGCCATCTGGTTAACTCTAGTGCTACCTGTACTCACTGTCACTGTTTGGAGCCTGACTTTCCAGTTATCTTGTTTGTGTCAGAACTCCTCAGGGTCCAGGTGTCTCTGTGATCCTTAGCTCCAGCTACTCTGAGTACAGTGGCTTCTGTAGAATGTCTCAGGATATGGTGTCTCCAAGGTAGCAGACCAGCTAGGTGTCAGCTGCTCTGAGTGTAGTGCCTCCTCTAGGATGTCTCAAGATATGGTGTCTGTTGTTCAGAGTTCAGTTGCTCCTGTCAGATGTCTCAGGATATGGTTTCTTCACAGTAGCAGACCAGCTCGGTGTCTGCTCCAGCCACAAGGACCAGACAAGGAGCAGAAGGGGAATGGTATTCTGCAGGGGTGGGGTTTGGGTGCCTGGTGGGTCCTGAGCACCCCCTGCTCCCAGTTGTAGCTCTTGGGTAGGGTAGTGGACAATTTTTCTTACCCACTGCTCTGAGTTCAGTTGCTTCTCTAGGATGTTTTAGGATATGGTGTCTTCACGGGAGCAGACCAGCTAACTGTCTGCCCTAGCCACAAGGACCAGTTGAGGGGGAGGCCAGTATCTTTATGAAAAATTTCTCTGCTTAGTCACTTTGTCTTAATGTCAGACGTTCTTGGAGTTTCACATCTTCTCTGGTTTTTGTCACTTTTAACATACTATTACTGCTTACTTTTAAATGACTATGGTAGTTTCTAGTGGAAAAAAAAATAAATGTCATATTAAGATCATCAAGTGAAATTTTGCCAGAATATGTTGTACACTCATTATACTTGAAATTATCTTACGATTTTGTTTCTTATTTAATTTTAATTTAGGGATGCTGTTGGGCACATGAAATTAGTTTAGTATGTGGTAACATCAAATAAATTATGACTCTAAATTATTCAGGACAGAGTTTCTGATTGTATGTTCTAGAGTCAAGCTACAGGTTTTTAAATTCTAGATGACAATTACTAGTTCTGTGACCATGTACACAATTGTGTCTCAGAGTTTATGTAGTTTTATCTGCAAATGTAGATGACAGTGCTAAAAATTCTATTTTATAAATAATACGTGGTATAAAATCATTAATGTTAGGGTTGTTTTTTCATAGTGTTAATTAAATGTTTGCTATATTTGCTATTTCTCTCCATTCACCTTTTCTTCCTTTCTCATTTTTACTTTGTTTTCTTTCTCCTCTCACTCCTTATTGCTGAGGTTACGCCAACCATAAAATTATTTTAATTGCTACTTTACAACTGTTACTTTGCTACTGTTATGAATTGTAAATATCTGATCTTCAGGATATCTAATGTTTGACCAATGTGAAAGGTCGTGACCCATGTATTGAGATCCACTGATCTAGCATACTCTCTTCTTGGTTTTAACCTTCTCATGCCGGTCTTTTTCTCAGAATTATTGCAGATAAATCTAAGACTCTTCAATTGATAATTAAGGACCCCTCCTGGTTTTAGTGCCTATCTTTAATGCTAGCTCTCCATTTATTTCTTCTGCATTCATTTTACTTCACTTCAGGCCATCAATGCCTTTGCTGTTTGCTGAGAACATCAGATTGTATGAATAAAGAGGAAATGAAGCAAGCCATAGTAAAACTTACAATGGCAAAAATAAAAGCAAACTATTAAGTTGATATTTTTATAGCTTTGTTACTGTAAAATACTAATACATAAATTAAAACTATTAGTGTGTGTGTGTGTGTGTGTGTGTGTGTGTGTGTGTGTGTTGCCACACACATAATTTCAGGCTTAAAACTTTGTTTGGAGATTGATTATGATTTGTTGCTCTCTCATCAAAAAATAAAGTTTCCCTGGAGTGGTCAAAATATGTATACAACATACACATACCTATATATCTATATCTGTATCTCTATATCTCTATATATTTATAGCTATATATTTTTTGAGATACTAAATCAAGTAAAACAGTCACATAAAATTTAAAAACTTTGCTAGAGAAGATGTTATTAAGTTAAATCTAGTTTGTAGAATAATATATGAATAAGACCTTTCAAAAAGGAATTTTTGATGGAAGATCATCCTAAATAAAAAAAAAACCTGAGCAAAGAAACAGAGGTTAAAAAATGCCTATGTTTGCCACATTGTGCAACATTATACCCTTAGCTGTATAGATGCAAGGGAAGATTAGTTGGAGAATCTTTGTGAATGTATGTAATTCTTTGTATCTCTAAGAATATAAGTTGTGGAGAAGTCTGCTATTCTTTATTTGTTTCTTTTTTGTTTTTATCTTTTTTATTGTTTTTTTAGATTAGTTTTTTTAATTGACTATTTTATTTACATTTCAGATGTTATCCCCTTTTCCCATTTCCCCTCCACCGAGAACCCCCCTATTCCATTTCTCCTCTTCCTGCTTCTATGAGGATGTGCCCTCACCCACCCACCCACTGCTGCCCTCCTGCCCATGAATTCCCCCACACTGGAGCATCCATCAGAGAAGTCTACTTTTAACTTTTAATAAAATGTTCTAATTGTTGAACTCTTGAGTCAAAAGACTAAAAAAAATGTTTGTCTTATCTATAAATCATTATGTAGATCATTTTTTTCATGTTTTGGTTATTTTCACACTTTATGGAAAATAAATTAAATCAGTCTTGTTAATTTTGTGACAAATATATGGTTAAGCATTTTTTCATGACAGAAAAATTTTTGTTTATTTTTGTTGTATTATGAATAATAAAACATGAGTGAAGGACTGGGAGGATGGCTCAGAAATTCACTCGCCAGCCAGTCAGTGTAGTCAAAATGTTGAGCTCCAAGTTGAGTAAGAGTCCCTGGCTCAGAAAAAAAAAATGAAGTGACATCAATTTTTGTCATTTATACATACCTATATAGGTAAGTGCACACATACACACGCACACACACACACACCACATGCACAAACATACCCATACATACATTTATTAAAAAATAAATGAATATGTAATCAGTGTTGTATTGGTTGCAGTTTAAGAATTACACACGTGGAAAAAGCATGCATAATGTTTGTGTGTGTGTAGGCATATGCATGCATGCATGCATGTGTAGACAACTGGCAAATATTGTACATGCTACCATCGTTAATTGAAGTATAGCATAATTTTGCAAATAATAATGAAATATACACTTATTATTTACAGGAAATCCATACACCCAACTAATGCTGTTGGAATATTTTCATTGATTTTGACCTAATGAAGCCAACTATTCTTATAATGAATGACTGTAATGTTATTGTGAGTTTTTGTGAGCTTTTGATCTAATTAATGAGGAAAAATATGAAGTAATAAATAGGTGAGATGCAAATTTACTCAATCAATAATAATGTAAATCAAATTTTTAATCAATTTTTTACAATTCAGAATAATGCTTCACTTTTTGGTATTAGTAATAGAAATGTTATATTTTGAAGTTAAAGATGTCATATTGGTTATATTCATAAATCTAAACAACTAACAAAACAATAAAGATTTAATCTGTCACACTTCTTAGTTCTATATAAATATTTTTATGGGTGAATTAAAGCTACCTACATGATAGACTCAGAAAGGAATGTAGAAAAACATTCCATCGTATTAGATGAAAATATCTTTTTGTTGTTTTTATGTTTGTTTCTTTTTATCTATTTTCTTTTAATTTTATTTTTAAATTTTATTTTTATTTCACTTTACATCCACTTTACAACCTCTATCCCTCCTCTCCTCCCAGTCCCATATCCCCATTGTCCTGTCTCCTTTTTCCTTCCTTTGTGTGCCACCTCAACCTGGAATGTCTAGTCCCAGTAGGTCTATGCACATACTCTTCAATTGAGGTCCATCCAAACAGTCCAAGTAGGAAGAGCAAGGGGATCCAGTGGTACGGGACAGAGATCAAGACAGCCTTGGTTCTACTTGCTAGAGGACCCACATGAATACTAAGCTGCACATTTTATACAAATGTGTAGGAGACCTAGGTCCAGTCCCTATATGCTCTCTGTTTGGTTACCAAGTCTCTGTGAGCCCCTATGGTCCCGGGTTAGTTGACTCTGTGGGTCTTCTTGTGGTATTTTTGACCCCTCCAACTTGCTTACTTCTATCCCCCACTCATACACAAGATTCCACAATTTCTGCCTGATGCTTGGCTGTGGGACTCTGCATCTGCCTTTATCTGTTTCTGGATGAAGACTGTCAGGAGACAGATATGCTAGGTTCCTGTCTGCAAGTATAGCAGAGTATCACTAATAGTGTCAGCTGTTTGGCTCTCTCACATGGAATGCGTTTCAAGTTGATGCAGTCAGTGATTGGTTGTTCCAAGAATCTCTGCTCCATTTTTATCCCTGGATATATTGTAGGCAAGACACATTTTGGGTTGAAGGTTTTATGGGTGGATTGATGTCCCCTCCTCTCTTCTGGAAATTATCTTAAAATAACAAACAGCAGCTGAAAACAATAAAAATATGGTAGGTTTTGATAATAATATTACCTTTATTTTTGTATGATCTATTTACTTACATTTATTGTGTGTGTGTGTGTGTGTGTGCATGTGTGTATGTAGGTTCTTGTGTACACAGATGGATGGCACATGTTTATGTATATGCATGAGGATGCCAGAGAACAACCTCAGATGTCATTCCTCAAGTGCCATCCCCATTTTGTTTGGGACAAGGTCTCTCACAGGCCTGTAGTTTATGCCACAGAGAACCACCTGTTTCTGCCTCCTCAGATCTTGAATTTTAAGATCATGCCACACACCCATATTTTATTTTTATGTGTATTTTGAGGCTAGAATTTAAGCCCTTGTGCTTGTAAGGTAAGTATTGTGCTGACTGAACTATTTTCTTAGACCTTGAGTTTGTTTATTTTTTTAATAATTTAAGAAATTGGTTGTATAAGTTACAATTTCACAGTTTGCCTCTAGCTAGCCAATAAAAGTCTACTTTAGCAGTTGCTAGGAAGTTATTAGTTTCATTGATTAAATAAGAATCTGTAACCAGTACTGGATGTTACTAAGCATATTAAGGTGTTAAACGACATTAGTCATACACAAGTAAATCAGGATAGAAAAGAAACAATTATAACAATTATGCTGCCAATGTTTCTGCCTGGAGGCAAAGATTTGTGTGTTGGATTTTATGTTTAATGTTTGTTATTTGTGACATTTATTAGCATCTCTCCCTTGGAAACTTCTATTTCTTATAAAATAAATGAAACTCCAAATATTATGCAAGTTAGAAATATCAAACAATTTAACAAATGAAGAAGAAATGTAGAGTGTAGGATAGAGGGGATTGGTATATGGATATGATGGCAAAGAATCTATCTCAGTAGTAACCCTGAAACAATTATCTCCAAGTATATTATTTATTATTGTTTAATAAAAAACTTGGTGGCTTATAACATTAATTTATTACTTAGAACTCTGTAATGCAGATATTCAGTATGACTCATAGGATAATCTCAAAGCACTTTGAGATAATTATTGCCTTGTTTTTTCATATTGTTGGGAGAATCAAATTCCTTGGGATTACAGAGATTAAAGTACTTTTTCCTTGTTGTTGTCAGTTGAAACCATTCCCAGATACTGAAGGATGCATACATTATTAGTGTCATAACATCCTTTATCTTAAAAGGCAAGAATAGCTTACATTTCTCCTATTTTTGAGTCTCTTCTGAGACTTTTTCAGTTTATGAATGTTCTTCGAACTATTTTTTTTTCTGTTGGGTGTTCCACAAGAACACTAAACAATGTCTATGTCGAGCACAGCTCAGACTCATACAGGGTCTATGTTTGTCCCTTCAGTTTTTTGAGCCCCTATGAGCTGTGCTTGGTTGAGTCTGTGGGCCATGTTCTATGGTACCCTTGAACTCTCTGGCTCATAGAGTTCATTTTTCTCCTCTTCTATGGAGTTCCACTGGTTCAAGATGTGTGTCTCTGCATCTGTTCTAATCAGCTGCTGATGACAGTTGGGCTAGGCACTAGTCTATGAGTGTATCAGAATATCGTTAGGAATCATTTCATTGACTTTTTTTCAGTTGTGTTTGTTTCTATCCAGAGACCTGAGATACCCTGTTTCTGTTTTTTGGCAATCCAGGCCGTGTGAGGCATGGGATATGGGATCCCTCTTGTGGAGTTAGAATAGAGTTAGAGCAGTCATTGGTTGGCCACTCCCATGAGTTCCACAACACTATTACCCCAGCATATATTGCAGGCAGAGGAGATTGTAGGTTTCAGGTTTTGTGGCTAGGTTGATGGCACAATCCCACTGCTAGGAACCTTTCTGGTTATAGAATATATCCAGTTCAGATTTTATATTCTCCAGTGCTAGGAGACCTTGCTGTATCTACTCTTGTGGGTTCTAAGGAGATTCCAGTGTACTAAGTTTCTACATCGCCTCCCATGTGCTTCTCAATTCATGGTCTCCCAGTATTATCTCTCTCTCTCTTTCTCTCTCACACTACCACATGATCCTTACTGTTCCCACCTAACCCCAGTCTACCCATAAAATTTACTATATCCCCTTCCCAGAAAGATCCACATGTCTCTTCTTGAGCCTTCCTTGTTAATTAGCCTCTCTTTGTTTGTGGATCCTAGCAGGATTATCATTTACTTAAAAGATAATTCCACACATAGCATGTTTGCCTTTTTGGTTCTGGGTTACCTCAATCAGTGTGTTATTTCCTATATCTACCCATTTGCTTTAGAATTTCTTTACATTGTTTGTAGCAGCTGCGTAATACTCCATTGGGTAAATGTACCACATTTTTTATCTGTTCTTTGAGGGACATCTAGGTTGTTTCCAGTTTCTGGATATTATGAATAAAGGTGCAGTGAACATAATTGAACAAATGCCCTTGTGGTATGGTGGAGTGTCTTTTGGATATATTCTCAGGAATGGTATAGCTGGGTCTTGAGATAGATTAGTTCCAAGTTTTCTGTGGAACTGCCTTGTTTTTCATAGTGACTGTAGAAGTTTGCATTTCAATCAGCAATAGAGGAGTGTTCCCCTTGTTCTACATTCTCTTTATGCCAGCATGAACTATGACTTTTATTTTTGATCTTAGCCTTACTGACAGGTAAAAGATGGAATCTCAAAGTAGTATTGGTTTGAATTTCCATGATGGCTAAGGATGTTGGACATTTAAGTGTTTCTCAGACATTTGATATTCCTTTGGTGAATATTCTGTGTTTAGAGATGTACCCCATTTTAATTGGATTATTTGGTTTGTTGATGTCTAGTTCCTTGAGTTCTTTATATAGTTTGGATATCAGCCCTTTGTCAGATGAAGAATTGGTAAAAATATTTTCCCATTCTCTAGTCTGCCATTTTATCCTGTTGATAGTGTCTTTTTGCCTTATAGGAGCCTTTCAGTTTCTATAAACTATCGTATCATCTTTAATAGCAATACTTTGACATTTTACTTTTCCAATTTCTATCCCCTTGATATCCTTTACATGTTTTATTGCCCTAGCTAGAACTTAAGATACTATATAAAATAGATATGGAGATTTCTGATTTTAATGGAATTGCTTTGAGTTTCTTTTCATTTAATTTGGTATTGGCTATTGGCTTGCTGTAAATTCCTTTATTATGTTTAGGTATCTCTGTTGTGTCCTTCATTTCTCCAAGACCCTTATCATGAAGGAGTGTAAGAATTTTAAGAGGAGTTTTCAGCATCTAATGAGATGACCATGTAATTTTTTTTGTCTTTCAGTTTGTTTATGTGTTGGATTACATTGATGGATTTTCATATGTTGAACCATTTCTACTTCATGGTTGATGCCTACTTGATTATTGTGTATGATATTTTGATGTGTTCTTAGATTTGGTTTGTGAGTATTTTATTGAGTATTTTTGTACCATTGTTCATGAGGGAAATTGGTACATAAATATCTTTCTTTGTTGAATCTTATGTGGTTTACATATCATGGTGACTGTGGCTTCAAAAAACGAATTTAGCAGTTTTTTGTGTGTTTCTATTTTGTGAAATAACTTGAAGAGTTATTGCCTTAGTTCTTTGAAAGTCTTGTAGAATTCTGTGCTAAAATCATCTGGCCTTGGCATTTCTTTGGTTGGGAGATTTTGATGACTGATTCTATTTCCTTAGGGGTTGTAGGTCTATTTGAATTGTTTGTCTGATCTTATTTTAACTTTGGTAATTGGCATCTTTCAAGAAAGTCTTACATTTAGATTTTCCAATTTTCTGGAGTATAGTATTCTAAATTATCACTTAATGATTCTTTGGATTTCCTTAGTGTCTGTTGTTATGTCTCCATTTTCATTTCTGATTTTGTTAATTTGGATATTTTCTCTCCATCTTTTAGTTAGTTTAAGTTAAGGGTTTGGTCTATCTTGTTGATGTTTTCAAAGACCCAACTCTTTATTTGATTGATTCTTTGTATTGTGCTCCTTGTTTCCTTTTTATTGATTTCAGCCCTATGTTTATTTCCTTCCATCTACTCCTCTTGTGTGAGCTTGCTTCTTTGTGTTCTAGAACTTTCAGCTGTACTGTTAAGTTGCTAGTATGAGATCTCTCCACTTTATTTATGAAGGCAAATAGTGCCATGAACTTTCCTCTTACCACCTCTTTAATTCTGTACCATAAGACTGGGTATGTGGTAGATTCATTTTCATTGAATTCTGGGAAGTCTTTTTTTTTTCCTTCTTTTTTCTGCCTTGATTCAATAGTCATTCAGTATATAGTTGTTCAGTTTCCATGAGTTTGTAGGCTTTCTTTTGTCTCTGTTGTTGTACCCTAGATTTTCTTAAAGTTTTAAAATTTTTTTTTGGTTATTTTATTAATTTGCATTTCAAATGTTATTCCCCTTCCCAGTTTTCACTTTGCAAACTCCCTACCCTATCCCTTCTCCCCCTGGTTCTATGAGGGTGCTCACCCACCCACCCACCCACTCACTACCCTAGCATTCCACTATGCTGGGGGCATCGAGCCCTCATCAGACCAAGGGCCTCCCCTCTCATTGCTTCCAGATGAGGCCATTCTCGGCTACATATGCAGCTGGAGTCATGGGTCTCTTCATGTGTACTCTTTGGTTGGTGGCTTACTCCCTGGGAGCTCAGGGGGTTCTGGTTGGTTGATATTGTTGTTCTTCTTATGAGATTGGAAACCCCTCCAATTCCTTCAGTCCTTTCAGTCCTTCTAACTCCTTCATTGGGCACCCAGTGCTCAGTCCAATGGTTGACTGTGAGAATAAGCCTCTGTATTTGTCAGACTCTGGCAGAGCCTCTCAGGAGACAGCTATATCAGGCTCCTGTCAGCAAGCACTTCTTTGCATCCACAATAGTGTCTGGGTTTGGTGTCTGTATATGGGATGGATACATAGGTGTGGCAGTCTCTGGATGACCTTTCCTTTAGTCTCTGCTCCACTCTTTGTCCAAGTATTTACTTTAGACAGTAGCAATTCTGAGCTAAAATTTTAGAGATGGGTGGGTGGCACTATTTCTCAACTGCGGAGCCCTGCCTAACCTCTGGATATGGTGTCTACAGGTTCTCCCTCACCTTTGTGGTTTAGTTGATATTGTTCTTCCTTTGAGACTGCAATCCCCTTCAGTTCCTTCAGTCCTTCTCCTAGTTCCTCCATTGAGGTCCCCAAGCTCAGTCCTACTCACACCCCAGGCTGTATCTGCATCTGTATTGGTAAGGCTCTGGCAGAACCTCTCGAGAGACAGCTATATCAGGCTCCTGTCAGCAAGCACTTCTTGGCATTACCAATAGTGTTTGGGTTTGGTGTCTGCATGTGGGATGGATCTCTAGGTGGGGCAGTCTCTGGATGGCCTTTTCTTCATTGTCTGCTCCACTCTTTATCTTTGTATTTCCTTTAGACAGGAACAATTCTGAGGTAAAATTTTTGAGGTGGGTGGGTGGTCCCGTCTCTCAACTGGGGGCTGTGCCTAACCTCTGGATATGGCCTCTACAGGTTCTATCTCCCCTTTCTTGGGTATTTCAGGTAATGTCATCCCTGTTGGGTCCTGGGAACCTCTTGGATCCCAGGCACCTGGGACTTTCTCTTTTTACTATCTGTAGTTACTAACTATAATTCTTCAACTTGGTATTTTGGTGATGTTCCATGGATCTCAAAGCTTTCTACTTCCTTATTTTTTTATATTTATTATTGTCTCAGTGTTATAATTTATCTGTATTAACTCAATGTTATAATTCATATAGCTTCTTCTTATTGCCTTGGTGTTCTGCCTGTTACTATTTGCATTCCCTTAAGGAGCATTTCCATGCAGTTTCTCATTTTACTTACTAAAATTTTCTTTTGTAAAACTTCAAACTGAATTTTCACTGTCTTTCTTGTTTAATTCCTTCTTTATACCTTTATATTAATAAAGGTATTTTATTCAATTAATTATATTGTACTTTATTCCATTCAGGAATGTGTTCATATTCCTATAATAATCATTCTTTTGAATTATAAATGGTTTCTTTGATCTAATGCACTATCTTGTCATTCATTTTTGTGGATAGTCTATGGAGGTATCATGTTGTCATGACTTTCATGTTTCTTCATTGGGTTGTGTACATCTTGGACTAGATTATTAGCTGGATTTTTCTGTTTTAATATTTTAGAGACTCATATTACTTAAATTGAACTCTTTAAAAAAATTCTGTGGGATTAGAGTATCATAGGTTTAAGGTAACCTTGTTCTCTACTGGACTGTAGTTCAATATCTAAACTCTAAGTCATAATGCTCTTACCATTTGTCTTCATTTTTAACACAGCTCCAATAGAAGAATACTAGCTTAAAACACATTCACAAGTGATATTTGAGCTGTGTATGAAAATATAGTAACTCTGAACCATGCCCTTTGAACTTCAGTGCCTTTAAGGGAATAAAGCAGTAGAGATTAAATCATGTTTATTAAGATAATAGTTATTAAGTATAGGAATTGAAGGGAAATAAGAAACAGGGCTAGGTATTTTTATTATATTAATAGCAAAAAATAGATAAGACAAAAGTAAAGAGAAGACAGAAATAGGAAACATGAATGGAGGAGAAAATATATTTCCATGTGAAATTCGAATGGTGCCTTGTCTATAGCTGAACACCAAACAGTCATTTATTTTCATATTTTAGCATTTTGGCCAGTTCTGGGTTTCAATATTAATTTTACCCACTGAAATGAGAAGCTTCTCTGACTAAGACTGAGAGCATCATTAGGCTATGAGTATAAACATAATCATTTAGAATATAGTTTATCTGTGTTGATTTATGAAACATTTGGTAGATTTGTGTCTAAGACCTGTGACTTCTTCCTACTGAGGCCAGATAAGGCAGCCCTCTTGGAGAACAGGTAACTCAATCAGGCTACTGCTTTAGGGAGAGTCTCCATTCTACTTTTCAGGCATCCCACATGGAGACTGAATTTCACATCTGCTGATTATATGCTGGGGGTCTCTATCCATCCCATGAGTGTTCTTTGGTCCATGGCTTATTTTCTGAGACCACCAAGGGTCCAGGTTAGTTGACTCTGTTGCTCTTTCTGTGGGATTTCCATCACCTTCAGGGCCTTCAATCCTGCTCCCAATTCTTCCATAAGAGTCCCCGACCTCTGCCTAATGTTTGACTGTGGATATCTGCATCTGTTTCAGTAAGCTGCTGGATAGAGCCTCTCAGAGGACAGCCATGCTAGGCTCTTGTCTGCAAACATGACACATTATGACTAATTGTGTGAGGAATTGGTGATTGCCCATGGGATGGCTTTCAAGTTGGGCTGGTTATTGGTTGGCCATTTTCTTCAGTCTCTGCTCCATCTTTGTCCCTGCATTTTTATTTAGACATATAAATTTTAGGTCAAATGTGTTATGAGTGGCTCAGTGTCCCCATCCTTCCACTGGGGTTCCTGCTGGGCTACAATAGGTGGCCTATTCAGGTTCCATGTCCCCACTGTTAAGCATATGGGCTAAGATCACCCTCATTGGCTCCTGGGAGCCTCCCCAATTTCAGATATCTGTGACTTCCTAAAGATTACTCCCACCGTCTATGCCAGGATGTTGTTGTAGATTTCCATCCATTCTCCTTGCCCTCTGGGTTTCTCTTCTGTCTTTCCCAACACCTGCCCCCTACTCCCCTTCCCCTTCCATCTCCCACCTACTTTTCATCCTCCCTCTGCCTTGTGTGACTATTTCGTTCCCCCTTCTAAGTGTCATTCAACAGCCTTGTTTGGGCCTTCTTTCTTGTTTATTTATTTATTTTTTTGGTCTGTGGAGTGTAACGTGTGTTCTGTTCTTTATGGCTAATATCCACCTATCAATGAGTACGTACCGTAAATATACTTTTGTATCTGAGTTGCCTCATTCAGGTTGATATTTTCTAGTTCCATCCATTTGCCTGAAAAATTCAATCTGCTCATATAAAGGAAACTCAGTTGTATGATATAGATACTGCTTAAATATCTAAGATGTATAAGAGGTATTTTAAAGATGAATGTATATTAAATTGGATTGCTAAAGTGAAAATTTGAATGTGTCACACGATGGGTGATATGTTTGTCAGAAGCTAAAACTGAGGAGATTTGTGCCTTATTATTTGGTTTCCTACCAGTCCTGAAAATATGAATTGCATGTAATTAATATTGGATCCAGGACTAAACACCTCATAAACTTGTTTCTTAAAAATAAAAGATGTCTGATCCCCAGAATTTGAAAGACTAAAAGAGAAATTATTTCAAAACAGATCCTGTCAGCGTATTTATTAATGTACTTTTTATTACTTGGACATTATCTATAGAAATTGAGTTGTTTCCTAAAGTGGAGGCCACATGGATCCATTATTTCAACTCTGTGATTGTTTCTGATAACTATTTGATGAGGCTTTAGATAATAGTGTATGTATTCATGCTACTTCAAATCACATTTATGTGATGCATTTAAGTACCAAAACCCAATTAAGAATCTTTTAGTCTGTGTATGTTTAAATTATCAGTTCTCATAATGGTCTACACAGAATTACTAATGCTTTAACATTAATGAAAATTAAGTATGCCCTTTTCTGTATCTTGGATCTGTCCCAAATCAATATAAAGTATAACATATTGTTGTATACCCTATCCCCTTAACAAATTATATATTATCAAAAAATGAATTGGATTCAATTTTTAATTCATTTTAATGAATTTAGTAGAAGAATTAGTACATATTAATTATATTTAAATAATTTTTTTCACATCCCAAAACTACATCAGTATTCCAGTGGCTGAGCATTATTATATTCACTGTCTTTAGTGTTATCTGCCATGGATTATATGACTGTTACTAGAAAAAAGTCTAAAGAATAAAAGGTGCTTGATGGTAATTTGCCTCCTTCATATGTTATTTTGGCTAAGTGATATTGATTGGACCTATTCCATTTTGCTATATGCTAGAAAAGTTCTGCTTCATTTCTTGTGCCCAAATTCCCACTTTAATTTCAGAATATCAAAAAGATGCCTACCAGATTTGGAAAAGAAAGTGAACAACTTGAGAATGCTATTGACTGTGTTCTTGTCACAATTTCGGAAAGAAGATTGGCACGTAGTCTACATGGCACTATTGAGCAACCACCTTATAGCATTCTTACAGCTACCCTTGAACTGGTTAATATTGTGAGCATGATATTAAACATTCTGGAAAGGTAATTCCTAATACCTGATGTTTAAAGCCATAACACAAGTTGTATTTTCCCCTTCATTTCTATTGTGAAATGGATACTATTTCCATGTGTCCTTTCAAAGATATTTGTAGACATTTTATTTATGCCATTATAATCTCTGTAACATGTACAAAATAGTTACATGATTCCCTTTAAATCAATATTTTACCATCTAACTTTTAAAATTTATTCAACAAAAGTAGTATTTTTAAAAGAGGTTTCTCTTTGAGTTTTCTTTAGAGATAAAATTACACTCACACTTTCAAAAAAAGCAGTCTCTTAGATGTTAAACCAAAATTGTAAAGGATAATGTCTGGCCCTTTTGCACCAAAATATTCTTTCTTTGTGCATTAATTAAATTATGAACTTTTAATTAATGTGAGTTAGTCCTGTTTATAAAATCCTGTGTTAACAAGAAAGGGCTAGTTAAATAATACTAATGATTTATAATTTTGTTTAGGTAGTAACTTGTAGTTAAAATATTAGTATATAGATTTTTATACTTCTTTTAGCAACAACTATAATCAATTATCTTTTCTATTATAGAAAGTTCATCTCACAGATTCCTCAGACGTTTGCTTCCACTAAGTATCATATCTTTCAGAAAAGATAAAGAAGGGAGAGAGATAGAAAAGGATCCTTTGTTTTGATTAACAATGAGCTAAACCAAAA
Source organism: Rhabdomys pumilio (assembly GCA_030674055.1). NCBI lineage: Eukaryota > Metazoa > Chordata > Mammalia > Rodentia > Muridae > Rhabdomys > Rhabdomys pumilio. Next base: position 60,193,763 of record JANHMN010000005.1, on the reverse strand, counting down.
AAAACTACTTTTCTACAACTTTATATTACATGTTCTCTTGCTGAGTCATTTCTCTTTTATAACTAATATTTGATTGACAAACTTATTCATGTCAATAAAGAATAAAGACAAAATTTTCATAGTAGTTCAAAGAAATTTTAAATAATGTCATGGGAAATTTGACAAATTCAGCAGTTTCTTTTGACTTTTTACATTTGAACAACTATTTACAAAACAGCTGAAAAAAAGGAAAATTCCAGATGCATACTCAAAAGACAAATATTCTGTCATAAGCTGCATTTAAGGAGAAAATTTTAGAAAATTTTATTAACCATAAAGTAAAGATAGCTGTAATATGGAGTAATAGCAAAACCCCTCCCAAATGCATATATAATGTGCTCAATTAACCTTTGATAATTTACTACATTCAGTTTGCCCATTTTGTCGAAGTAGTCTTACTACAGAGTTCACATTATAGAATCAGTATAAAGTCACTTTTTTTTTTTTACCCTTTTAAGTGAATTTCCAATTTTAACGGCTTCCTTACTTTCATCAATGGAATCAGTAATATTAAAAGGGTCTTGTCTGGCTCTTACCAGTATTTTACAGAAAAAAATGATTTATACAAAATGGCCTCATCTACCAAGCAATATTTTCAAAATGTAAAAAATCATCTTAGTGTTATCTTTATTCTAACTGAAAATATTAAAGTTTTATACCATCTTTAAATCTTAGACTCTGTCTTAATGATTAGTAATGATGAAATAAGAGATATTCATGTTGAATGATTAAGTGGAAATAATTGCTCTGATTTATTATAAATTGTTGTTCCTGTCAATGATTCTAAAACAAAACATGGATTATGTGATTAGAAAGTAATTTTTTCATTATTATCGTTTTAAAATGTAATCCATGCTACTTTTGACCTGGCTCAGCCTTTTAAAATCAGTTCAATAAATCAGACCTGATAATTATTTCAACTTTAACAAGGATTTACAACTCATTAATTATTTTGATAATAGAGACAAAACTATTTTGAGAACTGCATTTAATTCAGGAGTTTAAATTATGACATGATTATGAACCAAGGAATAAAATCTGGTTCTCTGAATTTTCCCATGAATAGTTTCTTATCCTTCTTTTGAAATACATAACTTTTAATAATAAATTATTTGAATGATTTCAAATGACCAACAATGTATAAAATATTGATTCTGTAAGTATCACAGGCCTATAAGATAGTGCATCATTTTAACAGTGCATTATTAGTAACAAGATATATTTTAAAGTTTATTGTAGAAGTTTTGAGCTCTTAAAAGCAGTTTTCATTATGATATCAATTGGAAACTGTAGACTCTTTTGATGACACTTATGTCATTATGTTATGTTTCTATTTTACATTTAAAATGTGAGTAGTTTCACTGAATTGATGTAGGGAAAAATTATAAAAATTAATTTTGAGGCAACATAGTAATTGAGGACTACTTACGGCAAAAATTAAGATATACATAAGAATGAAGGAGTTGTTTCCACTTGTTCAAAAGTTTTGGCTCTAAAAATAAATGAGATGAAATTGTTCAAGAATTTTGGCCATATTTATCATATCATGAACAGAGTTACAGTTGATGGATCCTATAGATCCTCACAAAATAACTTTTACCACATAATTTTATAAGCTCAATTATAGCTGTAGTTAAGGCTTTTAAATAAACTCTATTACAGCTTTTAAGTAAAGAGGTAACTTGAGTCTTTGCCCATGCTATAGTCTTTAGAAGTAGGTCTCAAAAATGGCATTTGTTCAAACACCAGTCATTGTAATCTCCTAAAAATTTAGAAATTTTAGAGGGGATTATATATTTTTCTTGTTTATTTATAAAGATAACACTTAAGTTCACTAGTTAGAAGATACATAAATTCAGCACTGTTGTGCTTTGTGTTTTGTACTACAGAGACAACCTAAAATTGTTTTCCATTTTGAAAGACATTTGTTGAAGGACTTTTGAATATGTGATCTTACATGTGCAAAGAAAAGCAATCTACCACTGAATTACACCTCACCTTATTATATCTTTTACTCAGATGAAGTAGAGAATATCCACCCCCACCCGAACAGTATTTTTTCTTTATTTTGGTCATCTCATGGAGGCCTCCCAATAGTAGATGATTAAAAGCTATGTTAGATATAAAAAAGAAGAACCAACCTTTTCATTAAGCTGTGATATCTTAATTAACTTAAATTCTTTTTTATTCATATACAATAATGATTACCTAATGCAGTCATTTTTATTTTCAAAGTTCAGCTACTTCAGGATAATATAGTTATTTTTTCTTGACCATTTCCTTTTTCATTTTTTTATTAATAGTGTCAATCATTTGTATAGTAAGTTAAGAGAAATGAAATATTAAAAGACAACCAACTCAACCTTTAACCTTTATTTCAATAATTTGAACACAGGAATAATTAATTAATTTTATTTATTTATTTATTTATTTATTTGGTTTTTTGAGACACGGTTTTTCTGTGTAGCACAGAAATAATTATAACACCTTATTTGTACCATCTTTTCCCCTTTTGGGGGTCATAGCAATATCCCACTTATTTGTATCTACCTAAATTTCTTAAGATGCTTCATATAATAATGTGATGTTCTAGAATTTAGCTATTTGCAACTTTTTATCTAAAACTCTATATTTTAAATTATAACTTTCAATTTCCTGAGGAATAAAGATGCTGTATTCAACGAAACTCAGATTGATTGAATCTCTTTATCACCCTTCCTGGCAGGCCACCATTTGATTGCATGTCAGAATTTTCCAGTCTGAAAAATCATCTCATTAACCATATTACATTACTGAAACATTTCTCTGAACAGGTAAGACATAGTTTTGTTGTGCTGTTCTCCATTCATATTCCTGTGCATTTACTCGCCATACCAAGTACTTCACTAACACCTGTAAAAACTGTCTTTTTTAACCACTCCTCATGAGATACAAGCCTATATTTTTTTATAATTAGATAGAATATTTAGTAATCACATTGAGTTATCACTTCACATCCCTTCTCCATTATATCAGAATTTACCCTCAGTGTTGGATTGTTCTAAATAATGATTGAACTTACTTGAATCCTTCAAAAGGTTACTATTGTCTAGTAAGAATCATAGAAACCTGATAATCTAGTATTAAGTATCATTCAATCTTAAAATATCTCTCTCTGTATAATATATATTTAGCTATTATATCTTACATTATATTAAATAATTATTCATTTTTTTCAAAAATGAATATGAAATAAAATCATTAATTTTCAAGATTCATCTACTTATGCATAATATAGTTAGTTTATATTTGACCCTTTCCTCCTTTTATTTTTTACACAATTGATCATTTGTATATTTAGAGGAGTGAAATATTAAAAGATAACCAACTCAACCTTTATCCTTTTTACAATAATTTAAACACAATTTGTTATAAATAATTTCTGTTCAAGTATATGTATATGCATGCCCCTTACATTACAGTGTTTTACACATTTCTCCTTAAATGTTTCATGTTTATTTCACTCAGTGCTAAGATTTTTATCATAATACCTGTTCCAACTAGAATTTATTATCATAGCTACTCTAGTTATTCAAATACGGTCTTGCTTTTAAGGAATATTTGAATCATTCATTTATTCATTCATGTATTCATTCATTTGTATAAACATTCATTCATCCATCTCTCCAGTAGTCTATCAAACAAGTCAACTTCTCTTTTTATAATTCCATTAGCCACTAATTCACATACATTGGGGGCAGTATTGAATAAAGATGAAAAGGAAGCAAAGATGAATGAATTAATTAAAAATTAATTTATGGAAGACGGACAATGAATTGGTATACTATGGTTTGTTAGATTATTTTAATTTCATAATAATTTGAACCTTATATGTAACAATTCTAGGATTCATAAAATAGAAGCAACTAAGTTATTTCATTTAAGGTTTAATAAAATAATAAGATATTAAATAAAATATTTCAATTATAAAGTTTATATGATATATTAATTGGATTTTAAACCTCCCAAGGCCAAGTTGTTTTCTTAATTTATATTAAGACTGTTAGGATAATGTTCATACATATTTAGTGCTATAAAAATGTTTGGTTGTGATGTCAACATGGTGATCTATTCTATGGATTCAGCTATTTATCAAACTAAGATACGAGGGGAACCCTTGAGCTCAGGAGTTTAAAGCCAACTTCCATAACTTGGTGAGAGCCTGTTTGTGTTTGGTGGTGTTGAATGTGCTAGAAAGCCTCACCAACACTGGTATTTTTCCCATATGTATTTTATTTGTTTCTTATAAGTTAATTAAAAGGTTTTTTACACATGAGAACTTTCAATAATTGTAGCTCATACTTACATTATAGTTAATGTTTGGCAAATTTTGTTCTATGATACAACTCTTAAACATATCTTATACATATCTCTGTATCCTTCTTATAAACTTTTTTACCAAGATGAAGTTTTTTCTTCAGATGAGGGTAAAGAAAAGATCATTAAATATGGGACTAACTAAGGAACAACTAATTCCTCTATTTTAAAAATACTTATTTTTAATCATGTATACATTTGTACACACACACACACACACACACACACAGAGAGAGACACTAGTACTCACAGAGGCCAGAATTATCAGATCCAGTTGGAGCTAGGGTTGTAGGTGGTTGTGCAGTTACATGATGCAGTTGTTAGAAACTGAACCCAACAAGAAAAACTAGAACTTCTAGAGGAAAATCCTTGTGTGTTGACATTAGAACTATGTTAAAGCAGGGTAGACTTTATAGTCTGAAATGTCATAGATAAGGGAAACTAAGAGGGATAGAATCCATATTTGATGCTCCTTTTATCTTATGAGATTATCTATTCCAAATACAAGGCCAAGTAAATGAGGCGAAGAAAAAATTGTTTGAGAACCTCCAGTTTGACCAGAGTTTTATTTAGTCTTACATAACTAAGTGAAAAAAATGTATTTTATTGGATAGCCAAGCTTTTATATTGGAACAGTAATGGTCTACATGCTAGCTAAATCATAAAAGAACTAACTCATACCAAAATCAAAGTTCAGCACTTAATCATTGTTATCATTCATTGTATTAAGCTTATCTGCTTCTGTATTAATGAATAAAACCAGAATTAAATTCTCTCCAGAGGAAGATAGCATCAATATGTGCCTCAATTTATCCTCCTAGCTTCTCATATACAGTAGCCAGTGTTAAAGATAAAATAGAAAATAAAAAGGAAATCAGTTAGTTAAACAATGAAAGTGGAAAGAACAATTATTTAAAAGTTATTAGAGAAGGAACTCTTAGTTTCAAGGTCTACTAGCTGACATTTTAAATTTTAGAATTGTCTAATAATCTTTTGATAAGATTTAGTTATACTTAATTTCATTTCTTACAGAATTTGAATTAATGAAAAGTATGTAAGTGTCAAGGCAAATGTGCCCATAGGAATAAACTATATGAATGGGAATCCAGTTAGTAGCTTTTAAGGTGTTCAGGGCTGTTCCTTAAGGAGAACTAGATATAGAAAGTTTTTCTCATTTTCTTTCTTTTTTTCCTTTTTTATTTGCGAAGCAAATCTAGTTGTAGAATGATTACCACCTAGAGGCCAAGTTTCTTTATTGCTACCTAGTACTAAAACCATACTATACAGGAAAAGAAAATGATGCCTCCTTTTGAGGGTATTTATGTCAAACTTATTATACTCCTTTGGGATGCAGCCTAAAGAGATTATGGTTGGAATAGGGACTAGCCCAATGACCTATCTACAAGAGGAAGGGAAATGAATCAGTGAAGTAGGCAGTGCATGAGGTCAGATATCCCTCAAGCCTCTCAGGCTACACTTTGACCATGTTTAGGTACACATTCCCCTGTATATGATCTTTCTTCTAGGGGAATAGCCCCGAGTTCCCGAAATGTACCCACAGTTTCCATGCTTGTGATCTAATAGTGACTAGGCTTTAAGTCATCCTGTTGGATGCCTGTGTTTTCTGATTCTCTTCAAATGTGTGCTGTTACCCCAGACATGTTTTGGTTTTGTCCAATATAAGTTCTAGACTTGAAAGTTTCTGTCATAAATGGTTTGCCCCCTTATTGGGTGATACAAACCTAATTTTGGATAGTGCTAAGATTATAGCAACTAAGGCCCTGTCTTGGCATCTAGTAACAGGTAAGACCCAGAGACATGAGACATCACTCTTAATGGTCCATAAGTTTTTTCTTTGTTCAGGGGTCTGGAGTTCATATAGAGCTTTTAGAGAATCTAAGCAATAGGGCAATGATTTTCATATCCAATTCCTTTATTGAGGAGAAGTCCTAGCCTTACAATAACCTGCAAGATGCAAGATTTCATAATGAAAGATTTTTCTGGGTTAAACTGGAAAGTAGACATTCTAAAGATCTGAGAATAAAGGTCATCAGAAATATACTGTGAGAAATTGTAGGACTTATCTATGTAGTAGCTAAGGCCACTTGCAAAATTGTTTGCTTGTTGGGGGAATCACAATGTTCCTTCAAGACATGAAGAAACAAAATGGTTTCAGAGGGATTTCATAGTAAAAGAAGGCCAGGTTTGGCTTTTTTAAGGTTCTCAGTTGATATCATTCAAGCAACAACGGAAGGAAACAGTCTTTAAGTTCTCAAAGAAATAAATGCAGCAGATATGGTTGCAGTAAAGATTAAGTTATGGGTTATATAAGAGCAAAAATGCTGTGTTCATACCTTAGGAGGAGATAGGAACAAGTATTTCAGAGAAAGTAACTAGCAATGAACTTTTAAGAGCAGTGAGAAGATACAAAGCAGGCAGAATGCTGAACTAGAGAGAAAAAGAGAAGGAAAAGGAAGAATGGAGCATGAAAGGAGAGGAGATATAGTAGTCTTAGCCATAGGAAGATCCAACTTGGTTTATTTTGTTGCTAAAGAAAATTGATCCAAGTCACAGTACCAGAAAATAAGGGGGTGTCTTGACTTCCTTCTGGTCTGAACATGAACAGCACACTCAATTCTCATGAGACAAATTTGAAGAAGACACAGTAATAGAATAATCAGTCAAACCATAGAGTTGTCCAGTCAGCTGTAGACCATCTGTTATCTGTTGTCTTAATGTGATAGACAATAAACAATGTTTTTCTCACCAAAAAGAAAGAATTTAAATAGAATAAGTAAGCAAGGAATAATATACTACTAAGAAACAGTAGGGCAATTAGAAGCAGCCTTGATCTTGTTAGCCATGGTGTTTCTACTTTTTCTTTTTAATGTGAGCTGTTTCCTTTGTACTTCACAATAATAGGCATTTCTAGGAAGCTCAAAAGCTCTTTTTATTCATAATTATTCTGTTATAAATAGATCATGCAACAATGTATATAGAGATTTAAGTATCCCTGAAGCTGAAGATTTTATTAGGGGAACAGGTACTGGCTCCCCACAATATTGGAAATCTTGAATATGTTTTAGTCCAATCTAGCTAGTATAGACTACAAACACGTTTTGTCCCTTACATTCTTCTTTATGACTCTCAGCTGGCCTATTTGAAGTTATCTACCACTCTGTATATTTTGAATTCCAGTTGACGTTGACTTTTGTATTTATATTTATGCCCTATTTCAGGGCCTTAAGCATGCTCATACATTGGGCATCTAATTGTCACTATCTCTAGGAACTAACTTCTAACAAAGTGATAAGTGATTTTTCCCACCTCATTCTCTTGAGTGTTGGAATTAAAGTTGTTTACCACCATACCATGATAAATTTAAGAATTAATTAAACAAAATTTTTTGTGGACTTTCCTTTAGTAATCGGTATCCCTTGTAATGCCATATGAATTTTTAAGGCCTTTTATTCAAATAAAAAGAGATGAATTAAAATAGGCTTAGTGAGTTAATACATTTTTACTTTTTTTCATCATAATACCATTAACTCTTCCAATCCATTTGAATGAGACAGATTTTTCATTTATGTAGCTCTTATATAATTTATTTCAATGATTTTTGCAGTGCTGGTTAAGTAAGTCTTAATGTACTTCCTTAGTATACTTAGTTCTATGTATTTTATGTCCAAAGCTAGACTAAATGGGATAGTTTTTGTAACTCAAATGAACACTCAGAATGTTCATTGCTGGTGTATAGAAACAGAAATAATTTTGTATATTGATTTTTATCTTGTAACATTAACACAAATGTTAGTTCAAATAGATGTTTAATATTTTGGAATTTCTAGTATATACTGGCATGTAGAGATAGTTTTAATTCTTCTTGTCCAATCTGTCTGTTATTTCTTTTTCTTATACAATTGGTCTTTTTATATCCTTCATGAAATATATTTTCAGAGAGGATCATCAAAAGTTTAAAATTTTTTATTATGTTCAAATTAGGGGAAGTAAATTGTTAGTTCCTTCCTTTAGTTCAATTCACATATTTAACAAATATTTGGTACTTACTTTAATAAATCACTGTAAGAGTCATGACTGTAAATTAAATTTTAATTTATCTTTTAAGAAACTTTCTAGTACTGATATTATTAGATACGCCTCAGCACTAAATTCTCATTAGTATAAAGCAACCTGCCATGAAATATTTCTGAAAATTTCCAGTTAGTAAATAAACTAAAATCTATCAGGCAAGAATCATAATTTAAGGTTTCTCATAAGTACTTTGTATAAAAATAGAACAAAACATTTCATAATTTATTGTTAAATTACAATGTTTGATTCTATTGTTTTGTGATACAAGTAAAATAGTACTAAAATTTTAATGACATTTATCTTAATTGCAGTTCAAAGTTAGTTTTGTCTACCACCAAAATTGATAACATTTTTTCTAACATACAATGATTATATAAATTAACTATAAGCTTTTTCATCACACAGATTTTACAAAGAATTGATATTATTCCAAAAGCCAAAGAGTTTAATTATGTATATTAATAACTGGAAATAAATTTTCAGAACTTGATTAGATTTTACAACTGATAGCCATTTTAGCATTAAATTACATTGTAAAACAATCACTTCCAAATAAACATTAGATGAAATCTCATTACTTGCATAATTAAGTAAGTTTTGGAAAATTGATATTTTATTCTCAAGTATATGAAAGTCTGAAAGTGCTTCTAATATTGTAGATTGGGCACAGAAAATGTATCTTCAAGTTTGTGAAGGAACATTTACCTCACTACTTACTCTTAATTTGGTCAACAATGTGTGTATGTGAGCCATCTTCACATTACTTGTGAGTCAAACAAATATTCCTTTGTAATTTGGATTAAGTTCATTATGCATTTTAGTATCTGAAGTAAAAGTTAATTCCAAATTACTGCCTGATATCAGTTTTGTAAATAGTACTTTCCATTCAGAAGAACAACCATATTGGCAATGCATGTAAAAAAAAACGCACAATGAAACTTTACTAGTACTGATCTGTCACAACATTATGTCATAGATAAATTTAGGCACTAAGATAGATTTTTAAACAAGAAAAACATGGATGCAATGTTAATTGTCCTAAGGTGAATAACTATAATTGATGATTCTCCTGGATTTATAGTACATGATAAAAGCAAATATTTTCTGTAATAAATTCTTTTTTGTTGTTTTGTTTTTCGAGACAAGAGTTTCTCTGTGTAGCCCTGGCTGTCCTGGAACTCACTCTGTAGACCAGGCTGTCCTCGAACTCAGAAATCCACCTGCCTCTGCCTCCCAAGTGCTGGGATTAAAGGCGTGCGCCACCACTGCCAGGCAATAAATTCTTCAAGATGAATAAAAACACAAAAATAAAAGCTTTTAAATAGCCTGTTTTCCTAAACTTGCTAAATTTATCTAATTAAACTGTTTTCTGCCCATAGAATTTTTTGCTAACTTCATTTTAACACATCTGATTTAATTCATTTTTAAGCCTTATTGAATTAAGTCCTAATTTGAGAACCATAGTTGTTGTTTCATGTAATTGTTCTTCACTTTAAACTCAGCTTTGAGTCATTCTATAAATTTCTACAACTGAACAGTTTTGTAATATCTTATAACTCATAAGGAGCCAAGAAAAATACTTGAAGTGTTTATACTTATTTCTTTGTTAGCTATTGCCAATGTTCCAAATTTTATCAATTTTTGATCAAATGCTCTGAGCACACTTTTTCACTGCTACATGAGATAATTAACTCTCTAGTTATAAGTATTTCTTTTTGGTTCTACTACAAATGAGTCATTTACAAATTTACTATAGTTGGAGATACAATTTTATTTTATTTATTTTACTTTTGTTAAAGAATTGCATTGGGATTAAATATGGCATTAAATTTCCTATTTTACTGTTTTTCCTGTGATTTTAGAATATTTTCATCAGGAATTAAATTTAGCAATATCAACTTTTCTTTGGGCATTAGCACTCCCACCTTTTATGCACACACACACACACACACACACACACACACACACACACACACACACTTGGTAACTATCCAAATTCTTCTTTGCTTTAAATGTATCCAAGTATAGTTTTTTCACTTTCTGAAATGAGGTTATGCATTAGTAAAAATAATGAATACATTATCATGTTATAATAGCGCAATAATGTTGTACCTGAAAAGTTGTCAGTACGTAGCAATATCACTGATTGTAATGTGACAAGCAGAAGTAAAAGATTAATGTGTAAGATTAATGCACTCTTCTGTGCTTTCTCAATTTTTTCATTGTAGTATAGCATGAAAATTGTTGTAAATATTATATAAAATGTCTGTGCATCTGTCTGAAAATTGAAAATTGACTCATTTTTATTTGTCATAAAATGCATTTTGGGTGTGTTCAACCCTTCTCAAATGTAAAACAATTTTGTAGCTTATGAGTTACACAAAACAGGTGGTCAACCAGGTTTGGCTGATAGGATTTAGTTTTCTGAGTCTAAGCTTAAAAGTGATGAGAGAGAGAGAGAGAGAAAGAGAGAGGGGGCATGAAGGCAGATGTTCATGTGTCTCCACCAGTCAAAGACAGTTTATATATCTAGGTTGGGTATTGGGTTACACTTCTGATTGAGCATTACCATACTTATAAAGCCTTTGACTAACATTTAAAAAAAATTGTATAAAAACAAAAAGGAAAAGGAGGCATGGGATAGGGGTTTTCTAGGGAGGGGAAATGGGGAAAGGGGATGGCATCGGAAATGTAAATAAAATATATATAAAAAAAGTGACAAAGATTTTATTCTTGCACCTACAACACATATACAGCTATTTGGTAGAGGGATTTTGCTCAGTGGGTTTAGCATGATAAGAGATTCTTTTCAACACAGACTTACACAATTACAAAAGTCAAAAAAGTACATTTAATTTCCCACTAGAAGTGATACCCATTGCTCCTGTTCACATTTTATTAGTGGCAGTAGGCCACATAGCCACATTTAACTTGAAATGGGCCACGGAAGTATGGAAATGCAACCGTAAGTTTGTGTATATACAATAAGTGTACTCATGTTCTTGGTTTTTAAGAATTTTAATGTATTTTTTGTGTGTGTACACGTGCATGTGTAAATGTACACCTTCATGTTTATATTGCTTGCTTTATTTTCATATTGAGGCTATTATAAAAATAACATTTTAATTAATCTCTCATTCTCAAATTATTCTATTCCTTTTTTTGAAGATTTGTTATATTGTTTTAATGGGCACCAAAATTCCATGGCATATTTTAGGCTAAAGTCATTAAATTTTTTAAAAATATCACTTAAAATATATACAAATTGCACATAAAATATTTCCATTTTTTACTGATGATTTCATAAATGCATTGTCATAAAAATGTTTCTTAATATTGCATTTAAATCATCAAATACGGCAACTTATTAAAAATTTTATTACATCGTTTACAGTCTTCCAAGACTTAGACCTACAAAAATTTCAAGATATATTTATGTACATTATATAGAATTTTTGATGTTCTTTTTTATATAGCATCTTAAGTAGCATTTGTTATACCAGTAGGTGATTCAATGAGAGGTGGGTATACCGTTGTCTATTATTAAATCCATATATGCAAAATAAAGTCTTTTATAGGCTTTAAAATTTTTTTTGGTGTTTCCTGCAACATGTTTTGTTCATATTTATCTCCCTCCCCCAACTCTTCCCAGACCTAACCACTTCCCTACTCAACAATTTATGTCTTTACTTTTGCTAATCAAAACTAAATTGAGCTATCCAGATATCATTGGATGTTTAGTCTTCCACTGAATTTATGGCTGACTTACTAGGGATACATTCTCAGAGAAAACTTTCTCTTGCAGTGTCTAAGAGTTACCAATAACACCATTGCTAAGCCTTGGGTTTTGTGACTAATTTCTCTCCATTCTATGATTTGGTCCGGATTGAGCTTTCATAAGTCTTGTGCATTCTATAATAACTGCTCTTAAATTTGTATGTGCAATTGACCCTCTGTGTCCCCTGTAGGCATCCATCATCTTACAGTTCTTAACATTCTTCCTGCCCATTCTTCTGTAATGATCCCTGGGCCATGGTGAGTGGTTTAAGGTGTGTTTATTTTGTATGGATTGAACATTTTGAGGTCTTTGATTCTGTATAGCTTGGATTACTGGGCATCTGTGTTAATCATCCTCTATTGCAAATAGAAGCTTCTCATATGAGGGTTGGAAGATGCCCTGATTCATGGTATAACATTGAGTCACTAGGAGTCAGGTTAATACTCTTTCCATTTAGTAGCATAATAGTAATAAAATCTTTTCTAGAAGCCATGACCTGTTATGTTACATGTTATATTTTTATGTTCCTGGCTCAGTAATGGTGCTGGGGTGGCTTTCATCTTGTAAAGTGTGACTTTAATCCAATCAGAAAGTGTTTGGTTATTCCTAGGATGCTCATGTCCCATTTGTACCAGTGGGCATGTTTCATCAGGCCATTCATTATTGTAGCTTCCACAATTTATAGATAAGTATGACTGGTGATTATTTTTATGTTCAGGTAGCACGTGAAGCAGCTTCCAACATTATGAAAGGTAGCCAGTAAGGATTAATCCTCCAAGTCTGAACCATCTTGTTCTCTATATATTCTGTGGTCCAAGTATATGATAGTTTTAGGAACATGGTCTTACTGTCAAGTTCAGGCAGGCAACTAAGAATGATAGTGATAGTCTGTAATATTTGTGTGTCTGTGAGAACTCACTGGCTAAAAACTTCCAAAGAACTGAAAGTTGTGTTCCTGGAACTTAGCTTTTTGTCTGGAATTCTCTGTTGTAAATGGGAGTGTGTGCAAGAATGTTTGTAGATTTTAGAGTGATGTCATTTTACGTTCTTTGGTGTGTGTATATATATGTAAGCTTCTATTGTTATTGATTTATTTCCATGTAACATTTTAAAATTGTTTTTCGTGTAACTTATCCCTCCATGTACTCTTTCATCTATACCGTCTCCCACTCCCCTACCTCAGTTAAACTTATTGATATTTAAATCATTCTTTAAAAGTAGACCCAGCCTCACATATCATTTTCATGAGATCATACAATAAACCTTAATAAAATAAAGACATAAAAAAACCTAGCATATGCTAGGTACTGCCATATATTAAGGAAATAAACATGAAATCTCCGCTCTAAAACATGATTAGACACCTTCTCTAAAATGAGCATATCATTTTTGGAAAGAGAGATTTAAAAAGTACAGGTTCAAATATATAAAAGCCAAACTTAATATGTTTGGTTCAGTGAGTCTTATTTGAAAACTTTCCTAAAGAATATGTAGTCTATCTGCCTCACTTAACATATAAAATAATAGAAGCATGCAGAAAAGGAGTTAAATTCTGAAGATTACTTAACCATGATAGTCATTTCAAATGTTATAAAGTGCCTAACTCTTATACCACTGCTTATACATAATCATAATAATATCCACAAAACATTGGTAACTTATGTCTTCTTTTTGGAGACATTACACAAAAATTGAACCTTACATCCTACTTTTTACAGATCCCACTCCAAAGATAGTAAAATAGAGACACACATAAATCCTGAAAATTTTCTGACGTTGCCATTTACTCTGTTCTACTTATTTGCAAATTAAGCAATAATGATCATGGTGCAGTTCTCCAATCAACTGATACTTACATAAAAATAATATTGTACTTACTACATTCCAGCCATTTTGTGTATATTAATTCAGTCAATCTATTACAGCTCTATAAGACATGCTTACTACTCTGATTGTACAAGTGAAATAGCCAAGGTAGGAGTTGATTTGCCTGGGGTTAAGCTCTCAGAACATTAAATTAGCACCTTCTTTAATACCTGCTCCTTTAGTACTAATTAATTGAGGAAAATTAGCTGTTTTTTTAATAACAATTCTAAAAGACTAGTCAATTATAAGATGCTGATGCTAAAATTCCTTTCCAGGGAGGAGAAGTAAAGCAATGTCTATCTCTTTTCTTTCTTTTCTTCCTTCTTCTTCTTCCTTCCTACCTCCCTTCCTTCCTTCCTTTCTTCCTTCCTTTCTTCCTTTATTTCTTTATTTTTTTATAAGTACAGACATTTATTTTTGAAAATTCAATCTTTTCAATTCTATCTCTTTTTTTTAAGGTCCTACAAACAAGCCAAGGCATGATTCTGCCAAAGTTCATTTTAGGATATTCAGCAAATATATCAGGATTTCTTACTTAGGAAAGAAACTAAATGAGGGGTTATTTACAGGGGTATGGGCATTCCTCCCCCACCAGTCACACCTGAAAATTATTACCCAGAAAAGATGAGGGGTGCCATGTAGCAGTATAGATGCAACCCATGCTCTTTTTCCTTGGTCTGTACATATTCCTAATATCCTTCCTAATATTACCTGGCCTCTATATACTCTAGCTCCTCCCCCAGTAGGCATGAAGAGTTACCAAGCATTAGGGAACAGCTGCATATTCAAGAAACTCTTTAATGCCCTACTCTTGAATTCTGTGTACCAAAATAAAAGATTAACAAGTCTATCTTGTTTTAAGTTGGGGCATAGCTAGACTCGTCATGGTAGTAATTGTGTGGCTTGAAGAAAAGTCACTTATGAAAGATGCACTAGGTAGGAAGACCACTAAGCATTTTGAAACCAGACTGTTTTACTGCATGACAGGGCTTTACAATTCCACTACTATTGATTGGCATTTTGGGTCTAAAGTTAATTCTGATGTGGGGAAATTGTTTTGGTATTGTAATATGATGAAAATATTTGGAAATGTCCTCAAATTTTCCCTGTGAAGCAAAATTGCTTTTGATTGCAAATCACTGTCCGAAATGAACATTCAATCATTACTGCCTCTAGATAACATACTATTCTAATTAAAATCTTTCATTCCAATGCTCTAATTCACTTTACATGGAATAAGCAATACTAAAACTGAGATATTCTTGTGATTGTTAATTGTCCCAGGAATTTTTTTGTAAGAGTCTAATAAGGCTAAGTTATGAAGGCTTTGTTTTTCTCACAGCTGTTATTTTTTAAAGGAAAGAAGAAAAAGTCAATGTTATTCTATGATTTACCCCTTATTCCTCCTTTTCACCTTCACTTCTCATAATATTCAGCAGTATTTGGACAATAGTTTTGAAAGAATTTGCCAAGTTTAATCAGATGTTTAGATCAAATCAGTACAAACATAAGTTCAGACAAGGGCTACATTATTTGACAAATTATGTGAAGATCACATTCTAACATATGTATAATATCTTCATAGAGCTCTAATTTAGGATTCAAA
Source organism: Rhabdomys pumilio (assembly GCA_030674055.1). Lineage (NCBI taxonomy): Eukaryota > Metazoa > Chordata > Mammalia > Rodentia > Muridae > Rhabdomys > Rhabdomys pumilio. The sequence continues at coordinate 60,178,026 of JANHMN010000005.1, read as the reverse complement.
ATAATACAGAATTTAGAAGATTAGTAATTACTAATATTATTTTCTCTTCTTTACAACATCTAGAAATTTTATAAAATAATATGATAGAACTAGTCCATAACAGGGACATTTCTTTTGTTATATATATAAAAAGGGACATGTTTATTTGACCATAAGGAGATTAGGAATATACAAAATGTAATGGTAGATTCTTATTTCTTATTCATTTTATAGATGTATTTATACTAACTGAAATATCTAACCATAGACAATTCTAGTTTTACATGAAATCTAGAAATAAGTAACAAAAACAAACATCAAAATACATAAACATAGGAGAAAACAGTGCTTAGAGTGGGAAGGCATATGAGAGAGGAAGAAACAGAAAGACATAGGTAGAGGATATGAAGTAGATATGTATGCTCAGTACACTAAGATATTTAAAATACAGCAAAAAGATGATACCAAGTTTGTATTGCATTAAGAATTCTTTTTTATTATATATTTTATTCATTTAAATTTCATATGTCATCCTCTTTCCCCATTTCCCCTCCCTAGAACCCCCTATCACACACCCCTTCTCCTTTTGGCTTTTATACCATTTTAATTACATGCATATATTAAGATCAGTTCTAGGTTGAGAGTCAAGCAATACAATAGATGCAAATAGTCAAGGAACAAGCAAGACAATAAACACAAGTAGACAAGGAAAAAGCAAGGCATTAAACTCAATTTCGTGAACAACCCAGTGATCACTGTTTCTAAGGCCTTAACAGGATGATCAAAATATCTGAGCCAACTTCCCTGTCCTAGCCCAAAGTCAAATTCATGTCTGAAGGCTACGTCCTTGTTCTAGCCTAAAATTTAGATTCCTGTCTGAAATTATGTCTTTGTTCTAGCTTAAGATTTAGATTCCTGCTTGAAGTTACTTCTTTATTCTAGCCTAAGATTTAGATTCCTACCTGAAATTATTTCTTTGTTCTAGTCTAATGTCAGATTCCTGCCTTAAGCCTACTTTCTTGTCTATGGCCAGTGTTATATTCCTGCCAAGCAGCTCATTTCCATGTTCTTGGCCTATGTCAGATTCTTGGCAAGCAGCCCCAAAGGCTCTCCACCTCTCCCCCTTTTTTATTTTATTAACAAAACTGAGCAGGTCTTAGCTTGTTCTGACAAGAATGCCTTCCTTACCCATCAGGGAACATGCATTATCAAAAGCAATGCACTTCTGTCTTAGGTTGGTAAGGCTCTGTACAGAATCTTACCCTTCCTTGGCTTGCCAGCCTGTTAATTTAATAACTCTGTCTAGGGGTCCATTTTCAGGTTCAAGCCATGTACTTTGGCTGCCAACATGTTGATGTTGTTAAAGACAAGCTTTAACACTATGGGCAGCAATAAAAGTATTCCCAGGACAAAAATGGCTAGCATGATCAAGCTATATATGCCATTCTTGAAGCTTGACCAAAATAGAAATACCAACCTCAGGCCATGGGTAATTTTATCAGCAGTATCTACTGCATCAATGTTCAGGAGAACAGCATCCTTGAAATTCATAAGCTCACTATGAACATTAAAACATCCAGAGACTGCAAATGTCTTTAAACTTTTTTTTCTAAATTATAATGACTACCACTGTAAATTTTAGAACTAACATGAATCCAATAGTATTTGGCATGACACTCAAGATGGCTCCTTACCCTTAAATTCTGAACCTCCTTTCAGTAACTTGAATTGGATGAAGAACATTAATCCAGTCTTACAAATAGCTATCTAAATCCTCTTGTATATTCAACACATTAGTAACATTTTTTGCTAAACACCTTCTTGTGGCAAAGCAATTGCAGAAGCAGTGGTGCTAGCAATTAATGTAATTAATTAATTAATGGAATGTAATGTAATTAATGCTGGTATACCAGCAATAATCAAGCTCACTACCCTCTAGCTTCTGCTTAAAAGCCTGACTCATTTATTCCAGTACTTGTAAGCTATTTTTAGAATACCAAGGTTCTGTGATACTCAGGGCACTAAAACAAAAGCTGGTTGATAGATCTCCGTAACTGACATGCCAGATTTCAAAACACAAACACAATTAGAAGGTGTACAATCAATGCAACTTACATTAAATACTGTAGAAGAAAAAAAAGGAATTTTAACTTGAAAGTTAGAGCATTAACTCATGTGCTAACACCTGTTTGAAATCTAGAACCTGCCCCAACTTTATCTCATGCTAACATGACATCATAGAGAACTGTAGGTAACTTCCTTATATGTCTCTGAAAGTTTCCAGAACCAGACTTCCAGCTGAAGAGTGTTATTTCCAATATTGGATTGATTTCTAGACCAGTCCATGATTGAGTTTGAATAACTGGTCACATTTAAGAACAATACAAGTGTCATTATAACTTCTCTTTTTGATTCTCTGTTCCACAAGGTCTAAAAACTTGAGGGGATAGGTAAGCCATGATGGGAAATATTTCCAATACAGCTTTCCACTTCCCATTGTCAGGGAACTCAGCAAGCTTAAAGGTCAGCATCATTCTTTGTCCTGGCATCAGCATGTCTCACCTGTCGCTCTGGAGGCCACCATGCTAATTTAGTATCCGGCAGAAAAAACACAAATATGACCTTACCCCCATAATTAATACCTGATCAGGATCATGCCTTATGCCAGTAAGTGGATCCTTCCCTTTCACCTATGCATACATATGCCTACTTGTAGAGTGCCATAGAAACTCAACAGAAAGTTCCTTGGCATCCAAATTCAAAAAAATAAATAAATAAATAAAGTGAGGGACAGAAACTGAAGGAGGGGCCGTTATGGAGACTGTTCCACCTGGGTATCTATCCCATGTTCACTCAGCAAAGGTAGACACTGATGTGGATGTCAGGAAGTGCATGCTGACAGGAGCCTGATATAACTGTCTCCTTAGAGGTCTGCCAGTGTCTGACATATTCAGAGAAGGATGCTCACAGTTAACCATTGAACACCTCAATTTAAATAAATTAGTACAACATGATTTACATGCTAAACAATTCTGGATTATGCTAGATAATGAAGAGAGTAGAGAGAAATGCCACTTAGAAGTATCTGTAGAATCAAGTGTCTAGTTATAGATATAAGCACAGTTGTCACAGAAAGTAGAGAAGAAATTCTTTTGAAAAAGCTTGTAAGAAATGAATAAAACTTATCAAAAAACCATAGCTTTTGAAAAGTCAGTCATCATCTTGACTTTAAGGGAAGACTAAGTGAGCTTGATTTAAAATACTCATGGTATTTCTAGAATTACTGATCACAAACTATAAGCCTCCATTTTTCCTCTCTATCTTTATGGAGTAAAATGATTTAAAAACAGGGTAATGGTTTAATCAATCATTTGTATATTTTTGTCGTAGTAAAAGGAGTTTCAACAGGAGTGTTTCTAAAACCATAAATTTGAACAAAAGTATCACATAAAGGACTTAATATAACTTTCTTCCAAAGACTTAAACCAAATTCTTATTTCATTTCTAATTACATAACATAGCATAACATAATTATATAACAATTACCTGATAAATTTAAAGGAAATAGTGACAACCAGCCCCAGCCTCAGATATTTTAGATTCAATTACTATGAAATAAAACTTGATCATTTTCATTTACCCTAATTTCCCCAGATAATTATAATATACATCCAGGTATAAGAATCAGGCACTTAGAAGCTACCTTCCAATAGAATTTATTTACTTTTTATTTATTTAGCCAGTAAAAAGAAAAGATGTTGATTGTGTCTGCAAAAACACATGCACAGCAGAAATACAGAGAGAAAGGACTTTTGTAAATTGGGACTGGGCTTCACAATTCATTTTGGTTGATTGTGGTTCTCTGGTTCCCTGTAGTGGTCTCCTTCTGTAGCAATGTTCCCTTGATGAGGATGAAATCTACATTCATTTGGTAGTATATGTACAAATGTTGGGATTATGGTGGTTTAGTAAAATAGTAGTTGTAGATTCTTCTCCAATATATATTACTTCAATAGTTTTAAGTAGTTAGTATGATTTCTAGTATCAGGAATGGTTTTACCCTTATTGAGAATGTTCTGTGTCCAATTAGAGAGCTATTCATTACCACCAAGATATGTGTGCTACTACTGTACCCTCAGGGTTATAGTGCCATGCTAATTATTGATGTGGTTCATTAAAGCTCAGATAACATTGTAAAAGATGGGCCAGAAGGACGCTAAGAAGATTATGATTAGGGAGATGTCATGACATTGTGTCTCCTAGCAATAAAAAGCTACACCTATAAAGCTTCACTAATATGACTACCCAAACGTGAGCTGTACAAGATGACACCAATACACATGCCTGAGTGCATAGGACATTGTATAGGCCTGAACCCTGTACCAAGAACCACAAGCAACTAAGGAATGCTGAGGACAGGAAAATATACTTCCCCAGTGAAGAGCACACCAATTGGTTATCCAATACCAAGTGGCTAGCCCTGAAAAAAATACATGAATGTAACATTATACAAACATAGTAGATTCTATTTAGAGATATATGTGTATACACAGATACATAAACACGCATATGTAATAACAATAAAAAGGTCATAAATTTGAAAGAAAGCAAGGGGGGATATAAAGGTAAATTTTAGAGAGACAAATGGAAAAAGAGAATTTTGATAATTTATATTATAATCTCAAAAATGCAATAAGAAAGAACTCTACAAAATAGAGCGCAGCCCCAGGGAAACGAAAGATCATTCTTTCCTTGAAGGCTAGAATATTTTAAGGTCTTTGAGGTGTCTTCTTTTACTAATTTAGAGTTTTCCAGTTTGAAGAAAAACAGGCTGGCTGAGTGACCCACATCATATATACTTTAAAAATGATCATTCTCCAAATTAATTTCATGTATCAACTATACTTGGTGTAAAATTAGACAGTTTTGTTTATCCTGCATATCCTAAATAAGCTGTTTCAAGCATCATAAGTTTTGTTTTGTTTATTTACTTAGTGTATTGTGTGCATGTATGCATAAATGAGAATACCAAGATGTGCCAGTTGAGGTGTAAGGACAACATTGAGAGTTGGTTCTTAATTTCCACATATAGGTTACATATATGATCAAACTCAGGTTTTGAGACTTGACAGAAGGCACACTAGCTCCCAGTATTCTATTTATGAGATGTTCTGTGGTTTGTTTTTTTCAAATAAGGTACCTACTCTTTACTCTTCATCGTAACTCCTAGTTGTCATAATCATCCAAAAAGTATACATTGTCAAAATCACTTATAGATCAGTTCCTAGTCCAGTTGTCACCCAAGAGACATCATTCATCAATGGATGGGAGCAGATGTAGAGACCCACAGCCAAAAATTAGGAGAAGCCTGGGGAATCACACAGAAGAGGGGGAGGTAGGATTGTAGGAACCAGAGGGATTGAGGAAGCCACAAGAACATGGCTCACAGAATCAAATAAATGGAGATCAATGAGACTCACAGAGATGGAAGCCACAGTCATGTAGTCTGCATAAACCAGAGCTAGATCCTCTGCATATATGTTATGGTTGTGTAGCTTGGTGTTTTTGTGGGACCTCTAACAAAGATAGTGTGTATGAGTTGTCTCTGACTCTTTTGCCTGTGCTTAGGAACCTTTCCTCCTACTGAGTTGCCATGACCAGCCATTATGAGTTTTAAAAGAGGAAACAGAGGAGGAGTTGATGTGAGGGAGAGGGCAGATGCATGGAGGGACTGGGAGAATTGGAGTTATGGGAAACTGTGGTCAGAATATGTCATGTATGAGAGCAGAATAAAAGTTTTTTTAAAAATCAGTCATCAATTGAGAATATTTTAGTTTTAATAATTATGCTATCTCACAGTATAATTCATTATAACTTATGTGACATGCACTAAACACACACAAACACACACACACACACACGTTGTTTTGATAACAGAGGTGGGAATTTTCTATTAAATAATGAATAGCATGGTTATTTGTGCCATTAGTACTAGGCAATAAAAAAGTGGTGACTTTGCCTTTGTTGGTGGACCTAGTTCATCATTCACGGACAAAGAAAACAATGAGCAAACTTCAAAATTTGAAGAATTCTCTTTGATTTTCACATATCTAATATTGTAAGCTCTAATATAAATAAATATTCCAGAAAAGAAACTAATCTAATAATTAGCTTTTTAATAAAGTATTTTTTCAATTGAGGTTGAACATTGATTCTTAAATAAATAAGTTTTAAGGGATTTCCTTTTGCTTCTCTGAGAAAATTTTTCTTCAAAGTTACATTATATTTTTTGTGGAAGGGAAATAAAATGGATTAGATACTTTAACTATTTAATCTTAATCAAATACTGTAAGGCTGGATCAGTAGAAAGATATTGTTTAAATATGTTTTTTATGGAATATCTTGGTTACTCCATTGTGGTTATTGAGAGGTTTGCTGGGTATAGTACCTGGGTTGGCGTCTGTGATCTCTTAAGGTCTAGGTTGCATCTGTCCAGGATCTTCTGGCTTTTAGATTCTCTGTTGAGAAGTCAGGTATAATTCTGATAGCTCTGCTTTTATGTTTCTTGACCGTTTTTCTCTCTTACAGCTTTTAATATTCTTTCTTTGTCTAGTATGTACAGTGTTTTGATTATTATATGGCTGGTGGATTTTCTTTTCTAGTCCAATCTATTTGGTGTTCTGTAGGCTTTCTGTAAAGTTATGGCAATGTTTTTCTTTAGGTGAGGGAGGTTTTCGTCTATGATTTTCTTCTATGATTTTGTTGAAGATGTTTTCTGGCCCTTTGAGCTGGGAATAGTCACCTTCTTCTATTACTGTTATTCTTAGGTTTGATCATTTTATTGTGTCCTGAATTTCCTGGCTATTTTGGGATTGGAGCTTTTTATACTTTGTATTTTCTTTGACTGTTGTGTCAATATCTTCTCAGATATCTTTTATGCCCGAGATTCTTCTCTCTTGTGTTTTGTTGTTGATGCTTGCATCTGTAGTTCCTGATCTCTTTCCTAAGTTGTCCATCTCCAGTGCTGCCTGCATTTGTGTTTTCTTTATTGTTTCTATTTTCATTTTTAGATCTTGGACCATTTTGTTCAATTCCTTCACCTGTTTGGTTTTATTTTCATGTATTTCTTTACGGCATTTATTTGTTTTCTCTTTAAGGGCTTCTACCTGTTTGCCTGTGTTTTCCTGTATTTCTTTAAAGAAGTTATTTATACCTTCCTTAAAGGCCTATATCATCTTGTTGAGATGGGAGTTTAGGTAAGAATCTTGCTTTTTAGGTGTGTTAGGAGTATCCCGGGCTTGCTGTGGTTGGGGAACTGGATTCTGATAGTGGTGAATTGCATTGGTTTCTGTTGCTTATGTTCTTGAACTTGCCTCTCATCACTTGGTTATCTCTGGTGTGAACTGGCCTGAATGTTTCTGATTGGAACCAGCCTCCTTAGAGGCAGGTAGAGGTCTGTGACCCGGGTTAGAGCTGGTCTCCTGGAAGGCAGGTAGTGCTATCTCTGGTTGACAGGGCCCCATCTGTTTCTGGTTATAGCAGGCCTCTTATGTCCATGGTTAGGGCCAATCTCCTGGAGACAGGTAGACTTTGGGTTCCACAGGCAGGATCTGCCCCACTTGCAGATGGAGATGCAGTCTGGAAGTACTGTGTCCCTGGTTAAGGCAGACATCCTTTGTCCCTGGTTACTGCAGACCTCCTGGGAGACAGGCAGGCTGTGTGGTGTGGGAGGTATCTGGTCGCTGATCTGTCTGGGGTGGAGAAGCAGACCAGAAGGAAGATGTAGTTTGGGCAAGGGGATTAGGTCCCATATCAGCTGGGCTCATCCCACATCAGCTGGGCTCATCCAGCATTAGCTGGACTTCGTGGGTGTGCCAGATGTTGTGAGTATTTGCGTAAAAATCTTACCTGTGTACCTAATTACTTCAGAGCTCCTTGGAGATAGGCTACAGGGTGTGGGAGGGTAACTAACTTTTTTTTAATTGAAGTAAAAACTCATAGAAAAATTCACTATTTGGTGGCCTTTCCTGAAAACATATATACAAGTAACATTAAATAGGCTGAGCAAATTTTATTCAAGAATCTGTTTATTTCTACACACACATGTATATGTATACATCTAACAACTGTTAATGAAAAAGACCATGAATTTGAAACACAGCAAGAAGAGATATATGGCAAGTTTGGAACCAGGAAAGGAAATGATGAGGTCAAGTATCTGCTTTATTATTTCCAAAAAATATAGTAAAATTTTTCTAGAATTTTATAATGCAATATGATAGTGTTTATTTTACAATGTTTTTATCATTATTTTAGTAAGTACCATCATATTTTCATTATTCCAATAGGAAACTTCATGTATATTTTACACTATAGCTCTTCTCTTTGATCTTTTACAAATACTACTCTGTTGTCTGTTTGTATTCACTTTCCTGATCTGGATATTTCATACAACATGTGTAGTATGCTTCATTTTTGTCAGATTGTTAAAAAGGTTACTATATTTTTAAAATATACTACAGTGTTTTTATATGTTTATATTCAACCTTTATGAATGTTTGATCAATGTCATGGTTGATAATATTTCATGAGGAAATGACCAGTTTGTAGTTCACTTTTTTTTTTTATAATGTGTTAACTTGTAGTTGTGAGTGTGAACTATTTATTTGTGATACTTTGATATTTCCACTATGTATTTATTATGTGTTTGTTTTCCTATTTGTTTACATATTTACTTATTTATTTATATTCACTTTATACCCCAATCATAACCCCCATCCCTCCTTTCCTTCTGGTCCCACCTTTACAAATTTTCCTCTACACATTAATCATTCTCTTTTTGTTAGAAGGGGAAGCCCCCCTTGTATACCTCCCTACCCTGGGATAACCAGTTCCAGTAGTATGAAGCACCAACTCTCCCACTGAGGCCCAACTAGATAGTCCAATTAGGAGAAGGGGATCCAATGGGAGGTGGCATTCAGAGACAGCCTGCACTCCAATTGTTAGGGGACCCACATAAAAACTAAGCTGCATATGTGCTAGAAATATGTAGAGGGCTTAGGTCCAGCCTCTGCATGTGCTTTGTTTCGGTATCCAGTCTCTGTGAGTCCCCATAGGCTCTGTAGATCTTTTTGTGATGTCTTTAATCTCTCTGGCTTGCTCAATTCTATCCTACATTCTTCCATAGTTTCCACTCTCTCCATTCCTCTCATTACCTCTCCATACCTTCACTGTTCCCCAGATCTATGCCTCTACAATTCCCCTTCAAAAAAATAAAGCAGGCCTCTCAGGGATATCTACAGAACATAGTCTAAGAAGATAAAATAGAAATAGGCACAGACCCTCATATTCATATCAAGGCTGGATGAGGCAACCCAGTAGGAGGTAAAGGGTCCCAAGCACAGGGCATAAATGCACCAAACTACACAACCATAAGGTATATGCAGAGGGCCAAGTTCAGACCCATACAGGGTCCATGTTTGTTGTGTCACTTTCTGTGAGCCCCTGTGAACCCTGAATAGTTGATTCTGTGGACCATATTCTTGTGTTCTCTACCCCACTTACTCCTACAATTCTTCCTCCCCATCTTCACCAGGTTCCCTTGGCTCTGCCTAGTATTTAGCAGTGAGGCTCTGTATCATCTCCCATCTGTTAGTGAATGATGCCCCTCTGATGACATTTGGACTAGACACCAATCTATGATTGTATCAAAATATCATTAGTAATCATTTAATTGACTCTTTTTGCTAATTGTGTTTGTTTCTACCCTGGCTGTCTGGTATGTCCTGCCCCTGTTTTTTGGCAATCCAAGCAGTGTGAGGCATGGGATCCCTCTTTTTTGTATTGGATAATTTCTTTATTTACATTTTAAATGTTATTACCCTTTCTAGTTTCCCTTTCAAAAAGCCCCATTACATCCCTTCCCCCTCCTTCTATGAGGGTGCTCCACCCACGCACCCAACCACTCCTGCCTCACCACCCTAGCATTCCTATACTGGGGCATCAAGCCTTCACAGGACCAAGGGCCTCCCCTCCCACTGATTCCAGACAAGGCCATCCTCTGCTGCATATGCAGCTGGAGCCATGGGTTTCTCCATGTGTACTCTTTGGTTAGTGGTTTAGTTCCTGAAATCTCTGTAGGGTCTATTTGTTTGATATTGTTGTCCTTCCTAGGTGTTGTAAATCCCTTCAGCTCCTTCAGTCCTTGCCCTAACTCCTCCATTGGGGTCCCGATGCTCAGTCCAATGGTTGGCTTCGAGCATCCATCTCTGTATGTGCCAGGCTCTGACAGAGCCTCTCAGGAGATAGCTATATCAAGTTCCTGTTAGCAAGCACTTCTTGGCATTCACAGTAGTGTCTTTTTAAAGCAATTTTTAGCAAGTTGCATTCTTCATCCTTTACTGTATTCTACTTTTGTTATTGTTTTACCTTTATTGTTAAAACATCTTTAGAATTTTAGTTTTTTTTTTCTTGGAACCATCTATGTCTACACATTATTTCCTGTACATTAAGTTCTTTCTCTTCTCAGTCTTCCTAATACTTACTTTCTTTGTTCTTAACTTTCTTTTCTTTAATCTAACTTCTTTTTTAGCCTTTATCCGCCTCTTTCATATTGTTCAATAATTATCTTTAATTTTATTTTAAGTAATTTAAAACTCCTTAGCTTTCTCTACTTAAAATTTTCAATTTCTGTATTGTGGTCATTGGTTGGGTTTAACTGATTTATGTATATTTCTATATCTGCTTTGTATTGATACTTCAGCTGTTAAGACAGGTTTTTTTTAGATGGAGTAAGGAGAGGAGAAGATGAAGTAGATGAGAAGCTAGGTAATGAGAGAGAGAAAGAGAGAGAAAGAGAGTGGGGCATGGAGGCAGACGTTCACATTTCTCCACCAGTCAAAGATAGTTTACATATCTAGGTTGGGTATTGGGTTACACTTCTGATTGAGCATTACCATACTTATAAAGCCTTTGATTAACATTTTTAAAAAATTGTATAAAAGCAAAATGGAAAAGGGGGCACGGGATAGGGGTTTTCTAGGGAGGGGAAATGGGGAAAGGGGATGGCATTTGAAATGTAAATAAAATAGCCAATAAAAAACACATTCTGTTTTCTATATAAATTTCATTAATCTTGATGCATAATATTATGTACTTTATATTGTATTGAGCCTCTCTTTTATCTTTTGGCCATGGCCAAAGTACCAAAAGAATTATTTGATACTAAGGATAGAGATGTTTTTAGCTGTTTTTTAAATTTTTCTATCAAACAGCAGTTAATCTGCTATTTGTCCCAGTTGTAATTTGTCTGAGACATACGTAAATTGTTTATTAACTTTCCAGTATTTTTACATATTACTTGTATTTTCTCTTAACCAAGTTCTCTTTTTTTCAAATGAGAAAAGATCAACTCGATACAGTCCTTTAGATTTATCTCAGATATGCTAACATAGATAGGCACAGTAAAATCTACCATGATACTTTTGTTTCAGGAGTGAGGATGTCAAATTTGAAATACAAATTGCCACCTTCAAATTGACACTAAAATGGAGACAGGTGGAGGAAAAGACAATTAAAATTAGCATAGTTTTAGTATTCCTTTAATTGACTCAGTGTTGAGTTAATCAGTTTTCCATTAGTGCAATTAATACCTGAAAGAGTCAGCTTATTAAGGAAAACTTAATTTTGCCTCCCAGTTTTCGAGATTTAAGTGCATGCTTAGATGACTGAATTGCTTTTGGTTCTGTAAAAATGTGACACATGTTGACAGTGTATACAGAGTGAAACTCCTCATTGTGAAATAAAGAGAAGAGGAAGGAGCTTGGTTCTTAAAACATACTTGAAGAGTTTTTCTAGAGTGATTTAAGACATTCTATTTTGTTCCATCTCTCAAGTTCTGCTTACTCACAATAGTGTTACAGGCTTGAAACTATCCCTTTTAATACATCGACCTTGCAGACATTCTATTTCAAAATATAGGAGGCATAAAATGTTTGTTCCAACATATAACAAGGACACATGTTCCACTATGTTCATAGCAGCCTTATTTATAATAGCCAGAAGCTGGAAACAACCCAGATGTCCTTCAACAGAGGAATGAGTACAAAAAAATGTGGTACATTTACACAATGGAGTATTACTTAGCAATTAAAAACAATGAATTTGAGAAATTCATTTTTTATTGGATATTATATTTACATTTCAGATTGTATCCTCTTACCCCATTCCCCCACCACCCAGGAACCTCCTATCCCAGGCCCCCTCCTCATGCTTCTATGAGGATAAGAAATAAAAGCAGTCATTAAAAGTGTCTCCACCAAAAAAAAGTCCGGGACCAGATGGTTTTAGTGCAGAATTCTATCAGACCCTTCAAGGAAGACCTAATACCAATTCTCTTCAAAGTATTCCACAAAATAGAAACAGAAGGAACAATACCCAATTCATTCTATGAAGCTACAATTACACTCATACCTAAACTTCACAAAGACCCAACAAAGAAAGAGAACTACAGACCAATCTCTCTTATGAATATTGATGCAAAAATACTCAAAAAAAATTCTTGTAAACCAAATCCAAGAACACATCAAAACAATCATCCATCATGATCAAGTAGGCTGTATCCCATGAATGCAGGGATGGTTCAATATTCGGAAATCTATCAGTGTAGTCCACTATATAAAGAAACTCAAAGAAAAAAACCACATGTTCATCTCACTAGATGCTGAGAAAGCATTTGACAAAATTCAACATCCCTTCATGTTAAAAGTCCTGGAAAGAGCAGGAATTCAAGGTCCATACCTAAACATAGTAAAAGCAATATACAGCAAGCCAGTAGCCAACATCAAACTAAATGGAGAGAAACTTGAAGCAATTCCACTAAGATCGGGGACTAGACAAGGCTGCCAACTCTCAGCCTACCTACTGAATTCGAGAAATTCTTAGGTAAATGGATGGAACTAGAAAATGTCATCCTGAGTGAGGTAACCCAATCTCAAAAGAACACAAATGGTATGCATTCACTGATAGTGGATTTTAGCCCAGATGCTTGAAATACCCAAGATTCAACTCAGAGACCACATGAAGCTCATGAAGAAGGAAGACCAAGTGTGGGTGCTTTGGTCCTTCTTAGAAGGATTAACAAAATACTCAAGGGAGCATTATGGAGACAAAGTGGGAGAGGAGATCCTTGGTCCCATGAAGGCTAAATACCGAGTGTGGGGGAATTTGAGGGTGGGGAGGTGGGAGTAGGGATTTGTGGGGGGGGGGGCACATTTTCAGAGAAACAGGAGGAGGGGGGAGGGGATAGTGGTTTCGGGGGGGGGGGAGGGGAGCAATGGGCAAGGGAATAATATCTGAAACGTTAAATAAAATATCCAATGAATAAAATAAAATAAATTAAAATACATATGTAAGCCAAAAAAAATGTTAACTTTTTTATTGTTTTTACAGTGTTGGGTTTATGCTTATTTTTCAGTGCTTCTTTTGGATAATGAGATCTTTTACCTGTTTACTCTCATGTTTTGTATGCCTACATATAATTTTTATTAACATTCCCATTAAATATATTTTAAATCTTATGAATAAAATACTATAAATATCAATAATAATTAAGCTTTGTGAGGAAGGCATGTCAAAACCTGAAATGAACAACTAAATTAGGATATATTTGTATATAATATATATGATATGAACTACTACTACACACAATAACATAACAGATTTTCACATATTTTGCTGAATAAATGACATCAATGTAGCGCATATTGTACAAACAAGTCTATAGTTTCTATTTACGTGACGTTCATAAGCAGGCAAAGTTTTTTATGGTATGTATTTAGACAGAGAAGCTGTGTACTGAAAGGGAGACAGAGAAAGACTCCTATGTATTGGAAACATGTTTGATCTGAGGCATGCTATATGGTTGGTTCCATATGTAAAATTTATTTTGTTTACCTTACTCTCTATGTTATGCTATACCCCTTAACAAATTAAAGATAACATCAGAAAATATGTCAGTGTAACATATGGATGAATATAAAACGACTTCTTGTTGGATCAGTTTCACCAAGAGAAATCGAGAATTTGAACTCTCAACTTCTGGTGTCTTCCATCTCTCTGTAGTTGGTCGTTTGTGGCTTGGCCTGATTTCTAGCTCATGTATTTTGTGTGTCTAATCTGTCTCTGTTTTGTCAATGTGCCTATTGTGTCTCTCTGTGCCTGCCCATATCAAAGGCATTTGCTCTATATTTCTTGACCAGCATAGAAAACATGGCATTGGGAATGAATGAGGGATACTTTGCAGAAATCCTTAACAGTTTTACAAGGGAAAATTCATTTTATTGACCACAACTGACACAAAAGTGCTCAGCACTGCAAGCAGATCTTGTCAAGCTATATCCACATGCTATTTTTTAAACATTTGTATTAGATATTTGCTGTATAAGATTACTTTCAACTTGAAGGTTACTTTTAATGAATGATTATCACAGCATACACAAATATTACTTTTATTCATGGACCTGGAAGAATACATAATTCAGGAGTATATGTGGTTGTAAAAGTTCATTTTATGAAAAATCTAAGCTGTAATAAAATTAGTTACATAGTTCTCTTATTGATATGTGAACTTAAACAGCCTGAGTACACAGGAGGACAGCAGTGTGGTATGCCAAAATTTCATACATTCTGGAGTCAACATATATTTACAAAAATGTATTACTATGTAATGTCTCATGAAAATAAATGAATTAATTAATTTACATATAATAATGAATTCATTATATACCTTCATAAACAACATATCTAAATACAAAATGAAGTTTATTAGTATCATTTAATGGGTGATACTGAAAATATGTATTTATTATTTATCATATTTCTAAGGTACTCATGAAAACTCTAAGTGAAATAACTCTTAATTTACCTTACTAATATTATGAAAACAGGTATTTTTTAATAAAATATGAAATTTATTTGGGGAAAGTAGGAACATATACAGTGTTGAGTTAAATAGGAAAAATATAATCATAAAAAGTATTGCATATTTTATAGAATTATCTTTTTTATATAATTTTATTATATATTTTACGTATTTGCATTTTAAATGTTATCCCCTTTCAAGGTCTCCCCTCTGGAATTTCCTATTCCATCCCCTGTCTTCCTGTTTCTATGAAGGTGGTCCTCCTTCCACCCACCCACTCCCACCTCACTGCCCTGGAATTCCCCTACACTGGAGAATCAAGCCTTCACAGGACCAAGGGCCTCTCCTGCCACTGATGCCAGACAATGCCATCCTCTGCTACATATGCAGTTGAAGCCATAGGTCCCCCATGTGTACTCTGGTTTGTGGTTTATTCCCCGGGATCTCGGGGTGGGGGAGTGGGTCTGGTTGGTTGATACTGTTTTTCTTCCTATGGGGCAGAAAACCAATTCAGCTCCTTCAGTCCTTTCTCTAACTCTTGCATTGGGGTTCCCATGGTCAGTCCAATGGTTGGCTGTGAGCATCCTCCTCTGCATTTGTCAGGTTCTGGCAGAACCTCTCAGGAGACAGCTATGTCAGCCCCCTGTCAGCAAGTGGCATCAGCAATAATGTCTGAGTTTGGTGTCTGTATATGGGATAGATCCCCAGGTAGGGCAGTTTCTGGATGGCCTTTTCTTCAGTCTCTGCTCCATACTTTGTCCTGTTATTTCCTTTAGACAGGAATAATTCTGTGTTAAAAATTTGGAGATGAGTGGGTGGCTCCATCCCCCAACCAGATGCCTTGCCTAACCTCTGGATATGGTCTCTACAGGTCCTTCCTCCTTTTTGTTGTGCATTTCACCTAATGCCATCCCTGTCAGGTCATGGGAACCTCTTGCTTTCCTGGCATCTGGGACTTGCTGGTGGCTATTCCCAGGTCTTATTCCCCCATTTCTACACACCTCTGTTCAAATTCCTGACCCTCTGTATATCATACCTATCTCTCCCATACTTGATACTGCTCCCTTTTCTCTCTCACCCTCCTCTCTTTCTCCCAAGTCCCTCCTATCCTCTATGTCCGATGATTGTTTTGTTCCCCCTTCTAAGAAGGACTGAAACATCTATACTTTGGTATTACTTCCTAAGCTTCATTATGGTCTGTGAATTGTATCATGGGTATTCTGAGCTTCTGGGCTTATATCCACTTACCAGTGAGTATATACCATGTGTTCTTTAGAGACTGGGTTACCTCTCTCAGGATATTTTCAAGTAGCATTCATTTGCCTAATAATTTCATTGAAGTCATTAAATTTAAAATTTTTTATTGGATATTTCATTTACATTTCAGAAGTTATCCCCTTACCCAATTCCCCCTCATGCGCCCAGAAACCCTCTATCCCATCCCCCTCCTCCTGCTTCTCTGAAAGTGTGCCCCCCACAAACCCCATACTCCCACCTCCCCACCCTCGAATTGCCCCACACTTGGTATTTAGCCTTCATGGGACCAAGGATCTCCTCTCCCACCTATGCCTGACAAGGCCATCCTCCCCTACATATACAGCTGGAGCCATGGGTCCTTCCCTATGTGTTCCCAGGCTGGTGGTTTAGACCCTGGGAGCTCTGGTTGGTTGGTATTATTGTTCTCCCCATGGGGCCACAAACCCTTTCAGCTCCTTCAGCTCCTTCTCTCTAACTCCTCCATTGGGAACCCCTTGATCAATTCAGTGGTTAGCTGTGAACATCTGCCTCTGAATATGTCAGACTCTGACAGACCTCTAAGGAGACAGCTATATCAGGCTCCTGTCAGCATGCACTTCCTGACATCCACATCAGCATCTAACTTTGGTGACTGCACATGGGATGGATACTCAGGTGGAACGGTCTCCAGACGGCCCCTCCTTCAGTTTCTGTCCCACACTTTGTCTCCATAATGCTCCCTTGAGTATTTTGTTAATCCTTCTAAGAAGGACCGAAGCACCCACACTAGGTCTTCCTTTTTCATGAGCTTCATGTGGTCTCTGAGTTGAATCTTGGGTATTTCAAGCTTTGGGGCTAATATGCACTTATCAGTGAGTGCATACCATGTGTGTTCTTTTGAGATTGGGTTATTCACTCAGGATGATATTCTCTAGTTCCATTCATTTGACTAAGAATTTCATGAATTCATTGTTTTTAAGAGCTGAGTAGTATTCTATTGTGTAAGTTGCCACATGTTCTCTATCAATTCCTCTGTTGAAAGACATCTGGGTTCCTTCCAGCTTCTGACTATTATAAATAATGCTGCTATGAACATAGTGGAGCGTATTTCCTTGTTATATGTTGGAGCATCTTCTGGGAATATGCCCAGGAGTGTTATAGCTGGGTTCTCAGCTATGCCCAATTTTCTGAGGAACCAACAGACTGATTTCCAGAGTAGTTGCACCATCTTGCAATCCCACCAACAATGTAGGAGTGTTCCTCTTTCTCCACACCCTCACCAGCATCTGCTATCTTGTGTCTTTTTGATCTTAGACATTCTGACTGGTGTGAGGTGGAATCTCAAGTGTGTTTTGATTTGCATTTCCCTGAAGACTAAGGATGCTGAATATATCTTTAGGTGCTTCTCGGCCATTCAAGTTTCCTCAGTTGAGAATTCTTAGTTTAGCTCTGTACCCCATTTTTAATAGGGTTATTTGGTTGTCTGGAGTCTAATTTCTTGAATTCTTTGTATACATTGGGTATTAGGCCTCTATCAGATGTGGGATTGGTAAAGATCTTTTCCCAATCTGTTGGTTGCCGTTTTGTCCTATTGACAGTGTCCTTTGCCTTACAGAAGCTTTGCAATTTTATGAGGTTCCATTTGTCAATTCTTGATCTTAGAGCATAAGCCATTGGTGTTCTGTTCAGGAAAATTTTCCCTGTGCTCATGGTTTTGATGCTTCCCCCACTTTCTCTTCTATTAGATTCATTGTATCTGGTTTTATGTGGAGGTCCTTGATTCACTTGGACTTGAGTTTGTACATGGAGATAAGAATGGATTGATTTACATTCTTCTACATGCTGACCTCCAGTTGAATCAGCATCATTTATTGAAAATGCTGTCTTATTTCCACTAGATGGTTTTAGCTTCTTTGTCAAAGATCAAGTGACCATAGGTGTGTGGGTTCATTTCTGGATCTTCAATTCTATTCCATTCATCTACTTGCCTGTCTCTGTTCCAATATCATACAATTTTTTTCGTCACTATTGCTCTGTATAGTACAGCTTGAGGTCAGGGATGGTGATTCCCCCAGAAGTTGTTTTATTATTGAGAATAGATTTTGCTAATCTGGGTTTTAAATTATTTCCAATGAATTTGCAAATTGTTCATTCTAACACTATGAAGAATTGAGTAGAAGTTTTTATAGGGATTACATTGAACCTGTCGATTGCTTCCAGGAAGATGGCTATTTACTGTATTACCTGACAATCCATGAGCATGGGAGATTTTTTTTTATATTATGATGCATGCAAAATTTTTTACCTCATGAATCCCCTGAATGATCTTGGGGACATATAGAGTTTTTTAATACACCCTGTAAATATATTGTGTAGTAACCATGAAAATAATGATAGAAGTTTTATAGAGAAAACTTAATAAAACTTGGATGATCTAAATATTCAATAAGGAAATTAATAGAGAATGAAAACAAATAAGATTCATAAAAGAGAAAATATTCTAAATGACATAAATAAGATCAGCTTGAGCTTGAGCCTCTAACTGCTACTTGGTTGCCTCATGTTTGGGCCAGCCTTAATGTGAGGGTTTGTGCCTAATCTTATTGTAATTTGTTATGCCATGTTCAATTGATGTCCTTACGAGACCTGCTTTGTTTTTTGAAAGTAAATGGAATATGAGTGGATCTGGGAGAGAAGGGAGGGATAGGCAGCAGTGGAAGGAAGGTATACTGTGGACAAGATATAATGTGTGAGAGAAAAATTTTATACATTGTATATGTATTTATATATCTGAAAAATAAATTTTACAGGTGTTACAATTTAAATGCAAGTGTGCTGAAATATTGAAGCCAAAAATTGGAAAAAGTTGAACTGTATAAACTTCAATTATGTGATATTCAGTAACCTACATGTTTCCTATAAATTGCATGGCAAGTAAAGCAGGGGGGACTGTATACATGCCAATGGTTTCATTTATATGAAATACCAAACAGAAAATTAATTATGAGACAATTGAAAGCATTGATTATTACTCAGAATATAGTCTGGGATAGGAACATGAAGGGAACATTCTGTGATGCTAGAAATATTCTACAATGTATTCTATAATATTCTATAGTTTATGTTGTAATTGTGCAGGCATATTTGTGTGTAAGATACCAGTTAACTACATATTTGTTAGGTGTGTGCTTATGTATTATAAAATTTAATAGTTTTTAAATATCTGTGGTCAACAGAACAATCATGTAAATATTAGTTTTTTAAAATATTGACAGTTGAAAAAATTATGATAGAAAATATGGGAAATAAATTTCAGTTTAAAAGTTTTAAGGTCATTGTCACACTGGAAAATGAAGTTTGTATTGATTAAATAGATTTAAGTCTGATATAAATGTTAAAACTTATATTTTAAGAATAGCATTTAGTTTGGACTAAAGTATGTAGAGAACCCAAGGAAAATGGTAATCAGTAGAATTAAGAGAATGAAACCAAGGTACAGAAAAGAAAAAAAAATGGCAGATTTAGTTGTATTTTATTGGAATCACTATAAATGCACATGAATAAATGCAAACTCTTAAAAAGATATATAAATACAGATTGTTCCTCAGATTCAGCCAAAATTTCCTTCATTAAGGAATGAAAACAGTAGAGATAAGGTTCTATTGACATTTATTCTGGTTTCTTAAATAAGTTTTATATCAACAATAAACACTAATTTATTCTTTCTTTTTCTTGTAGTCTGATCTTAACCATGAAAATGAATCTGATATAATAGACATGGTAAGTTCATTTTTAATCCTATTAAAAGGAAACATTTCTTATTCACTATATTGTTCATTATACTATTCCAGTACATACATTTATTTTCTTTGCTACAATAATAATGAGCTATTTATATATGGCAAATATTTAAAGTGTATTTTGTTTATTTGTTACACACAAATGTAGTTGGTTATAATTAAATATTTTATACAAAACATTCTAGGTTGTTAGAGAAAACAATAACTATAGTAAAGATTGAATACTAAAAATTGTTATTTCATTTTCATACTGAAATTTATTTATTACTATTTTCAACTGTACCTTAATAACTTCATCATATGAAACTGCCTTTGTCAGAGATTCTGTTTTTCAGAATATTTTGTTATCACCTAAATAAGTGTTAACAGATTTCATGCAAAATTATTTATAGCAAATATTGTAATGGAGGCATTTATCTTCATAAAAGGTTCCCTTGCTATTATTGAAATTTTCTCATTTAGTTTCATTAATTAGCATTTTTATTCTATATTCATTTAAATTAAATTCATTTAAATTAATTTAGGTGTACAGACTACTTCAAATATATATTTAGCTTAAACAAATAAGAATTTATGTTTTCTCATATCTAAATAAAGCTAGTATTAATTTCAAGGAAGTTTTTAAGAGGCTCAAACACACATGATTTTAAGTGCCTTAACAGATTCACCCCTGACCCCATTTCTTAGCAATTGTTTTAGGCCAAAAGAAATGAAACAACTTAATCGAAATTTCATTTCTAACATATTATTCAGTGTAGAAATAGACCAAATTGTCTTTAAAGTCTTTCTTGGTTACATTTCTTCGGCTTTAAGACTTATTTCTTGCATAAGTGAAAATGTCCTGGTAAGATATAAAAATGTTAAATATATTTTCCTGTCAAGAGTTAAAATGTTTTAAGGACCCCTTTTTTGGGGGTCAGGAAATTTTATTTGAACATTTTAAAGCAATGAAGCTTTAGATGTTACTTACATGTCCCAGACAGGATTAACAAAATTAAATATTTCTAAATTACAAATTTAGCTCCAGCAAGAGATTCATTAAAAAAAAAAAAAAAAAAAAAAAACCTTTCCAAAAGAAGTATGTCACGCACATTTTGAAAAGATCCCAGTGTTTTGTGCAATGGTAGACAAGATGTATAAAACCACCCAAACCAGGTTTTGCACTAATCATCATCCCCTAAAAAGTTCCCTAATCTTTACATCTAAATGCTACCAGTAACATATACATACATGACATTATTAATGTTAAATACATTTATTACTCCTCCTTGTTTTTAAATAATTTTTTATGTTAAGCCTTCATTGAACCCCACAAAAGATGTAGGGCAAACTTAGGAGAGAGAGGGAAATATAATCAGTTTAGACATTCAGCTAAAATGTAAATTTATCTAAATTTATCTAAATGTTTACTAAGAGTCTTCTCCATTTAATACTTTGCATGCTAACTGTACTGTAAATTATCTTATAGAGAATACACCTCTGTTTTCATACTGTATCTTCTTTGGATGGAATTGAGATAACTGGTTGATTTTAAGATATATAAATGAGGTGAATCTAACTAAAATCCAGCTATTTAGGCAATAGCAGATATAGTCCATGCAGAATTGAATAGTTTTTAATTCTGCTAAAAAAGATTAATTTGAATAGAGAGATGACCAAAAACAAGTGAATATAGATGGAAGCAGGTTCATGGAGATATGTTTAGACCATTAAGTCAACCTCTGACTTTTTTCTCTCATTGGTTCTGGATGTCAAATATTTGCCATGTCTCTCATTGTTATTATTGTTGACATGATAGAGAATTTATATACAAATGGGGGTTCAATTCTCATTACATCCATATAAGACTATGCTGCTACATCTCCAATGAATGGGTATTTTGGAAGAGTTCTGTATGCTAGAACAAGAGGAAGGAGATGAATAAAGCAGGGATTTATTGGAAAATTCCTTATCCCAGCTATGGTATGTGGTACTGCATTCTTTATCAACTTTGTAGTCATTTATTACCATGCTTCTAGAGCCATTCCTTTTGGAACAATGGTGGCCATTTGCTTCATCTATTTTTTTGTTTGGTTAGTGTGTTTTGGTTTTGATTTTTTTGTTATTTGTTCTCTAAATCTTGTTGGTATAATACTTGGCTGAAACCTGTCAGGTCAGCCCAGCTTCCCTTGTCAATTCAATGTTGTGCCTCATTCTATCCCAACAAAAAATGGTTTATAGAGCCTGCAGTTATTGTTTGCCTGGGAAGAATTTTACCTTTTAACTCGATTTTTATTGAAATGTATTTGATCTTCATGGCTTTCTGGCATATAAGATTTATGGCTTCATGATTGTGGCGGTAGTCATTTTGTGCATTATGACCATCTTTGTGACTATTGTGTACTAAATTTAGGGTGCTTCTTAAAGACAGATTTTGTAAAGTACAAGATTAAATTGAGGCATGAGGACATTGGAGAGCAGAGCAGAAGCATTCTTATTTGTTCTTAGGAAATAATCTCCTAGGGCTAGGGATATTTCCATGTTAGAATGCTTGCCCATCACTTGTACAAGGCTCTAGATTAAATTCTTAGCAATTCAAAAACACCCCTCATCTTCTGTTTTAATGTAATTAGTTCTTTTATGTTATATATTTTCTTAGAAAAGTATAAATTGATACATACTAGATTCAGATATAATCTGAAGAATTCAAGTTTTGAAACACCTCTGGTAAACTTAATAGTATTGTGGAATAAAAACCAAATCTTAGACTTGGAAGACATTTTAATTTTTGTCCAGCAACATACTACAATATTTTAAGTACTGTTCATATGTGTGAGTTTGCAGACAGAAATCTTTGTTCTTAACACTTATTTCACTTCTATTATTCCTATACACTCAAGATAGATTATAAAGATGAAGAAACTATACTTTATGGGCTTTAATATATTTCTGCAAGGTCATATGGCTAATTAATTGTACATATGGAGTTTGAATGTAAATTATGACAGCAAATTTTGTATTTTGCTGTGGATATCACAATTTATATAACCTATGCTCATAAACTTGTAGTTTTAAGAAATCCAGTTATCTGAGAAGCTTTTACTGTCTGTGTTCATAGTTCTTAGTGGGAGATCATCTCACCACAGATTGTTATAAAATCCATTATTGTGTATCATAAATGCATTGTTCTTATTTTGTTTCTTGGGAAATGAAAAAACTATTACCTTTTCTACATGTGTGTCCTCAGACATTTCAATACAATGATATTCCTTTTCTTGTATAAACAGTCAGTTCTGCCACATGTTATATGTATGTGACAAGAAATATATATGCATTTTAATGAGGTGGTTACAATTTATTAATAATCAGAAATATAATGGTCAATATAGAATGTCTTTTTAACTTAACATATTGCTTTGTTATCACAAGAGAGCAAATCTCAGTGATTGTGGCCGAGTTACAGTTGAAAGCCCTAAAATATATCACTTTATTCTTTAAGAAATAGTTTATCAACTTTTGAAGTGAACATATGTTTTCAGTTTGATGTTATTATAAAAAATTAAACAATGGATATTTTTCACATATATTAAAGTATAGAATTCATTTATTTTGTATTTAAATCTAGGACAGAGACTTTTAAATATGGGAGTTTATATATGTATGTTATACAAGTTTCTTTTGTAGCATTCCAAAGGGAACATGAATCATTGTTTTACCAACCTACAAGGCTGATGTTTATCCCACATGATGAAATGTATTTCATAACTTTAGTGTTTCATGTATTATATTCCATTTATGAATTATGATAGATGAAGTTTTAATTTGAGGAAGTTGATCACTAATTGAATTATCATTAAGTGTTATATTTGTAATATTTCAACTTTGAACAATATCATTTAAACCTGTGAGGTTTTTTTTAGCCATTTTAATTATTTACATTTCAAATGATAATTCCCTTACTGTTTTCTTCTCTACAACCCACCCCCTCCCCTTTGCCTCTATGAGGGTGCTTGTTGGATTTTAAAATATGAATGTTGCTTAATTCCAACTAATTTTACTATAAGGATATATACTCAATCCAGAACCATGTCATAAAACATGAATGTTGTGTTTTTTTGGGAACTAATTTTCTATATGTTTTCTGGGAAGGATAAAATGGATATCCCACAGCTATGTATTTCTAACTGGATTACATGGAGTTATAATTCATTTAAAACATCTAGAAGTCTGTATGTCTTAAGATACATTGAAGCATTTAATTGTTGTAGCTCAGTGTGATATAACTGGTTAGATACAGATAATATTCCTCTATTTTTTAGTAAGACAAAATTTGTTTTAGCCTCTAAGAGTTTGGATTAAATATCAGTACCCCAAAGATGGAATTACTTTTGGAAGATGTAAAATAAGTTGTTCTCAAATAAAAAATTTAATCTAATTATAATTACTAATCCCCAAATGTATTTCACTACATAGGGAAATGGTCATTTTTTATTTTTATATACATTTAAATTAAAATATAATTATATCATGTCTCTTTTATCTTTCCTTCCTCCAGCCTCTACCAAGTCCCTTTTCTCTATTAAATCAATAGCCCCTTTATTTGATTATATTGTTACATACATGTATTCATATGTATAAGTATGTATAAATACAAAATGCCAAGTTCATTTTTGTTGCTTGCATGTATATGGTATTAGATATGACAATGTTGTATTGAATATCCAATTAAGAGGTTAATTCCTTGGAGAAGCTAATTCTTCTAGGTAGTCATTTGTTGCAGTAGTTCTTTGTGCTGAAGTGGGACCCCATTAGATTTTCTCTCTTCAATAGTAGTTAGCATTTATATTGATATTGCTATTGTTAAGGTCTATGTTTATACAGCCAATTCTTTTCTTTTTTTTTTTAACTCAAAACACTTTATTTATCAGTATTTGTATATACATATATACTTATACATGTATACATATATACATACATATATGAACAATAATTAGATAATAAGATATATTTGAAAAGTATGGGGGATTGGGAAGAGTGGGAGGAAGGAGAGAAAGGGAAAATTATGTAAATACAATGCTCATATATGAAATTCTCAAAAAGGAATTAAGTTTATTAAAATGTTCAACAGATTAACTAGCATTTTAAAATATGAAAATAAATATGACCTATAATTATGTTGAAGGACATTTTAACTCACTACAAACGTTGAAGTTTAAAATGAAATTTATAAAAATTATTTTATCCAGCATACTAACAAAAACCACAATAACATTTTATAATTCAAATTATTTCTGAGAACAAGAAAATGGATTGTCAGAAGCTAAGTCAGCAGAGCCAGGGGGACACTGTGTGTTATTTCTTTTTTTTTTTTCTTTTTTTTTATTATTATCAAATCATAATTTTTACTTTTTAACACAGGGGTTATAAACACGAAAATGCGGAATGTGGGGAAGGGGATGACACAGGAGCATAGGTGTTCAGGGGGAGTACAGATATTTTTCAGAACAGGGTATCAGCTGGGTGAAGTTTCAGTGGTCAGGTCACTATGACGTTGTCTATGATTCACCTGTCCTTATCTAATTTGGTATTATCTGCCAAGGCTGCCTATTTACAAGGTCTATGACTACTCAGGCTGGTAGATTTCCAAAAAATCTGCCTGTTTACAATAGTTTATAGACAACAGTTTCAGTGTTTTTCCATAGAGACCCAAGACTTTATGTTAGGAGGCATGTATGTCAGGCCTATTGCTGATTTTAGGCTTATGGCTGATTTTAGGACTTAAGTGTATAAGCAGGGCTGCCCCTGATATCTCCCTTCTCCAAGTATAGAAGGGCCTTGGCGATTCTAATCTTGCCAAGGCAGGGATGGAGGCCTGACCTCAAGTAATTAAAGGGGACCTTGTAATGGCTCCCATCCTCCTGTCTTTGTCCAGTGAGGCATGAGGGCCGTACCCATCCTGATGTCTTTTTCCTGGAGAGGGGATACTTTTGACATCAACCCCTATGCAGTCAGGCTTGTCCCTCAGGGAACCCAGAAACATATTTTTAACTTTTATTTATATTCCCTTGCAGTGCTTAGCCTCACAGGCTAAGCAAGAATTGAGATCACCAGTCAGAAGGGGTTCTGGTTGTCCCCTCTCTACTTGGTCTAGGGGCAGAAGTCTCCTCTTTTAGGTTGGGTGGAGATGGAATTTGGGAACACCCTGGATAGAGTAACAACTTTATTTTGAGTCTCGTGGTCCTCCATTGCTAACTTATGATAATGTATCTGAATAGATTTTGCTATCAGATTATCTATCTGTTGTTTCACAAAGTTAGTCAGCCTATTTAAGGCCCAGGGACCAAAGGAAATAAGGAAAAAATAACCTAATTAATGGTTCCAAGATGGAAGGAAGTAGGGTTAACAATCATGGAAAGGTTGAAGACCAATTCTTGTAGAAGCTCTCATTTTCCTCTTTCTCACTCTGTCTTTTCTCAAGACTTCTCTGGCCATTTCATGCTCTCTTTAATCATCCCTGTTTTGTCTATGTAAAAGCAGCATTCTTCTTTAAGGGCTGTACACACTCTAGAGCTGTAAACAGTCTTTTCTATTGTAAAAGAGAAAATCAAGTCCAATAAAGTCCTTTGCAATTTTTGGGGATCACAACAAACAGTGAAACGAGGGATCTCTTCAGATTAGTGATGTCAGTCTATAGCTGTTTGATGTCCTTGTCAAAGGCCCATTGGAGGTCTGAGTAGTATAAGTGCGGAGGCCAGCTTCAGGATTAGAAGTCCTAACAGCAGACATCACGGGTGATTAATTTTTACCTGGAAAGGAGAATTCTCAGGGAAATTTCTCTTCTCTGGATGTCAATTGTTATTCATCTTATTTATAATTGGGCCTGGTTTTGTGGGGGTATCTATTTAATTCATTAATCTTTTTGGCGGACATTTAGCTGTGCCTTCTGTTGTATCAAACAGGCATATCAATCCTCGGTCCCATATAGGAACTGGGTCCTGGCCATTCCATTTAAGGGTAAAAGGGTCCTTCCACATAGTTGTGGCATAGTTTTTATTGGTCTCAGCGATGCCAGGGGCAATCAGCAGCAGATTTGCGATGAGCTTTCAGTTTTAGAAATTTAAGAGTAAACAAAGCATGCTCCTTCCACCCTCAGAGAATCATGAAGATACTATTAAAAGAAATAGAATTCTTTATTAATAATTTCTTTTATCAAAGGACTATTATAAAACAGCCAACAATTAATCAATCTATATAATATTTACTTTTTGTAAAATTACTCCTCTTTTGTCAATTCATTGTTGAGGGAAATTAGGATTTGCATCTCTCTTGATAATATTAAACAGAGACATAAGTTCTTTTGTGAAGAGCTTAAAATGAGATCTTAGCCAATAAGCATCTCCTGGAAACCTTTGAAAATCATTTGAAATAAGTAAACTATCTTTTTTTTAAACCAGACCCATTATCTGTTTTTTTTATTGGATATTTTACGTATTTACCTTTCACTGTTATCTCCTCTTCTTTCTCCCTCAAAACCCCTTATCCCATACCCCCTCTTCCAATTTTTATGAGGGTGTGCTCCTACCATTCTCCCAATCCTGCGTCCCTGCTCTCGAATTCCTCAACACTATGGATCCAATCTTTCATGGCCCTCCACTTCCACTGTTGCCTAACGAGGCCACCCTCAGTTACCTATACAAGTGGAGCCATGAGTTCCTCCCTTTCTCTTCTCAGGCTGGAGATTTAGACCCTGGGAGCTCTGGTTGAGTATTTTGCTACTCCTTCTAAAAGAAAACCAAAGTACCCACACATTGATCTTCCTTCCTCCTCTTGAGTTTCATGTGATCTATGCATTGTGTCTTAGGTATTGTGAGCTTTTGGGCTAATATCCACTTATCAGTGAGTGCATGCCATGTATGTTCTTTTGTTATTGGGTTACCTCACTCAGGATGATATTCTCAATCTCTATCCATTTGCCTAAGAATTTCATGAACTCATTGTTTTTAATAGCTGAGTAGTACTCCATTGTGTAAATATACCACATTTTCTGTATCCATTCCTCTGTTGAAGGACATCTGGGTTCTTTCCAACTTTTCGCTTTTATAAATAAGGCTGCTATGAACATAGTAGAGCATGTGTCCCTGTTGTATGTTGAAACATCTTTTGAGTATATGTCCAGGAGTGCTATAGCTGGATCCTTAGGTAATACTATGTTCAATTTTCTGAGGTACAGCCAGGCTTATTTCCATAGTGGTTGTACCAGCTTACAATCCCACCAACAATGGAGGAGTGTTCCTCTTTTTCCACATCCTCGCCAGCATCTGCTGTCACCTGTGTTTTCAATCTTAGCCATTCTGACTGTTGTAAGGTGGAATCTCAGTGTTGTTTTCATTTGCATTTCCCTGATGGCTAGGGATGTTGAACACTTTTTTAGGTGCTTCTCAACTATTCGAGATTCCTCAGTTGAGAATTTGTTTATATAGTAAATTACATTGATGGACTTCCATATATTGAACCAACCCTGCATTCCTGGGATAAATCCTACTTTATCATGATGATTGATTGTTTTGATGTGTTTTTGGATTCTTTTCATGAGGATTTTATTGAGTAGTTTTGCATTGATATTCATTAGGGAGATTGGTCTGAAGTTCTCTTTCTTTGTTTGGTCTTTGTGTGATTTAGGTATGAGCGTGATTGGGCTTCTTAGAATGAATTGGGCAGTGTTCTTTCTATTTCTACTTTGTGGAATAGTTTGAAAAGAATTGGTATTACGTCTTCCTTGAAGGTCTTATAAAATTCTGCACTGAAATCATCTGGTCTCTGACTTTTTTTTCGTGCGTAAACTTTTAATGAGTGCTTTTATTTCTTTCAGGGTTATGGGACTGTTTAGATGGTTTATCTGCTCCTGATTTAACATTGATAACTGGTATTTGTGTAGAAAGTTGTCCATTTCATCCAGATTTTCCAATTTTGTTGAGTATAGGCCTTTGTAGTAGGATCTGATGATTTTTTGGATTTCCTCGATTTCTGTTGTTATGTCCCCCTTTTCAGTTCTGATTTTATTAATTTTTATACTGTCTCTCTGCCCCCTGATTAGTCTGGCTAAGGGTTTACCTATCTTGTTGATTTTGTCAAAGAACCAGCTCCTGGTTTTACTGATTCTTTGTATAGTTCTTTTGTTTCTATTTGGTTGATTTCAGCCCTAAGTTTAATTATTTTCTCCAGTCTACTCCTCTTGGGTGTATTTGCTTCTTTTTGTTCTAGAGCTTTCAGGTGTGTTGTCAAACTGCTAGTGTATGCTCTCTCCAGTTTCTTTTTGTAAGCATTTAGAGCTATGAGTTTTCTTCTTAGCACAGCTTTCATTGTATCCCATAGGTTTTGGTATGATGTGTCTTCATTTTCATTAAATTCTAAAACATCTTTAATTTCTTTCCTTATTTCTTCCCTGACTACATTATCATTGAGTAGATTATTGTTCAATTTCCATGTGAGTGTCTTCTCCTTGTCTTCCTGTTTGTGTATCCAACCTGTTAGCCTATGTCTTTTTATTTGGGAATTGAGCCCATTGATGTTAAGAAATATTAAGGAGAGGAAATTGTTACTTCCTGGTTTTTTTTTTTTTTTTTTTGTTAACAGTGGGGGCATTTTTTGTGTGATTATCTTCTTTTGGGTGTGTTGGAAGAGGCTTACTTTCTTGCTCTTTCTGGTGTATAATTGCCCTCCTTGTATTGGTGCTTTCCTGCCATTATTCTTTGTAGTGCTGGGTTTGTGGAAAGATATTGTGTAAATTTGGTTTTATTATGGAATATCTTAGTTTCTCCATTTACGGTAATTGAGAGTTTTGCTGGGTATAGTATCCTGGGCTGGCATTTATTTTCCCTTAGGGTCTGTATGACATCTGTCCAGGTCTCTGGTGAGAAGTCTGGTGTAATTCTGATAGGTCTGATATGTTACTTGGCCTTTTTCCCTTACTGCTTTTAAAATTCTTTCTCTGTTTTGTGCATTTTGTGTTTTGATTATTATGTGATGGGAGGTATTTCTTTTCTGGTCTAGTCTATTTGGCGTTCTGTAGGCTTCTTGGATGATTATGGGCATCTCATTCTTTAGGTTAGGGAAGTTTTCTTCTATAATTTTGTTGAAGATATTTATTGACCCTTTAAGATTGGAATCCTCACTTTCTTCTATACCTATTATCTTTAGGTTCAGTCTTCTCATTGTGTCCTGAATTTCCTGGATGTTTTGTGTTAAGAACTTTTTGCAATTTGTGTTGTCTTTTAATATTTTCTATGGTATCTTCTGCACCTGAGATTCTCCTATCTCTTGTATTCTGTTGGTGATGCTTGCATCTATGAAAGAAATCCTGATTTCTTTCCCAGGTTTTCTATATCCCTGGTAGTCCCCCTTTGTGATTTCTTGATTGTCTCTACTTCCATTTTTATGTCCTGGATGGTTTTGTTCAATTCCTTCCAATGTTTAGTTGTTTTCTATTGTAATTCTTAAAGGGATTTTTGTGTTTCCTCTGTAAGGGCTTTCACCTGTTTATCTGTGTTCTCCTAAATTTCTTTGAGGGTGTTATTTATGTCCTTCTTAAAGTTCTCTATCATCGTCATTAGAAGTGATTTTAGATTTGACTCTTGGTTTCCTGGTGATATGGGTAATTCAGGACATTCTAATGTGGGAGAACTAGGTTCTGATGAAGCTGAGTACTCTGGGTTGCTGGTGCTTATGTTCTTGCGCTTGCCTTTTCGCCATCTGGATCTCCTTGGTGCTACCTGACCTGTCTCTGACTGGAGCCTTGTCTTTTGTATTATCTTGGTTGTGTCAGAACTGTTTGGGATGAGTGTTGCTGCTGGGATTAGAGCTGAGGTCTAAGATCAGTGTTCAGGCAGAAACAGGAAGGAACCAGTGCTCTGGGCCAGGAGTGAATTCCTGGGTCCCTGTGGGTCCCGCTTACTCCCTGTTTGGGTAGAGTATTGCTGTCTCCTGACCTGAGATACTGCCCAGGTTAGAACTCCTGGGAGCCCTGCCACCTGTGGGTTTTGTGAGGTTGGGTACAGAGCTGCCTCCTGGGATCTGCTCTGTGCTTGGGGCCTAGACAGGAAGGAACCTGCACACCCGCCCAGGAGTGAATTCCTGGGTCCCTGTGTGCCCTGGTTACTCCCTGTTTGGGGTGAGTGTTGCTGATTTCTTACCTGAGATACTGCTCTGGTTAGAGCTCCTGGTAGCCCCGCTTCATCTTGGTTTTGTGAGGTTGTGTCTATACAGCCATTTCTAAGAAAATCTAGTGACAACAGATTTTCTGGTATTCTTTCTGTTACATTTTTAATATACCCTCTTTCATGTTGCTCCCATCCATACATGCATGCAGATGTATTCATTGGAGCTGAACTCTCTACAGTCTGTTGATCTTTCTCTTGTGTCCAGTTGTGATTTTCTGTGATAGTCTCCATTTACTGTAAACAAAGGCTTCTTTGACTAAATGTGATAGCTACATATATCTGTGGGTGTGAAGATAATATTTAAGATGCAGTTAGAAATCATTCTGGTCTAGCAAAGGACAGCATTAGATTCTCTTTTAAGAGCTATGACCTCACCATAGAAATGGCTATGAGAAATGGCTAGGTTTTAAGTACCAGACATAATTTCTCTTCTATTGAGTGAGCCTTAGTCCAGTTAGTTACCCCCTTTGCTGGGGTATCACACCTCCACAGGACCAAGGGCCTCAGCTCACACTGCTGTCACATAAGACCATCGTCAGCTACATATGTATCTGGAGACATGGATCCCTCCATGTATACCTTTTGGTTGGTTGGTAGGTCCTTGGGAATTCTGGGTGTCTCAGTTAGTTAATATTGTTCTTCCTGTGGTGTTGTAATTCCCTTCAGCTCCTTCAGTCCTTACCCTAGCTCTTCCATTTGGGTTTTCAGGCTCAGTCTGATGGTTGACTGTGAGTATCTGCATCTGTATTGGTCAGGTGCTCACAGAAACTCTCATTGAACAGCCATACCAGGCTCCTGTCAACTAGTGCTTCTTGGCATCATCAAGTGTGGGGGGTTGGTGTTTGCAGATGGGATGGATGCCTAGGTGGGGCTGGGCATCTCTGGATGGCCTTCCCTTCAGTCTCTTCCAATTTTTGTCCATGTCTTTCCTTTGGATAGGAACATTTCTGAGTTAACAATTTTGAGATGGGTGGGTGGCCCCATTCCTCAACTAAGGGCTATGCCTATCTACTGGAGGTGGTCTCTACAGGTTGTATCTTCCCTTTGTTGCATATTTCAGCTAAAGTCATTGCCATTGGGTCCTGGGAGCCTCTTGCTTCCCTGGTGTCTGGGACTTTCTAGTGGCTACTCCCACTTCCCCATCCCCTACTGCTTCATACATATATTCAATTTCCTCACCCTCTATACTTCTCTCATGTCCCTTCTAATACCCGATCCTGTCCCCATTTTTCCTCCTCTTTCTCTCTCCCTCCCATATCCCTCCCTCTCTCTACCTCCTGTGATGATTTTGTTTCCCATTCTATGTAGGATTGAATCATTTACACTTTGGTTTTCCTTCTTCTTAAGCTCTATATGGGTTTTGCATTGTATTGTAGGTATTCTGAACTTTTTGAGTATTCTGGGTTACCTCACTCAGGATGATATTTTCTAGTTCCATTCGTTTGCCTGTAAATTTTATGAGGTAGTCTTTTAAGAACCAGTACATTCAGCAACAGGGACTCTTTAGTATTTCACCTAGAATCTGAATTGAGAGAACCTTCAATGAGATAACATTCTTACTAGAAGTGCTTAATTATACATTTCTCTGGTCTTTGGCTTTATTTTTTTATTTACATCTCTTATTTATACCCCGAAGAAGAATAGTAGGCCATTAAAATGCTCAGACAGCATGGTCATATTGATTGAATATTCTTTTTCTGACTCTTGCCATTGCTTTGTCTCCAGTAAGTGACATGCAGGTATAGATTGCCTTTTCTTACTTGTTGAGTCTGTTGGATTTAAAGATTTTTTTTCTTTAAAAGTGCGTTTTTCCTATGAGCAAACAGGAATTTGGTATAATTCAGTAGTTTTTACTTAAGTGAATACTTAATTTTAAACCCATTTTATAAAAAAAATAACCCATGATATTAAAGCATAAACAAACTTATTTGTACACAGTCTTACATAGAGACTTTTAAAGCCTAAGATTTCATAGCTTTCAATTAAATTTAATCACTTGTAAGTTTTAGGTTAGACTGCTGATCTTATTATATTTATCACATCCCTATGTAGTCATTAATCCCAAATATATACTATTAAAGTTATGTCTTTTCCTGGAATAAGGTAATGAATTTATCCCTAAAATACATAAAGTGTTATCTTATTGATAAACTTAACATTCAAGTACATGCCCAGTAAAAGTAAAAACTGATAGTTATGATTCAAGGTTATATTACTCCACTAATGAGAAAAATGTCTGCCAAATAATAAAACAGGTATTATTTTTAAAGCATATGTTTCTATGAGAAATAACAACATTGGAAATACTGAATAATTTTAAATATATGTGTACAGGGAATATCTGTTAACAACATAATACATGTTGATATTCATTTAATTTACTTGTTATATTTAATGTACTATGTGTCATGTATGGTATATTCTCATTTTGTTTCTCTCACCTTTAAAAACAACTGTTTTTATAATAGTTTAAATTTTACATTAAAATTGTAAAAAAAAATTTTCATTAAAAAGTACATATTTTAGAGCTCTATCTCTTCTTGCAAGTATACTGATTTATGTGTAAACTGTAGTTTTTATATTGAGCAGAATGATAACTGGATAGTTAATTGGGTCATCATTTGTCAATGTACTTAAAATTTTGACATTTATTTCTTTTAATTTTAATTTGTTAATTAATATTTTAGATATTATACAAAACAGGTGTTTTTATTGTGACTATAATACGTTTGTTGCTGCCACCAAATTCCTGACAAAGACACAACATAAGGAAGGGTTTACTTTGCTTTACAGTTCAAAGGAAAACAATCCATCTTGATGGAGAGGGCATAGTTGCATTTTCCACTGTGTTCATAGTCAGGAAGCAGAAAGTGATAAGCAAGTGTTTAGGCCTACCTTCAATCACACAGCCCAGTAACTCATTTCTTCAGCAGTTCTACCTCCTAAAGATTCAAGATTTCTTCTATAAAGCATGTTATTTGGAGGAATAATTGGTCAAACAAACAATGAATTTTCTCAACTGTCAAATAATTATCCAATTTTTTTAAAAGTATACGTCCTTGAAAGATTAACATGTATTCTATTTAGAGAATATTATTGTACCTTAAATGCATAGTTGTGAAGGTATATAAAACCTTTGCTTTAAATGTATTTTAGAAGCAAGCTGTAATGAATGAAGAGAGGGGGGAGGGAGGGAGGGAGGGAGGGAGGGAGAGAGAGAGAGAGAGAGAGAGAGAGAGAGAGAGAG
>JANHMN010000005.1:60016470-60142941 GCA_030674055.1 Rhabdomys pumilio | reverse complement strand
AAAAAAAGGTTTATTTATTTTGTTTATATGAATATACTTGCTGTCTTCAGATACATCAGAAGAGGGAATTGCACCCTATTGCATATGTTTGTGAGCCACCATGTGGTTGCTGGGAATTGAACTCAGGACCTCTGGAAGAACAGTCAGTGCTCTTATCCGATAAGCCATCTCTCCAGCCCTACATTATTGTTTTAATATTGATAGTATATATTTAACTGATCTTGAATTGTTGACTTACAGTATAGTTTTTAATAGCTGTGTAGTTAACTTCAGTGGGTTAAGAGTTTTCCTTCTAGTATCTTCTGTAGGGCTGAATTTGTGGATAGGTATTGCTTAAATTTTGTTTTGTTATGGATTATCGTGTGTTCTCTGTGGTGAAAGTTATGCTGGGTATAACAGACTGAGCTGGTATCTCTAGCCTCTTTGAGACCGCAAGACACTGTCCAGGCCCTTCTAAATTTAGGGTCTCTGTTGAAAAGTCAGGTATAATTCTGATAGATCTGCTTTTGTATATTACTTGGCCTTTTTTCTTTTGCAACTTTTAATATTCTTTCTTTGTTCTGTAAGTTTAGTGTTTCAATTATTATGTGACAGGTGGACTTTCTTTTCTGGTCCAATGTAGTTAGTGTTCTGTAAGCTTCTCCGATATTTATAGGCATCTTTTTCTTTAAATTTTTCTTCTTATATGACTTTATTGAGAACATTTTCTGGGCTTTGGAACTTGGAGTCTTCCCCGATTCTTGTTGTTTTTAGCTTCTGCCTTTTCATAGTGTCCCAAATTTCTTGGATGTTTTGTGTCAGGAACTTCTTATATTTAACATTGTCTTTGAAAAATATATCAATTATTTTCTATCATACCTTCTATGCCTCAGAGTCTCTCTCCCATCTCTTATATTCTGTTGGTGTTGCTTGTGTATGTAAATCCTGTTCTCTTCTGTGGATTTTCCATCTCCTGGATTCCCTCCCTCAGTTCATGTTTTCTTTATTGCTATTTCCATTTTCAGGTCTTGGACAGTTTTAATTTCCTTCCCCTATTTGAGTGTACTTTCTTGTATTTCTTTAAGTGATTTATTCATTTCCTCTTTGAAATACACTGTCATCTTTATAAGTTTGAATTTAAGGTCATTTTTTTATACTTCAAGGGGGTTAGGAATTCAGGGCTTGCTATAATAGGATAGCTGGACTCTTGTGGTGATATATTGTCCTGGCTGTTGTTAATTGTGTTTTGTTGCTGGCCTTTAGTCATCAGTTATTATAGGTATAGCTGCTGATTTTTAAATTTATCTTTGTTTGTAAGGGTGAGTTGTTTGTTTTGGTTTGGTTTGGTTTGGTTTTCTTTGGTGGAGGTTGGGGTTTTTTAATGTTTTCCCCTTGCTTTACATTTATTCTCTGTTTTTTGGTTGAGTGGCCTAGGGTTCTGGTGTCTAGCTATTCTTCAGGTCTAGTAGGGTGTGATCTTGTGGTTTTATGGCATCTGGGGTTTTTAGTGCTAACCTTGCCTCTAGTTCCCTAGTACCAGTGTAGACTATGGTTCCTGGTGCAGATGGACCTCCAGGAAAACAGGAGGGATGTGGGTTGGAAAATGGAGTCCAAGGGATGGGGGTGCAGTTTAAGTCTGATGGGTGTGCTTGGGGGCAATATGTAGGCCAAGGGCTTAGGGAGGCACTTACTTGGTGTCCCTAGAGTGGGCATTTCTCAGGAAAGCAGGCAGAGTTGTGAAGCAGGAAATGGAGCACAGGGTATATAATGTAGTTTACAACTGTTGAAGCTGCTATGAATGACTTTAAACAAGAAGAAATGCTTCATAAAATATCACAGGGAAGTATCAATTGTTAAACTTATTATTGACATATTTTTATGTTCAAATTATTCCATGCCTCAGTTACGTTATACATACCTGAACTGTCAGAAAATAATCTGTTAACTTAAGGGTATAAACTTAAGTTCTTGCCATCATTTTTTTAAAAATACAAATGGTTTAAATGCTAGTTATAATTTAAATTGTTCCTTCAGTTAATAAAGTTAGAAATAAAGTGTTTAGCTGTATTTTTTCAAGAAAATGTTTATGTCAGATACTTGTTAAAGATGCTAAACCAACAAATTTACTTTATTCAATAACTATAGAATAGTGAAGAAACCCCAGGGAGTCGTGATGTTAACAAAAGCAAGAGGCAGAAAAACTTTTATAGAGTCTTGGGATATGCTAAAGAGAATATACAAAATAGTCATAGGAATGGGTGTTGGTACATGTGAGTAGGCTGTTTGGATTTTATAACTGGTACTTATACAGGGAGATACAATACTATATTTGTTGCAAGAGGCAGAGGTACAAGCAGGAACAAAGTGACCATCATAGTTAGACTAGTACTCCCATTTGTACTAGAAAAAAGATTTACTTCTCTGAATGAGTATATTTAAGAGCTGACACCAAAGTTGTTGGTGGTAAATAATATCTCAACAAACAAGAAAGAATTCATGTCAAACTTTTAAAATAATTGTACTTGGAGAAATTTCTCTTCCCTAGTGCCTTTTGACTTACTATTAGGTTTTTGGCTTCAGAAAATAGTAAATTGTTCTGAAGTTTAAACTTTCTTAGACAGATATTATAAGGATGTCTGGGATTATCTTAAGAATATTATCTTAAGGTCACAGACAGTAGTTTTTCCTTAAGTCTATTAGTTTAGGGACTTAGATGGACTCACCTGTAGAGTATTTTGTAGCTCTTAGTAGTAACTGTCGATTGCCACACCCTTTTTCCAGCAGCTTTCAACTTTTCAGATCTTAGCGGCTTATTTAAATAAAAGAAGAAAAAAAGACATCAACTAGGGAGAGGGGCATGTTGGGGTGGTTTACTGGGGTAAATTGGGAGTATTATCATGCTGAATTATATACATGTATATAGTTACCAAATAATAAAATATATAAGAAAAGCAGTAACTATCAATTTGTCATTCAAGTTGCCATAATTTAGTGAAGAAATGAAATAGTTTTTCTAGGATAGCTATTAAGTAGCACTTTATACAGCATATAGGAAATTTATTAATAAAATTTTGGTAGAATTCTTTGCTTGGTAGTTTAGAAATATCTGGATTAGTCTTATAATAGGATTTGAAGATCAATAAAACTCACATACATGTTGCTTATTACTGACTGGTAGAACCTGAAGATAGAGAGTGGCAACAAAGATGAAGCATGTTCTTATGTAGTGCAAAATAGCTGTTTCGTTATATTTTAGATCTTAATTGGTTAGTTGAATAACTATTATTTAAGACCAATTACTCAATTAAATATTCCAATAAATAATAAATATAATTAAATTGTTTAGGTGGATCTGACGTAAGGAAAATAATAGATGAACATTCAATTTTTTTTTTGCTCTTCTAAGCAGAAAGCTACATTTCAAATCTTGATAAAATTTCTCTTTAAATAAAAATTTTCTCATCTGAGTGTTATTCTCCAGTAATATAGTAATGAGTACTAAAAGTTTGGATAATTATTTATAATTTATAAGAAGTTTTAGAGATATGTATTCCTAACAAAGCAACAGGATATGTTTTGAATTTTTATCATCTTCTATGTTAGCTAAAGGGAAAGGTATTTGGGGATATAAAACACACACTTTTGTATCACTAATAACAAGTCAATCTCTGTACTCAAATTAGAGAAAGATACTATATAAAATTTGTAGTTCTTTCTATAAAACCAACATTAGATTAAATGAACTTTGTAAATTCAAGTCTGTTTGATGAACCATTATACCCATTTTAACCTTTTAGAAAATCTTGACATTTTTCTTTTGAGTTTTTAAAACATACTGTTATAATTAACTATGGCCTAATGGAAAAACTTAAGTTTTGAGTAGCAAGTATAACAACTTTTATGTGTTGTTCAACAACTAGAATATTTTGACACTTTTATTATAGTTATTGTAGGCATGATTCCATTGAATTAGTTTGTCATTTGTGTTAACAATTTTTTTAAGTAGACATTGTTTTTGTTGAGATCACTAAAAGAAAACCTTATTAGAGGTCGATATTGTACTTTACAAATGAATGTCCATTGGAGATGATATCGAGACGATTTTGTAAATTCTGTTTATAATATTTGTCATAGTAACAATACCATGAAATAAATAAAATATCTTTTAATTTATGTAGGTCAGCCATTACATCACACAAAGCCTATTCTTGATATAAAGTGCTAACCTGATATATATTAATTTATTTTGAGAAGAATTAGTCTGAAAGCAAAGAGAATTTGGAGTTTGTGTGACGATCTTGATTACTAATATGGAAAATACAATTAGATAACCGACATTTAAAGAATGGATATAGAATATGATTATCACCAGGCTGGTAAATACAGCATCTGGCAGATTCAGTGAGCCTTGATCCCAGACTAGTTACCATGATGGAACCTCTGTTTGTGACCTGGTACCTGTCCCATTTCAAAAATCTCTTCTACAAAAGCAAGAATGATTTTCTGCCTGCTGGATACATTTAAATAATGTACTCATGCATGGAACAGGTGATGGTAGTGTTGGTAAAACTCAAGAACGTTTGTCTGTGCGTGTGTGTTTGTGTGACCGTAAGCTATGCACAAATGTTAAGCGTTTACGTGACAATAAAGTTAAGTTTCTAGGGAAAAAGGTATGATGTCTATGTACGGTTTCATTTAGTAGGGAAATTAAGGAAGCCTATATTTTCATTAGCATATGAATTGATGAAGTTATAGTATTATGCAGAATGGGAGTATGTACATTCAAAATAATAATAGAATTAAATTTGTAAAAAGAAGTCATGAACCTGGAGATTATTATATTAAGTAACTCAGACAAATGCTTCATATTCTATATAATTTATAGATCCTAGAAATTAATTTTTATATCTGTGTATATTTGGGTATAAGTCATGAAACTAGAGAGCAGTTAATAAGATGAGAAAATAGAGTTCTTAAGAGAAGTGGAGATTCATAAAAATAGAGTAATATAAATACTCACAAAATGAAGGTGAGTAGAGGACTACTAGAGGAAAAATGGTAGCAGACTGGAGAGTTTATGAGGAAGGAGTAATGGAAAGGATCAACAATAAAAGTATATTTGAAAATGCCATAATGAACCCCATTACTTTATATGCTAATTTAAAGTGAATATAAAAGAAAGGAGAATAAGTACATATTTTAAAATATTTATCAACATTTGTTTTACAGATAAACATTTCTCAAAACTATTCTCAAAATTAAAATATAGATTCTAATTACATATGCAACTATATATGTATCTATGTTTATCTGAATTATTTATATATACATGCCTATAGTTAACTTAAACCTTAAAATGAATTGATCTTTTCTCTT
Organism: Rhabdomys pumilio; assembly: GCA_030674055.1. Lineage (NCBI taxonomy): Eukaryota > Metazoa > Chordata > Mammalia > Rodentia > Muridae > Rhabdomys > Rhabdomys pumilio. The sequence goes on along the minus strand of JANHMN010000005.1, from coordinate 60,137,586 downwards.
TTGGTTTATCCAGAAAAAGGTACCTCTAGCTTTTCTTGTATAGTTTCTTTCATTTAGATTTAGAGTTGTATTTAGGGTTTTTTAAAATAACCCAGTATTTCTACTATAAGGGGCATCATTCTTCAAATATTTTTGGACCTTTTATATTTACACAGTGTTCTGAAATTTATTAGCCTGTTACTATGCCAACTTTATAAAGAGCAGATATGCTTCTTATATTGTAGACATAGAAACTGATGTTCATTTTTATATAATGTGAAAAGCCAGTAAATAAAGAATTTATAGGTATATCCATCTCGTATCTTCTGATAAACAATCATATTTTGGAATGGTAGAGCATAGTTTTTTGTTAGTAACATTATAAATTGTGATTCAGTAATGCTTTGCTTAGGATAACATAATATACTCCCTGTAACTGTGAAATATTTAATGACCCATGTACTCTAACCACTAGATAGTAGTTACTGTTCCACAGCTTTGATAACCCAAACTCTCAAAACATGCCAAGCATCCAAAAGATAAAATTCACTACAAGTGTGTAGCTAGAACTTCACAGACAGGCTCTTGGTAGGGTACTTATTTGCCCTTATAGCAGTCATATCTGTAACAAAGAGATTTCTTCTGCATAAAAGCATGCGCTGATTAGCACTTAGCTGAGAAGCTCATCAGTGTCTTACAAAAATAAAAACTTATGTATTTGGTACAATATTTTTTTATATATTTTATTATTTCTATATTTGGTTCTTCATATATCCCTAAGCAAAGCAGAGTTTATTCTCAAATATATTGCTTATTATTAGCAAGTCAAGTTCATAATCTGCTGCATTAGTTCACTGAATTCAACAACCAATTAGAAAAACATCTCTATTAAAACACATGTATTTATAATTTGGCCGAATGGATAGTAGAAAGAGACTAATTTCTCTCCATTGTTTCTATGGCAGGCTAACAATTTATTTTAAACCATGGGACAAAGGCTAGAAGATATGTAAATTTAGGTGTGAGAGCACTTAACCACTAAAATAGAACCTTTGTGGTGGGATAGACAACAGAGTCTTAGGGTGTTTCTCTTATCCCTCTCTTCTGGTTGCTCCCCTTCTGTTTGCATGGAAGGGTACGAATATCTCTTGAATTTAGATTCTTCTCTGTTCTTCAGATCATTCTTTGTTGTGGCATAACTGCTACAGACACACTAAGTGAGAAGGCCCCTTGGCTTGTTACCAGAATGAACTAAGTAGTAAATATGCAAGACTTATATCAAACAATGGAGTTGGATAGACTCTGATATGAGAACTGTACATGACACTATCTCTTTTTTTCATGATCATTTGTATAGGAAGTTTGTTAGATTTATTTATTAAATCATAAAATTTTTGTAAATGAAATGGAAGGAAGCTGTTCACAAAAATGTAAATCAGGTAGAGCAAGCATTGTATTTGTAATGATTATACTTTTAGTTGTATATTAGCATAGTTAAAGAAAATAATTCATGTTTAAAATTAGTTTAGAAATATAGCTGGAAATGTAGGTTATAAAAAAACATAAGATGGTAGTATAAAATAGTTCTGTACAGTTTTCATATAGGGTAATAACATGATAAAATACAACCAAATATATTGAACAATAAAAAATGAGGACAGGAAAATCAAGGATTATTTTTCTTGAGTCAAGGTATGAGGGACAGTGAGAAAAGCTAACATTTAAGAATTTTAGTTTATACTATCAGTGTGCTATTTAAAATATTTTATCTTACCAAATCACTTCAAATTTCTATAGATACATGGTTTCCTAAATGAGAATGCAATTAGAAGCATTAAGTTCTTTGACAAAATTCACTGTGTTTGATAAGATATAAGCATTGAAAATGGAAAAGGAATAAATGCAATAGGAATTAGTGGGGGCTCATAACATGATAACTCAACATATACCATCTTGCCACACTGAGTATTTTGAACGGAAGGAAACAGAAAACTTCAAAAGAAGGTCACTCTCTGACTCCCAACATTTTTCCCCTGAAAGCATGGAAATAAAAGAATGCTTTGACCTACTTAATTTGAAGGCATATTGTAATTTCGTTGTCTTAGAAGACCCTGCCGTATATTTATTTGCCAAAAATTAAGCTGAATAAACAGGTCTTGCCAAAATCCTCTCAGTTTATTTTCATTAGCTCATATGCTTTTTTAAATTTTCTTATCATACAGTTCTCAAAATTCCAAAAGATAACTTGACTTAGTGATAAAATTTAAGTCTGGGCTTGGTGTTTGGGGAGTTGGAAAATAGAGGTTGCTACACTTTGCTTCTAGGAATAACTGAAGTCAAAATTGTACCTGGCAGTTTCAAAGTTGCAGAATAATAACTTTATGACTTAAAAATCTGTCTTGTTTCTGTTCCATTCTAGACTAAGAAATGTAAAAGGTTACTTATTTGTGATCCATTTTGCAGCTAAGTAATACTTCAACCATTAACTGACTAACACAGCTGAAGTAAATAATTTTATTTTCGAGAGGATGTGGTTTTCAAGGCTTTTGGAAAAAACACATGGTCAAAAGAGCTGAACTAGGGCTCCTTAGGCTACTGGGGATAAATTTAATGGGAACATAATGATACTATCTTCTTATGTCCTTCGCGGTGTTCAACAGCACTTGGATGATTTTATTCCTTCTTCTTGAAATTGTGTTTGGTTGGAAACACAAAAACTTATTATGTCTAGAAGTATACCGAATCACTAGCTTGTGCGTACATTATAATTTTCAGGTAGAGAAAATACTTTTCCACTGTATACCTAGATATATAGTTTTAACATAAATATGCTCTTTGTCAAAGAATGAAGTACCATCAGTTCATCCAGGTAATTACCTTTGATGATAAGATGCTCAATTTGAAGGCCCAAATGTAGGTGTAATTGGCATATTAAATTACTAATGGTGGTAATTCTTTAGCTAGAGAAAATGAATTATTGTTATGTGAGACCAATATGCATTTTTTTGTATTGCACACAGCAGGTTAATGAAAACATGACAGTACAGAAAGAAAAACTGTCTTTGGGACTATTTCACAGAAATTTCTAGGAACCAAGTCAAAATGACTTTTAAGCAGGTATCAAATAAAACAGCTTTTTCTGTATTTTTATCTGCATCTAGTGAAACCATTGGTAATAAATAATCAAATTTTAAATTGTAACTAGTCATTAACATAATTATAAAATATTTGATTTGGTCTTTTAAAATATTAGTTACATGAGGAAGTTTCTTAGAGAAATGCAAAGTGAATCATTTTTTAAAATTTGGTCCATATGTACACACTTTACTCTGAAACTGTTTTTGATACCTTTCTAAACCTATCACTTTGCATGTTTACATTTGCTTATTTTAGTAATCAAAAAATGAAGGACAAGAAAATGGAAAAAAAAACCTTAGTATGTCTCAACAATAAAAGCAGAGATAAATGTTTTAATACTAAGGTCCCTATCAAACTGTTTCAGTTTGATATCATTATATAAAGTGTCTTTTTCATAGTAATAAAACTTGTAGGTTTTTTTCTTATTAAAAAGACAAAAAAATTAATAACAAAACAAAGACCCAAAAAAGGATTCCATATACTCCTCAGATTTGGAAATGAGAAGATATTAGGTAGAATTAATTTATCATTTAGTATTTTATCTAGATTTATTCATTTTCTTTATTTTTTTCAAGAAGTTTGGGATACATTGATCCTTAAGTCCTATTGCTTTTGTTCAGTATCTAATTTATTTTATGAATGTCTGAAATCTAATTTGCTTTATTTTCCTTTCCTAAGACTGCAATAATATTTATATGCTTCCAATAAAGATTGAGATTTTTACCAAATATTTTATAAGGTAGCACAGGCAATAGTTTTTTCTATCTTTAGTAGACTTTAATTTTATTCTATAATTAAGATCCTGTTAGTATTCGTTGTAAATGTAATTACATAAAATTATAAATCTCATAGAGCACATTACCACTCTCAGTGGTTTATCTTTTAATATAGTCTCTTTCTTGGTCCTTATCACAATAGGATTAAGTAACTGGAGCCCAAATTATTATTCCACTTACAAATGTGTGAACCAGCAAAAAAAATGGTTTATATAATATATATTCCACGTTCACTCCAGTTTGATTCTCACAATGATTGAGTGAAACATAAGAATACAGATCAGGTAATAGAAGGTTTCAAAGCATTATTTTCCTCATGCAGCTGTAGAAAATTATCACAGATCAAATGGCTTAAACATGTAGTTTATTCTCTCACAGTTCTGTAGATTATTAGTAGAAAATTCTAGAATCAATGTACCATTAAGGTCATGTTCTTCTAAAAGTTACAAGAAGAGTATCTTTTCTAGCCCTTTCAGCTTCTGGCACTTGTCACCCACCATTCATGATTGATCATTGGTATAGTTATTGATCTTTTTTCTTTGTGTTTATATTCCCAAGCACTTATGTCATCATTAAGATAGAAAACAGTGGATTTAGAAGCACCCTAATTCAGGATGACATAATCTTTACTTAATAAATTCTGTAGATACTCTGTTTCTGAATAAAGTCACTTTTATAGGTATCAAATTTTTTAAGAGTACCATATGATTTTAAGGAACGTTCAAAAGTGACAGGGCTAGTTAAAATATTAAACTTAATATTACAATAGAGTCTGTATTCACAAAATCTGTGTTCAACTGGTACTGGGATTAAACTGATTAAAAATCCTTCCTTAAGTCCTAAAATTATTGACATGACAAGGCTAAGCATAATGTCAAAAATTTTGTGAATTCTAATCCAGATTTTCAAATCAATACTGTAAAGATTTTTTTGCATTGCTTTATATGGTTACTTTGAACACTCCTTGAAAATAAAAGCTATATTATTATGATTTTTAAAAATATTTTCATGTTAGAAGATAATTTTAATACAAAGTGTTTGTTTCTTTGTAGACTGAAAGAATTATTAAGAACTTAATGATTCTTTGAGGTTCTCCCTAAAATAGTTTAGGCAGTTCGACATAAACATATCATTTTCATTTCAGGTTTGGGGTATAATGAAAACCTTCCGGGAATGTGTTGTTTTTTTCACAGTGACTTTTAGGGTTTTAATCGTTATATTGACTTGGTCTTTTTTTTCAATTTTCATATTTTTTTATTTTTAATTGGATATTTTGTTTGTTTACATTTCATATGTTATCCCCTTCCCCAGTTTACCCTCTGCAAGCCCCCTATTTCATTCCCCCTTACCATGCTTCTATGAGGGTGCTCCCACCCACCCATCCACTCCTGCCTCACCACCCTAGCATTCCTCTACACTTGGGCCTCCAGCCTTCACAGGACCAAGGGCCTCCCCTCTTATTGATGACAGATAAGGCCCCTTCAGCTTCTTCAGTTCTTTCTCTAACTCCTCCATTGGGATCCCTGTGCTCAGTCCAATGTTTGGCTGTGAGCATCCACATCTGTATTGGTCAGGATCTGTTAGAGCCTCTCAGGAGACAGCTGTATCAGGCTCCTGTCAGCAAGCACTTCTTAGCATCATACATAGTGTCTGGGTTTGGTGTCTGCATATGGGATGGATCCCCAGATAGGGCAGTCTCTGGATAGATGGCCTTTCCTTCAGTCTCTGCTATACTGTCTGTCCCTGTATTTCCTTTAAACAGGAGCAATTCTGGGGTAAAATTTTAGAGATGGGTGGGGGCCCCATCCTTCAATGGGGGGGGGGTCATGCCTAACTTCTGGATATGGTCTCCTTGGGTTCTCCCTCCCCTTTGTGGGGTATTTCAGTTAATGTCATCACTGTGGGGTCCTGGGAGCCTCTTGCTTTCCTGGATTCTGGGATTTTCTGGTGGCTACTCCCAGTTCCCCATCCCACATTGCTATACACCTCTGATTTTTTTCAAAGATAGCAAAAAACAAGACCATCTTATATATGGAATAATGTTGATTTTCAAAGAGGAAAGAGTTTAATTGCTCTGTAGCAGTAAATGCCAGTAAGCATGCCACTATGTACAAGTTAAAGAAAAGATGCTACAGAAGTTTTATATTTTACTTTTATTTTAGATAGAGTTTTTCTGTGTCGACACTTGTGTCCTGAAACTTGCTTTGTACACCCGGCTGGCCTCGAATTCAGAGAGATCCATCTGCCTCTGCATCCTAGTGCTAGGATTAAAGGTGTGTGCCACCATGTATTTAAAAAATAGAGAAAAGTGGGGAGTTTATATTCTAAAGAGTAGAACTAAGAAAAAATAAGTTGCAATAGTTGAATATGAGTGAGTGGTATTTTCCTCCATTCCGAACCAAAGAATACAGGTTTTATTTTTCATATTTTATATCAAACAAAGTAGGGAGAAAAGCGACTACATGGGTAATCATGTTTAACACTTTTATTGAATTATTTGTTGAATTTTATTGAATTATTAGATTTGTCTTACCACTTAAAAGTTCAATTTTCAGGCCGAGGCTCTGGTTTGCTATTCCAGTGTAGAAGCAAAAAATTTTTTTGTTATTCCAAATGAATTTGAGAATTTATCTTTCTAACTCTGTGAAGAATTGAGTTGGGATTTTAATGGGGATTGCATTAAATCTGTAGATTGCTTTTGGCAAGATGGCCATTTTTATTATATTAATCCTGCCAATCCATGACCATGGGAGAGATTTCCATCTTCTGAGATCTTCTTTGATTTTTCTTCAGAGACTTGAAGTTCTTGTTATATAGATTTTTCACTTGCTTGGTTAGATAGAGAGGTGTTATAATTATGCCAAATACCTTACAAGTGTCTTTAATTTTTTTCCAATTATAATGACTATCATTGTAAATTTTAGAAGTAACACAACTTCATTGTTATTAGGCTTGACACTTGAGATGGCTACTTTTCTTAAACTCTGAACCTCCTTCCAATAATTTCAATAGGATAAGGAGCATCAATCCCTTCTTCCAAATATCTATTTAAATCCTCTTGTGTACTCAACACATTAGTAACATTTTGTGCTAAATGATTAACAAAAGTAGCTGTCTTAACTTCTTGTGTCAAAGCAATTGCAGAAGCAGAGGTACTAGCAATTAATTTAATTAAAGCTGTTATTATTTTAAATTACTGTTATTCCTTAATCATTTTCTTTTTACAGTTCAGTTATTCTCCTGGTTCCCCTGACTGTTCCTCTTCCTATACCTTCTCCCCCACTCTCGAAGAGGATATCCCCTTCCCCTCCCTCCACCCTCACCTCCATCCTACCAGGCCTCCCTGCTCCCTGGGGCCTCAAGTCTCTTTATGGTTAGGTGCATCTTCCCTCACTGAAGCAAGACCAGGCAACCCTCTGCTGTATATGTGTCAGGGGCCTTAGACCAGCTGGTGTATGCTGCCTGGTTGGTGGTTCAGTGTCTGAGAGATCTCAAGGGCTCAGGTTAGTTGAGACTGCTAATCTTCCTATGAAGTTAACCTCTTCCTCAGCTTTTTCCAGCCTTTCTTTAATTCAACCCAAGAGGTCCCCAGCTTCTGTCTATTGTTTGGGTACAAGTATTTGCATCTGACTCTTTCAGCTGCTTGTTGGACCTCTCTGAGGGCAGCCATGCTAGGCTCCTGTCTGTAAGCACACCATAGCATCTGTAATAGTGTCAGGCCTTGGAGCCTCCCCTTGAGCTGGATCCCAATTTAGGCCAGTCACTAGATCACCTTTCCCTCAGGATCTTCTTCATTTTTGTCTCTGCAGTTTTTTCAGACATGGTCAGAATTTTGACTGTTGAATGGCAACCCCATCCCTCCATGTGATGCCCTGCCTTTCTACTAGAGATGAACTCAACACCTCTGCCCACTGTTGGGCATTTTATGTAAGAGTCCTTTGAGTCCTGAGAATTTCTCACTTCCCAGGGCTCTGGTGCATTTTAGAGGTTCCTCCCACTTCCTACCTCTGAGGTTGCCTGATTCCATTCTTTGTGCTGGCTCTCAGGGCTTCACACCTCTTCTCCCAAGTACATGATCATGTTCCCCTTTTCCCCTCTCCTTCCCCTGTCTCACCCAGGTCCGTTCCTCCCTTTGCCCCCCCTCCCCTTGCTGTTTTTCTCCCTCCCCAGTGGTATTGAAGCATCCTCACTTGGGCCCTTCTACTTGTTAACCTTCTTGGGTTCTGTGGACTGTATCCTAGGTAATCTGTGCTGTTTTTGGTGAATATCCACTTATTAGTGAGTACATACCATGCATGTCCTTTTGTGTCTCAGTTACCTATCTCAGGATGATATTTTCTAGTAGGTAAAAACAATGTAAAATGGTGGTTACTAACAGCCAGTGATGAGGAGGACATGGAGAGAAGCACTTCAAACATATAATTGTTCAATTATTGAGGGTGTTGTCCTTAAGGTATCTGTGATAAAACCCACAACCAAAAGGGATTTGAAGAAGAAAGGGTTTAGATTCCTTTTGTTTCATTTGTTAAATTTGTTTCATTTCACTTGTTTCCTCTTGTTTTGTTCTGTTTCATTTGTAAACCATCAAGGGAAGTCAGGGAAGGAGGTAAAGCCAGGATTCTGGCAGCAGGAACTGAAGCAGAAACCTGGGAGTTATGCCACTTAATGGCTTGTTCTCCATGACTTGCTCAGCCTGCCTTTTTACAGCACCCATTATTGCCAGCTCAGGGGTGCTACAGCCCACTGTGAAATAGTACTTATCACATCAATCATAAATGCACTACAGACTTGCACAGAGGATGGTGCCCACAAACCACAGGTAAGGGCATTTTCTCTGTTGAAGATCCCTTTCCAAAATTATTCTATTTTTTGTCAGGTTAAAATAAAACTAGCCAGACAGAAGATGAATTTGGAATACTAATGTATAAAATAAGGCTGTTTTTATACTACATTTTGAAATTTTAAGAAATTTTTATTCTTATGTAGAATATATCTAAAATATGTGATGGATAAATTATTAAAATAATAATTTTACTGTATGTATATCAAAATGTGTTTTGAGTGTCATATATTTGTTTTTAACTAAATCAAAACCCACTGATTATAAATCTGATTTGAATCCAGCCTTATTAGGTCAGCAATTTACTGATTATAAATCTCTCTTCAAAATATGGCCATTTTATATTTTTCCTGTATTCATCTAGTACTTATTACCAGTTAAATATCATGTCTGATACTTTTGAATCTTCATAAAATATTCTTAAAGGTATTTTATATTTAACCTATCAATTTGTTTATAAAATAACGATTTTATAACTTATTTTACATTTAAAAAGTAGTTTAAACAATGATTTCTATTCTTGATTCATTTCATTTATTTGTGAACATGTCCAACAATACATTTATTTTAGTAAATTTAAAGTCAGAGTTCATTTGTTTGTCATCATTAACCTAGAGGCTACCTTTGAGAATATTTTTATGAAGATTTAAAAGAATCGGACATGATATTTAACTGGTAATAAGTACTAGATGAATACAGGAAAAATCCTAAACGTGCTTTCTATCAGTATACCTTAGCTCCGGATTTGTTTGTTAAGTAAATTAAAGATAGTGAATCCTCAAGTGGCTTATAAACAAATTTCTACTGAAATTATTAATAATTTGTTTGTGTTTTGATAGTACCCAGAATTATTGCTTGTGTTTAAGGTAACCAACCATAAAGTTCTTTTTCAAACTATTCATAAATTTTAAATTATCACTATTGATATAGAGTCAATATATCTATGATAAGTGAACCTCTTAAATTTAGCAAGCTGCACACTGTATTTTAAATTTTAATAGAAAATATTGAGAGAGAATTATAAGAAATACTAGTAACACATGATACTAACTAATATCACTTCATTTATCCACCAAGAAAAGAATACTAAAATTTTAGAAATCTTATATTGTATGGTTAGGAGTATCTCCAGGGTGTAAGAATAAAATCCCAAAAACGTGGGAAAGACAAGTATCCTGGGGGTTGGGAAATGATGATTATATTGGTTTTATGTTGAAGTCTTTATGATCCTCATTATTATGATCCTAATGATTATGATCAACTTGAAGATTTTGTGTGTAGGGTGACAAATATGGATCTTTTTGCAGTCTTTAAATGCAAGCATCCAGTTAGACCAGCACCATTTGTTGAAGATACTTTTTTTCCATTGTATGGTTTTGGCTTCTTTTTTCAAAAATCAAGTGTTCAAGGGGATGAGAAATTACATTCTTTAATGTCTGAGTACCAGATTCTCTGACTGAATCATGTTTCTCAGTGTGTTCACTACTTTATTTGTTGATAGACGTATGTTATTACTAGGCTTCTGTAAATGTAACTTCTACAAATACAAAAAATTAGATATGCAGTTGTATTTTATTTCTTTTTATATTTATTAAATTGTTTTATTTATTTACATTCCAACTGTTGCCTCTCTTCCAGGTTCTTTTAATCATATATCCAGAAATGAAAATTGGTTAATCATATCCAAGTTAGGTTTCTGTTACTGTGATTAAACATCATAATTGAAAGCCACTTAGAGATGAAAGGATTTACTTCATCTTACACTTCCAGGCAACAGTATATCATTTCATGAAGTAAGGGCAGGAATTCAAGCCAGGAACCAGGATGCAGTTTCCTGGGTCAGAAACTATGTAGGAACTTTGCTTACTGGCTTGCTCCTCATGGATTTTCTTCATGCCTTCATTTGAAACCCAAGGCCACTTGCCCAGGAGTGTCATTGCCACAGTGGACTGAACCCTCCCACATCAGTCATTATCAAGACAATATCTACAGACTTTTCGACAGAACTATCTATTGGATGCATTTTTTAAAATTAAGATTTCCTCTTTCCAGATTACCCAAATTGACAAAACATTAACTAACACAAGTAGGAATTTCTATGTTAAATTATTTGAGGAATCTTGAGAGTTGTGTGTGTGTGTGTGTGTGTATTTGTTAGTAATAGTGTACTTTTTTGTACTTTTTCTCTACCGTTCCACAAAGATTGCTTTTCATATATCTACATTAACATGTATCTTGAGTCTCTTAGGTATTAGCATCCTAGCAGGTATGAAGTAATGTAGGCTAATTTTTGATCTATAGTTCCCTGATTATTAATGAAGCTGAGTATGTTTAAATCTACTGTTGACCATTGTTATACTTCTTTAGAACAATGGATGTTTTAGGCCCTTTGGCCATTTACTCAACCACTTTGCAATTGGCTTTTGCATTGTGTGCATTCTGTAGGTGTATTAGATGTGAATTAAATGCACACACACACACACACACACACACACACACACTCAATTTTCAAGTGTTCTTTCAGCTCTTTAAATATTCTCCAATCTCTATGGCAAAATGATATGAAAAAGAGTAGGAATATGGGAAATTTGAGAGTAATGGAAATAATGCAGTCAATTTGAAATTGAAAAAAACTTATGTGACTATTATGTAGTGATCAAAGGTATAATTTCACACTCTTTTGTGTGCTTTTGGCTGTTCTAGATGGCATAGTTCTGATATGTTCAGAAAGTACATAGTGCTTTCTACAAATGGTTAAGGAAACATTGAATAAAAAAGCAAATGATAGTTATTTTTACAGAAAATTTTAACCACAATTTACAGAGGCTAAAGATGTATAACTTGAAATTGTTCAAGTTGTATTTTCAGGAGAATACAAGTGAAATATTTATGGTTGCTTTTTTTTTATTTTATTTAATCTTTTTTCTACAGTCCAGATTTTATACCCCTCCTGGTCTACCTTTGACTGTTCCACATTTTATACCTCCTCCCCCAGTCTCGACAAGGATGTCCCCACTCCCTCCACTCCACTAGAACTTCCCACTCCCTGGGGCCTTCAATCTCTTGAGGGTTAGGTGCATCCTCTCTGACTAAGTCCAGACCCAGCAGTCCTCTCCTGTATATGTGCTGGGGACCTCATATCAGCTAGTGTATGCTGCCTGGTTGGTAGTCTAGTGTCTGAGAGATCTCAGAAGTCCAGGTTAGTTGAGACTGCTGGTCCTCCTACAGGGTTGCCCTCCTCAGCTTCTTCCAGCTTTTTCCCAATTCAACCACAGGGGTCAGCAGCTTCTGTCTATTGGTTGGCTGTAAGTATCTGCATCTGACCGCTTTAGCTGCTTGTTGTGCCTCTTAGAAGACAGCCATGCCAGGCTCCTGTCTGTAAGCACACTATAGCATCAGTAATAGTGTCAGGCCTTGGAGTCTCCCCTTGAACTGAATCCCAATTCGTGTCTGTAACTGGACCTCTTTTCCCTCAGGGTCTTCTCCATTTTTTGTCCCTACAGTTCTTTTGGACAGGAACAATTCTGAGTCTGAGTTTTTGACTATGGGATGGGAGCCCCATCCTTTCATGTGATGCTCCATCTTTCTGTTAGAGATGGGCTCAACAAGTTCCCTCTTCCCACTGATGGACATTTCATGTACAATCCCTCCCTTTGAGTCTTGAGAGTATCTCACCTGCCAGATCTGTAGTACATCCCTTCTCGGCCTGTTTATCATTTGTATAAAGGAAGGCTACTGATTTAATTGAGTCAATTTTATATCCAGTCACTTTACTGAAGTTGTTTTTTCATCTGTAGAAGATCTCTGGTTGAATTTTCCTGGTCCTCTTTGTATACTATTGTATCATCTGCAAATAGTGATGCCTTGACTTATTCTTTTCCAGTTTTTATCCCCTTGATCTCTTTTTATTGTCTCATTTTTTTCTAGCTAGAACTTCAAGTACTATAATGAATAGATGTGGGGAGAATGGGCATCCTTGTCTTGTTCCTGATTTTAATGTGATTGCTTCAAGTATGTCTCCACTTAGTTTGATATTGGCTGTTGGTTTGCAGTAAATTGCTTTTATTATGGGTATGTGTCTTGATTTCTTTATCTCTCCAATACTTTTAACATGAAAGGGGTGTGGCATTTTGTCACATGCTTCAGCATCTAAGGAGATGATCATGTATTTTTTCCCTTTGAGTTAGTTTATATAGTGGATTATGTTAATGGTTTTTCGTATATTGAAGCAACCTTGCATCCCTGGGATGAAGTCTACTTGATCATAGTGAATGATGGTTTTGCTGTGTTCTTGAATTAGGTTTGCAAGAATTTTACTGAGCACTTTTGCAACCATATTCATAAGCAAAATTGGTCTAAAGTTCTTTTTTGTAGCCTCTTTATGTGGTTTAGGTTACAGTAATTGTGGCTTCATAGAATGAGTTAGGTAGTGTTCCTTCTGTTTGTGTTTTATGAAATAGTTTGAGGAATATTGGTATAAGATTATCTTTGAATTTCTGGTAGAATTCTGCACTAAAGCAATCTAGCTCTGGGCTTTTTTTGCTTGGGAGTTTTTTTTTTAAGTTATTTTTTTTATTGGATGTTTTATTTACATTTCAGATTCCATCCCTTTCCCCATTTTCCCTCCCTAGAAAACACCATGCCCCCTTTTCCTTTTTGCTTTTATACAATTTTTTAAAATGTTAATCAAAGGCTTTATAAGTATGATAATGCTCAATCAGAAGTGTAACCGAATACCCAACCTAGATACATAAACTATGTTTGACTGGTGGAGACACGTGACCATATGCCTACATGTCCCCCCTCTTTCTCTCTCTCATCACCTTGCTTCTTTCCTTCATCTTCTCCTCTCCTTACTCCATCTCTTCCTCTTGGTACTCCTTCCCCCTTAGCTCCTCCTACATATTACCCTTCCTGTTAAAATAAAACTTTTCTCTCAAAATACAATTCGAGCATAATTATTCCTGTTTGTACCAGTGAGGTACAAGATAGTCCTAATACCCAATCCATCATTTTGATGATTAACCAGAACCTCTGTCGTCTCTCCTAACTAGAACACTTAATTTTGAACCTGGCTTTTTTCTTGGCTTTAGAATGAATGTCAGCTGAAAACCATCCACTCAGATCTTTTCTCTCAAAGTAAATAGTCAGGATTGGCTATGAGACTATAAGTCTGCAACCTCATCAGAAATCCAGAATGACTGAGTTAACTGAACTTATGGGAAGCACTAAGCATAGTTTCTAAAACTTAGCCAATTTATAGAGACCGCTGAACACCTGGACAGCCCCTATACTACTGAACGTTGGATCATCAAATCTTCAGCCTTCTGACCCAGAATCATATGACAGACCTTAGTGCTGCAGAATTATTAAGGGCTGATTACTCTTTCTAGGCAGATATAATCAGTCAACTATTCTGCAAGTGTGTCCTTTTCTGGACAGTCATTTGTCTGTAGATGGAAAGAGGCAATTCTTCCCTAGTGGCTGTCTCCGCACAACTGGAGTAGCTCCAAGGATGCTCGATTTCTTCTTAGAATCCAAGACAGGAAGCTGTCAGGAGCAGACAGGTCTCTAATCAAAATGTGCATTAATATAGTAATATTTGTAATGTCAATTCTATGGACTTCCTTCATTTTGAAATCCAACTATCCATGTAAGGTAACCTGGACTGTTGTCTGTTAACTCCTCTCAGCTATTTCTAAATAAAATATAGAAAACACCCTAACAATAAACTCAAAGCCATGAATTTGCTATAGTCCCTTAATTCACAGGCTAACCGTCCCAAATCAGTTAAAAAGGTTAAATAAGGACTGGGTCTAAGTCTTATATTCCTAAATGTGTTATACAGGCACAATTACTGTGAGAGTATCAATATTCATCACTCTTTTATATCATTAAGAAGCTCATACCAATGAAAACCTAAAATTTGAAATCAAAGTAAATTTTGTACCATTTAAGAAATTATAACTTCATGTTGATACTAATTATACAGATTTCTACCAATGGTTATGGCTATGCAATAAATTCTAGCTAATCCTCCCTGTTCCAACAAAACCACTACTTTTCCCTAGAAAGACAGCCCAATATTAATCACCTTAGTCCCCAAGCCCAGGGAATAGGGGCACTGACTCTTTTTTAACTTCTTCAAGCTGATTATGGGCGTTGAGATATTAGAAGAGGGGTGGGGAGAAGAGTAAATTGATAAGCCTCTGACTCTGGGTCTTCACTGCATCCAGATGGAATTCCAGGACATTGGAGGTTTGAGCAGGTCCACTCATATCAGTGGTTAACTGTGAGCATTGTCCTTTCAATGTCTTACTCTTTGGCAGACCTCTAAGGAGACAGCTATATCATGTTCTTGACAGCATGCACTTTCAGCCATCCACATCAGTGTCTAGCTTAGGTGACTGTACATGGGATGGATACCCAGGTGGAATGGTCTCCAGATGGTCCCTCCTTCAGTTTCTGTCCCATGTTTTGTTTCCATATTTGCTCCCTTGAGTATTTTTGTTACTCGTTCTAAGTAGAACTGAGGCGTCCCCTCTTGGTCGTCCTTCTTCTTGAGCTTCATGTGGTCTGTGGGTTGAGTCATCGCTATTCCAAGCTTTTGGGCTAACATCTGCTTAACAGTGAATAAATACCATGTGTGTTCTTTTGTGATTGGGTTAACTCACTCAGGATGATAATTTCTAGATCCATCCATTTAACTATAAATTTCTCGAATTCATTATTTTTAATAGCTGCTGAGTAATACTCCATTGTGTAGATGTACCACATTTTTTGTATCCATTCCTCTGTTGAAGGACATCTTGGTTCTTTCCAGCTTCTGGCTATTATAAATAAGGCTGCTATGAACATAGTGGAGCATATGTCCTTATTATATATTGGAGCATCTTCTGGGTATATGCTCAGGAGTGGTATAGGTGGATCCTCAGGTAATGCTATGTCCATTTTTCTGAGGAACCACCAGACTGATTTCCAGAGTGGTTGTGCTAGCTTGCAATCCCACCAACAATGGAGGAGTGTTCCTTTTTCTCTGCATCCTTGCCAGCATCTACTACCACCTGAGTTTTTGATCTTAGCCATTCTGACTGGTGTGAGGTGGTATCTCAGGGTTGTTTTGATTTGAATTTCCCTGATGACTAAGGATGTTGAGCATTTCTTAAGGTGCTTCTCAGCCACTCGAGTTTCCTCTGTTGAGAATTCTTTGTTTAGCTCTGTACCCATTTTTTAATAGGGCTGTATGGTTGTCTGGATTATAATTTCTTGAGTTCTTTGTATATCTTGGATATTAGCGCTCTATCAGATCCAGGATTGGTTAAGATCTTTTTCCAATCTGTTGGTTGCCATTTTGTCTTATTGACTGTGTCCTTTGCCTTACAGAAGCTTTGCAATTTTATGAGGTCCCATTTGTTTATTCTTGATCTTAGGGCATAAGCCATTGGTGTTCTGTTCAGGAACTTTTCCCCTGTGCCTAGGTATTTGAGGGTCTTCCCCACCTTCTCTTCTATTAGTTTCAGTGTATCTGGTTTTAAGTGAAGGTCTTTTATCCACTTGGATTTGAGCTTTGTACAAGGAGATAAGAATGGATTGATTTGCATCCTTCTACATGTTGACCTCCAGTTGAACCAGCACCATTTGCTGAAAATGCTGTCCTTTTTCCACTGGATGGTTTTAGCTCCTTTGTCAAAGATCAAGTGACCATAGGTATGTGGGCTCATTTCTGGGTCTTCAAGTCTATTCCATTGATCTTCCTGCCTTTCTCTGTACCAATACCATGCAGTTTTTAATACTATTGGCTTGGGAGGTTTTTAATGACTTCTATTTCCTTAGGTGATTGATATGAGCCTGTTTAGATAGTTTACCTGTTCTTCGTTTAAATTTGGTATGTAGTATCTGTCTAGAAAATCATCCATTTCATCAAAATTTTTCCAGTTTTGTTGAGTATATGCTTTTGTAGTAGGATCTGATGATTTTTTTAAAATTTTCTCAGTTTCTGTTATTATGTCTCCCTTTTCATTTCTCATTTTGTTAATTTGGATACTGCTGCTGGGCCATTTAGTTAGGTTTATCTATCTTGTGGATTCTCTCAAAGAACCAGCTTTTTGTTTTGTTATTTCTTTGTATTGTTCTCTTGGTTTCTATTTGGTTGGCTTTGGCCCTAAGTTTGACTATTTCCTGCCTTCTACTCCTCTTGGGGATGTTTGCTTCTTTTTGTTCTAGAGCTTTCAGGTGTGCTGTTGCTAGTGTAGGATCTCTCCATTTTTTTTTTTTTTTAACCAGGGACGGAATGGGTGCTGCATCCACTGCATTCCCAGTGGCATCCATGGGTCTTCAGGAGGATACTTACCAATTGCTGTGGGTGCAGTAGACCTCCTGGGGTGCCTTCTGGCTATGGTGCCTTCAGGGGAGCAGACTAGTTGGCAGTCTTCCCCAGCAGAAGGCGCTGGCCAGAAAGGCCATGATCGCTTCTTTTATGGAGAATTTAGTAGTATACTGAAACATTCAGTTGCAACAATCACATGACGTTTCTGTCCTTAGCATTCATGCTTTACAAGAGACTCAGTGTAATTGATAAATAAAAGCTTTGTGAGCATTTCTTGAATATGTTCTCAGACCTGGAAATAAGCACAGCTCTGTTTATAGCCATATCTTTGCAGATTTATGTGAATATTTTGGCATTTATAGAAGCTACAATGAACTAGCATTCACTAACTTTTCCTCTTTGATATTTTGTTTAGCTTATTGATTGCCCATCTGTCATCCATATTTAAGACAGCTGTAGATAACTTAAGCAGGTTCCTCTATTTGTTTTCCACAAATGTCCCAAAGGAAAGGTTTCATACTTGGTGGATGTGTTATCAAGTCAATTAAATAGGCATATGTGTAAAAGTTTTCAAGGAACTATCCAGCTAGGCCTAGTAAGCCAGAAGAATATCAGTAAGATAAATGGAAACCCTACAAACTAAATTGTTATCACAGAGTTTCCTCACTTTTTGAATACTTTTGAATACAATTTTTGGTAAGATGTTTTGTTTCCAAATTCTGAAAGAATTTGTTCTAATCATTTTTAGGCTTATCCATTGATTTTGTGTAGGTAAGACTTATTATGGGCCCTTGTTTACCAATTTCTTGCCTACACTTATTTACATTAATAGATAACATCATTCAAAATTGTAGTTATCAACTAACTAAATTAGAGATTCAAAATGTAATCACATCCAAAAGACGTGTTCCTTGGTATCCCTGTGAAGCTCAGAGTCATTAAGAACAGAGATATTCCTTAACTTGTAGTGTTTACCAAAATATACTTTTGAATTGCCAGCATATATGATGGTTTGTCTTTGTGATGACAGTAAAGATGTTTGAGATATAATTTGGGGTAAAATGTAGACTACTAGTGCTAAAATTCTAATTGATAATTAAAGAAAATCACCAATTTAATGTTGAATAAAGCCCAGATCTTTGAGCTAGATATTGGATCCAGAATTGAATGGTTTCTTTACTATAATTGGAGGCAAAGACATTTCTTAATTTTTGTACCCTACAGTTTTCCCCCCTGGATTCTGTATATCATGTTTAGTTTTGTTGTATCTATTTGATAAAGCTTAATATTTGTAAATTTATAGAATGCATTTAAACAAATAACTTATTTTTATTTTTACAATCTTGAAGTCTAAGTCTTGACATAATTGAAAGTAGTACTGTTATAAAGTACTTCAGTCATTTTGCCCGTGTGTATAGTAGAGCAGTATTACACCTCAAAAGCTGACTGCTTTAACCTTGTCCAGAAACTGTTTGGTTTTTAGGCAAGGTAATCAAACTTCTATCTTTTGCATACTACTGCCTTTTGTATTTTATGTTGTTGTTCATGCTGTTCTCTTTTACTGTTGTTAAGATTTCTGCTTCTTCCTATATCTTACTACTGGATAAAGCTAGCTGAAAATGTCCTTCATAAGCCTTTATTAATTAGGTTTGTCAAAATAATTATAATATTTATTATCTACATTTTCTATATATGTTTTGATTAGAAAAGTGATCATGCTTACAAAATTACTCACAAAAATAATATAAAGGGAAATGGGGTTCAGAAAGACCATGGAAAACCTCAAACCTTTGTAATGATTCTCTGAACAATAACAGTAAGTCACTAAACAAAGTATTACTACAAGTAAATCTCAATTGCCATATTCTATTTAGTATTACTTAGCCTGCTTTAACTCTTAGGCTTACACTTTATTCCTCTTTAATGATGTTGGTTTGTAAGATGCTTATTTTGACAACTCCTCTTTTATTCTCATTAAAATTATAATTCAAAAAGAATCTTCTTTAAAAACCTTTTGCTTTATTGTTGTTCTTGTTGTTAGCACATGAGTATGTATCACTTCCAATTCCCGAATCCTGTAAAATTTAAAAAAAATTTCTCAACTATTGGCACTGAACATGAATACTTTTGTGGAATTTTAATACTTCTTTAAAAATCTTCATTTATTTATTTATTTAATCTTACTTATTATTAATCATAAGGCTTGCTCCTGAATACTTGAAAACAAACATCTAGTAGGTGAAATTATATAACACGTCTTTTAATTTATGTTGGTCTTCCCTTATTTCACCACATGAATCAGTCATTTGTATGATTCCCCTTTTAATTTTATCAAACAATGCCTGATAATTTTTTCAGAAGTATAATAACCAAAGTTTTGATCTCTGGAATATTTTTATGTGTGAACTCAATTTTTTCCTTTCTGTTTCTCTATCTTAGCATTCGTTATAAAGATAATTATTAAAGTTGTCATCCACTGTATCTTTCAGTTTTTAAATTTTGATAGGATTTTATATTTCTCATATGTACATATATTAATTAACGTTTGAGAGACTATCTCTATACCTCAGAGTGTGCAGCATTGATATCTTGTTTCAAGTTTCACTCACAGATTTTTTTAAATGTTTCTATTATCAATATACTTCTTATAGTATTCCTTAATCTTACATTGCATTTTTTTTACTTCAGTGCTTATTCAGATCTTTGATTATATAATCAAATTAGTTCAGCAAATATAGGATACTTATTATGTACTATGAATAAAAATCTAGAATAAATGTGCTGTAGCTTCTAGCTGCTAGCAATCTAATTAGTTCTTGATTTTTAATATCTTGGCTAGTATTTAGTCTAAAAATGTCGACTTCCTTTAGAAAGTTTTCTGTTTATATTTATTTATGATGAATGCCACCAAATACAAGTAAATTTTGAAAGTGTCTCTTTTAAGTGTGTTTTGGTAGCTTATTATTCATGTCTATTATGATTGAAAAACCCCGTGTAGGAAAGTTATTAAGAAAAACAAAAACTAAATTCCCTTGAGTGTTTTGATGGCATAGATTATTTGTAAGTATAGTAAGTTTAAAGCAAAAGAAAAACATTGAAAATATATACATTTAAAAAGAAAAAATACATAAGCTAACTAAGTCAAAACTATGACTATGTTAAATACTAATATGAATTTAAAACTACTTGAGGAAATAAAGATATGAACAAAATGTACTTATTTGTTGTTATATATATATATATATATATATATATATATATATATATATATTATAGAGAGAAGTTGATATACTACACTGCATAGCCATAACCTACATGCCTAATTTAAAGTGTAAAATATTGTGCATGCTATAATTTATAAAAGTCTACATTTATATATATACATTAAATAGTGTTTAAATATTTCTAGCATAAGTCTAAATAATTTTGTTATGAAATCAATTTGAATTTAGGTTTTCAGTAGTTTTAAGATTATATGAAGAAAAGTAAATACTCTTATTTTGTCCAAATGTATTCACATTTAAACATCTAGTACATATCTTTTGTGATTTTTTTTCCCAAGCTATTAGCAGAACTTATATTTCCAAGATATTCAGAGGCCTAATATTTAATGACAAACCATGTTATTAACTTAAATATAGGGGTAGGGTAAAATAATGAATGGATAAAGAGACTTTTTTATAGAAACTATGTAATATAAAAATATCTCACTCTACATATCCATGCATATATAGATGCATATTTATAGGTTACTTTCCTGAACGCTATTTTTACAATGGAGAACTCCATTGTGTGAAATAAACTTTCAGCTATATTTTTAGTGTATTGCTTCTATTTCACCACATGTATTTAAAATTATAATCTAAATATGGACATTCAGCTGATGAGAGGATATTTTACTTTTCAATAGTTTCTAATAAATCACTCAGTTTTATCTTGAGAATTCTTAATAATAAAGCAGTTCTATGAAACCACTGAAACTAATAGTCAATTAGTATTATTGTTTGGATAATTCTGGGTGTCAAACCCAGAACATTATTCAGGTTGAGTGAGCACTGTACCAATGAACTTAATCTTCATCCTTTCCTTGTTATTCTGAACCACTGTGCTGCCATCAAATATTATACTGAACCACCTAAAACAATGGGTTTAAATCTTCAAAAACATGTTTGAAATTTTCAAAATAATGACCCTACCAACTTTGCTTATTATTATACAGTTTTATGTTATTTCCCCAAATAGATATTTATCAAAGCATAAATTGATATGCTTTTTTTTAATATTGTAAAGAAAAAGGTTAATCATTAGTTCATGGTGCCTATATTCAAAGCATTGTATTTATAGTATTTTATCTAATCTATAAAAACAACCATGTGAGAAAAGTATTAATAGCATCTCTTATTAATGAAGAAACCAAGACTTGGAGTTTCACTTGTAACAACATACATTCCTTGTAATCATTACAGCTATAAATCAAAAACATCCTCCCCCAATTTTGTATTGTCTTAAACTTCATATATAAATGTTGCTCAGAAAAAGTTGAGTAACATCATTCGTTTTATGCATCAGTCAATTAACTTTATTTGTAAGTGAAGTAAGTTCTCCCAAGTATCTTCTCTACTATTCAGGTTATAATTATTTGGATAAAAGTTCTCTATTATTTCTTATGCTAAATACATTTATTGAAATGTTTTGTTTATCATAGGGTTTGACTATTAGTGTTAATATTTTACTAAATATTAAATATTTTCATCAAAATTGTATAGTAAATAGTATAAAGTAACTACGTAATCAATATTGCATAATCACTATAGGTACCCTAGTATACAGTTGCATACCAGAACTAACTTCTTCCATTTAGTATTAGCTTAGTGCACACTGGTCGTGGTCATCCTTTTCTAAAATCTTCTCCTCTTTACTCTTATCAGCTTCTGGTGAATAATATTTTATCTCTTTATATATGATACATTTTCTTGGATTCCAAATATGAGTAAAATCAAATGTTTATCATTCTTTGTTAAATTAATCTCAGTTGACATAATTATGTTTAGTCATAGCCATGTTGTTACAAAAGATAAGACCTTTTATTTCTGAATAGTATTCCATTTTGTGTTTATGTGTGTGTGTGTGAAAGAGAGAGAAAGAGACAGACAGAGAGAAAGGGAGGGAGAGAGGGAGAAAGAGAGAGAGAGAGAGAGAGAGGAAGGGAGGGATAGGGAGAGATGTGTGAATATTACATTTACTTCATTCATTCATTCATGGTCAGGTCATGTTATTTTCATTTCTTAGGTTTTGTGAATAGTGCTACAATGAATAAGGATGAAGTTATCTCTTTGTCATACTGGTTTCTATTTCTTTGGATATACAATGAGGAATTAGACTAATGGATTTTTAAAAAGTTATATTTTCTGTTTTGTGTTGTGTATGTTTTAGGAACATCCGTATGCTTTTCTATAATAGTTGTGCTAATTTACATTTTCATTAACTGTGTTCAAAGATTCCATTTTTGCATTTTCATGTATTCCCATTTATCTTACTGATAGTAGTAACCTGTTTTGAGAGAATTGATTTCTCATCTTGGTTTTGAATTTCATTTCTCTGATTATTAATAATATTGAGTATTTTTCATACACATTGCCATGTTAATGTCTTTTAGGAAATAACTTTTCGGAGTAAATGCTCATTTTTAATTGGTTATTTGTTTATATGTGACTGAGACTCTGAGTTCCTTATTTTTTCCTATCACCATTTGTTGGATGAATAATTTCAAATATTTTTCTAGTTCTGTAAGTTATTTCTTTACTCTGGAGATTACTTTGCAGCAGGATTTTATTTGCTAGAATATATTTGCGTTTTTGAAATCTTGATTTACTATGCTTTTGAGGTATGCTCAAAAAAGCCTTACCCTGCCAATTGTGTGAAATGTTTCTCACATTTTTCTTCCCATAGTTTCATAGATTTCTGACCTTATATTTAATACCAGAGTTACATTTAAGATATTGAGTTATTTTAGAATGATGTTTTTGGAACTAGTAGACAGCAAGAGTTGGATAGTATTAAACTAAATGTAGACATATAATTTTTTCACCATCAGTTAACTGAAAATACTGTGCTTTATAATGTGGGTCTTTAGGACTGTCAGAATTCATCAGATTGTAAATATATAGACTCACTTCTAGGTTACTTATTTGTTTGATTTATTTATGTGGTTATTTTTATGTCAATATCATTCTGTTTTGGTTACCATAGTGGCAGGTAGTAATGTCTTCTCTTTGCTATTTTTGCTCAAGATTATTTTACTGTTTAGAGTTATAGTGGTTCCAATAAAACTTTAAACTTTTTTCATTATGTTAAAAAGATCACTGGCATGTCAAAGGGGGTTTGAAGATTTTATAAATTGTTTGAGGAGCAGGACTTTGGGCATTTTAATATTACTATGCCTCCCAATCTAGGAATATAACAATATATCTTGCTTTTTTGCGTTTCGCAGAGTTCTTTTCATCAACATACCATATTTTCAATTTTGCTGATCTTTCAGTGCCTTGATTAAATCTATTCATAAATGCTTTAAATTTTTGTAGC
Source organism: Rhabdomys pumilio (assembly GCA_030674055.1). Taxonomy (NCBI): domain Eukaryota; kingdom Metazoa; phylum Chordata; class Mammalia; order Rodentia; family Muridae; genus Rhabdomys; species Rhabdomys pumilio. The sequence goes on along the minus strand of JANHMN010000005.1, from coordinate 60,113,945 downwards.
TATTTTTAGTGGCATATGGTGATGATACTGATTTTTATGTATTGGTTATATAGGTTGCAATTTAATGAGTTGGTTTATTAACCTTAGTGTCTGGAAATGTAGATCAATAGTAGACTGATTGCCCAACATTATGAGGCCCCATGATCAATCTCCTACACTGGGAATAACAACACATACATTAGTTCTAATGCATTTTCTTAGGTCTGTTTAATATATACATTCATGTCCATCTGCAAATAGAGACAATTTGACTTAGGAAAATTTCCATTTTATGTCTTTTTTGTTTGTTTGTTTGTTTGTTTATGTTAACTATTCAATCTACGACTTCCAGTAGAATATTGAATTAAATTGATGAACTTGTAATATATATCCTTGGCTTGTGCCAATTTTAAGACAGAAAGCTTTTAGCTTTCCTGCACTCAGTTTAATATTTTTTTAAAAATTTTGTATGTTTTTATTATACCCAAATATTCTCCCTGTACTTAATTTTCCATCATTCTTATGTTGAGTTTTATTAAATACTGACTTTGTACTTACAGAGATAATTATATGGTTTCATTATTTATTCTGGCAATGTGTTTACTATTCTTATTGATTCATTCATGTTGCACTCACTTTGGAGATTAGAATGGTCACAGTGAATAACTTTTCATACATTTTTTTGATTTGTATTGTTAATGTTTTGCTGAAGATGCATATGTTAGTTAAGGATACTGGTCCATAGCTTACTTTATGTTGTTTTTCTAGAACTATTTTGTTTGGTTTCATAGAAAAGCTGGCCTTGTAGAATGAGTTTGAAAAATTTACTTGTTGGTCAGTTTCACAAAATAATTAAAGTAAAATTTGTGGTATTTTCCCCTTATATGTTTCATAAAAATCATCAGTTAGGTCTTATGTTTTTGAGCTTTTCTTTGATGAAATATTTTAATTAGTCATTTACATATATTAATCATTTGTCAGTTAAGTTTGTATTTCTGCATGATTAAATGTTTATGTAAATTTTCTATTTTCTGGATTATAAAATACTTTCATATATAATCATTCATCGACTTATTTAAGTTTAGTAGTTAAGCAGTTTTCTAGAAGTTCAAGGGAAAACAATATATTCTATATAATGTACTCATTAATATATTAAATAAATGTTACACTAAGCCATACTAAATAAGTTAATATTTCTAAAGCAGTAAAATAGAAAGTGGTAATTGTTATGTTTTATAGGTAAATTCTCAAAGAAATCATTTCACATGATGCTGTTAAATTTAGAGCTCTAAATTTATTAATTCAGTTTAGTGTTAAAAGGGTTGATTCCATTTTTAATCTTCTTGAGATCACATCTCAATTCTATAACTGAATTACTGATCAGATTAAATTACTTCTCCATGTCTTGGTTTCTCCATAATAATAATAATAATTGTACCTATCTCATAAGGTTGTTAAAAGGATTTAAAGAGCAGATATACCCTAAACCCTCAGAATAATGCCTAACATATAAGTTCTCTTTTTTTATGCACTGTTTATGTATACTAGTGTACAGGTGTTTATGATTGACATTTTTTATGGAAGTATTAAAAATGCTAACTGAGCTGTTTGGGTCTTCTATAAATAGTATTGTTTCCTTTTTAAAAATCAAATTTGTGTCTGTATTTAAACATATTTTACCTTTGCTTTTAGCCAATTACAAGTGAACCTGAAACAATGAGTTCTTCAGTGAAATGCAAAGCTGATTCTATGCCACTCGTACAACATCTATCAGTGGTAAGTAACTTAAATTAATTGCAGGTATTGAGAAATTGGATATTTGTGAGGGATAAATTTAGTGGCTTAAGAAATGTTCCACATGTTACTAGAACTTAAAGATCTAGATAAAAATCTGTCTTCTTATAGTGTTATTTGGATATAAATAAAACCATGCTACTACCATGGTCTATAGTAAGAAATCAGTTTTAGAAGCCCTGCTTCTGTGTATGTAAGTTAATTTTAGTAGCTTAATGCCTTAGGAAAACATACACATCTGTGGTAAGTTTATCAGTCTTTCAACCTCAACTCCTATGATTCATTGTCTGGGAATCACTAGCCATACTATAAATACTCCGATATTCATTGACATGCCGTGTGTTCTAACTGTTTGAGCCTTTCTATTGTTCTTTGTTTTTTTATTCTTCTTTCTCTGCTTGTTAATTATTTTCATTATCCAATAATCATGAAGCTCAAATATTGGTTCTTTGCTGAAATGTTCCTAAAACGTTAGGAATAATTAGTCAGTTTGTACCTTGTAGTCACATAATACTGTGTAAATAGTACTAATAATAAGCCTAATAATAAGCTCATCTCACATTCTTCTCAGTCTGAGACATATTTCCTATTAGTTTCTCTAATTACAACATTTAATAGTGCTATTATAAAGGTGGGACATTAATGCTTGTTGAATGAATGAAAACATGGATGGATCGATGGATGGATGGATGGATGGATGGATGGATGGATGGATGGATGGATGGATAGAGGGAAGGATAGATCATACAGATGAAAAGATGAGTAGAAAGGTGGGTAAATGGTTGTAAAACTTTCATTTGCCAGGTATAATTGTCATCATGTTCTGTCTTTACCTGTGTCTGGATTGTTCTTTCTGCAACCTGTCTCTATTACACTATCCTGATTCAAACAAACAAACAAACAAACAAAAAATATGCTGACCTTCATTACTCTCTTTGCACTGCTCTCTTAAAGTCACATCTCTTTCCTGAGCTGTTCTCATGGGAGATGGGCATATCCTATCTCTGATTCATTCTGTCAGACTTTTCCCTGATTCCTTACATCTGCCCCTCAATTAGATGTCACTTTCAAATATGTCACCTTTCTTCTACAAACTAACTTTACTTCATTGTTAGGGTTTAAATGTGTATACTAAGGGCATATCTGTATTATCCATAGGGATTAAAGGTACTAAGGGTGTACCTGTATTCCAGCTGGATCACATAGAACTGGAAGGTGATTCCTTGAGAGAGCATCCATATTACTCGATTAAAATTCCTCTATTGACGGGTACTTTACTAACTTATCAACTATTTCTTCACTGGGATATCAAAATAAATAGATTATGCATTAAGAAATAAAAATACTTATTTTTTCTTCAGATTAATTTGACCAAGAATGAGCCCAAACTTGAACACTCTACTTCTCTTCCCTGTATGCCCCTAACAAAGGGTTTTGATATGTATTTATTGAACGGTATGAAAAAACGTGGCATGGGAAAGAAATGAAAAATTCTTTATAGAAATTCTTAACAATTTTACATGGGAAGAAGTCATTTGATTTACATAACTGATGCAGATTTCTAAACAATATTGCAAACATATATGATCAAACTGTATCTAAGGTTTCTCTCAGTATTTGTAGCAGATATTTGTTGTATAAGGTTACTTACAACCTGTTGGCTGTTTTTAGCAACTGATTAACAACACATACATATGCATATACATATATACATTTCTCTAGGTCAGAGTATATAACAAAAGATTAAAGCTATGTTATATTATAGGTTACAAAAGCTCACTGCAGGGAAAATCTCAGGCAAGTGAAGTTGGCTGTTACACTGTTGGCTTTTTTCTTAAAGGCAGTTTAAACTTACAGTGCGGTGGCAGGTTAAATACAGTTAAAAATTACTTCAAAGCTTGTTATTAACTTTGCTGTGAGGCAAGCCAAAAGTTCAGTTTTTGGGGGAGTAAAGGGATATTAAAAATTATCACTTTCAGTGGGCAGAACAGAAATCTAAGAACATGTATGACTAAATCAAATGCCTTAATTGGCCCACCTGTTACAGAAAATAGGAGACAAAATTTCCCCTGATAAGCACAGTGAATTATGTTTATTTATTTCAGACAACTGCATTTTTGTACTCTATAAAAAAGAAACTTCAAACTTTTATTTAGATAAAATCTGTTACTCTTCCAGTGTTCAAACACACAAAGAACACATTTAAAATACTTCCAGACAACTCTGACAAGAACGTACATCTACTAATTAGATTATTCAAGCCTCCAGTCTTCTATGTAAACAGTAAATTTTCTACACTGAAGTACATATCTGTCGCATAAATCTTCTCACATAATAAGTTTGGAAACATTTACAAAGCAAATTTTCTCATAAGTAAAATAAAACATTTACCGTAAGTAAAGGAGGATTGTTTAGATGTTTTAATAGAAACAATTTCAAATATCATATAGTTACCTTATTTATATTTCTATATAAACTAACATTAAACTGTAACATTAAGAAATAGTAAATTATTCTATCTAGCCACCTTAAATGTGAATGAATAATCATAAAAGCACATGGTATCAATTATGTCATTGTATAATTTATATTTATTAAATAACAAAGCATGGTTGAGTATAGTTCTACAGAAACTCCATGGCGTCAAAAATAATGCAATATTTAAGAAGCGTAAATAAATGCCATGCTCATATTTCTAATTGGGTGTTTGTCATGCCAAATAGCAACATTTAAAGGAGATTAGAAATTAAACAGTCTCAATTTGGTTCATGTATCTTAAAAAATTAAGTGGTTTGGACTAAAAGCACTGATGGTTAATATCTATTTCAAAAATTATCAACACCATTTTATGGTACTTGTTAACTAGATTTCTGAAAAGATGGTGTATAATAGTAAAATATTAAAATCTCCTTTTATTTTTATCTTTTATTTGTTTGGTGTGTCTTTCTTTCTTTGGGAGGAGAGGCATACCACAGTGTGTGAGTACAGATCAAAGGACTCCTTGAAGAAGTTGGTTCTCTCCTTCAATGGTGTAGATCCTGAAAATTGAATTAAGGTCATCAGACTTATCACTGAGGTCCTTCACCTACTCAACCATCTTACTAGCCTGCATTCTCAGAGATAGATTTTAGTGTCCATACTAAAAAATATTCACCTTTTTAACATTTCTGTTCCTAACAAAAGCAGTATTTTGTTTATATTATACTGGTATGTGTCCCTGTTGTATTAACTGAGAAGCATGTTGCTACATGATTTTGCCTTTTAAGATATATGAATATTTAATGACAGAAAATGGCAACAAACAACACAATACTAGTTATGAGAAACAGCTTGCAAGTTGTCAAAAATGGTTTTCAAATTCAATCAGTGTATTCTCCTGTGTTTTCTTATTTATAGCACAACCACAGATTGCTCCTGTACACAGTTTAATAGCATGCCTATATATTCTGACCATCTACTTTTCCTCTCAAGAGAGATTTTTCTATTCATATCCTCCCTACTCTTGTATTTTTAGGAATTCATAAAGTACATTCCTAATTGATGTGAATCAGCCTTTCCTAGAAACCAGCATTTTTGTACTTTGTGGTGATGGTAGCTTCAAATATGAACATGAATATTAATTATAGATATTTTGCTAGTATATATCTTATTATTAATATCTATTATATTTAAAAATTCCATCCAGCTTCCAAAGATTGTTCATCTTATAAAACACAGTTTTATATAGATCTCACATTTCACAGACTTCTTTTAAGTTATTGGCTTAAATTTTTTTTCATACAATATATTTTGATCCTATTCGCCCACCACCAAGTTTCCCTAAGATTTCCTCACCTCACTATCCCACCAAACATTTTCTTTGACTTTATTGAAAGAAAAATATCAAAATCAAACAAACCAACAAAAAGGCAAAAATGTATACAAAACACACATGCAACATATGGAGTCCATTTTGTGTTTTCCTACTATTACCGATCAGAGGACTGCCATACAGTGTCATTTGGGAAAAAACTAATTTTCTTGTGTAGACTGTAACAGTCTCTGAGTTTATGTGTCTGTTGCCTCTGTTTTACTGTTTGCTTAGAATCATCCACCACCTCTGGCTCTTAAAATCTTTCCACTTCCTCTTCTGCATATATGTCTAATCCTTGAAGGGAGGAGGTTGATAAAGACATCCAATTCAGGCGTGACTGCTTCGAAGCCTCTCACTGTCTGCACATTGTCTAGTTGAAAGTCTCTGTTTATTCCTAACTACTATAAGAAACAACTCAAATGATGGCTAAGCAATGTACTGATATATGGATATAAAAATATGTTGTTTGCTATAGCTTGATAGCTATGTTCATTTAGCAGAATTATAGTAGTAGATTTTTCCTTTAGGGCCCATGACCTATCTACACTCATGTTCTTGGCTACATTAACAGTGTTGTGTATGGGTTCCATCTCACACTGAGGACCTTAAATTCATTCAAAAAATAGTTGGTTATTCCTATAATATGTGTGCTTCTATATCTTGTACACATGTACAGATGTGCTTTTGTAGGTCTTAGAGTTTGTAACTTGGTGATAATAATGATTACTTTTCTCCTCCAGTAGTGTATATAGTACCTTTCAGCATCTTGAATAATAGACAGTAGGGATGAAGCTTCTAATTGGGCAGCAATTTGATTTCTCCATGCTTTGTGCCATATATAATTGGTGTTTTTAGCAATAGGGTCCTTCAGTCAGGTTGTAGAGGATAGTAAATAACATTGGCAATAACCTGTTATGTTTGATCACTACAGCCTCTTTTTTCCATATATCTGAACACCTTCTAAGTACTGGGAATTTTAATTAGTATAGTAAGATTTCTAGCTAGGGCATGGTCTTCCCCCATTATATGACTCTACTTAAATTTCTTTCACTGTGTGTGTGTGTTTGTGTGTGTGTGTGTGTGTGTGTGTGTGTGTGTCTGTGTGTGTGTGTGTGTGTGTGTGTGTGTGTGTGTGTATGCGCGCGCGTGCGCGCCCAACTTTAATAGGTTTCCATGGTGCTTTTCAACTGAACTTTGTTCTTAGTTATTCCTGCCCAAATTCCCTCCATTACTCTGCCTTCCCATCTCCTTCCTCGTTTACCTCTCCTTGTCTCCTTTTTATCCTTTTATAACATTACATTCTATTTCACCTTCTTTGGAAGATCCACTTTTCTCCAGTGATCTCTTACTAACTACCTAACCACTGTTGTCATTATAAATGAAGCACAAACTTAAAAGTTAATAATTTACAAACTAATCACCTATTCTATGCATTGCAAGAAAGCCCATTTGTTTTGTAAACACTTCTTTGTTAGCATCATTCCCTTTATTGCTACTGTCCTTTATCTGAAAGCTAATTCCAAATATTTTTATTCATAAGTGAACATATCCACTAAAATTGCCATACTTATAACTCCTGTGTTCCTAATATCTCTAATTCCTTTTTTGTTTTTTTCTGTTTAACCATCTATTTATTGTCTTTGTTATAATGTGATACTTTCTTTAAAATCCCCTTTACTCATTACTATTTTTTTCTTTGATCACATCACTAAAAATGTCAAGTTGTGTTATATTTTAAATTCTGTTGTCTCTTCAATATTGAGTTCTATATTTATCACGATGTTTCTTTAATTGATACCCATTTGCTGTAGTTATAATGTCATAAAATTTTGTCGTCATATGTTGCACTGTACTGTTTTTCATTTATGTTAGTAGATAACCTTTCTATCAGCACTTAACTTCCTTCAAAAAGGAACTTTGTTTTTATCAACACAAGGCTGTTCCTTGACCATACTAAGCACAATTATTTTTCAGTTCACTCACTAGCCAGATAATTTTCTATAAATAATTTTAGATGTTACAGTGTAAAAATTCATGGAAATCTCCAAGTTGCACTTTAGAAATGTCATTTGGCTTGTGGTTACAAAGAACAGATTAAAAATAAAACAAGAGTTGGGTCAGAGGAGGCAGATGCGACCTGTAGGTTCTTAATCTTTTTGAGATATAGCCTCTCTTATGGCAAATTACTAGCTATCTAGATTCAATTGAGGTTTCCTTTAGCTATTTTTCAGTCATTCAGTTTTAAAAATTAAGGTTGAATATACTGAAGCATATTTCCCCATTGAGAAAGTTAAATTATTTATAGAAATTTCCTGTGAAAAATTCATGAATATTTAAAGATTGGCTGACAATATTTTAGTTTGCTACCTTGACAGAGACATTGGACATCTTTAGTAACATATATATTACAATATTGCTTGCTATACTGATCAGGTACATATATCCAAAATGGTACATAAAGGTACATTTAGCATTAAAGTTGAACTTTGAAATCATGAGATACATATCACTAGTTTAGGATTGGAAAACTTAGAATGACTTAGATCCAAATGACAGTCTCTCATGTTCTATTTGTCTCTATTTCTCTTTTCTCCTTTGATCCCATCTACTTTCCTCTCTTGTCTTTTTCCATTTTGCCCCATGTTAATAAATTACATGTTGTAAAACTTTTAAAATAATTATACATTTAGAAAGTTGATAGAGAAATGATTTTTTTCCTGGCAAAATTTTAAACTATATACATATATAAATGTTATGATAGTGCTTGATTCTATTTTAACAATTACTTATATTTTGTATACTCCAGTCATTACTCCTTCCTGTTCTTTCTTTAAAATTTATTACATGTATTTATTTGGTTGTTTATTAATTTATGTGTATGTGTTCATAAGTGTCACTCTGCCCACATGGAGCTAAGTGACAACTAGCAGATATTTGAATCTGTCTTTACACCTTGTCCTGAAGATCAAACTGAAGTGATCAAAATTGAAGGCAAGTGCCTTACTCACTAAGCCATCTCACCAGACATGCTTTTAATCACTTTAAAACTGTATTATGAAGTACATGGAGTTATAAAACTAATAATAGATTACATATGAATTAGACTGCAATTTATCAACATTTTATAAAGAGGCTGAAGACATTTTCAGTCCTTATAAAAAGCATGCTGTTACTAGAATGATCTAGGATTTTTATTTTCATATTTCTTTGTGTCAGTGAACGGTTTTATATTTGAAGATCTCAACATAAGTCACAATCTACAATTTTCATAATTCCTTATTATACTGGAATTAGTTCATGATAATGCATGTTTCTTGTTGACAGGCCCCTGTCATCTACTTTGTTATAGTTTTCCCCCCCCTTGGTTTGTGTGTGTGTGTGTGTGTGTGTGTGTGTGTATTTATTAAGCAGGAACTCCCTTTATAACATAGGCTAACCAGAGACTTATGATTATTTTGCGTTCCTTAGTCTCCCAATGTTAGGGTCCAAAAATCACCAAAGAATGGTACCCCAGACAAAAAATAGTATGCAAAAGCAAAGGGCATTTATTCAGCTGAATTTTCTGCATTCAGGGGTCTCTTCTGATGAACTACTTGAAGGCTCAACTTTATTGTCAGGGGAATTCTAGGGAGGGGGATGTTCCCTTTTACCTTGATTGGTTAGCACTGTCTCTAGGGATCTGATTGATTCTATAATTGGCTAGGTTCCGGAGACTACCTTGGTGTTTGCTTACTCATTCTAGCTACCTATTCTTACTTCAGGCTGGATGATAAGGTGTTCTCAGATTGGCTGCCCATGTCTATGGTTGGTTAACCATGAGTTCCTGGATCCTAGTAATCTGTGTTCTCATTTCTGGAAAACAGAAGCTTAGACTTAGTCTCCCAAACTCTGTTTGCTGCCTGTCATGGAGTCACCCTGGTTCTCGCTAAATCAGTCCTCTCACCAAGACCTGGAATTACCACAGTTGCTCATCTGTTTCCATATTTTAGGTTTTATGAATATAACAAATCTGATGTGTTGAGGCCCACACTGCCCCACACTTGGGAGCCACTATGTTGAGGCCCACAGCACCAGGCTTGAGGGCCACTGTGTCCCAAGCTGCTGCTCTGGTCCACAGGTCAAGGTCTAGCAAGAAAGAGAGTGGGGATGGAGGGGAAGAGACTAAAAGAATGGAGACAAGACAGGATGTGATCAAGTCTCTAGTATCGTTTATTGAAAGGAAATCCTGGGTATAAGTGCAAGCAGGGGAACATAGCTGAAGACTCTTTACCATGTGTGCCTTGCAGCTGGGGGCACTAAACAATAAAACAAAATATGTGAGTAAAACAAGATGTTTTCCAGAGTGTGCTCAGCTGTTGTAGGCTGTTGAAAACAAGTCTCTAGTCAGGGTATATTGCTCGAGATGGCTACAAAGATGATAGCCGCTTTATGCTAGGAGTCGGCTCCCAACACTGATACACACTTTACAAATCCAGGCATGCTGTTACATGCTCATATTTCCAATATTTTAGCCTGGATTACATAGAGAGGCACTTTCTAAAAATAAAACAGAACATGGTTGAACCTGTAAAAGTTTTCCATTCTGAGTTTCTTAAAAAAATGATTCTCTTAATATCCAGAGACCTAATTAAAATTCAGAATAAAAGGCTAGTGAGATAGCTTGGCAGGTAAAGTCATTTGAAGTCAGGTCTGATAACCTGAGTTCAGTTCCCAGAGTCCACATGGTAAAGGTAGAGCACCTATTCTTGAAAGTAGTTCTGTGACCTAGACACACACATACACACACACACACTAACACACACACAACCTTAATATAGAGCAGCTTGTATTTGTAAAAGGTGTTTTATTTCTTCAAAATGAATAATATTTTAAAAAGCTTAATGAATGTTTCAGTTACTCTTTAGTTTCTCAGTCGAAGAATTTTTTATCTTGTGAATTTCAGGCTTTTTCTCCACTAATTTATTCACTTTATATCCCAATCCTAGCTTCTCTCCTCTAAGTCCCCCCCCCCCCCCCCCGCTCACATGGCCTTTACACCATGGCCCCTTCCCTTCACCTCTAAGAAGGGAGAGATCTTCACTGGGTACACAGCCACTCTGGCACCTCAAGTCACTGCAGGACTACGTATATCCTTCTCTTACCCAGACAAGCTAGCCCAGTTAGGAGAGTAGAATTCACAGACAGGCAACAGTCAGAGTAAGTGCCACTCCAGTTATTGGGGAACCCCACATGAGGAGAGAGAGGCACATTTACTGCATATGTGCATGGTAGAATCTAAGTCCAGTCCATGTATGCCTATTGTTTGGTGGTTCAGTCTCTAAGAACCTCCAAGGGTCCAGTTTAGTTGACACTGTTGGTCTTCCTGTGGAGTTCCTATCATGTTTGGGCCTCTAGATTCTTCCACCAACTCTTCCACAAGACTTCCTGAGCTCTATTTAATGTTTGGCTGTGGGGTTTTGCCTCTGTTTCAGTCAGCTGCTGGATGAAGCCTCTCAGAGGACAGTTATACTAGGCTCCTCTTTCTTCTGATTCTATCCCAGGCATACATGACTGCAAAAGGAAGATTTTTATTAAAACTATTCTTTATTATTATTATGCAATAAATTTATTTAAGCCAGTTTAGACCAAGTATAATCCATTTTGAGTCTTTCAGTAATGAGGAAGGGCTGACTGTTATGCAAACCTAAGTAGATATAGTAGAAGCTACTTTTTACTTTCTATTACTAGTGAAAACCACTAATCTCATATAAAACTTCATGTAGAACAATAAGTAAACATGAAAACTCCTGGAACAAATAAGATGGTTTTATAGATGAGAGCTCAATTACAGTGTTTATTCTACAGTGTAATCCCAAACAGGAGAGACTTATGATTTCTCATTTTAACCACATTTTAAATTCGTGGAGTTTAGACATATATAACTGGGACTAATCCTAAAACTGTAAACAGCAAAATATTTTAAAATATTTTATTTTTAATTAAAATATATGTTGAACTCTTTCAAAAAGTTTCTTGATGGGTCTGCTACATGAATCAGGGTACAGACACTTGCTATCAAGTTTCATGACCTGAGTACAATCCTTGGATCCCACATGGTGAAAGGAGAAAGCCCACTATTACAATTTCTCTTCTGACCTCCATACACACACACACACACACACACACACACACACACACACACACACACACATTGTATCATACAGGTATCCACATTTATGCACAAATAACTTAATGGAAGAAAGAAAGATTTTAGGTTCCAAGTCCTCCATGTATGTGTATGCTTTCCCATTTTATGGTATTTTTCATTGTGAAAACAAGTGGAGATTCAGAGTCTTATGCCTTCTCTTTGAATCATTTCCCTCTGTCAGTTTGTCTTGCATAAATTCAATGTGATAGTTTTTGTTTTGTCTTATATTTTAATTGTTATATTTTATTATTATCTTTTAGAAGCCTATGCTTTTCTTATTAGAGACAGAAAAGAAATAGATCCAGATGGGAGAGGTGGTGGGAAAGACCTGAGATGAGTGGAGGAAGTGGAGAGAAAGCAGTGGGAAGTGAGAGAGGAGTAGAGGAGTAGAGATAACATATGCTTAGACTCAACAAGCTGCTTTGCTAGTCTTGTTGGCCTATACAACCAAGAAAAACGGGAGAATTTGTTATATTCTAGATGATATCAATGACAATGTGACCAAAAGTTATTCTAAATGAAGTAGTACTTCTTATCTCTTGTTTGTTGCTGGTTGTTGTCTCTTCTCAGATTGGCATACCTGTCTGTATCTACTGAATGACCAAAGGTCTGTTTTACCATTTCTCAAGTTACTTTAAACTAAAACTGAAAAGAAAGGAAAATACTGATTCTGTGAAATTTCACACATTCTTTCCTACATGAGACAGGTTCCTTCACTTTATATAATCACAACAGATTGTTCAATATTTAAATATTTTCAGTTGTCTTCAGAAAGCAGCAGATAAAAATAAAAATGTCACAAGAAAATATACCAACTTGTGAGAAATGACTTCAAAACTCGTTTTCTACTAATAATGTGAAATACCATCTTTGCACATTATTATATATTTATTAATACCTTTTTACCTGAAGTTCACTATCATAGGCAGATGGTAAATTATCTATACTATCATAAATCATAAGTGTTTTATGATGATCTTAATATTTCTATCCTTAGAGAGATAAGTACCTTCACACTGTACAAACTAACGTTTAAAATGGGTACTTTTAGAAAGATAAATAGAAAGAGCAATTGGATTAGAAGTCTTTAAAAAGTATGAAACAGTAACAAGAAGCTACATTTAATGGGCATAGCTTATTTTGTTAGCTTTGTAAACATAGGATTTATTTTTATTACTAAATAGCATTTTAGTATAGTAATACATAATAAATAAAATACAGTATTACTCACTAAGGATAATTTAAAATTTGTTCTTGAATATTTTTCAGTATTGAAATTTTTAGTAATATAGTCTGAAGTTTTAAAATTCCATTAATACAATATACAATGAAAGGATTTATAAACTTTTAAATTTATGACTTACTCTTCCAGAATTATGTATAAAGCCCAACTGATGTTCAAATTTTAAAATTTTCTCTGTAAAAATAAAACAATCCCTTAGTTTGTTTAAACTTGTATGAACATACTTTTCACTGACAGCTTTTTATTAATTGAAAATTTTTAGTATAATGTGTTTTTACGTAGAAATTTCCTTAAAAATATTGGCACAAAATATGTATGTAATGTAAAATCCTAAATGTGATAAACATTAGTTTTACTTTTAAAACTTTATGAAATAAAAATCATTAATAGAATATAAGAGGAATATAGCAGTTATAACTAGCTGTTTGACCTTGGGAATGTCTCCCTTAAGGAACATCTAAGAAATTTTAGTCAAGAATTTTTACAGCATTGTAAAATTTGTAAAAATTGATTGTAATGACTTACATAGTATAGCTATGTTTGAAGAATATTTTTGTGTGTTAAAAACTAAACAGAATTAGAAATTTTCTTTCAGTCTATAAATTATATGTAAATTATGTTATAGTAATATGCTACAAAACACTTTTTACCTGAAACAGATTGTGATTATTCAAATTGTTTTCCGAAAGTTACTTCTGCATTGCTTCATAAATAGATTACATTCAGGAAATGAGATGAGGCACATGCATTCATGCCACATTATTAACACCATTATTATCAACAAAACACTAGAGTACCATATACTATCATTTGCTATAATTTGATTAGAGTTGCATGCTTAATAACTTTACTGTTAATTTTTTTGACATGTACATTTGGGGGCCATAAGCAAACTAGTAAATCCCACATATTTGTATTTAAATGAGACTAAAGCCTGTTTGATAAGTACATTGATGTATTAGCTCAGTATCCTTCACCTAAGTTTAATGTGTCTCACCACTAGAAAAATGTTCCTATTAGTTACATTAGTGTGATCAACTGAAGAATCAACATGCTCCACGTGGCAAAAATAATATTTTTACACTAACAGATGATTTATAGAATATTTTATACTATTAAGAAAACCTTAGTACAATATTCCATTACTTTCAATCTTTTCCATTCTGATCTATTGCATGAAGACTTTAAATATAAAATTTTAGCCAAGTATAAATAAATTTACATAGTACATTGTATTATTGAAATTCACAAGTGTTCTGTGACATCTAGCTGGTGTATAAAGCACTCAAAACTTTTTATAATACATCTTTATTTTGTACATTCTTCAAAATTAGCACAATTTATTTATAATTTGTATGACAGGTGATTAACAACAGAGGACATTTGTTTCTATGTTAATGTTCCTTTTTATTATTCATGTAGATTTTTGTCTTTGAGAATTTCATACAAGCGACCACTGTGTTTTGATCAAATCCAGCACATTCTCTCCTATCCAATTACTATCATGACTTCCATTTCCCCTTTTTAAAGCACAATCTGTTTAGTTAAGCTTCCTACTATGTGCATGATGTTTTGCAACCTACAGAAAAATGGAAAGTCTCTTAAGGGCTGCATCCTTGAAAAAAATCAGTTGGCAGCTTACTAATTTCTCAGATTTATTGGTACTCCAGTTTAATCACACATATCTAAATATTCAAAGCTAGTAACTATAGGTGATGGAGGAAATGCAGTGTTTGTCTTCCTTTATCTGGAATAACTCAGATGAAACATTTATTTTCAGTTTCTGTGAAATTCATAGTTTCATTTTTTTACACTAGAGTATAGTTTCATTTTCTATCTGAGCCACATTTTTATTTTCCTTTCATCAGTTGAAGGATATTTAGGTTGTTTCTACTTTCTAACTATTGTGAATATAATAGCAATGAACATGGCTGAGCAAGAATAGAATACTAGTTGTTTCCCTCCTTATTGGTATGCTTCTCGTTGATATATTAGGAAAGCTGTTGATTTTTGTTTGTATTGTGCTACTTTGCTGAATATATTTTTCAACTTATAGGAGCTTTGGGAGTCTTTAGGAACTTCTGTGTAGAAAAACACATTTTCTGCAAATAAGGATACTTTGACTTCTTCGTTTCCAATTGGCATCCCCTTCATCTCTTGTCTTACTTATCTAGCTAAGACTTCAAGCACTATATTAAATAAAAAATTGATGACTCAGAGTATGATCTAGTTCTAAGTTCTAAACCACAGAGTAATGGTTATTGATACTAAGAAGGTTCGACATCCCACAGAGGATTCTACAGCAACAGTTGATTTGTTTTATCTCCTGAAACTCATCCTCATTCAGTCTTTAACTCCAAGCATTATCTTTATTATTTCTTACCACATGTATTCTACTCTCCCTTCAATTATATATTTTTAATTCATGTCTTTTATTTTCCTGGTGATGCAGAAAGAAGCTTCTTTGATAGTGAGACCTACAGTTACCTGTTGGTATACATATTGAGAAAACAGAACCAGAAGTTACACTGGTTTAGGAAAGTGAAGGTACTAGGTTCTCTTTTCACGTTCTGAAATCTCCAACCACAACTGGCTATGTTTATGGTACTAGGCATTGACTTATATTAAGTGAGCTTTGAGTGCAATTAGATAGCTGCAGTTACTGCCAAGATATGTGTCACTATTGCACCTGTACAGATACCTTAGTATGTTAGTACTTGTTTCCAGGCATGACAGCTGGGTAGAAATGATTGCTTTCTTCCCTTAACAGTTTGCATATTAACTTCCAGTTCCATGAAAGCTAGTCCTTAAATAGAAGGACTTTAAGTCAGTTTCAACTCATATCTTCCAGGTTCCAAGTCTAAGTTTGTGGCGACTTCAGTAATAGGGACGTCAACTACTGGGAGACAACCAGGCAGAAATAGTTTATTGGACTGCTCTGTTCAACAGCTCAAATTTAGATTTCTCATGCCTTTTACTAAAATTTTGTTAGATAGTTATGGCTCTTGGGTATATGGCTCTTGGGTATTATCACTTCAGGTAGTGTAATTTCATTTATACTGTGGATACAAATAAATACATAAGTGTGTGTATGTATTATATATGCTTTTCAGTAAATATATTTTAAGTAGATTGTAAGATAATAGGTTTCTATACACCTTTCCTTGAATTAGCCCTCCTGACTTAATTCCCTGTATTTTCTTCTGCCCCTGCCTGAAGTGCAAGTGTCTTCTGCAGTAGAACATCAACTTCATTGGTTGTATGCCCATAAGTGGTATAGCAAGATTGAGAAGCCTTTGACTTATTTCTAAAGTGGCTACAATAGTTTACACTCCCCAGTAACAGTGGATAGTAGTCCGCTTTTGCAACATCCAAGCCAGCATTTGCTCTTATTTGTATTCCTGATGATGACCATTCTCAATTGGGTGAGATGGAATCTTAAAGTAGTTTTAATTTGGATTCACTGCTACCCAAGGATGTTGAGCATTTTTAAAGTATTTCTTAACTTTTAAGAGTTTGCCGTTCAGTTCCTGTCCTAGTATATTAGATGCTTTTGAGTAACTATTATAAAACACCATGACCAAGGGAGCTCAGAAGAGTATATTTTAGCTTATACTTACAGAGGATAATGTCAGAGACAATATGGTAGTGAGCATGGTAGTAGGAACAGGAAGCTAAAAGCATGAAGCATAGAGATAAAATTAGAAGAAAGGTGTTTTCATCCCAAAGCCTGTCCAAGTCACATACTCCTCCAACTAGTTTGCACCAACTGAAACTACACCAAAACAGTGCCACCAACAGAAGACCATGTGTTCAAATACCTGAGACTATGAGGAGTATTTCTTATTCAAACCACCACACTGGATTAGTTTTTGTTCTAAATTTCACACAACATAGGATCATCTGGTAAAGGGAAAGAACTTTAATTAAAGAATTTCCTCAATAATTTTTATTTATGGCCATGTCTGTGAGTGATTATCTTGATATAAGAGGGCTCAGCCCACTGTAGGCAGCACCATCTTCAGGCAAATGTAATATATACATATACATATACACACATACATACATATATACACATGATACATATATACATATACATATATACATATATACATATACATATACATATACATATACATATACATATACATATACATATACATATACATATACATATACATATACATATACATATACATATACATATATATATATATATGAGAGAAGGAGCCAATAAGCTAGTAAACAACATTTCTCCATGGTTTCCAGCTAATTTCCTGCCCTAACTTCGCCCAATGATGGATTATGGCTTGGAACTATAAACTAAATAACGTTTCTCTCCTAAGTTGAGTTTCATCATGGTATTTATCATAGCAACAGCAAAACAAACTAGACCAGTCCCATAGCCCATATTTTTGTGTCATTATTTTCTTTCTTTTTTTTAAGATACTATTTTTTATTGGATATTATATTTACATTTCAGATTTTATCCCCTTACCCCCTTACCCCGACCACCCAGGATTGTCCTATGCTATCTCTCCTCCTCATGCTTCTATGAGGATATACCCCCACCTACCCCACACTCCCACCTCCTCACCCTCGAATTCCCCCCCCCCACACTCAGTGTTCAGCCTTCATGGGACCAAGGATCTCCTCTCCCACCTATGTCTGACAAGGCCATCCTCCCCTACATATACAGATGGAGTCATGGGTCCCTCCCTGTGTACTCCCAGGCTGGTGGTTTAGACCCTGAGGAGCTCTGGTTAGTTGGTATTATTTAGATTTTAGATTTTTCTATATTCTAAATACTCATTTCTCTTTCTATTGCATGTAAAGATATTTTCTTCATTGTGTGATCTACCTGTTCATTGTGTTAGTTTCTTTTGCTGTTTTGGTTTTCCAGGATTTCATTTGTCAGTTGCTACTCTCATTTCCTATATTACCAAGATCTTACTTCAAAATCCCTTTGTTGTGATTAAAAATTGAAGCATAGTCATTTTTCCAGTAGTAGTTTTCTGGTATCATATTTTAGGCTGAAGATGTTGAACCATTGGGAGATGAGTTTTATACATGGTAAGAGATAAGGATTAAATTGTGTTGTTATGCTTTCTAAACCCCAGTGTTCTCAGCAATACTTGTTGAAAATGTTGGGGTTTTTTTCTAGTGTATATTTTTGGTATTCTTGACAAATATTACATATCTGTAATTACATGGAATAATATATCTAGATTCTGAATTCTATTCTATTAATATATATTTCTGTTTTTGTACCACGGTCATCCTTTGGTTATCCTTTGTCTTTTGTGCCTCTAAATTAAATTTTGGATTATTATAAATGTCTGTGAAGAACATCACGGGAAGTTTGATTGAAATCATATTGAATATATACATTGTTTTTTGTAGGGTGGCCCTTTTCACAAGAGTAATTCTTCTATGACTGAGTATAAAATGTTTTTTCATGTTTTAGTGCTTTACATATTAAGTACCTTAAATTTTTGTTGTAGAGATCTTTTACCGCTTTATGTGTATATATTCACAAGTTTGGTTTTTGTGAGTAGATATATACATGTGTGTCTGTGTATTCATGTCCATATATGTGTGTGTACATATTTAAACATTTGAAATTCTGAACATCCCACAGTATTTAACATTTCAAACACTGAAAATTCAATCTCTTTTAAAATACAATGACTTTCTAAAATTCCATTATCTCTTTAAAAGTTTAAACTTTCTATATGTAGGCCCATATAAAATGAAGAAAAAAAAAACCCTTCTTACTTCAAGAGGGAAGAACCAGGACAGTCACAATCTGAATAAAGCAAAGCCCATCTACAACAGTATAAATAACTCAGTGTTCAGTATCTGAGATTAACTCATAATTGTCTCCAAACAGCTTGGGTTACTTTTCTGGTCTGCCATCTGCTGTACACATAGCTTGTCTTTGGGGCTCTGGTTAGCTCCATTCCACTGTTGTTGCTGTTCTTGGTACTGCATCTTCATACTGCATCTTGGTATCATCCCATGGTACTGGCATCTCCAAAAATTTGGGGGTCTTTTCCTCTAAGTTGGATGCACTCTCACCAGTAACCTCTAACTGGCTCTCTTCAGAAACTCCAGCACTGTCACACAGTACCAAGCCTCAGCTGCTCTCTATGACCTCTTAAATACAATTACCATATAGGTGACTCTTAAACTACCAAATTTGGCTGCTAGCACAAAGTACAACCCTGGCTTCCTCAGGAACTACATACAGAAGCTGTGTTCCTGAGGAATCATTTCCCAAATTTCATTTGAGTGATGCTGGTGTCTTCTTAGTCCTTGCTAATTTCTCAGCTCTAGTTGACCAGCATCTGTTGTTTCAGCAACACAAAGGTTTAATTTCAATGGTTCTGGTCTCTTCTCTAATTGCTATTGACTCTTCAGTTCCATGTGATCAGACACCACAGATATTTAACAAAAAGGGCCCAGTAGAGTCTTTTTTTTTTTTTTTTTTTGGTTTTTCGAGACAGGGTTTCTCTGTGTAGTCCTGGCTGTCCTGGAACTCACTCTATAGACCAGGCTGGCCTCGAACTCAGAAATCCGCCTGCCTCTGCCTCCCAAGTGCTGGAATTAAAGGCGTGAGCCACCACTGCCCGGCCCCAGTAGAGTCTTTTTGCCTTCCTTTGAAAGGTCACAAACTAGGCCTCCATTGTCTGCACTGCTCTCAGCATTCTTATCTTCCAAGCCCCCCAAAAAACCCACCCACACTCAATGACTTCCTGCCCAAAGTTCCAAAGACCTTCTACAACCCTCCCCAAAACATGATCAGCTCTGTCAAAGCAATACCCCAATTCTGATAACAAATTGTCTAAGTTAGGGTTACTGTTGTCCAGGACTATGCTGCCTAATTTGGAACTTTTGTGGTTGCATATGAATTTTATGACAGCTTTTTTTCTTTTTTTGTGAAGAATGAGATGAGTGTTTTGACTGGAATTGCTTTGAAACTGTTTATAGCTTTTGGTAGAGTGGTCATTTACATGATGTTAATTCTACCAATCAATTATCATGGGATATTCTTTCTATTGCGTTTTTCTTTATCCATTTCTTCAGATGTTTAAATTTTTCTTTATAGAGGTCATTCAATTCCTTGGTAGGTTCACTCCTAGACATATTTTCTGTGAGGCCAAAATAGGAGTGTGTCTATAATCTCTTTAATATGTGTTTGTTGCTGGTATGTAGGAAACCAATTGAGCTGTGAATGTTGATTCTGCAATCTGCCACATTGATGAATTATCATTTCTAAAAGTTTTCTGGTAGGTATCTCAAAAGTATGATGTCTAATAATGGCATCTGCAAATAGGCATAGTTTGGCTTCTTTCACTACTTCTGTTCTTTTAATTTCTTTGTATTGCCTTGATTGCTACAGCTATCATCATCATCATTATCATCATCATCAATAACAACAACAACAATATCAACATCATTTTCTTCTTCCTCTCCTCTTTCTCCTACTCCTTCCTATTTCATTTTCCAAATAATTTAAGAAGGACTTGCTGTAGATCTTCTTTGAATAGTTGGAAGAATTCTGCTGTAATTCTAATCCATCTGGACTTGATTTTTTTTATAATTTATTCTTTTGGCAAGAAGGCTTTTTATTGATATTTTCAGGCTCCTTATTTATAATGGTATGTTAGGTTGTTGACTTCTTGATTTAATTTTTGGGGTTTGGATTGATTTAGGAAATCATCCATTTATTTTGTATTTTTCAGCCATACAGTACAGGTTTTTGTATTTCCTTATAGCTTTCTGAATTTCTTTGATGTCTGTTATGTTTCCCTGATCATTTCAGAGTCTCTTAATCTGGGTACTCTCCTTCATTTGGTTAGTTGGGTCATGGGTCTGTCAGGTCTGTCAGCATTGTTTATCTTTTCAAAGAAGTATCTCTTTGATTTATTGATTCTTTGCATTGTTTTGTTTGTTTCATTGACCTCTACTCTGCTTTTTATCATTTCTTGTCATCTACTGGTTATGATGCATCATTGAGCCATTTATTTTACTCTTTCTGATCTTTTTAATGTAGGCACATAAAGCTATAATTTCTCTCACAGAATTGTTCTCATTATGTCCAAGAGACTTTGTGGTGTTGTGTTTTTATTTTCATTTTTTTCAGGAATTTCTTACGTTGATTTTTTCTTTGACCCAAAAATCATTCAGTAGTGAGTTGTGTAATGTTGATGAGTTTGTGGGTTTTCAAGAGATCTATTTGCTGCTATGCCAGTTTCCGGTATTACTGCATTTTTGTCAGATGCGATACAATGAGTGACTTCAATCATTTTGATTTTATAATGATTTGTTCTGTGTCTCAGGATATGGACTATTTTAGAAAAGTTTCCATTAGCTACTGATTGTAATGTGAATTCTTTAGTGTTTTGTTAGAATATTCCGTGAAATGTGTGTGTTCTGATATTCATAGTGCTGTTGATTTTTGGTGCTTGTGTTCTCAGTAGTTCATTGTGTCTTAATAATTATAAATTCATAATTTCTTTCACAGTCAGCTATGCTCATTCCTTTTCTCAGCACAAAATAATGCTTCCTGTATTTCCTTAGTTTGGTTTGGGGTAGGGGTGTGTGTGTGTGTGTGTGTGTGTGTGTGTGTGTGTGTGTGCTGTGTCTGTCATGCAAAAAATTTTTCTTACAATCATGATTGATAGTTTTGATGGATGTATTGTTTTAGGTTGGCTGTCTTCTGGGGCTAGGAATGTACTGCTCCACTCTCTTCCAGGTTTCAGTGCTTCCACTGAGAAATTGAATGTTTTTCTTATGGGTTTTGTTTTATAATGAAACTTGCATTGTTTTTCTCTTACAGCTTTCAGTACACTTTCTTTGTCATGTATGTTTAATTTTTTGTCTTTTTATTGAATAATTTATTTATTTACATTTTAGATGTTATCCCCTTTCCCCACTTCTCCCCACACAAGACACCCCCATCTCATCTCCCCTCCTCTTACTTCTATGAGGGTGTGCCCAAACCTACTCACTCACTCTCACCTCCCCGATCTTGAATTCTCCTACACTGGGGCTTCCAGGCTTCACTGGACCAAGTATCTCCTCTCTCACCTATGCCCAACAGGGCTGTCCTCCACTACATATAGAGCTGGAGCCGTGGGTCCCTCCCTATGTGCTCCCAGGCTGGTGACTCAGACCCTGGGAGCTCTGATCAGTTGATATTGTTGCTCTCCCCATGGGGCCACAAACCCCTTCATCTCCTTCAGTCTTCTCTCTAACTCCTCCATTGGGAACACCATGATTAGTTCAATGGTTAGCTGTGAGCATCCACCTCTGTGTATGTCAGACTCTGGCAGAGCTTCTAAAGAGACAGCTATATCAGGCTCCTGTCATCATGCACTTCTTGGCATCCACAATAGTGTCTACCTTTGTTGACTGCACATGGGATGAATACCCAGGTGGAATGGTCTCTAGACGGCCCCTCTTCAGTTTCTGTCCCACACTTTGTCTCCATAATGCTTCCTTGAGTATTTTGTTACTCCTTCTAGGAAGGACCGAAGCACCCACACTTGGTCTTCCTTCTTCATGAGCTTCATGTTGTCTCTGAGTTGAATCTTGGGTATTTCAAGCTTCTGGGCTAATATCCACTTATCAGTGAGTGCATACCATGTGCGTTCTTTTGTGATTCGGTTACCTCACTCAGGATGATATTTTCTAGTTCCATCCATTTAACTAAGAATTTCAGGAATTCATTGTTTTTAATAGCTGAGTAATACTCCATTGTGTAAATGTACCACATTTTCTGTATCCATTCCTCTTTTGAAGGACATCGGGGATCTTTCTAGATTTTGGCTATTATAAATAAGGCTGCTATGAACATAGTGGAGCATGTGTCCTTGTTATATGTTGAAACATCTTTTGGGTATATGCCCAGGAGTGGTATAACTTGGTCCTTAGGTAATACTATGCCCCATTTTCTGAGGAACCACCAGACTGATTTCCTGAGTGGTTGTATCAGCTTGCAATCCCACCAGCAATGGCGTGTTCCTCTTTCTCCATATCCTCTCCAGCATCTGCTATCACCTGAGGTTTTGGTCTTAGCCATTCTGACTAGTGTGTGAGGTGAAATATCAGGGTTGTTTTGATTTTCATTTTTCTGGTGACTAAGGATGTTGAACATTTCTTTAGTTGCTTCTCGGCCATTTGAGTTTCCTCAGTTGAGAATTCCTTAACAATGATATGCTGTGCATATTTTCTTTTCCGATTGTTTCTATTTGGTGTTCTGTATAATTCTTGTAATTGTATGGTTGTTTCTTAGTTTAGAGAAGTTTATTTCTATGATCTTGTTGGAGACATATGCTATGCCATTAACTTAGGGCTTTTTTCTCTCATCTATGCCTATACTTCAAAGGTTTTATTTTTCATGGTGCTCCACATTTCCTGTGTATTCCATACCTGTTTTTTTTTTTAATTTTCATGTTACTTGCTTAGTTAATCTAGATCAGCTATTGTAACTTTGATGGCTGATTCTCTGTCTCCCTTGAATTTTTAGTGTGACTATTAGTTTTTTCATCTATGTCATTATTTCAGCTTGAATCTTCAATCTTTCTATCTCCTGATTGAATTCCATTTTTTTTACTTGTTTTTTTAAATTTATTTTCATTGATAATTTTGTTAATTTACATTTCAAATGTTATCCCCCTTCCCAGTTTCCCCCTCCACTAACCCTCTATCCCTTCAGGCCTCCTGCCTCTCCCTCCCCATGCCTCTATGAGAGGGCTCCCCTACCTGCCCACTCACTCCAGCCTCAGCAACCTAGAATTCCCCTATTCTGGGTCATCCAGCCTCCACAGGACTAAGGGCTACCCCTCCTAGTGATGCCAGATAAGGCATTCCTCTGCTACATATCCAGCTGGGGCCATGGGTCCCCTCATGTGTACTCAATACTGATTGGTGGTTTAGTCCCTGGGAGCTTTGGAAGGTCTGGTTGGTTGATCTAGCTATTCTTCCTATGGGGTTGTAAATCTCTTTAGCTCCTTCAGTCCTTGCCCTAACTCCTCCATTGGAATCTCCACACTCAGTCTGATGTTTGGTTGCTTGCATCCATATCTATATTGGTCAGGTTCTGGCAGAGCCTCTCAGGGGACAGCTATACCAGGATCCTGTCAGCAAGCACTTTTTGCTATCAGCAATAGCATCTGGATTAGGTGTCTGAAGATGGGATGGATTCCTAAGTAGAACAGTCTCTGGATGGCCTTTCCTTCAGATGTTGACCATTTCTTTAATTGTTTCTCAGCCATTCGAGATTCCTCAGTTGAGAACTCTTTGTTTAGCTCTGTACCCCATTTTTTAATATGGTTATTTGGTTCTCTGGAGTCTAACATACATGTATGTATGTATGTATGTATGTATGTATGTATGTATGTATGTATGTATAACATAAAGATCTTTCCCCAATCTGGGGGTTGTCGTTTTGTCCTATTGAGTATCCTTTGCCTTCCAGAAGCTTTTCAATTTTATGAGGTCCCATTTGTGAATTGTTGATCTTGGAGCAAGAGCTATTGGTGTTTTGTTCAGGAAACTTTCCCCTGTGCCAATGTATTCCAGGTTCTTTCTCACTTTCTCTTCTATTAGACTCTGCATATCTGGTTTTATGTGGAGGTCCTTGATCCCCTTGGACTTGACCTTTGTACAAGGAGATAAGAGTGGATCAATTTGAAAATTTTTCTTAAATTCCAACTGCCAGTTGAACCAGCATCATATGTTGAAATGCTGTCTTGATTGCACTGGAGGGTTTGGGCTTCTTTGTCAAAGATCAAGTGACTATAGGTACGGGGGTTCATTTCTGGGACTTCAATTCTATTCCATTGATCTACTTGCCTGTCTCTGTATCAATACCATGGGGTCTTTATCACTATTGCTCTGTAGTATACTTTGAGTTCATGGATGGTGATTTGCTCAGAAGTTCTTTTATTGTTGAGAGTGGGTTTTGCTATCCTGGGTTTTTTGCTATTACAGAAAAATTTGACCATTGCTCTTTTTATCTCTGTGAATAAATGAGTGAGAATTTTGTTGGGTACTGCATTGAATCTGTAGATTGCTTTTGGTATGATGACCATTTTTAATATGCTAATATGGCAGATTCATGAGCTTTAGAAATCTTTCCATCTTCTGATGTTTTCTTTGATTTCTTTCTTCAGTGACTTGAAGTTCTTGTCATACAGATGTTTCACTTGCTTGGTTAGAGTCACACTAAGATATTTTACATTATTTGTGACTATTGTGAAGAGTTTCATTTCCCTAATCTCTTTCTCAGCCTGTTTATCCTTTGAGTAGAGGAAGGCTACTGATTTCTTTGAGTTAATTTTGTATCCAGCCACTTTGCTGAAGTTATTTATCAGGTTAAGGAGTTCTATAGTGGAATTTTTGGGGTCACTTAAGTATACTATCATATCATCTGCAAATAGTGATATTTTGACTTCTTCCTTTCCAGATTGTAGCCCTTTGATCCCCTTTTGTTGTCTAATTACTCTAGCTAGAACTTCCAGTAGTATATTGAAGAGATGAAAGGAGAGATGGCAGCCTTATCTTGCTTCTGATTTTAGTGGGATTGCCTCAAGTTTCTCTTTATTTAGTTTGTTGTATATTTCTTTTATTATGTTTAGGTATGGACCTTGATTTTCTGATCTCTCCAATACTTTTAACATGAAGGAGTGTTGTATTCTTTTTCAGCATCTAGTGAGATGATAATGTGGTTTTTTTCTTTGAGTTTGTTTATATAGTGAATTAGGTTGTCGGATTTCCATATGTTGAACCATCCCTGCATCCCTGGAATGAAGCCTACTTGATCATGTTGAATGGTCGTTCTGATGTGTTCTTGGATTTGGTTTGCAAGAACTTTATTGAGTATTTTTCATATCAATATTCATGAGGGAAATTGGTCTGAAGTTCTTTTTTGTTGAATCTTTATGTGGTTAGATATCAGTGTAACTGTGGCTTCATAGAATGCATTCAGTAGTGTTCATTTTGTTTCTATTTTATGGACTAATTTGAGAAGTATTGGTATTAGGTTTTCTTTGAAGGCCTGTTAGAATTCTGCACTAAAACCATCTGGTCCTGAGCATTTGTTGTTTGGGAGACTTTTAATGACTGCTGCTGTTTCCTTAGAGGCCTTGGGACTATTTAGATGGTTTTTCTGATCCTGATTTAGCTATGGTACCTGACTTAGTATCTGTCTAGAAAATTATCCATTTCATCAAGATTTTCCAGTTTTGTAGATCATAAGCTTTTGTAGTAGAATCTGATAATTCAGTTTCTTCAGTTTTTGTTGTTATGTCTCCCTTTTCATTTCAGATTTTGTTAATTTGGATACTTCTTTCTCTGTGCCCTCTGATTAGTCTGGCTAAGAGTTTATCTCTCTTTTTGATTTTCTTAAAGAACCAGATCCTGGTGGTGTTGATTCTTTGTATAGTTCTCTTGGTTGATTTCAGCCCTGAGTTTTATTTCCTGCCATCTACTCCTTTTGGGTGTATTTGCTTCATTTTGTTCTAGAGCTTTCATATGTGATATTCAGCTGCTAGTTTATGCTGTCTCCAATTTCTTTATGGAGACACTCAGAACTATGAGTTTTCCTCTTAACACTGCTTTCTTTGTGTCTAATAAGTTTGGGTATGTTTTTCCTTCATTTTATTAATTTCTAAAAGTCTTAAATTTCTTTCTTTACTTCTTCCCTGACAAAATTATCATTAAGTAGATAGTTGTTCAACTTCCATGTGTATGTGCACTTTCTGTTATTTTTGTTGTTAAGTCTAGTCTTAGTCTGTAGTGATCTGATAGGATGCATGCAATTATCTCAATCTTCATGTATCGCTTGAGGCTTGTTTTGTGACTAATTTTATTGTCAGTTTTATAGAAGGTTCCTTGATGTACTGAGAAGAAAGTACATTCTTTTGTTTTAGTGTGAAATGTTCTGTAGACATCTGTTAAATCCTTTTGTTTCATAGCATCTATTAGTTTCACTGTATCTCTGTTTAGTTTCTGTTTCAATGACCTGTATATTGGTGAGAGTTGGGTATTGAAGTCTCTTACTACTATTGAGTATTGTTCAATATATGCTTTGAGATTCACTAATGTTTTGTTTTTTAACAAATGTGGGTTCCCTTGCATTTTGGCTATAGATGTTCAGAACTGAGCATTCCTCTTGGTGTATTTTTTTGTTTGATGAGTATGTAGTGTCCTTCCTCATCTTTTTTGGTAACTTGAAAGTCTATTTTATTGGATACTAGAATTGCTACTCCAGATTGTTTCTTGGGACCATTTGATTGTAAAACTTTTTCTCTAGCACTATACTCTGAGATAATGGTTGTCATTGTTGCTGAAGTATGTTTTTCACATGCAGCAAAATGATGGATCGTAACAGAAGTCATTGTACTTGAATAATTTTTACTTAACCTTGAGGAAGGAGAAATGAACAAGTTGTGTTGGGTTAATTCATTAACCTATTATCACATTAAAATATTCAAGGAGAAGATACAGAGTTAATAAAGAAAGAAGAAACTTGAATTAGGAACTGATACATTGTCAAAAACTTGATATGAAGTATTTCCATCTCTGTATTTTTTAGAAGATTGTTATCACTTGCTTTAACCTCCTTTATCTATGGCTGTTTTATTCTTCTGTAAATGTTGTTTGATATATTTCTCTAAGCACATGACAGTATTAGCTTTTATATGGAGACTGAGATTACCTACCCACATTCACACAACTAGCAGGGATTTTTTTCTGAATACTCACTCTAAATATCTAACAAAGAGAATCTGGTTACTCCCTTTGGAATCAAATGCTACTTACATACAATCCAAAGACTGTTTCATAGGACACTTCTTGTATTTAGGAGTAGAATCTAGTTTATAAGAACATAGATGGTGAACAAACATCCCATAGTATGTCTACCTTGTTTACCCTTATGTTTTAATATTAATTCTCAGGTTTTACCCAGAAACATTCTACAAAGCCTATGAAGCACAACTCTGTAGCTAATCAAGTTAATATCCTCTCTAGTATAAGTGATTTAATTTGCTGTATTTTATGTTTAATTAAAAAACTATTACTTTATGATTTATTTGTTTTTCAGCCAGTGAGTACAACTAGTTTTTCATATGGACCTCCTGTACAATACACATCTGTTCAAACTCAAAGAGTATCTGAGAGTTATTCATCTTCACCAAGAGTTGACTCTCCAAGGTAAATATCTCTAGTAATAATCATGTACCTATGTACAATTTTCACCTTGATTTGAAAGTAAAAATATATCTACTTTAATTTTACACTACACTTTAAACATAATACTTGATCCCTAAATGTTGATATATTGACCAGATAGAGACATGAAAATCACATATTAACAAGAAAGTATTCTTTCCATTCAGGGAAATAATTTTACATACATTGGAAAATAGTTAGTTAATCTGAGGGAAGGATACTAGTGATTGTAAAATTAACACATTAATATTTTCATTGTTTTGAAATAAAGCTTTGTGTGGTCTTTTGGTTTATATCATGTACAGAAGGACCATGTGCTTCATAGTATGGTCTTTCAGAAGAATTAAATAGAGCCATAATGATACCCACTGGTAAATATTTAAACATGTATTTATGTTCTTTTTTTCTTTAAGTGATGAAGGAGCGTTTACACTGGAATGTGACAAAGGATACAAATCTGAAACAGAAATTCAGGATACAGATGCATTTGAAACTTTAGGGGGTTCTTTTTATTATAAAACTCTCCAAGACCTAACAATAATTGAAAGTGATACTCCTCTTATGGACTCTGGTTCTGAAAAGTGTGTGATTGATTCTGACTCTGACAGAGGTGTTGTCTCAGATTTTGAGTTAGAAGAACAATCTAAAGACTCTGGATCAGTAATATGGGGGCTGTATTCTGACTCAGAAACGTCTCCAAGGGATTCAGACTCTAGAAAACACCCGGTAAAAGCAGAAAGTTATCAACTGGATTCAGTCTCTGTTGAAGACTTTATCAAGACTGGGAAACACCTGGTGAGAATTGAACAGTGCCAGATGGAATCTGGATCTCTGAAACATTGGATGTCCTCAGGCTCAGAAAAGTCCCTGGAATATTCTGACTCTGAAAGATTCTCTGACTCTGACACTGAAATACAGAAAGAAGAAAAATTCCAAATGGCTTCAACTTCTATACAACATCTGATGAAATCTAAAAAAACAAAGATGGAGAATGAAAATTTGTGGATGATCCCTGATTCTGAGAGTTATTCAGTGGACTCACACACAGAAAAAGGTAGAGCATCAATATCTAAACTACATCTGCTACAGGTTGATGAAATGGAAAAACCAAGAACTAAGAGATATATGATAGACTCTGATTCTGAACAAAGTGAGACAGACTCAGATTCAGAAAGATGTGAGCTAGCCTCAGCAGCTGTAAAATATTTCATGGATACAAAAACATTTCACCAGAGCAGTGCTAGCAACCAGTTCCCAAAAGATTCATGGTCTGAAAGTAGAACAGTAAACTCGGACTCTGAAAGCCCTGTGATGTCTTCTGATTCTATGAAATACATGAAGAAAGCTGAAACATGCAAAAGTACCTGTAATTTGGAAAGACTGAAGGTGGCTCACAAGTCTGAGTCTCTATTGGACTGGTTAGATGCTAAAAGAAAACAATTAGATTCTGATTCTGATAATGATGGATACTGGGATAGCTCCGAAAAATATCAGTTTAGGTCTATAGTACCTCAAGGGAGCTTTGGAAAATATCAGGGTGACCTTCAAACGTTTCAGAGTATCACTGAAATAAATGAAGTAGGCTCCAGTTCTGATAAACATCAGACACAATTTGGAAACGAAAGAGATCAAAATGAACCTGAGAGTAAAAGACACTTCATAATGTCAGAGAAGGGATTAGACAGTGACGGGTTTCAAATGGATAAGGAAAGAGAAGGATATCTTGTCGAGTTTGACTGCCGTGATTCAGAAAATGAGGCACACCTGCTAGAAG
Source organism: Rhabdomys pumilio (assembly GCA_030674055.1). Lineage (NCBI taxonomy): Eukaryota > Metazoa > Chordata > Mammalia > Rodentia > Muridae > Rhabdomys > Rhabdomys pumilio. Next base: position 60,083,869 of record JANHMN010000005.1, on the reverse strand, counting down.
CACACCGGCTTGGTGCTCGTAGAAAGGAGAATCGTCCTCCAGGTAAGGTAAAATGTATGTACTTCTAAAAATATATTATACATTTTATTAATAACATCACAACATTTCCAAAAATAGCAGTAGCATTAATAGATTTGGGGCTGAAACCACTTAAGAAAACCATTAAGTGATTCAGAGACTAAACTTGTTAATCCCAGATTGTTTATTTCACTTTTAAAATTAGGAGTATCATCTTGCTTTAGGTGATTTTTTATCTCTTCATTTTTAAAAGAGTAAAATTAAAATGCATATAGAAACAATATTTATAGTGGCCTATGAAATAATGTTAAATTTATCTCCTGTCATTCTGGAACAAGTAAAAGGAAAGCTTTGCTATTTAGTTATTGTAAAAAGATTTAATAAAAGCCTAAGTACATCAGCTTTCAAAATATCTTTCATTTCTCATGAAGATATTCCTCAAGGTCCATAATTATCAATGTATAGTTTTTATTTATCTGTTACTCATGCTTATTTTATCATAATATGTCATAATTTTCAGTTCCCTAGACCAGTCCTCATCTTGTGGGCTGTCACCCTTTTGGGGGTCAAATGACATTTCACAAAGGTCACATACCAGATATCCTGCATATAAAATACCTACATTAAGATTCATAACAGTATCAAGTTACAGTTATGAAGTAGTAAGGAAAGAAATTTTATGATTACAATTTATCACAACATGAGGAAATCTAAAGGGTCACAGCATTGGGAGGGCTGAGAACCACTGCCCTAGACAATTTAACTCTTCTAAACAAATGTATATGCTTTGCATATAGGTACTATGAACTACTCTAAACATTTTGTATGTACTGATTAGTATTGATTCAGCATTGCTAGTTAATTAATTCTCACAGACTTTATATATACAAATTCATTAAATCCTCCCAATACTAGAACATAGGTTACTATTGTCATCTTTATTTTATTTTGGAGAAACTGAGGCAAAAATAAGCAACCAAAGTAGCACAGTAAATAATAGAGTGTGAACTTATACTTCAAAGTTTATGTTGTTGACCATGAAGATGCACTATCAGTCAAATCCAAGAGGTAATTTCCATTGAAAACCATGATAATAATAAATACAAGTTATTTGTCTTTTACCCTGAACTTAGGCTATCTGAATATAGTGCCTTAGTTTACAAGCGTAATTATAAATGGTTTTTTTTTCACATTTTTATCCTCGGGATTTTCTAATTAATAAAAACAGATTTTAAAAATCTGAATTGACTGTAAAAAAAAAGATTAAAGAATAAATTTTAAAAAAAGAAACAGAGAAACCTGAAACCTAAAAAAAAAAATCTGAATGTTACAACATGCTTCTAATCCTACTCACGGAATGGCAGAGATGGAAACATTACTAAGGCTCCATGGCCAGCTAGCTAGCCTGGGTTAATCAGAACGCTCCAGTTCTCATTGAGAGGTTCTGTTTAAAATCCAAAAAGATACAAAAACTTCTGAGACAAGACACTTAATGTTGACCTCTGACCTCTAACTTCATGCATGCACAAATGCACATCTACCTGCACATATATGTGCACCCATAAATGTGAGCAAGCACACAGGAATGTACACAAAATAAACAGCAATTGTAATATAGTATGTATGTGTGTTCTACAAACATGGGAGAACTGTAGCTCAAAATAGACTTCTTCCTTAAATTGTCACATAGATAACTAGTGACCAAGCTAGATAGAATACAGAAACTCCTAGTCTAGTGTTTTCTTAAGTACACCTGTGAATTTAGGATGCTTATAAATGTGTTTATAATTGAGTGTCTTAGTTAGGGTTACTATTGCTGTGACAAAACACTATTACTAAGGTAATTTATAATATAAATCATTTAATTTAAGCTTACTTAACATTTTCAGGGGGTTTGTCTATTATGATGGAGAGCATGGCAACAGGCAGGCAGGCAAACATGGTGATCAGTCACTAGCTGAGAGCTCACATCTGATCCAAAATATGCAGGGTGAGAGGGAGAATAAAATTGGCCTGGCACGGGTTTTTGAAAGCTCAAAGCACAGCCCAGTGATACACATCCTCCAAAAAGGTCAGACCTACTCCAACAAGGTCATATTTCATAATCTTCAAACAGTTCCTCTTACTGGGGATGAAGCAGTCAAACATATGAGCCTACAGGGGCCATTCTCATTCAAACAACCACACTGAGAAAATACTATTTGTTTTCAAACTGATCAATTAAATTTATTTTCTCTTAGTTTGACCCAAGCAAACTAAGAGAAAATATACTTGTCAAATTTCTTAATAATTAACATAAAGCACATGTTGGTATATGTCCTATCAGAAGATAGAAACACTTTCAAATATTAAATTAAATGTTTCTCACAATTGCTACTCATTTTTTATCATAAAAATAGTTTTGTGTAAATAATAATATTAACATCAATATATCAACAGTTTCTTAAACTAAAATGTATACTTATATTTAGGAAATGTGATATATTAAAGTCCTTTCTACTCTAAACATAATCATGTCTCAGTATGTGTTCTGCTTTGCTTTATATATAAACAATTTAAAAAGTCTCAAATAAAACTTTCAAGTCTTATGGTCTAGAAATCTATGCAAATTTTGGAATTTTAGAAAAATGTCCATAGATTTTACAAATACCATACACATTGCCACTAGAATGCTTAATCACAATTTCTTATCTCTCAACTTATTTTGATAATAATAGGCTTTTCTGTTTACTTTGTTAGGATACCATGCACTCAAAAATTCAAAAACTATTTCAAAGACATTTTTGGGGGGAGTATCTGGGATTCCTTACTCATATTTACCTATTATATATTTAAAATATAAATTGACACTGCAAACGTTATTTTAAACCTACAATTATAATTGAAAATTTTAAATATAGGGATTTAAATTACTCACTTGTATGTCTTCTTTAACAAGATGTCTGTTGATAAATTTGCTGTTTTTATATGATACTTGACATTTCCCTTTTTATTAATATGTAAAATATGTTTATAACACAGACAAAAAACCCCTGTTCTTTGTGCTAAACATCTCCTGTTCATTCCAAAATAAGCAATAATTCTTAAAGGAGACCTTTACCACATGTAGCCATTCTCGTTGTAACAGCAAAGAGATGTAAGAAAAAGAGTGTGCTTATCTCCAACACCTGAAACTAAATTTACTTGCCTTCTGTGACTGTGCACACTACATTGTTAATTTTTAGCAAACTAGTCTATTATCTTGAACTTCCTGCAAAGTATTTAGCAATGACTTTTTTAAAAAATTATTACCTAGAGTTATGCATGTCATAACAATTTAAACTTCATTTTAAGTATGGTTTTAGTACACTTTGTGAAATTTGGTAATAGGGACACCACTACAAATAAGTATATTTTGAAAATGATGTTACAGTATCAAACAAGATTTTTATTGTGGAATTATATTGCAAACATTCTTTTGCACAATATCATTTTAGTAGTAATTCAAAAGTATCTGATTCCATTTAATATGATCCTAGGGTTTTGGAGGCCCATTATCCTGCCTGCAAAGCTTGCCCAGGAAAAGAAAACTGAAGAGCAAAAGTCTGTACAGCAAAAAGATAACAGAAGTGAGTATATTCAGTAGAAATTGTCTAAAAATTTAGCCATGTTATTTGTTAATATTTGGGAAAATTAATTCAGAATATGAAGTGTTAGAGTTATTCCAAGATAATATCCAAATAAACTGATGCTATAGAAGGATTCACTTGACATAATACATAGTAATACTTAAGTATATAAACAAATTATATGTATGTATGTATGTAGGTATGTATGAATATTAAATATAATACTCATAAATAAGAAGCATATATTTAACAAATATTACTTTGTAAAATTTTGGCACAATATGTCAGTAATTCATTCTTGAATCTTGTACGTCCTTTCTAAACTCAATCTAGATCAAAGCCAATGGCCTAGGAAACCTTATTGTCTGAGAAAAATTCATTTGTTGTTATATTAGGAAACCTAATTAATTTTTCTATTTTTTACTATAAGTTTTCTTAGACATTTTGGTTATATTCAAATCATTTTCAATATGTGAAAATGAATGTTTGTGATTTGTGGCTTCAAATAGATATTTCAAACAAATTTTTTGAGCAAGGACAATCCATGGGCATTCATAAAAGTTATCTTTTGCCTTTTGACAAAAAGAAAAAGAATGGCTTTATTAAATCAGTTATGCAGTTTGTTCCATGAAACCTTCTCCAAGTTGGCTATGCAGGAAAATTGATATTAATAAAACCACAGTATTGTATGACATCAGCTGCATAAATGATCTCAGTTTATGCTTTTTAATCTTCCCTCATCTAGTTAGAACAGAAGTTCCTTACTAGAAAGTTCTATTGTAAAATTTGTTTCAGGCTCAGATTGTTAGAGTATGGAAACCAGAAGTACAGTCCCACATTTGATGCCCTTGTAAACATATCAAATAAAACATACATTAATCAGACAGTACAGGTGAACAGGATTCCCACCAGTGGATATACTTTCTTAGGGTTTTCAGTGTAACCTAGTTAAGTCAGTTCTGTCTGCTTTCAGAACAACTGCATTAAGGCTGACAGTTCTAGGTAATTTTGCTTGACCAGCATATGAGTCAACACCTCAAAATGATTTATTTTTCTTGTATGTGCATGTAATGTGCTGGGATTAAAGTTGTCTGTCCCTTACTATCTCATACTCAGTGCTGCCTGGTGTGATATTAGGGTCAGCAGCCAAATAAATTCAAAGAACTTATAGTACCTCAAACAGTTATCTAAGAAAGTTTTCCTTCAGAAAGGGGAGAAACTTATAGAAACAGTTATAAAAGGCAAAGATAATTAAATTCTCTATTAGAAGTTCATGCATACATTTGTAAAGCTTATAATCTATTAATGTAAAATCAATGTGTCCTCTTGGCAGTATTTATATTTTCAGTTATCTCATACTTTACCAAGATCTTTTCTCTTGATTGGGTTGTAAGAAAATGTAACAAAAACATTTTTGTAGAAAAATTGTATACAACTTAACCAGAAATACAAGTCACGAATCTTTTTTTCCAATCCGCTTTTATACCATTTTAATCACATGCAAGTATTAAGGTCAATTCTAGGTTGAGGAACTAGCAATACAATAGATGCAAATAATCAAGGAACAAGCAAGACAATAAACACAAATAGTCAAAGAACAAGAAAGGCATTAAACAAAAGTCCTGTGATCACTCCTGTGATTAATCCTGTGATTACTGTTTCTAAAGGGCTTATCAGGATGACCAAAATACCTGAGCTAACTTCCCTGTCCTAGCCCAAAGTCATTTTCATGCCTAAAGCCTACTTCTTTGTTCTAGCCTAAAATTTAGATTCCTGCCTGAAATTACTTCTTTTTCTTAGCCTAATGTCAGATTCTTGCCTGATATTACTTCTTAATTCTAGCCTAATGTCAGATTCCTGCCTGAAGCCAATTTTCTTGTCCTTGGCCAATATAAGATTTCTGCCAAGCAGTCCCAAAAGTTCCCCACATCTCCTCCCCCAATTTTATTTCATAAACAAGACTGAGCCTGTCTTGGGTCATTCTGTCAAGAATTCCTTCCTTACCATTGTGGAATATGCATTATCAAAAGCAATGTGCTTCTGTTCTAGGATGGTAAGGCTCTGTGCAGAATCTTACCCATTCTTGGCTTACCATCCTGTTAAATTAATAGCTGTCTGGGGGTCCATTTTCAGTTTCAAGCTATGTACTTTGGCTGTTAGCATGTTGATGTTGTTAAGACAAGCTTTAACATGATGAGCAGGAATAAAATTTTTTCCAGGGCAGAAAGGGCTAGCATGATCAAGCTATATATATGCCATTCTTGGAGCTTGACCAAAATGTAAATACTGACCTCAGGCCATGGGTAATTTTATCAGCAATATCTACAGCACCAAAGCTGAGCAAAGCAGCATTCTTGAAATTCATAACCTCACTATCCAATGTTAAAACATCCATAGAGGTGTTAGAACTATGCCAAATATACTGCAACTGTCTTTAAACTGTTCCCTAATTATAATGACTATCATTGTAAATTTTAGAAATAACACAACTCCATGAGTATTTGGCATGACACTCGAGATGGCTCCTTACTCTTAATCTCTGAACCTCCTTCCAATAATTTGAATAGAATAAAGAGCATCAATCCATTCTTCCAAATGCCTATAAAATTTCTTGTGAATACTCAACACATTAGTAACATTATTTTTTTGCTAAATGATTAGTGAAAGTAGCTGTCTTAACTTCTGTGTCAAAGCAATTGTAGAAGCAGTGGTGCTAGCAATTAATGTAATAAAAGCTGCTATACCAGCCATAATCAAGATCACTACTGTCTTGCTTCTGTTTAAAGCCTGACTCACTTATTCCAATACTTGCAAGCTTTTTTCAGAAAACCAAGGTTCTGTGATACTCAGGGCAATAAAATAAAAGTTGGTTGACAGACCCCTGTAACAGACATGCCAGGTTTCAACACACTAACACAATTAGAAAGTTTACACTCAATACAACTTACATTAAATACTGTAGAAGAAAGAAAAGTAATTTTAACTTGACAAGTAAAAGAGTCTATCAGCTAATTACTCTTCTTGAGTTCTATGGATTGTGTCTTGAGTAGTCTGTCCTTGCTTTTGGCTGTTATCCACTTATTACTGAGTACATCATGCATGTCCTTTGGGATCTGAGTTACCTCACTCAGGATATTTTCTAGTTTCATCTATTTGCCTGTAAAACTCATGATATCCTCATTCTTAATACCTGAATAATATTCCATTTCTTCAGTTTCTGTTGTTATGTCTTACTTTTCATTTCTGATTTTGTTAATTTGGAAAATGTCTCTGTGATCTTTAGTTAGTTTGGCTAAGGGTTTACCTATCTTATCGATTTTCTCAAAGAACCAGCTTTTGGTTTGGTTGATTCTTTGTATTGTTCTCTTTGTTTCTATTTGGTTGATGTCTGCTCTGAGATTGACTATCTCCTGCCTCCTCTTGGGTGTGTTTGTTTCTTTTTCTTCTAGGGCTTTCAGGTGTGCTGTTAAGTTGCTAGTGTAGGATTTCTCCAATTTCTTTACCAGGGCATTTGGCGCTATGAATTTTCCTCTTAGCATTGCTTACACTTTGTCACATAAATTTGAGCATGTTGTGTCCTCATTTTTATTGAATTCTAAAAAGTCTTTAATTTCTTCTTTATTTCTTCCCTAATCGACTTATCATTGAGTAGGTAGTTGTTCACTTTTTCATGCCTATGTGAGCTTTCTGGGTGGGCTTTTTTTTTTGCTTTGTTTGTTTGTTTTGTTTGTTTGTTTTGTTATTGAAGTCTAGCCTTAGTCCGTGGTGATCCGATAGATTACATGGAATTATTTCAATCTTCTTGTATCAGTTGAGGCTTGCTTTGTGAGGGATTATAAGGTCAATTTTAGAAAAGGTACCATGAGGTGCTGAGAAGGTATAATCTTTTGTATTGGAGTGAAATGCTCTCTGTTAAATCCATGTGGTTCATAACTTCTGTCAGTTTCACTGTATCTCTGTTTAGCTTCTGTTTCAATGATCTGTTCCTTGATGAGAGGAGGGTGTTGAAGTCTCCCACTATTATTGTGTGAGGTGCAATGTGTGCTTTGAGCTTTAGTAAAGTTTCTTTAGTGAATGTGTGTGTTCTTGCATTTGGGGCATAAATGTGCAGAATTGAGACTGTCTCTTGGTGAATTTTTTCCTTTGATGAATATGAAGTGTCCTTTCCCATCTTCCTTGAAAACTTTTGGTTGAAAGTGTATTTTATTGGATATTAGGATGGCAACTCCCTCTTGTTTCTTGGTATCATTTGCATGGAAGGCTTGCTGTCCAGCCTTTAACTCTGAGGTAATAACTCTCTTTGTCCCTGAGGTGTGTTTCTTGTATGTAGCAAAATGCTGGATCCTGCTTGTTTATCCAGTCTCTTAGTTTATGTCTTTTTATTGGGGAATTGAACCTGTTGATATTGAGAGATACTAGAGACAGATAATAGTTCCTGTTATGTTTCTTATTGTAGGTGGCATTACGTGTATGTGATACTCTCCTTTTGGTTTTCTTGTGATCTGATTAATACCTTGTTTTTTTTTCCTTCGTGTAGGTACACTCCTTGTGTTGGAGTTTTCCTTCTAGAATCCTCTATAGGGCTGGATTGATAGAGAGACATTGTTTAAATTTGGTTTTGTCATGGACTATTTTGTCTTCTCCATTTCTGATGATTAAGAGTTTTGTAGGACATAGTAGACTGGGATGACATTTATGTTCTCTTAGGGTCTGCATGACCTCTGTCTAGGCTCTTCTTGCTTTTAGGTTTTCTGTTGAGAAGTCTGGTGTAATTATTATAGGTCTGCCTTTATGTTACTTGGCCTTTTTCTCTTACAGCTTTTAATATTCTTTCTTTGTTCTGTGCATTTAGTGTTTTGATTATTATGTAACAAGAAGATTTTCTTTTCTGGTCCTTTGAACTGGGAATATTCGATCTCTTTTTCTATTCCTATAATTATTAGGTTTGTTCTTCTCACTGTGTCCTGAATTTCCTGAATGTTTTGGGTTAGGAGTTTTTTCTGTTTTGAATTTTCTTTGACCATTGTGTCAATATCTTCTAAGGTATCTTTTACACCAGAGAATCTCATTTCTATCTCTTGTATTCTGTTGTTGATGCTACCTGGCTTCGTTCCTAGGTTTTCCATTTCTAGCGTTGCCTTTATTTGTGTTTTCTTTATTTTTCTACTTCCATTTTTAGGTCTTGGACCACTTTGTTCAATTCTTTTACCTGTTTGAGTGTGTTTTCCTGTATTTTTAAAAGGGATTTATTTGTTTCCTTTTTAAGGGCTTCTACCTGTTTGCCTGTGTTTTCCTTTTTTTTTTTTTTCAGTGAGTTATTTATATCCTCTTTAAAGGACTTTATTATCTTCATGAGGTAGGGTTTTAGGTCAGCCTCCTATTTTTCAGGTGTGTTAGTGTGTCCATGGCGTGCTGTGGTGGGAGAACTGGGTTCTGATGGTGCCTTTGTATATTGGCTTCTGTTGTTTATGTTCTTGTGCTTGCCTTTTGCCATCTGATTATCTCTCTTGTTAACTGCCCTGGTTGTCTCTATCTGGAGCCCACCTCCTGTGTCCCTGGATTGTTGCAGGTCTCCTGGGAGGCCTCTGGCCCTGACTGTAGCAAATCTCCTGGGATGCTTTCAGACTAAGGCATCTTCAGATGAACAGACATGTTGATGGTCACATGAGCATGATGAGCATGATGTTGACCGAAGGCACAGGCCTGTGGTCCTGGCTGTAGCAGACCTCTTCAGAGTCTGAAGACCTTCAGACTATTGAATGTTCAGAGGGAGCAGATAAGCTGATGTTTTGTCCAGGCAGAAGGCGCAGGAGTGAAAGTGGGTGGAGTTCAAGCAGGGGTGGGGGTTGGAGTGGAGATAGGTCCTGAGTCCACTTGGCTCCTCAGGCTTCTCAGCTGCTGCATTTATTAGGGGGCATCCTTTACCTGTGGCTCTGGCTATAGCAGACCACCTGGATGGCCTTCAGATTAGGGGATCTTCATAGTGGCAGACACACTGATGGTCTGCCCAGGCAGAAGACATAGGTCTGAAAGTCATATTATTTTTATCACCATATTGGCTTCATTTTAATTGAAAATAATTTTTCCAATTGCAGAAGCAGTAAATTTAGAATTTTCAGAATTAGCATTACAACTTCATAGATATTCTGGAAATAAAATAAACGTACAGGCAACTGCTTTAACGATAACAGTAAAGACATACCTTAGTGCATTAATTCATTTTTTACCATAATCTAGTATATGAAGCAAGTTAAAGTATAAAGAAAAGGTTTTTGTAGCATTGCCCTGAAGGTGTAAATTGAAGGCACATGTCCAGTGATAGCATTTTGTTTAGCAGAGTCCTAAGTTCATACAGAGAAACAAATAGTAAGTAACATAGAACACATAATTAGCTGTGTACTTTCTTGTTTTTTCTCTTATAAAGCAATAAGTATTCAAACCAGCATTATTTACTTGATTATGTTTATTTAACATAATCACCTCCCAAAGATTTCATATTCTTAATAATGTTTTCTTAGATCAGATGGGAGCTTGTGTCCTTGGAAGTCCTAACAAACCAGGTTCAACCAGCCCCCTGTCCTCAATAAGCCTAATAAAATAACCAAAGTAATAATGAAGACAAAACAAAGAAAATTTACTCAGTGTGGCCAAATTGGAAAGAGGAGAAAATAAATCCATGGACACCTCCACCAAGTCCTTATTTGAGTTTTTGACATAAGATTTAGTTTTCAATAGAGGGCAAGAGGTATGCATAAACTAAGTCATGGTTAAGGTGTGGTCATGCCCATCATTGACTTAGTATTTCCTTAGCTCTATTCTGTTCTGCAAAGAGATCTGTCAAGCCATATAGTCTTAGTAGTATATGAAATTCCTTCTCCTTTGTAGGAGACAAGTTCTTCCTCTGGCTAACACCATTCTTTCCTTTGGGTAATTATGATTCTGTAGGGTGCTTTGTTCACCAGTCAAGATGGCCATAGTGAAAGACAGAAATGTTCCTTTAAAATACCCTCATTTCCTCCCAGGCATTCTGGTTATATTTCCTACTTCTTTTTTTTTTTTTTTTTTTTTGAAAATATACATGTAGATAATGTTTCTTGGTCATACAATCTCACCATTCACTCAGACTAACACATCTCCTCCTTAACTTTATTTTTCCTTACAAATGTTTTGTAATATACAGTGAGTCCACTTAGTGTTGCACAGATGCACATAACTACAGGATTATCCACTGATATGTGTAACCTACCACTGACCACCATTAATAATGAAAAGTGAATTTTCCACTACCAGATTCTACCATTGGGCTTGTGATTTCCCTAGTCATGAGTTTTGACTGTGCTTACAGAACCAAGCATAAATCCCATCCTTTGGAGCAGGCCTCAATTCCAATCAAATAGTGGTTGGTGACTCTATAAATAGTCTTGCCGTTAATACATCAGCGGGCATATTGTGCCTGGTAAGTGAGTATTGATTGCAGCCCAGAGAGAATTGTATCATACCATTTATGGCTTTTCTCACCAAAGAGCCTGCATAGCATTTTGTAGCACTGTGAAAACTAGAATGGAGGGAAGTAGTTTCATGGTCAGTTCAGTAATTATTTCTCTTTGTACTGCAAGTGAAGTGTTGGATGTCTTCAGCAATAAAGTATTGCCATCTAGTTATGGTAGGCAACCAAAAGCAATTTTATACATACATCTATACACACACATATCTATATCTATCTCTGTATCTATAGATATACATCTAGGTATACATATAGATATACATTTAGATATATTCATATTCATTGTTTTAGTGTCTCTCAGGGAATCCATGCCAGAGAAGTAACTCATGCCTGACACTGAAATGTTCATTAAGCCCATATACTTGAGAAACAGTATTGTTCACCCATGTGGTACATCTGTTCAAACTCCTTTTTTATTTTATTTTATTTTTTTAAATTTTTTATTTATGTACACTCCAGATTTTATCCACCTCCTGTCCATACTCTGACTGTTCCACATCCGAAACCTGCAACCAACCCCTCTGTCTCCATGAGGCTTTTCCCAACCCCAGCCTGCCACCACACCTGACCTTGTTTATACTCCCTGTGGTCTCCCATCTCTTGAGGGTTAGGTGCATCATCTCTGATTGAACACAGACCTGGCAGTCCTCTGCTGTATATGTGTTGGAGACCTCATATGGAGCTCTCACAAAAAGGGACCTGTGCCCTCCAGAAGACCCAACAAACAGCTGAAAGAGTCAAATGAAGTTATTTGAACCCAACCAATAGACAGAAGCTGCTGACCCCTGTGGTTGAATTAGGGAAAGGCTGAAAGAAGCTGAGGAGGAGGGTGACCCAATAGGAAGACCAGCAGACTCAGTTAATATGGACCCCCGAGTTCCCTCAAACATTGGACCTCCAAAAAGGCAGCATATACCAGCTGATATGAGGCCTTTAAACCTCTTTTAAAAATATTTTCAGTAGCTTACAAACTAGTGGAGTTTCATGAAGCTTCAGCATGTATCGTTAATTTGTTTAACATACCACATTTTCTCCTGTCCTCCACGCTTACCATTATTTCTACTTAAACTTTTGGTTTCAAATATTTTCCATTATTCTTTTATATCACATGTGATTGCTAATTGTGTCTTTTATTTGAGTTGTTAGATCATAGATTCCCTCTCCCCTAAATATGTCACACCATGGCCCATTTCTATTTTTCTGGATTCTACTTGTATTCCAGGTTAAATTCACAAAGTAAAGAAAAGGCTTTAATCTAATATAGTAATATATAAAAAAGAAAAATAGCATTTGTCATTTTGTGCCTAGATGACTCCCACTCAGTATAATATCTTTTAAAACCATTCATTTATCTACAGTCCTTGTTGTTTTACTTTTATTTACATCTGAGTAATATTTCATTGTGTGTGTATGTATGTATGTGTGTGTGTATGTATATATATATATATATATATATATATATATATATATATATATCAATTTTCACTCCATTCATCAGTTGATAGGCATCTATGTTTATTCAACTTCCTAGCAATTGTGAAAAAAGAAGGAAAATCAATTTGGATTGCAGTTATCTCTGTATAAGTTATAAAGTCCTTTGAATATATGCCCAGAATGGTATTAAATATATTTATTTCTAGTTTTCTGAGAAAACTCCAGACTGATTTTCAAAGGGGACACACCACTTTAAACTCCTATCAACAATGTATAAGGGTTCCTCTTCCCCACATCTATGCCAGCAACTCTTACCATTTGTACAATTCTAATGATGGCCATTTTCTCTTGGGTTAAATGGAATCTTAGAGTAATTTTAATCCTGCATTTCCCATAGCTCAGAATATGGCACGCTTTTTCAATAATCCATTAAAAATTTGTATTTCTTTTTTTGAGAAATTTCTCCTCAGTTCCCTATTCTTTACAAACAAACGTGCTATGCACAATCCCCTGTGGCCCTTTACTTTGATTCACCACCTCTTTTTGCAGAGTTCCCTGAGCCTCAAAGGGAGGGACTTAATAGAAATATCTTATAGGGCTAAGTGTTCCAACATCTCTTTTCTTTCTGCATATTTTCTGGCTGTTGGTCTCTGTACTTAACTCTCGTGTGCTGCAGGAAGAAGCTTCTCTGATGATGAATGAGGAAGGCACTGGTCTGTGATTATAGCAGAATGATGTTAGGAGAAATTTTATTGCTGTATTCTTTAGCAGAACACTAGTATTTGGTTTTTTCCTAGATCACTGGTCTTAGTTTTTAGCCACCCTAGCAGCATTAGGTATGGATTGAATCTCATGGAGTGGGCCTTAAATCAAAGCAGATATTGGTTGGTAGTTACCACAAGCTTTATGACATTGTTATACCCAGTGTATCTTGCAAACAGGTCACCATTATAGACTGAAGTGTTTGTAGCTGGGTTGGTGTTTACCTTTCTCCTGTGGTAGCAAGCAGAGTTACTTCCAGCACCATAATATTAGACCATAGGTGTGAAGGCTCTAGCTAGGCACCAGCTCAACTTCTCCATACTCAATAGAGTCACGTATGTGTTGTCTTCAGCAATAGGGCCTTACCATTCTTTTGTGGAAAACAATCATAAATCCTTGGCAATAGTCTGAGTTGTTTGAGGTTTCTAAAGGGACTTCTTTGGCTAACAGCTCTATTAGATGTAACCATTTCCTGGTACTGGAAGCTTAATGTGATGATGAGGTGTCCAATTGTGCTCTGTTTCTCTCATTATTTGGCAATTTCATATAGATTTTCTTCATTTATGCCTATGTTTTAGGAAGCTTCAACTGTATTAAGTATTCATATGAACCCTCAAATGGCCCCCAGTTTAGTGGTTTCTCCCTGCATTCTCTTCTTTTTTCTTTCTTCCCTTCCATCCTTGTTTGTTCCTTCTGTAACAGCCATACTTTCACCTTGAGAATTCATAACTATTCTATTTTTCCTTCCTAGGTAAATGAGTACCTACACCCAAGCCTTTATTCTGTATTAACCTCTGTAGTAATATAGATTATCTCTTGCTTGTCAATGATTTTAACAGCTAACATCCATTATAAGTGAATATATAATATATTTGTCTTTCTGGGTCTGGGTTACCTCACTCAGGATAATATTTTCTGGTTGCACCCATTGACCTGCCTATTTATAGATACTATTTTTTATATTTTTTCTATTATAATTTGTTTATTTATTCACTTACATCATGATCACTGTACCACCTCCAGGTGCCCCCTCATAGAATTGCTTGCCCATGCCATCCACTTGTCTTATGAGAGGGTGAATGCCAACCAGATAACACCCTACCCTGACATATCAAGTCCCTGTAGGACTAGGATCATTCTGTCCCACTGAGGCCAGACAAGGCAGCCCAGTTAGAAAAACATATTCCACAGACAGGCTTTAAGGAGAGCCCCAGATCCAGTTGTTGAGGACCCACCTGTAAACTGAATTGCACAGTACACACACACACACACACACACACACACACACACACACACACACGCAGGGGCCCCATGTCCAGCCCTTGTAGTCTCTCTGATTAGTAGTTCAGTCTCTGAGAGCCACCAAGGCTCTAGGTTAGTTGAGTTTGTTGGTCTTCTTATAGAGTTCCAATTTCCTTCAGGGCCTTCCCCCAACTCTTCCATAATATTCTGCAAACTCTGTCCAATGTTTGATTGTGGGTCTCTACATCTGTTTCAGTCAACTGCTGAGTGGAGCCTCTCAGAGGACAGTTAGCTAGGCTCCTGTCTGCAAACACAACAGAGATGCTTTCATTTTCATTTAATTCTAGAGAGTCTTTAATTTTCTTCCTTATTTCTTCCTTGACCCAGAGATCATTGAGTAAAGAGCTGTTCAGCTTCCATGAGACTTTAGCCTTTCTTGTGTTTCTGTTATGGTTGAAGTCCAGCTTTAATCCATGATGGTCTGAGAGAATGCAAGCCAGTATTTCAATCTTCTTCTATCTGTTGAGGCCTGTTTTGTGACCAATTATATGGTCAGTTTTGGAGAAGGTACCGTGAGGTGCTGAGATAAAGGTATATTAGTCTTTTAGGGTGAAATGTTCTATAGATATCTGTTAAATCCATTTGGTTCATAACTTCTATTAGTTTCACTGTGTCTCTGTTTAGTTTCTGTTTCCATGATCCCTCCATTGGTGAGACTGGGGTGTTGAAGTTTCCCACTCTTATAATGTGAGTTTCAATGTGTGCTTTGAACTTTAGTAAAGTTTCTTTTAAGAATGTGGATGCCCTTGCATTTGTGGCATGTATTTTCAGAGTTGAGACTTCATTTTGGTGGATTTTTCCTTTGATGAGTATGAAGTGTCCTTCACCTTCTTTTTTGATTAATTTTGGTTGAAAGTCTACTTTATTTTGCTTTTGCTTTTTGTCCTTCCCCTTCTTTAAATTTTTTTCCAGCCCTTTTCTCTGAGGTAATGTCTATCTTATTGCTGAGGTGTGTTCCTTGTATGCAGCACAATGAGGGATCCTGTTTCTGCATCAATTCTGTTAGCCTGTCTTTTTATTGGGGAATTGAGTCCATTGATGTTGAGAGATATTAATGATCAGTGATTGTTAATTCTTGTTATCTTGATGTTGATGGTGTGTGTGTGTGTGTGTGTGTGTGTGTGTGTGTGTGTGTGTACGTGTGCTTTTGGTTTTGCTGGTATAGTATTGCTTATTTCCTGTTATTTCTTGGGGGTAGTTATTCCCCTTGGGTTGAATTTTGCCTTATAATATTTTCTCTAGGGCTGGATTTGTGAATAGAGATTGTTTGAATTTGGATTTGTCTTGAAGGATCTTGTTTCTTCCATCTATGGTGATACAGAATTTGCTGGGTATAGTTGCCTACGATGGCATCTGGTTTTCAGAGGTTGCAAGATATCTGTCCAGGCCTTTCTGCATTTAGAGTCTCTATTGAGAAGCCCAGTATTTCTGATATGTCTGCCTTTGTATGTAACTTGACCTTTTTCCCTTCCTACTTCTAGTATTCTTTCTTTGTTCTGTAGATTTTGTGTTTTGATTATTATGTGCCAGGGGAATTTTCTTTTCTGATCCAGTCTAGTTAATACTTTATAATCTTCTTGTATGTTTATAGTCACATCTTCTTTAGATTGGGAAATTTTTGTTCTTTGATTTTGTTGAGAAGATTTTCTGGTTCTTGGAGCTGAGACTTTTTACCTTCCTCTAGTCCTATTATTCTTAGGTTAGGTCTTTTCATGGTATCCCAGATTTTCTGGATGTTTTGAATCAGGAAATTTATAGATTAAAATTTTTCTTTCACAGATGTATCCATTTCTTCTATTGTATCCTCTATGTCTTGGATTCTGTCTTCTCTTGTATTCGTTTGATGATACTTGTATCTGTTGTTCCCTTTCTCTTCCCTATGTTTTCCATCTCCAGGATTCCCTCTGTTTGTATTTTCTTTATTGTTTATATTTCCATTTTCAGGTATGGAACAGTTTTATGCCTCCACCTTTTTAATTGTATTTTCATGTATTTTTGAGAGATTTTTTCCTCTTTAAAGGCTACCTGTTTATTTTCCTGTATATCTTTTTTTAATTATCTTTAATCTTTTTACAATCCAGTCTTTATCTCTGACCTTGTCCACCCTCTGACAGTTCTTCATCCGATTCCTCCTCCCCTAACCCCAATGCAGCCCCTACCCCACCCCACCTGGCCTCCCCATCCCTGGGGCCTCAATTTAAGTTAAGGGCCTTAAGTTAAGACAGGGTTAAGTATATCTTCTCTCACTGAGGCCAGACCAAGCAGTTCTCTGCTCTATATGTGTCAGGGCCCTTGAACTAGCTAGTATATGCTGCCTGGTTGGTGGCTCAGATCTCAGGGGTCCAGGTTAGTTGCTAGTACTGGTCTTCCTATAGGGTCATCCTCCTTCTCAGCTTCTTCCAGCCATTCCCTAATTAAACCACAGGGGTTCCAGACTTCAGTTCATTGATTGGGTGTAAATACCTGCATTTGACTCATTCAGATGGTTGTTGGGCCTCTAGGAGGGCAGCCATGCTAGGCTCCTATCTGTAAGCACATCATACCATCAGTAATCAGGCCTTGGAGGCTCCCCTGCCTCCCTCCAAGCTGGATCCTACTATGGGCCTACCAAGGAGGTCACTGGACCTCCTTTCCCTCAGTCTCTTCTCCATTTTTGTCCCTGTAGTTCTTTTAGACAGGAACACTTCTGGGTCAGAGTTTTTAACTGTGGGATGGCAATCCTATTTTTTCACTTGATGCCTTGTCTTTTTACTGGAGGTAGACTCTACTAGTTCCCTCTCCCCACTATTAGGCGTTTCATCTGAGGCCCATATCTTTGAGTCCTGAGAGTCTGTCACATCCCATGTCTCTGGTACATTCTTGAGGGTTCCCCCTCACCTCCTACCTCTGAGGTTTCCTGTTTCCATTCATTCTTCTGACCCTCAGGGCTTCACTCCTGTTCCCGTCCATACCTGATCATGTTCACCTTTTCCCTTCCCTGTCTCCTCTCCCTCCCTGGTCCCCTCCCTCCCTCTGCCCCCCATCCTGTGATTGCTTTCTTCTCCCTCCCAAGTGGGATTGAGACATCCTCACTTGGGCCCTTAGGTTTGTTAACCTTCTTGAGTTCTGTGGATTGTATACTGGGTATTCTGTACATTTTTGGCTGAAATACATTTTAAGAGCCAAGAAATGAACAACTCTCATTTTTTAGCATCTTCATGACTTTTTTGTTAATTCAGAAGTTAATAGGATGATTGGAAATGAAAGAACAACTTTTAAATTTATTGCAGGTATCCACTTTTTAAATTTTGAAAGGTTGCATTGCATTTTGGTTTTAACTAGCAATAAGACATATGCAAATAACTAAATACTTTTTAAAATAACTATTTTTTATACCAAGGACCATATTAAAATTTTAGGTGATACCCTTTATATAGTTTTGAAAGTATGAAACCTTAAGAAACCATTTAGTTACCTTAGAATACAGTCACCATTAATAATGATAATAATAATAATATAAAAACAAAGCAAAATAGGACAGAAAATAATGAGAAAGCTGATGAAAACATAAGAGATATACACAAAGGCTGAGATACACACATTTGCATGCACCAAAATTTCATAAAACCCAAATCAGAAATCATAATATATAATCAAAAAATCTATAAGGTGAAAAAAACTCCTCCCCAAATACCATTGAGTTCATTTTATCATGACTATCTACTGCTGGATATGGAGTCTACCCTTAAAACACAGCAACATTTTTGATCACGTAGTATCAAAATTACAAAACAGTATAAAACGAAGTATTGGAGCAGATTGTTCTTGGTCTGCTTAGAAAACTACATTTTGTAGTAGTTCATTTTAATGTTCTGTAGAGCCATTTTAATGTTCTGTAGAGCCTTTGTGGACCTATGTAATGTGGAATTTATTGTGTTCAAGTTCACTCTTTAATAACGATTCTGTCTTGTTCCATTCAGTGCACAAAATTCACCATTAAATATTAGCATTATATTTCTTTTTCCTGTTAATTCTGTCTGTGCTTTGAAATGCTATTTTATATAAAATGTATATGTGTAAATACACATACACATATACATAGCTGTATCTCTTGGTGAGTTGATACCTTTGTGATTCTATGACCTTCTTTATCTTCAGTTTTCCCTTAAAAATACTCATTTTTGCTTTTGAGTATTTCTGATTTATTTGGGTTAGTATTTTAATGTATTTTTATTTATCATGTCTTCAACTACAATGTACATGAAAACTGAAATAGGAATCTTGTAAATGTGTGCAAGATGCTACTCAACATCTTTTGTTGAGTTCTTTTTTAAGTTTAAACCAATAGATAATAAAGGAGGAGTCAGGATTGACATTTTCTTTTGTGTGTGTGTGTGTGTGTGTGTGTGTGTGTGTGTGTGTGTGTGTGTAAATACAGATAGGTTATCTTTTATTTGAAATCCTGGGTAGAATAAAAAGAATAGAAATATGTACATGCAAATTCAAACTAATTACCATCTTAATTAATGTAGAAATATCAGAGATTATTTGACTTTAAAATGCTCAACATAGCAGAAGAAATTACTATCTCACAGTAATTAAAATATATAGGAAACCTTAGACAAAGGAAGAAGAAAAAGTTTACTCCTACAAATACTTTCAGGAAACATCCTTTGGACCCTAAAAGATATTAACTTTTCTGACTATTTGGTTTTGCCCAGTGCAGTCTCTCTATTTACTAGGCTGTGGGGTTTGTGGTAACTTTACTGATTTCACTTGAGTAACACTCACAATTAGGCAAGTCCAGGGATCTTTATGACACATTGTCATGCTCTGATTTCCCTAAGCAAAAGGGCCATTTTCTCTGTGGTGCTAGTATCATGGTACATTCCTTTCTTCTTTTCCTATGTTACTATCTTCCTTTGTGTTCAGTTTCTTCCCTATTTCTCCCCAACCTGTGTGTATGTGTGTGAATGTGAAGTGCTATAATATCATTCTTCTGTGTATCACATATATGATACACCTTATTTGAGGTTACCATTAGGCTTAAGTAAAACAGTTCTTACTTATAAAATCCATCTTAAGTTGAATAAAAGCTTAACTTCAGTTGCATATGAGTCACATTTCCTCTTACTCATACACTTGGGTATTGAAGTTACTTTACATATTTAATATTATAATTTAGAATTTTATAATCATTATTTTAAATACTCTTTTTTTCTTTTTATTTATTTATTTTTATTTTTTATTGGATATTTTATTTACATTTCAGACGCCATCCTCTTTCCCCTTTTCCCCTCCCTAGAAAACCCCTATCCCGTGCCCCCTTTTCCATTTTGCTTTTATACAATTTTTTAAAAATGTTAATCAAAGGCTTTATAATTATGGTAATGCTCAATCAGAAGTGTAACCCAATACCCAACCTAGATATGTAAACTATCTTTGACTGGTGGAGACACGTGAACATCTGCCTCCATGCCCCCTCTCTCTTTCTCTCTCTTTCTCTCATCACCTAGTTTTTCCTCTACTTCATCTTTTCCTCTCCTTACTCCATCTTTTCCTCTTGGTGCTCCTTCCCCCTTAGCTCCTCCTACATATCACCCTTCCTGTTTAAATAAAACTTTTCTCTCAAAATACAATTAGAGCATAATTATTCCTATTTGTACCAGTGAGGTACAAGATAGTCTTAATACCCAGTCCATCATTTTGTTGACTAAACAGAACCTCTGTCGTCTCTCCTAACTAGAACACTTAGTTTTGAACCTGGCTTTTTTCTTGGCTTTAGAATGAATGTCAGCTGAAAACCATCCACTCAGATCTTTTCTCTCAAAGTAAATAGCCAGGATTGGCTATGAGACTATAGGTCTTCAACCCCGTCAGAAATCCAGAATGACTGAGTTAACTGAAGTTATGGGAAGCACTAAGCATAGCTTCTAAAACTTAGCCAATTTATAGAGACCGCTGAACACCTGGACAGCTCCTATACTACTGAATATTGGAGCATCAAATCTTCAGCCTTTTGGCCCAAACTCATCTGACAGACCTTAGTGCTGCAGAATTATTAAGGGCAGATTACTCTGTCTAGGCAGATATAATTCTGCAAGTGTGTCCTTTTCTGGACAGTTATTTGTCTGTAGATGGAGAGAGGCAATTCTTGCCTAGTGGCTGTCTCTGCACAACTGGAGTAATTCCAAGGATGCTCAATTTCTTCTTAGAATCCAAGACAGGAAGCTGTCAGGAGCAGACAGGCAGTATGGAGATCCCAGAGTGCACCTTTAAATACTCTTAAAGGTTTGAATTTTTAATACTGGGATTAAAAGTCATTTACTCAACACAGATATACTATTACAAATGCTGTATTAGTTCATATATTTACTCTTGCTAGTACGTTTATAATTTTATGCTTTCATAGTTAACATTTTTATTTCAATTTGAAAAATGTTTTTTATTCTTTACTATAAGGCAAGCTTTTGTTTGCCAGACAAAGTGTTTCTCTTTATTTACTTTTTAAAACAGTTTTGCATGACACAGTACCCTTTGTGAGCAGGTTTTATTACTTCCAATATTTTGAATATATCAGTTGATTATTTTTTGGCTTGAACCTTCTGTTGAGAATTCTGCTACCAATGATTACCCTACACATCATAAATGATTTCCTTACTGTTTTAAAATTTCTTTTATCTGCTATTTTGATTATGTATCTTTGTATGGATTTTGTTGGACTTATATTTGGTTGATATAACTTTATTTCATTTTATTTTATAGTTTATATTAGGTTTGTATGACTTCATAGAACACTTTCTAGATTTGGGGATTTTTTAATCCATATTTGTTCAAATAATTTTTTCTTGATTTCTCTTTATCCTCTTTTATTGGATATTTTATTTATTTACATTTCAAATATTTTCTCCTTTCTCGGTCACCCCCCTGGAAACCTACTATCCCATCCCCCCTTTCCCTGCTTCTATGAGGGTGTATCCCGCACATACCCTTCCACTCCTGCCTCCTCACCCTTGCATTCCCTTACACTGGGGCATCAAGCCTTCACAGGACCAATGTCCTTTCCTCTCATTGATGTCTCACAAGGTCATCCTCTGTTACATATGCATGGGTCCCTTCATGTGTATTCCTTGGTTGGTAGTTTAAGTCCCTGGGAGCTCTGGGGGTTCTGGTTGGTTGCTATTGTTGTTGGGTTTCTGAAAATGTGTATTCTTGTCTTATACCTTCCTTATAATTTCATCACTCTTTTTTTCTTTTTTTTTGCCCCCAAGTAGAAAATTTCCAATTACCTATATTCAAATTATTTGATTTTTCTTCTTCATGATTAGTTTGCTACTGAACTACTTTAGTCAAGTTGTTGTTTAATTATTGTATTACTTAGCTCCTTTTTTTCTACTTGATACATTTAACATGTTATCTTTGAAACTCACTTTGTTGATGGCTTTTTTCCTAATACTGCTGATCATGCTTATGACTAATATTTTGATTTGTGTTTTAAGTAAATCATATATCTCAATTTTATTAGAATCAATTTCTGGATGTGTGTCCAGTTCTTTTATTTATTATGAACACATTTCTCTATTTTATTGTTCTTGACTTTTCATACTAACATCAGCACATTAAAAAATAGTCACCTCTCCAAAATTTTATACAAATGGCATATTCAAGAGAATATTTAAACTAAATAGCCTGCTTTAACCCATAGTTACCCACAGACACCTATAATATACTATTACTCACCAAGAGACTAACTCCTCATACATTAAGATTCATTTTCCTGGAGTAGTATGAAATCATTTGCTATAAAAGCCTAACAATGTAAGTTCCTACCCCGAGAACCCAGTAAAAGCCACAAATAGGAATACTTATCTCTAATCCCACTACTCTCAAAAGAAAGCAGGCAGAGAGAATAAAGTCACCAGAGAGTGGAATGTAAGTTTAACTTTCATATACAGTAGTGAATATATAGAGAGAGACACTGTTTCCAACAAGGTGTAGCATGTGCCCCCACTCATACAAATAAATAAATGCATGGATGTGGGTACACATACATGTGTGCTTCATTTTCATGCAAAATAAGATTTTTATTTTTTATTAACTATAGTATTTGTTTACATTTGAAATATTCCCCTTTCTGGTCTCCTCTTCACGAACCTCCACCTCATCCCCTTCCTTTTTTCCTCTAAGAGGGTAATCTACTACCCACTCCTACCTCACCCCTCTAGCATCCCCCTTCTCTGGGGCAACCAGCTTCTACAGAACCAAGCACTTGCCCTCCCATTGATGCCAGGTGATGCAATCCTCTGCTACATATGTAGCAGGAGCCATGGACCAGCTCATGTATACACTTTGATTGGTGGTTTAGTCCCTGGGAGCTCTTAGGGGTCTGGTTAGTTGATACTGTTGGTCTTCCTATGAGGTTGCCATCCCCTTCAGCTCCTCAGTCCTTCCCCTTACTCCTCCATTGGGGTTCCCAGGTTTAGTCTAATAGTTGTCTGTATCTGCATCTGTCTTAGATACTGGTGGAGCCTCTCAGAGCACAGCCACACCAGACTCCTGTCTGCAAGCACATCTTTGTATCTGCAATAGTGTCAGGGTTTGGTTTCTGTGAATGAGATGCATCCCAAGGTGGGGCTGTCTCTGTATTGCCTTATGATCAGTATCTGTTTCATTTTTGTCCTTGAGTTTCCTTTAAACAGGAACAATTGTTGGTTAAAATTTTTGAGATGGGTGGGTGACCCCATCCCTCAACTATGGGCCATGTCTATCTACTGGAGGTGATTTCTTTATGTTCTCTCTCTACTTTGTTGGGCATTTCAGCTAAGGTCATCTCCATTGGGTCCTGGGAACCTCTCCCATCCCTGGAACTTTCTAGTGGTTCCTTGTTCCCTGCCACCCCCAGTGCTACATATTAATATTCATTCTCCTGGCCCTCTGGACTTCTCTCCTCTGTCTTCCCATACCTGATCCTGCCCTTCCTTTTTTTCCCCACTCCTCTCCATTTTCACCCAGGTCCTTCCCTCCCTCTACCTCCTGTGATTATTTTGTTTCCTCTTCTAAGTGGGACTCAAGCATATATACTTTGGCCTTCCTTCTTGTTAAGCTTCAAATGGTCTGTCAGTTGTATCATGGATTTGATTTTTTTCTTTTATATTTGTTTGTTTGTTTGTTTGTTTGTTTGTTTGTTTATACTCCAGACTTTAATCCCCTCCTGGTCCACCCTCTAACTCTTCCACATCCCATACCTCCTCCTTGGCCCTGTCTCCATGAGAATGTACCCATCAGCCACCAGCCACCACCCATCCTACCATACCTCTAAACTCTTTGGGGCCTACAGTCTCTTGAGGGCTAGGTGCATCTTCTCTGACTGAACCCAGGCCAGGCAGTTCTCTGCTGTATTTGTGTTGGGGGCCTCACATCAGCTGATATATGCTGCCTGGTTGGTGGTAAAGTGTTTGAGAAATCTTGGGGGTCCAGGTTAGTTGAAACTGCTGGTCCTCTTACAGGGTCTCCAACTTCAGCTTCTCCCAGATTTTCCCTAATTTGACCACAGGAGCAAGCAGCTTCTGTCCACTGCTTGGGTACAAATATCTGCATGTGATTCTTTCAGCTGCTTGTTGGGTCTTCCGGAGGGGAGTCATGATATGTCCCTTTTGTGAGCACTCCACAGCCTCAGTAATAGTGTCAGGCCTTGGGGCCTCCCCTTGATCTGGATCCCACTTTGGGCCTGTCACTGGACTTTTTTTTCCTCAGGTTCCTCCCTGTTTCCATCTCTGCACTTTTGTCAAATAAGAACAATTATGGATCAGAGATTTGACTGTGGGATGGTAAGCCCATCCCTCACTTGATGCCCTGTCTTTCTGCTGGAGGTGGGCTCTATAAGTTCCCTCTCCCCACTGTAAGACATTTTATCTAAGGTCCCTCCCTTTGAGTCCTGAGAGTCTCTCACCTCCCAGGTCTCTGGTGCATTCTGGGGGTCCCCCCAACCTCATACCTCGCAAGTTTGCTTGTTTCCATTCTTTCTGCTGTCCATCAGAGCTTCACTTCTTTTTTCTCACCCAATACCAGATCAGGTTCCCCTCTTCCTCTCTCCCCTGTCCACTTTCCCTCCCTCCCTATCTCCTTATGATTGCTTTCTTCTCCCTCCCAAATGAGACTGAGGCATCCTTAATTGGGCCCTTTAGCTCATTGACCTTTTTGAGTTCTGTGGTTTGTATCTTGGGTATTCTGTACATTTTTGGTTAATAAACACTTATTAGTGAGTACATACCATGCATGGTCTTTTGTGTCTCAGTTACCTCACTCAGAATAATATTTTTAGTTCCATTCATTTGCCTGCAAAACTCAGGATGTCTTCTTAATAGCTGAGTAGTATTCCATTGTGTAAAGGAGCCACATATTCTGTATCCATTCTTCTGTTGTGGGAAATATGGGTTGTTTCTAGCTTCTGGCTATCACAAACAAGGCCACTGTGAACATAGTGGAACATGTGCCTCTGTGGCATGGTGAGGTGTATTGTGGATTTGTAAAGTCATAGTTTTATATTTCTCACATTGTCTGTGAATTCCTATATAATGATTTCTTTTGTAAAGAATAAACTCTATCAACCTAAGAGAGTGACTATCTGAAGTAAATGACCATGTTTAATTTGTATATTGAAAAGATGAAAATGACATTTAATTAAGCAGAAAATTTAGGGTCATTGCTTCTCCTTGAAAAGCCAAAAAACAAAAAAACAAAACCAAAATTCACCATAATACTTTGATGGAAATTATATTTTGTTTGCATGGATTTCTATTGTAATGTGAACATTAAGACTAATTTTACTTTGCCTACTTTTGTTCATACTATATTCTTTTCTCTTAGTTTCTAGAATTCAGCTAACAAGATACAAGAGTGAAGACAAAAATGTGAGATTCAAAGAGGCATCTTCAAGTCTCAGTGACAAGCAACTCTCACAAGAAAAGTTAAAGAAAAAGCACAGCTATAGCTTTTCTCCAGAGTCTCACACATTCACAGATGAAAAGCATCACAAAAAAGCTAGCCGGAAAATATCTGTCTATAAGCGCCATTGCAAGAGGTATTCCCATAGTTGTGAAAGTTTGAAGTATCAAATCAGTCCAATTCCTCTAAGTTTGGAGACTTGCACCTCTAACGTATCATCATTTGTTGGCAGCCCAACTTCTAAAAGTTCTAAGTCTGTCACAAGAAAGAAGACTCGAAGAAGTATTACATATTCTCCGGAACTGGGAGCTCAAAAATGTACTAGATGTTTTATGGAAATCAGTAACTCTTCTTTTCATAAATGCCCCACAAATTCTGATGATTCTGACTCCGACTCTCCATTACATGGCCAGATTTCCTCATATTCTAAATATTCTCTGCATTCTAAAAGTATCAGACACTTCAAGACTTCTCGAAATCTCCCTTTATCTCGATCCCTGGATCCTCAGCATCCTGTGGTCAGCCGCTGCTCTCTGCACAGGGAAGATTCTAAATATTCTATAGATTCCACCTCTTATTTACATTGTGAAAGTTGTTCATCTCTCCAAAACCTTAAGGGCTCTTCTGTTTCACATACCGTTTCAAAGAACACTAAGGAAATCATGGGCCACCTAAAGTCAGCACCTGTAATATTGTCTCAAAGTGAAAGCAAGTTTAACCTTACTGGCCAACCTCAAAATAAGGATACTCCTGAAGACAGTGATATATTTATCAGTGCTAGAAATATCAAAGCTGAGGCTAATGTTGAAGATAAGTATCTTTACAAAGATGATACAGACCATGAAGATGAGACAAATACTGAAGATGAAACAGATGGTGAAGATGAAACAGACACTGAAGATGAAGATGATACCAAAGATAAGAAAGATCCTAAAGACAAATCTGACCCTGATGGCAATGATCCCAAAGATGGCAACTCTGAAAATAATTCTGATAACAACAATGGGTCTCATCCTAGTGGTTCTTCTGAACCTACTGGTGGACCTGATTCCAGCAATGATGGTGACTCTAAAAATGTAACTGATCACAAGAGTGAATCTCACCCTGCCATTGATAATGCTACCAACAGTGATGTTAACTTGAAATATAACACTGATGAGATATGTATCAACAATTTAGACAATGCTTCAGATCTGGCAGAATGTTTCAATCACCACAATAATGCTGACTTCAAGGGTAGCACAAACCCAGCCTCTGAAAACAAAACTAGAACTGTACTGGACTATATTTCTGGTTCCGACAATGTGGATACTGACCCTAGAAATAATATCAAAAAAGGAAATATTGTTCATACTGAGACTATTAGATTGCTTTCCAAAAGTCATCAAAATGTCATTAAAAATGAGAGTGACCCAAGCAGCAATCAAAGCCCTCAAAACAGCTATGGCCGCCCAAAAAATCCTGACTCTAACTCTAATATCAATCCCAGTAATGCTACTAACAATATTGCTAACCCTGACTATGGCACAAAACCCACTAACACTACTATTTACAAACAGACTGTTGCCCTAAAATGTTATTCAGACATTAATGATGTCACAGGGTTTACATACAATGTAAGGTCAAGTTTTGTAGTCAACTCAAACTATTTTGACACAAAGAAATATGCTGCTATACCCAGCTTTGCACTTACTACTATTGATGCCATTGATACTCATAATGTTACCACCTGTACTAGTGCTATTAGCTCTCAGTTTACTGCTGTAAAAATCTCTGCCCTAGGCACTAAACATTTCCCTAGATTTAGTCATTTCAGGAGTTTCTATGTTATCATAAACCCAAATTATAATGCTAAAAGTATTCATACTGCTAATAATAATTTTACTATTATCAGCAATATTAACAATCTGCCTGCCACTGAATTAGAAATAAATTCCATATTATCTGTTTTTAAAACCATTTATGTAAATATCTCAAATTTTATTGCTGGCACAAACTATTCTGATTTTTTGATAACCTCAGAATTTTATGAACCCCTTGAGCTTGGTAGAGCTTACAAAATTTTTGATAACAAAAATATTGGTGCTCCATCCCAAGATTCTACTGAATACATGGACTCTGATAATTCTTTGTGTGCCACTGGGTCCATGGATACCCTTGATGCCAAAGAATCTGGCTTTTTAAAAGAATTTTCTAGGATCCAGAATACAATTGGCATCAAGGATCCTTCTTCCCCTTTCAAGGTTCTTTCCAATCAAAATATTCCACTCCCTAGTTTCGATTTTATAGTGGAAGCTGAACTACCAGATATTGTGAAGTTTTCTATATCATCAGGTGCTGTGAATCAATTATTTAAGGTAAGTTTACTTAAATATACATTTCAAATTCATTGTCCATTTCCTTTAAGTTTACTGCTAGTGTATTAAACATAGTTTGAAATTATTTTATTTATTTGGATACGTAAACTATGGAATCAAGAAGATAAGTTATCCAGTATTACTTATTTGACAACTGGTTGTCAGGAGTATAATTTTCAGTAGGAAATATCCGTCTTCTATATATTTGGTGAATAGAAAAATAGCAATGACTAGCTGTAATAGACATTTATACTGCTCTGCTTTCTTAACAATGTTTGAATCGTTCATAAATATAAACCTAGTCACAGGAAAGCTAGTAAACATTTTACACATATGCCACATACATGTACCTTCATTTTTGTTACACTCCTTTTCAGTGATAGAGGAAATATGAATGGAGGGATGGAGGAAAGGCACAGAAGGAAGGAGGACAAAAAAGAATGATCTAAATTCATCTTAAGTATTGTGAATAAAACCATTTAACCAAAATCAACTTAGAAAACACTCATGTTTTAAAAATGGGTATCTGAAGTAGCTACGGCATTCTAAACTCTGAATTATTTTGAAATAAATTGCACTTGAATTATTTTGATGACATATGAGAAAGCAAAGTTTCCCACCAGTAGCTTTTTTTTCCTGTTTTTTGTTTGCTTGTTTCTTTGGTTGTTTGTTTGTTTGTTTGTTTGTTTAACTCACTCTGTAGACCAGGCTGGCCTTGAACTCAGAAATCTGCCTGCCTCTGCCTCCCAAGTGCTGGGATTAAAGGCGTGCGCCACCACTGCCCAGCCACCAGTTGCTTTTTAACTTTGAATTTAAAACCTGTTTATCTTATTTTTCTTTACAATGAGTAAATTTATAATTTTATCAAATATTTCCTCTAATAGTCTGAATTACATAAACAAATTAAGATTGCTATGGTATTTGGAAACCTATTTTTGACAATTGTAAAGTATTGTTATTTTTTACAAACCTACCAAAATGTTGTCAATTGACATAATTAAATTTACATACATTGAATTTTATCCCTTTTATACATTAGACAATATAAATAAACTTAAATTTTACTTTAGTATTTGTGTATAAATGTTTTATCTCCTCTAATTTGTTTTTCATAAAATAAGTAAGTAAATATTATGATACATTTAGACTAGCACAGATTCAAATAGCCAATTAGAAGTACAAACTCATCTCCTTCATGCTTTTACTATAATAGAGAACAGTTTTATGTTTTCTTCCAAGAAACACCATCTTCCTAGAAACAGCAAGTATGGGTTTTATGTTTTTCTTATATAAAATTAAGAGGAATACTAGCTAGTTATAAGTAATAAAAAGTATCGCTGAGATAAAATCTTTAAACTCAAAAGAAGTTTTTTGTTTTAAGTTTTTCAGTTATTTCTCTCAAGTTAATCTTCATTAGTATGAAAAAAATTAAATGTTTTAATTTTTGCTATTTATGGCCAAATGAAAACATTTTTATTAAAGTTGACAAGTTTTGAGGAATGGAGTTATATTGTGTTTTATGCTTAAAATCATGGCATTTAAGAACTGTTTCCTAACTAAGGGAGACAAGACTAAATATGCCTACAACACAGACTGCATTAATATAGAAAATAAATATTTCAAGTATAAGGCCTTAATTTTTCCTAAAAAATTATAAAATTTAATTTAATTTAAAAATGACCTTTTAATGAACTATATATACAAAATAAATACTATACCTGGTAATATTTTTCTAATATTTATACCAGGAGTAAACAATTGAAATACTTGCAACCAATTATAATATTTTCATTGGAGATGGACAGATTTCACAGTAAAATGTAAATCACTGTAGAAACAATGCATTTTATGTGCTTTTTAAAACAAAATATTTTCCATAATAGTGATTGCCTTCTTTTAGACATTTGATATTTCATATTTACATGATTTATACATCTGCATTCATATTTGCCCATTGAAAACAACAATTATTTAGAGAACATGGGTGGTTTTTATTCACACAATTAACAAAACGAGAGAATCTCACATTAAAGAACTCACATTTTTCTATCAATTATAAGTAAACCAAAACAACCAACCCAGCTCCAGCATACATAGTTAAGCCACTTGCACCTTTTTATTCAATTAGTTAATAGACATTTAATATTTGAGCAATACTATAAACTTTAAAAAATGGAGACTAAGTTAAAAAACATAGCTTCTGGCCCCTGAAGAACTCATAGTATACCAATCTTCATAATAACAAGTAGACATTTGAAATAGCAGGTAAATAAAAACAAGTTTAACAGCATCTGAGTTTCCAGAGTGGCTGAAAATGCTGCCAATGTTTTTAAGTTAGTTTGAAATATATGTGTAGGTTACCATTTTGTGCTACAAGTTTTAAAATTAATTAAAGAGATCCCAATTTCCAAAGTCATCTCTTTTATGGTAATGGTTCATTTTGTCTGAAGTAGAACTAGAGCTAACTACATTACTAACTGACTAATGTCACTTAATAACTTATCTAAAAGTTAGATTATAAAAACAGAATTAATATAATTCCATATCTGATGAGATTTGAATGACTTGCAAGAACTTATTAAAACCATTCAGAGCAAGCCATTTTATATTTATAGTATATTTGAAGTACAACATGATAACATGGAACAATTCAGTACTTTCATATAGTCTATTAAAACTAGAAACATAAATATGGAATAGGCATTTTCATTAGTAAATTTCTGCACATAAGAAATGTGCTCTTTTTGTACTGAAGTTTACTTAATACCTTTAAAAATGCTTCAAAATTAATCAGTAAATATATTCTTAAATTTATGTTTTTTTTGATTAATTGAGAGATGGAACAGTTAAGCCTCTGTTTTGTGTGTGTGTGTGTGTGTGTGTGTGTGTGTGTGTGTGTGTGTGTGTGTTTGTGTGTGTGTAAAGGAAGATAGTCTGATGTGGACAAAAGTTGCAAGACTTGTACTTTAAATACTATCCATAGTATAACAAGTCCTTCCTAATCTTAAAGTCATGGAGGGATATTTATAAACCTAATTAGTGTGATTAAAAGACCTTAAAATAAATGTTAAATTTACACATAGTTCAGATAATGCAATGTCCTTCAAAAATTAGAAAGACTCCTTATTATATTTATGTAGAAATAATCAGTTTGCCTGCTCCATGCTTTTTATAAGTATGCTATATTTTCTTAGAGTGGAAGATATGTTTCTTAGAAATTTTCAGTCTGTGATACCACCACAGATATTCTGTTGAAAGATAAAGGGAACCTGCTCAAGGTCTGTTAGTTGTTCAACTTCTTTACTAAGAGCACCATCAATGTAGCAGACATTCCTGTAAAATAGCTATTTTATATATCAATTTGATATATTTTCCTATTAGTAAAGTGCTTTGATGTTATCTTAATGTTCCATTACTCATCACATAAGGATTTTAACCTTCCACAATTTTTATAGTGCTGAGTTATTGAACCAGGGCTACTCTTGTATTAGCAAGTGATTTATCATTTAACTACTACAAAAATAAGATGAGGACTTGAAAGTGTTCAGTTGAGGTATAGTATAGTAGATATAGTATATATAGATATAGTATAGTATTGAATTGGATTCTCCTCTTGATATAGTTATAGGTCTTGATTGAATGCAACTTAAGTTATATATAATATATAGCACATGATATGTTATAATATGTATTTCTAAGATATATGTATATATCCTGTATATATCATATATATACACATATATATTTTTGTATGTGTATCTGTATACACACACATACATATAAAATATATACAAGAATTCTAGAAGAAATCATGAGCAATTAAAAAAAAGAGCCCCTTCAAAAGTGTAAATCTTTTAATTGTTCTCTATATAATTTGAGAGAAAATCATTATTAGTCTTATAAACGATAAAGATACTGCTTTTAAATCTGGTATTCCATAGAGAGAGGCATGTAGGTCTCTGTAAGTTGAGCATAGCCTTGTCTGTATAGCAACTTCCAGGTAGTCTAGCTAAGGTTACAGAACAAACTGTCTCCAAAAAGAAAAATGGTTCAAATTTTGTTTTAAACTTTACTTTATATTTTTGTGATGTGTAGTTTTCTTAGTGAAATACAAACCTACACAGACATAGGTGAAGAATCCAAAGTGAACCAGATGTTTCAAGTTTCAAGTAAGGATTACCTCTGTTACTGCTCCAGTGTATAGACAAATCAATGCCCATGACCTTCCTGTAGGAAATTCATAATCATAGTTTCCCAGATTATTCAGCATTTCTCATTCACCTCTATCTTTATTTTAGTACCACAGCTACATTTTTCATCTAATAAATTGTATACTTCCATTAGAAACTTAACATATAAATAAAATATATAGCCATAGAATAAAAACTTGATTTATATTCCCTGAAATGACAATTTCTAGATAATTATATGAGGTTCTCAACTGGGAGAAATGACTAAAATTTTAATTGTGAGTGTTTTATGCAAAGCTTCAGAACAATTCAATATATACCTCCTTCAAAATATTCTCTAGTACAAATTATAAATAGTATATGACATTAGATAACAAAATGTTAAGAAATCAATGATGAAATGAGAAGATATATAAAATTTGGGATTATTCAAGCACTTCTAACTACTTAAAATGGTAAATATTTGTATTACTACTATCCCCATTTTTTAAATGAAGAATTCAAAACATAGTATAGTTAAGTAATATTTCCATGATTAAAAAAGATATAAAATTAAAGAGCCTATAATTAAGCATATAAAGTTAATTTATATATTAGATGTAATATAATATTGTAACAATCAAATGTGGTAAGCAGAAAATTAACCTACTATAGTATATACGTAGGTTATGAGATAAAAAATCACTGTGGCCCATTTTAGTATTTTAAGAAATAGTATTATCCTTATTATTGTGAGGTAATCATAGCAATTTCTTGGGTACGGATTTGAACCTTTCAAGGGTTGTGATATCCAAATTTTTCTATTAAATAAACTAAAGTATTTTAAGGAAATATATTTTATTTTATTATCACTTATAACTCCCTAGTTTCTTTTTATCCTGTTGTTGCAGCTCAGACTCCAAACAGGTAGCAGACAAAATGTTGACCTTTGATTAATGAAAAGAATACCTTGAGATGGAAAAGACAAAAGCACAACCAAGAAGGTTCTGAGGATATGAACAAATAACTTCAAAAGAGCTACAATGTTCCCTGAACAATGTTTATTTTATGTTTATTCTTAGATATTCACCTCATTATATGTCCATGCTTTTACTGTCTATTGTGGCCACAAATACTTCAAAGTACCATGTGACAATTACCCCATCCATATTATTTTTATGTGTCAGAGTATGGAATTAGGAAGAGGATACACTATAGTCCTTTTCTACACAGCATACAAAATTAAATTTTCCTACTATGTATTCATAATGTAGGTATGCTTTCCAAATGAATTCTTCCTTATATTTTCTGTATTCTAAAGAAGGCTTTAACAATTTTTAAAAAATTAAGATGTATAATTTTTTCAGTATTGTGGTGGCAATTCTAGATTTAAAAGAACCCATACTAAATATATAATTTATTGTTAATCTTTATTGTTGTTGTTACTTTTTGTGAGTGTGAAGCTCAAAATTAAAACAGTTAAGAATCATCAGTATTGTGCAGTGTTTGTTTAATTTTATCTCATTCAAGTGAAGCTATCTATGTATCATCCTGAAAGTAAAAAAAAAAAGATTGTGTAGAACTTCACAAGAAAGCTGAAAAATATCAATTGAGATGGATGAAATTTTATTTCTTTTGCAGTTAGAAGGCAGAGCTAGTTTTCTACGCATACTTAAATAAACACTTCATTTTGACTTTGTATTTCCAGGTGCACTACATACATAGACAATCAAGTCATGCTAATTTGACAAACCTTTATATAAGATACACTAAGAAACTTGTGCTCTATTCCTTACTTAAATTTAAGTGTCTTCTCCAGCTAGCTAAGTGTCCCAAGTTTTTCTGTTCCTTGCTTTGTATGTACATATATGTGTATGTATGTGTGTCTGAGTATGTGTCTATGTGTATATACACACACCATGTTCTTTATCAACATAAAACTTTCCTCAACTTAAAACTTAGTTCTTCATAAGCCTCATATAAACAATATTGAATGACTATTCAGTCAGGTCATCCAATTTAGATGTTAATAAATTTGAGGAATCACCAATAGTTTAATATGTATAGAGTTCATGGCGTAGATGAGGTAGTGATAGTAACCACACATTGGAAACAGATGCAAGAACCTTGTTTACCATAATAGAAAAGTAAGGTCTCTCTCAGAAAACAGATAACTGTGTAGAACTGAAAGCAGGGTAACAATGTGTTCTGATTGGGCTACAAATAAAAGTGTATTGGTGTGGAGGATGGATTTGAGAGGAACCTGGGAGTGAAGTGTACTAGAAAGCTATCTATTATATATCTCCCTGCATTATTATAGACTTTAAGTCAGATGGTCTTGAAATAAGACAGTAAACAGTAAAAAGGAGAAGAAAAATATGCTTGAGATATTAAAATAAGAAAAACTTAAACTTCTAATACCAGAAGCAGGAGCTGTATCTGACTCTCTTGCCCACCTTTGGATCCCTTTGCTCTAACTGGCCTGTCTTGCCTAGCCACAATAGAATGAGCTGCTTTTAATCCTACTGCAGCTTGAAGAAACAAGTCAGGTTGATATCCATGAGAGGACTTCCTTTTTCTGAGAAAAAAGAGAGGATGAGAGGATGGCAAGTAGGTGAGGTAAGAAGGAGGGACTGAGAAGACAGGTGGGAGGGTAAGCTGCAATTGGTATATAAAATAAACACATTTGTTAATAAAACACACAAAAACAAATTTAAAAAGGAACAACTTAAAACTACTGAGTAATTGGCCACAGGAAGAAAGAAGGAAATACTTAAGAGAACTTTGTTTTCTAATGTAAGTGATATTGTGGCATGATTAACCAGAAAATAGAGAGCAAGGAGTATATGTGTTTCCTCTAGTTTTTTGTAACAAAACCACAACCTGAGTGTATGTATGTGTGTGTGTATATATATGTGTGTATATATATATATATATATATATATATATATATATATATATGTGTGTGTGTGTGTGTGTGTGTGTGTGTGTGTGTGTGTGTCTGTGTATTAAAGTTCAGTAAGTTGTTCAAAACAAGTTTTCTGAGTTACTCAACTTGATCTCCTTGAAGATACTATTCTGTAAAATAAACCAACAAAGTTGTCAATATGTAAGAAAAATATGGCTTAAAACACTAAATTCCTCTCCAGAACTCCTTTGTACTCCTTTCTAACTTGGTTTCCTGGTTTCTGAAGTTGCCCCAGGCTATATATTCACATGTGAAGATCTGGAGCTAGGTCTACAGATGAGAGAAAACATTTGATATTTCTCTTTCTGTATCTGGGTTACCTCATTTGATATATTTTCTGAAAATTTGATTCTTACTGCTGAGTACTATTCCATAGTTTATATGTACCATATTTTCCTCATCTGTTTTCCATATAAAAAACATTTACATTGATTACATTTCCTAGATATTGTGAATAGAGCAGCAATGAACATTGCTAAATAATTTTCTGTGGAGTAGGATGTTGATTCATTTGGACACTTTCCAAGAAGCATTGTAGTTGGTCATATAGTAGACGTATTCTTAGCTTTTTGAGAAATCTCCATACTGATTTGCAGAATGGCTGTACCAGTTTATACTATCAATAGTAAATGGTGACTGTTCACATGTCCTATATAGCAATTATTGTTTTGTTATACTTGGACATTCTGAGTTAAGGAGAAATCAAGCTATTATAATTTGCATTTCCCTATTGCTAAGAAAGATAAACATTTTTGAGATATGAGTCCATAGCCCATTTATTGAATAGGGTTTTTATTTTATTTTGTTTTCGGGAGTATTTTTTTAAAGTTCTTTACATATCTTGAATATTTTTCTTCTGTCAGATGTATAGCTGACAAATATTCTCCTCTTCACTCAATTGTTTCCTTAGCTGTTTAGAAGCTTTAATTTTATGAGATCCTGCTTGTCAGTGCTTAGTCTCAATTCCTAGGATATGGAGACCTTTTAGGAAGATATTTTTTCACCTGTATCTTGTATGTTATTTAGTGTTTTCTTCTAGCAGTTTCAGGTAAACATTGATGTCTTTGAGTTAGTCATTATTAAGGACAATAATATGTGTATATTTTTATTCTACATATGGACATTTAGTTTTCATAACATTTGTTGAAGATGTCTTTTCTTCAGTATATGTTTTTAGTAGTTTTGTCAAATATTAGATGGCTTTAGTGATGATTACTCTCTTTTGGATATTTAGTTTTGTTGTATTGGTCTACATGTCAGTTTTTGTGCAAGTACCATAAAGCTTTTATTACTGTAACACTGCAATATATCTTAAAATCTGGAATGGTAATGCCTCCAGTATTGTTTGTTTTATTCATGATTGTTTTGGCTATCTTGAGACTTGTGTTTCCAAATGAATATTAGAATAGTTTTTCTATTTATGTAAATAATTAGGTTGGGGATTATTTTATTGGATTGCATTGAGTCTATGAATAGTACTAAGTACAATGGTTATCTTCATAATGTTAGTTCTACCAATTTTTTAGCATGATTGATTTTGCATTTCCTACTATCTTTCTCAGTCTTTCTTCAAAGATGTAAAGTTTTCATTGTAGAGGATTTTTACTTCCTTTGTGAGGTTTATTCCTAGATAATTTCCTTTATTTGAGGATAGAATAGGTGAGAGCTAGTTCATGATCCTTTTCTCAGTGTATTTGTCATTGGTGTATCACAAAAGGTATTGAGATTGAGTTATCAACTTGACTCTGTATCTTGACAGTTTGCTGAAAAGGTCACTCATTTTTAGATATTTTCACATAAACTTTTTGACATCTCTTATGTATAATATTTTACCACCTGCAAATATGAATAGTTTGATACCTCCTGTTTGCTTCTTTGTAGCCCTTTAATTTTCGTTTCTTTCCTGATTGCTCCAGCTAGTACTTTAACCATTCTATTGAAAAATAACAGCAATAGTGAACCTCCTTGTTTTCATCCTGGTTTCACTGGAATTGCTTATAGCTTTTCTCCATTTAGGATAATGTTGGCTGTGAGTTTCTCATAAATAGACTTTACTATGTTAAACTATGTTTCCTCTAATCCTACAATCTCTAGGACATTTATTATAAAGAAATAATGGTATTTGTTAAAAGCCTTTTCTGCAACTATTGAAAGGAGTATGTGATTTTTTTTTCTTTAAGACCATCTTTGTGATTTATTACATTTAATGACTTGCATCTATTGTATCATCCTGGCATCTCTGGGATGAAGCCAACTTGGTCAAAGCATGAAATCTTTTGATATATGCCTATATTTTTCCAAGTATTTTATTGATTTTTTTTTAAATCTCTGATCATCAGAAATATTGGGCCTGTAGTCCTTGGTTTTTGTTATGTCTTTGTCTGGTTTTAGTATTAGAGTAATATGCAATTCATGGAAGATTTTTGGAAGTGGTCCTTCTATTTCTGTGTTTGTTTTAATAATTTACCCAAGAATAGCTTTAGATCTTTATAAGTCTGTTAAAATCTGCTGTGATTCCATCTAGGTCTGAGATTTTAAAAATAATTAATCCCCACTCCCAGACCAAGTTCTCAGGTCCCTCTCCCTATACTCCTCTCCTTCTCTGAGAGGAGTATAGGCTCTGCATGGTTAGGTGCATCCTCTCCCACTGCAGCCCTATGTGCCAGGGAACTCGCTCCAGCCCCTGTATGCTCTTTAGTTGGTGACTTAGTTGTTGAGAGCCATCCAAGGGTCCAGGTTAGTTGACTCTGTTGAACTTCCTATGGAGTTTCTACACTCTTCAGGGCTGACGGTCTTGACCCTATTCCTAGCTCATCATCAGCCCCCTCTCTCTTTTTCTTTCCTCTTTTTACAATAAGAAAAAGAGAGGAATGTGAACACTCCTGTGATCACTGTTTCTAAGGGCTTATCAGGATGACCAAAATATCTGAGCCAACTTTCCTGTCTTAGCCCAAAGTCATTTTCATTTCTGAAGCTACCTCTTTGTTCTAGCCTAAAATTTAGATTCCTGCTAGAAAATGCTTCTTTGTTTTAGCTGAATATTTAGATTCTTGACTGAAATTACTTATTTGTTCTAGCCTAAGATTTAGATTCCTGCCTGAAATTGTTCTAGCCTAATGTCAGATTCCTGCCTGAAGCCCACTTCCTTGTCCTTGGCCAATGTCATATTTCTGTCAAGCAGCCCATTTCCTTGTCCTTGGGCCATGTCAGATTCTTGCCAAGCAGCTCCAAAAGCTCTCCACATCTCCCCCTTGTTTATTTCATAAACAAGATTGAGCCTGTCTTAGGTCATTCTGACAAGAATGTCTTCCTTACCCATCAGGGAATATGCATTATCAAAAGCAATGCACTTATGTCTGAGGTTGGTAAAACTCTGTGCAGAATCTTACCCGTCCTTGGCTTGCCAGCCTGGTAAACTAATAACTGTGTCTAGGGGTTCATTTTCAGTTTCAAGCAATGTACTTTGGCTGCCAGCATGTTGATGTTGTTAAAGACAAGCTTTAACACTATGGGCAGAAATAAAAGTATTCCCAGGACAAAAAGGGCTAGCATGATCAAGCTATATATGCCATTCTTAGAGCTTGACCAAAATAGAAATACTGACCTCAGACCATGGATAATTTTATCAGCAGTATCTACAGCACCGAAGCTCAGCAGAGCAGCATTCTTGAAATTCATAACCTCACTATGCAAAGTTAAAACATCTAGAGAGGTGTTAAAATTATGTGAAATACACTGCATTTAAACATTTTTTAATTATAATTAATTATAATTATTTTTATAATTATATTTTTATAATTATATTTTTATAATTATATTTTTAATTATATAAATTTATAATTTATATTTTATAATTATATTTTTCCTAATTATAATGACTACCACTGTAAATTTTAGAACTAACGCAAATCCAATGGTATTTGGCATGACACTCAAGATGGCTCCTTACTCTTAAACTCTGAACCTCCTTAATACAATAATTATCTAATTATTTGAATAGTATAAAGAACATCAATCCATTGGTCCAAATGTCTATCTAAATCATCTTGTATACTCAATATATTAGTAACTTTTTTTTGCTAAATGATTAACAAAAGTAGCTATCTTAACTTCTTGTGTCAAAGCAATAGCAGAAGCAGTGGTGCTAGCTATTAATGTAATTTAAACTGTTATACCATCCATTATCAAGCCCACTACCCTCTTGATTCTGCTTAAAGCCTGACTCACTTCTTCCAATACTTGCAATCTTTTTTCAGAAGACCAAGGTTCTGTGATACTCAGAGCAATAAAACAAAAGCTGGTTGATAGACCTCTGTAACTGGTATGCTGGGATTCAAAACACTAACATAATTAGAAAGTGTACAATCAATGAAAATTGCATTAAATACTGTTGAAGAAACAAAAGTAATTTCAACTTGACTGTTAAAAGAGAGCCTCAACACATGTATGAACACTTGTATGAAATCCAGATCCTGTACCAACTTTATCTCTTGCTAACATAACATCATAGAGAACTGCAGCTAACTTCCAAATATTTCTCTGAAATTGTCCAGATCTAGTCTTCCAAATGAAGACTGTTATTCCCAATATTGGATTGATTTCTTGACCAGTACATGATTGAGTCTGAATAACTGGTCACATTTAAGAAAAATGCAAGTCTTTTCAATTTTCTATTCCACAAGGTCTAAAAACTTGAGGCAAGGCAGCTTGTCCTATCAGGGTTATTAAGTACACAAAGGTGGGTCAGGAACATATGTCCAATACAGCTTCCTAGTTAGCATTGTCAGGGCACTCAAGAAGCTCACAGGTCAGCAGCATTCTTTGTCCTGGCATCAGTTTGCCTTACCTGTTACTCTGGCAGCTACATGCTCCTTCAGCATCCTGTAGAAACAACACAAACATGCCCTCTTCCCCAGATTATATAAGTGATCAGGATCATGCCATATGCCACTAAATGGATCTTTCCCTTTCACCTATGCGTAAGTATGCCTGGTTGTAGAGTGTTGTCGACACTCAGCGGAAAATTCCTTGGCATCCATTATTTTAAATTAAATTAAAAATATGATTTAAAAAATCTGTGGTATACAGGAATATACTTCCATGGGCCCCTTCCACCATCCCTTGTCATTGACAATTAGAAGGAATCCAAGTGATATGGGTAATATTAAATTGTTGCCCAAAAGTCTCAAATGCTTGACTGTGAAAATCAGTTTCAGTATGTTAATTTTTTTGGTTATTGTTTTATTACAGGATACTTTATTTATCTACATTTCAGATGTTATCTATCTCATTTCCCCATCCCCGCCCCCAGAAGCTCCTTATGCCATCCTCCCTCCTCCTATTTCTATGAGAGTTTCCCCCCTCCCATCCACCCATTCCCACCTCCCTGCCTTCATATCCTCCCTCTCTGGGACATCCAGCCTTCACAGGACCAAGGACCTCCTCTCCCACTGATGCTCTACAAGCCCATCCTCCACTATATATACAGCTGGAGCCATGTTGCTCTCCATGTGTGTTCCCAGACTAGCTGTTTAGACCCTGGGAGCGCTGGTTGGTTGGTATTGTCGCTCTCCCCATGGGGCCTACAAACCCTTTTGAACTAACTCCTTCAGTCTTCTCTCTAACTCCTCCATTAGGGACCCCTTGATTAGTTTAATGGTTAGCTGCTAGCATCTGCCTCTGTATATGTCAAGCTCTGGAAGAGCCTCACTGGAAACAGTCATATTAGGCTCCTGTCAGCATGCAGTTCCTAACATCCACAACAGTTTTTGCATTTGGTGATTGTACCTGGGATGGATTGCCAGGTGAGGCACTCTCTGGGCAGTAGGTCCTCCAGAATCCACTCCACACATTGTCTCTTTGTATTTGCTCCTTTGAGTATTTTGTTACTTCTTCTAAGGACCGAAGCACCCACACTTTGGTCTTTCTTCTTGGGTTTCATGTGGTCTCTGAGTTATAACTTAGGTATTGTGAGCTGTGGGGCTAATATCAACTTACCAGTGAGTGCATACCATGTGTGTTCTTTTGTGATTGTTGTGTTAACTCACTCAGGATGCTAATTTCCAGTTCCATCCATTTACCTAAAAATTTCTCGAATTCATTATTTTTAATATCTGAGTAATATTCCATTGTGTAAATGTACCACATTTTCTGTATCCATTCCTCTGTTGAGGGACTCCTGGGTTATTTCCAGCTTCTGGTTATTATAAATAAGGCTGCTATGAACATGGTGGAGCATATGCCCTTGTAATATGTTAGGGCATATTCTGGGTATATGCCCAGGAGTGGTATAGCTGGGTCTTCAGGTAATGCTATGTCCAATTTTCTGAGGAACTGCCAGACTGGTTTCCAGAGTGGTTGTATCATCTTACAATTCCCAAAACATTGGAGGAGTGTTCCTCTTTCTCCACATCTTCACCAGCACCTGCTGTAATCTGAATTTTTGATCTTAGTCATTCTGTCCAGTTTGAGGTGTAATCTTAGGGTTGTTTTGATTTGCATTTTTCTGATAACTAAAGACTCTTCTTAGCCATTAAGGATTCCTCAGTTGAGAGTTCTTTGTTTAGCTCT
Source organism: Rhabdomys pumilio (assembly GCA_030674055.1). Lineage (NCBI taxonomy): Eukaryota > Metazoa > Chordata > Mammalia > Rodentia > Muridae > Rhabdomys > Rhabdomys pumilio. The sequence continues at coordinate 60,042,254 of JANHMN010000005.1, read as the reverse complement.
GTACCCCATTTTAATAGGGTTATTTGATTATCTGGGGTCTAACTTCTTGAGGTTTTTTTATATATTGGATATTACCCCTCTAGCAGATGTAGAATTGATAAAGATCTTTTCCCAATCTGTTGGTTGCAGTTTTGTCTTATTGACAATGTATGTTGCCTTACAGAAGCTTTACAATTTTATGATGTCCCATTTGTCAATTCTTGATCTTAGAGCATAAACCATTGGTGTCCTGTTCAGGAAATTTTCCCCTGTTCTCATGTGTTCAAGGCTCTTCCCCACTTTCTCTTCTATTAGTTTAAGTGTATCTTGATTTATGTGGAGGTCTTTGATCCACTTGGACTTGAGTTTTGTACAAGGAGATAAGAATAGATTGACTTGCATTTTTATACATTCTGACCTCCAGTTCAACCAGCACCATTTATTGAAAATGCTGTATTTTTTCCACTGAATGGTTTTAGTTTCTTTGTCAAGGATCAAGTGACCATAAGAATGAGAGTTCATTTCTGGGTCTTTAATTCAATTCCAATGATTTTCTTGCCGACCTTTGAACAAATACCATGCAGTTTTTATCACTATTGTTCTGTAGTACAGCTTGAGGTCAGGGACAGTTTTTTCCCTAGAAGTTCTGTTATTGTTGAGAATAGTTTTCACTATCCTTTGTTTTTTGTTATTCCAAATTAATTTGACTATTGCTCTTTCTAACTGTGAAGAATTGAATTGGAATTTGATGAGGATTGCATTGAATCTATAGATTACTTTCAGCAAGATGGCCATTTTTACTATATTAATCCTGCCAATCCATGAGCATGGAAAATCTTTCCATCTTCTGAGATCTTCAATTTCATACTTCAGAGACTTGAAGTTCTTATTGTACAGATTTGTCACTTTCTTGGTGAGATTCATATCAAGGTATTTTATATTATTTGTGACTATGTTGAAGGGTGTAATTTCCCAAATTTCTTTCTGTTTATTTTTTGAGTAGATGAAGGCTACTGATTTGTTTGAGTTGATTTTATATCCAGTCACTTTGCTGAAGTTGTTTATCAGGTTTAGGAGTTCTCTGGTGGAAGTTTTAGGGTCACTTAAGTATACTATCATATAAACTGCAAATAGTGATATTTGACTTCTTTGTTTCCAGTTTGTATCCCTTTGATCTCATTTTGTTGTCTGATTGCTCTGGCTAGGATTTGGAATAGTATTATATTGAATAGATAGGAAGAAAGTGGACAACCTTGTCTAGTCCCTGATTTTAGTGGGATTGCTTCAAGTTTCTCTCCATTTAGTTTGATTTTGGCTAATGGTTTGCATATTGCTTTTTACTATGTTTAAGTATGAGCCTTGAATTCCTGGTCTTTCCAAGACTTTTACCATGAAGGGGTATTGAATTTTGTAAAATGCTTACTCAGCATCTAGTGAGATGCTCATGTGTTTTTTTTTTTCCTTTGATTGTTTTGAAGTGTTCTTGGATTTAGTTTGCAAGAATTTTATTGAGTATTTTTGTATTGATATTCATAAGGGAGATTAGTCTGTAGTTCTCTTTCATTGTTGGGTCTTTGTGTGGCTTAGGTATTAGCATAATTTGGGCTTCATAGAATGAATTGGGTAGTGTTCCTTCTGTTTCACTTCTGTGGAATAGTTTATAGAAACTTGGTATTAAGTCTTCTGTCTTCTTTGAAGGTCTGATAGAGTTCTCCACTAAAGCCATCTAGTCCTGTTTTGTTGTTGTTGGTTTGTTTTGTTTTGTTTTGTTTTTGTAGGAAGACTTCAATGACTGCTGCTATTTCTTTAGGGGTTATAGAACTATTTAGATGGTTTATCTAATCCTGATTTAACTTTGGTACTTGGTATCTGTCTAGGAAATTCTCCATTTCATCCACATTTTCCAGTTTTGTTGAGTATAGGCTTTTGTAGTAGAATCTGATGATTTTTTGAATTTCATCAGTATCTGTTGCTATGTCTCCCTATTCAGTTCTGATTTTATTAATTTGGATACTGTCTCTGTGCCCTCTGGTTAGTCTGGCTAAGAGTTTATCTATCTTGTTGATTTTCTCAAAGAACCAGCTCCTGGTATTGTTGATTCATTATATAGTTCTTTTTGTTTTTACTTGGTTGATTTCAGCCCTGAATTGGATTATTTCCTGCCATCTACTAATCTTGGGTGCATTTGCTTCTTTTTGTTCTAGAGTTTTAGTTGTGCTGTCAAGCTGCTAGTGTATGCTTTCTCCAGTTTCTTTTTATAGGCACTTAGAGCTATGAGTTTTCTTTTTAACACTGCTTTCATTGTGTCCCATAAGTTTTGGTATGACAAGCCTTCATTTTCATTAAATTCTAAAAAGTCTTTAATTTCTCTTTTTATTTCTTCCTTGACCAAGTTATCATTGAGTAGAGCATTGTCCAGTTTCCACATGTATGTGGGCTTTCAATTGATTTTATCTTTATTGAAGACCAGCCTTAGTCCATGTTGATCTGATAGGATGCATGGGATTATTTCAATTTTCTTATATCTGTTGAGGCCTTTTTTGTGGCCAATTTTTGTCTATTTTGGAGAAGGTACCATGAGGTGCTGAGAAAAAGGTATATTCTTTTGTTTTCAGATGTAACATTGTATAGGTATCTGCTAAATTCATTTAGTTTATAACTTCTCTTAGTTTCATTGTGTCTCTCTTAGTTTCTGTTCTCATTGTTTGTCCATTGATGAGAGTGGGGGATTGAAGTCCAATAGTCTATGTCTTTTTATTGAGGAATTGAGTCCATTGATGTTAAGAGATATTAAGGAAAACTGATTGTTGTTTCCTGTTATTTTTATTAATAGAGGTGGAATTATGTTTGTGTGTCTATCTTCTTTTGGGTTTGTTGGAAGAAGATTACTTTCTTGCTTTTTCTAGGATATAATTTCCCTCTTCCTGTTGGAGGTTTTCCCCTATTATTTTTTGTAGTGCTGGATTTGTGAAAAGATATTGTGTAAATTTGGTTTTGTCATGGAAAATATTGGTTTCTCCATCTATGGTAATTAATAGTTTTGCTTGGTATAGTAGCCTGTGCTGGCATTTGTGTTCTCTTATGGTCTGTATGACATCTGTCCAGGGTTGTCTGCCTTTTATAGTCTCTGGTGAGAAATCTGGTGTAATTCTGATAGGTCTGCCTTTATAAGTTACTTGACCTTTTTTCCTTTACTGATTTTAATATTCTATCTTTGTTTGTGCATTTGGTGTTTTGATTATTATGTGATGGGAGGAATTTCTTTTCTGGTCTAGTCTATTTGGAGTTCTTGTAGGCTTGTATGTTCATAGGCATCTCTTTCTTTAAGTTAGGGAAGTTTTCTTCTATAATTTTATTGACAATATTTACTGTCCCTTTAAGTTAAGAATCTTCGATCTCTTATATACCTGTTATCCATAGTTTTGGTCTTCTCATTGTGTCTTGGATTCCTGGATGTTTTGGGTTAGGATCCTATCTTTTTGCATTGTGTATTTTCTTTGACAGTTGTGTCAATGTTTTCTATGGTGTCTTCTGCACATGAGATTCTCTCTTCTGTCTCTTGTATTCTGTGGTGATGCTTGCATCCATGACTCATGATCTCTTTCCTAGGTTTTCTATCTCCAAGATAGTCTCCCTTTGTAATTTCTTTATTGTTTCTACTATCATTTTTAGATTCTGGATGGTTTTGTTCAATTCCTTCACCTGTTTGCTTGTGTTCTTTTGTAATTCTTTCAGGGATTTTTGTGTTTCCTCTTTAAGGGCTTCTACCTGTTTGCCTGTGTTCTCTTGTATTTCTATGAGGGAGTTATTTATGTCCTTCTTAAAGTCCTCTATCATCATCATGAGAAATGATTTTAAATCTGAATCTTGCTTTTCAAGTGTCATGGGGTATTCAACACTTGCTATGGTGGGAGAACTATCTTCTGATGAAGACAAGTAACCTTGGTTTCTGTTGCTTATATTCTTGAGCTTTTCTTTTGCCATCAGATTATCATTAGTGCTACCTTTACTCACTGGCTCTGACTGGAGCCTGTCTGTCCTGTTATCTTGATTGTGTTATAACTCCTCAGATTCCAGCTGTCTCTGTGATCCTGTGATCCTGAGATGTTTAGTGTGATAGCTCCTGGGAGTCAGGTTGCTTCTGGAATCCTGAAATCCTGGTGTGCCCAGGCTCCTAAGATCCTATGAACCTATTATTCTATGTTCCTGGGCGTGTTAGAGCTCCTGGGAATCCAGCCTTCTCTGGTTTTTTTTTTTTAATTTCTTTTTTTGGTGTTTGGTGCAGAGCTGGCGCCCTATGACTGCTCCAGGTACTGGCGCAGATGGAAGGGAATTCCTGGGACCCCATTGGTCCCAATTACTCCCTGTTTATGTAGGGGGTGTCCAGGCGTATTCACCTGTGATCCTGGGTTGTTAGAGCCCTTGGGAGCCCCGCTTCTTTTGGGTTTTCAGGGATTGGGTACAGAGCTAATGCCCTAGGACTGCTCCAGTCACTGGCACAGACAGGAAGCAGAACCACCTTTTAAATTCATTGATTCCTTTTATTGTTTTGATTCTTAGTTTTTATTAATTTCTGTTCTTAGTTTTACTATTTTTTCCTATATACTATATTTGTAGTTTTTCTTGTTTTTCCAGATTCTTGAGTTTGTATCATTAAGTCAGTTATTTGTAATCTTTCTTATTTTTTAATACAGGCTTTTAAAGATATAGTTTTCTTCATAAGACTGTCTTTAATGTTTCCCAGAAGTTTTGATGTGTTGTGATTTCAATTTCATTTTCATTTAATTTCAGGAGTCTTTAATTTTTTAATTTCTTCTTTAACCCATTTACCATTTAGTGATGACTTGTTTAATCTTCATGAATTTGTGTATTCACCAGAGATTTATTGTTGTCAATTTTAAGTTTCACTGAATTATGCTCAGATAGGATAAATGAAATTATTTAAATTTTTGACACATGTCTTAGTCAGGGTTTCTATTCCAGCATAAACATCATGACTAAAAAAGCAAGTTGGGGAGGAAAGGGTTTGTGCAGCTTACACTTCCACATCGCTGTTCATCAACAAAGGAAATCAGGACTGGAAGTTAAGCAGATCAGGAGTGGAAGCTGATGCAGAAGCCATGGAGAGTGTTACTGGCTTGCTTCACCTGGCTTGCTCAACTTGCTTTCTTATAGAATCCAAGACTACCAGCCCAGGCATGGTACTACCCATAATGGGCCCTTCCCCCTTGATCACTAATTGAGAAAATGCGCTACAGTCAGATCTCATGAAGGCATGTTCTAAACTGAAGCTCCTTTCTCTGTGATAACTTCAGCTTGTGTCAAGTTGACACAAAACCAACCAGTACAACACTTTTGTTAAGATGTGGTTTTTGTTCCAGAATATGCTCTATTTTAAAGAAGTTTCCATAGGCTGCTGAGTAAAATGTATATTCCTCAGTTTTGGATAGAATATTCTATAGACACATTAAGTCTGTTTAATGTATGAAGTCATTCAATTCTGATGGATCTCTGTTCAGATGATCTGTCTGTTTGAGAAAGTGTGGTATTGAATCAACTATTAACTCTTTGCTGTCAATATTTGTCTTTAATTACAGTAGTATCATTTTCATGAAATTAAGTGTGCTTGGGTTTGGTGTGGATATGTTTAGGAAAATAATGTCTTTTTCATGACTCTTAATTAAAATGAATTATTCCTCTGTATCTCTTATGAGCTTTATTTTGAAGTCTGTTTTTGTAAGATATAAGATAGAAATATGTTTGTTTCCTGCTCTTACTGGAGTAGTCTAATTTTTTTCATTCTTTAACTTGAAGATGGTACCTAACTTTGAGGCTGAGTTTCTTATAAATAACAGAGCTTAATACAGTCAGCTAGCCTGTGAATATTGAGAATATTAATATGTAAAGATATTATGGGCATGTGTTGATTGAAGTCTTTTAATTGTTGTTTGCTTGCTTTCCTGTTTTTTGAGAATGTTTTCCTGTTTCATGATCTTAGTGTTGCATTGTATTTGAGTAATTATAGCCTCATTTGTTTTCTTTCTATAGTTTCTTGGACCAAGAAATTACTTATTCCTCTCTTCAATCTAAAGTATTGTTTCGTGTATTATGTTTAAGGTTGTTTTGCTAGTTAGTTATACATTCATTTAGCCTGTGTTTTGTTGTGAATTTTTTTCTCCTTCCACTATGGCAAATAGTTTCCCTGGTTACAGTAGTCTAGTTGTGCAGTCATGGTCTATTAGAACTTCAAGTGCATTACTCCATGTTCCTCTGGCTTTCAGTGTTTCCAAAGATAAATAAGCTTTTATTCTAATAGGCTTTACTTTGTCTGACTTGTATCTTATTCTTGTTATTGATTTTGTAGCTTTCAGTATGCTTTCTTTGTTTTATTATTTAATATTTAACTATAAAATCCCATTGGGAATTTCCTTTATGATCTCTATTTGCTGTTTAGTGTACCTCTTGTGTCTACATGGGAATGTTTTCCCTTAGTTAGGGAAATTTTTCTTCTATAATCTTGCTTAAAATCTGGTTTGTGCTGGTGACCTAAAATTCTTCTCCTTCAACTATGCCTGTAATTAGATTTGGTAATTTCATTGTATCCCATAATTCTTACTTACCAAGTAAGTTTTAAATTTTTTTCATATTTTTTGGTTATTTAGTCTAATTCCTTTATCTTTGAGTTCCAATAGTCGTTCTTTATGTCCATTCTATTAATAAGACTTTCCGTGTTTCCTAGTTGTATTATTGTGGTTTTTTAAATATTATCTTATTTTGGGCTTAAATTGTTTTTAATAATTCTCTTTACTGAACTCAGAATTCAAATCATGTATTGTCTTTATCATTTCATTCAGCCTCCTGTTATCTAAGTCAACATCATTCAGACATTTATTGATACCCTCTTGAAATTTCATGAGGTTATTTATCCTCTTTAAACTTCATGAATTCTTTAATAAAATTCATGAGTGCTCTGTTAAATTTTGTCCTGTGTTAAATTTTGTCCTGTGTTAAATTTTGTCCTGTGATTCACCTAGGTAATTTCTTTTAAAGAACATTTCTACTGGACTAGTGTATTTGTTTAGAGTATTCTGTCTTGTCCTCTAATGATTGCTTTTGTTTATGCCATATGACCTAAGAATGTGGAGTTCTCCCTTTGATTGTGTGTCTGATGAGATACATGTCTAGAAAATCATCCATTTCATTTAGATCTTCCAATTTTGTGGAGTACACTCTTTTGAAGTAAGACCTAATGATTCTTTGAATTTCCTTGTTGACTGGTGTTATGCCTCCCTTTTCATTTCTGATTTTGTTAATTCGGAAATTGTATCTGTAATTTACTTAGTTTGGCTAAAAGTTTGTCTATCTTGTAGATTTTCTCAAAGATACATCTCTGGTTTTACTGGTTTTTGTGTTGTTTACTTTGGTTCTAATGGATTTCAGCCTTGATTTTGATTATTTACTGCCATCTACTCTTCAGTGTGTTTGCTTGGAAAATTATAACAAAAGGGATGATTTTCTTATATATTTCTTCCTTGACCCAGAGATCATTGAGTAGAGAGTTATTCAGTTTCTGTGAGTGTCTGTGTGTGTCTGTATTCACATGTGGGTATATGTGTTTGCATTTGTGTTTCAATGTGTGTAAAAATGCAAATGGAGTCAGTTGTTTTCTTCCATAAGTCTCCACCTTAATTTAAAGACAGTCTCTTAAATACAAAGTTTTGTCAGAGGTAAATAAATATTTTATTTGTATTCATTGCAGACCATTTCATAAAATAAGCACTGCATGCTTTGAAAGACAAATAGGCAAGATTTACATTCTTTATAAAGAATTTACTGGTCCAAACAGTCAGAGGTTACATCCTATTGAAGTTCTAGTAAAACTTTTTTTTAATCTATGAACTTCCTCACACTTCTGGTACCTTAACTTTCCAACTATATTTGATTCAAGATGAACTGTGACACATACTCCAAAACATGCACATATATACTGACATGAATAAATATTTTAACAATTAATGAGAAAGTGAATTTTTTGTGTCATCACTTTTAATCTCTTAATTTAAGAATAAATACACATAAAAATAGTATCATATTGTTCTTCCTTATGGTTTTCAACATACTCCTTTACTTATTATAAAAGAGGTTGTCAAGAAAATAAAAAAAATACAAAAATAATATTCTGGTAATTTCAAGAAAATAATGGCTCAAAAAGATTTGTCAAATATCATCATCTGTATTATTTATTTATTGAAACTGAGTTGCCATGATTTTTCAAGAGAATAGTTTTAAATTATGGCTGGGCTGCAGAGGAACTCCTTAAATCATATATATTAATTACCAAATGAGTGTTTCTATGTAGAGATCATCATAAGTTCTTAGGAAAAATCTGAAACATAGCAACAATTTTGTCTCCCCATGTTTCCTGTAACTTAGATAAAACATGAAATAAGTAAAATTATTGGATCAATTCCTAATTATGCAGAGCAATACTAATATATATATATATATATATATATATATATATATATATAATTTAGAGGATATATAATTAGACTAATCAGATATTGGTAATATCAGTATAGAAAACATGGTAAGCTGCAATCTAATAATCTCAATATATCTTTAAGTAAAACCAAGACCACAGAGATATGAAGTCATTATTCACAAAACTCTGTGTTAGAGGTGGGTTTAAATACTGTCTCCATGAAATAATAGGAACATTTGCCTTATTTGGGGGCATATTTGTTGGTATGGAAAGATAGGTTAAGTGCATTTTGCAACTTGGTAAGATAGAGTTGCACTTTGTATACATGTATCTTGTCATTCAGTCACTCTATCCTATATTTTGCTGCTATGTCACTCATTAAGCATTTCTTCTATGTTCATTTGCATCAGCTTTTATTTTAAGGGTACTTCCTTTTAAGTAGTTGTCCCTTTGTGTTTTGTAAATATCTTCTAACATGTCAAATGAAATACTCAAGTTTCCTCACAAAAAGTAACAGACACCATCAGGTGGGTGTGATCCACCTTTTCTTAGCCTTTCCCCCAAGTACCTAGTTTTATAACAAAATTTATTTTTTAGAGCCTTGATCCATAGCAAATTATGATTACCACAGGTCTTGTTCTTCAAATCAGAGTGTGTCACAAGGTATGGAGAAAGAATCAAACTGAGTGAATAAATACACTTCAGTTTTAATGACTAGCTTTGTTTGATAACTTAATAAACGCCAAGAGGAGACTAGAGGTCAGCTACAATTTTGTTCTGAGTGTATTATATGAATTTAAAGTTGGGGTTGGGAATTTAGCTCAGTAGTAGAGTGCTTGCTTAAGAAACGCAAGGCACTAGTTTCAGTCTTTGGCTCTGAAAAAATTAAAAAAGAATTTAAAGTTAACTAAATGGAGCAATGCTGTAATTCAGTTCTATATTTCACATTCATAATTACTGGATATAGTTACTGGAATTTTACATTAAACATTTTGATGTATACTTGAAAGATTTCAGTACCCAGGATGCTGAAATGGATCCCATTTTTTCTTTCCTACAAAGAAAGAAAATAAAGGCATTATAGTGAGATTCCAATACTACATCTATGTGGGTGGCTGTTTGTTGTTTTTTACTAATATTATATGGTGATTTTTAAAAGATTTTTACAATTCATAAAATACTTCATTGACAAAAATTTTTATTTTATTTCCACAATTCTGGAAACTAATATTTCTCATTAATATTTAAGAGAATTGAGACTCAGATAAATTATTTTACCTAACCAATTTTTTCAGATTTTGATTCTAGAGACTATTTTGCTCTGGATGAGGACTTTCATTAAAGCATACTGTTGGTTCCCTTTACTGAACTTCTACATGTTATACCACAAGCCAACAGACAGTAATATTTTCTCTAAACATTAATGTATACAACATCCCCTAAGGCGCTTTTTAAAAGAATATTTTTGAGCTCCATTCCACTTCTTAAATATCCTTATTCACTAAGGATTCTTTTAGGGTCAAAGTATTTTCATGTTAAAAATAACTAGATGACTCTTGTGGAGGTGTCCCACTGTAGAAAAACTCTTAAATAGAGACTATTTCTGATGAACCTTGCTATAGTTCAAGTATTTTCTTTTTTCAGCATACTCTAGAAAAAACAAGTCATATTTTTTAAAAAACACAACTAGAATAAAATATATTCACTTTTCATGTGCTTTTTTTTTAAAAAAAAGAAAGAATGATCTCATTTTTTTCATTACAAAGGCCTAATTTAAATGTGTAAAAGCTCCACTGTCAAAAATCATTTTGTATGTGTAATAGTCTGGTTTTGGCCAACCCCCAAATGAACTAAAACAATTTCACAAACATGACACACTATGTATGTTTTTCAACATTATCATGAAAAAAAATTGTTGATAATTTTTAAAATTTTATTTTATTTTATTTTTACTTATTCACTTTATGTCCTGTTCACTTCCCCTGTCTGGGACACTCCCTCCTACAATCCTCCCATCCTCTTCTCTTCTGAGTGGATGAGGGTCCCTCTATGTGTCCCCCAACTCTGGTACTTCAAGTCTCCGGGCTTAGGCACTTCCTCTCTCACTAAGGCCAGACAGGCAGCCCAGCTAGAAATCCGTATTGCACACATAGGCAACAGCTTAAGAACTTCTATGTTAGTTATGTTTTCCAAAATACCTGGAAAATAGCTTGCCCATCCACTCCCACCTCCCCGCCCTGGCAGTCCCCTAGGCTAGGACATCCAGCCTTCCCAGGACCAAGGGCTTCCCCTTCCAGTGATGCCCAACAAGGCCATCCTCTGCTACATATCCATCTGGTGCCATGGGTCCCCCATTTGTACTCTTTGGTTGGTAGTTTAGTCCCTGGGAGCTCTGGGGGTCTAGTTGGTTGATATTATTGTTCTTCCTATGGGGTTGTAAACTCCTTCAGATCCTTCAGTCCTTTCTCTAACTACTTCATTAGAGACCCTCAGTCCAATGGTTGGCTGCAAGCATTCACCTTTAAATTTGTCAGGCTCTAGCAGAGCCTCTCAGGAGACAGCTATATCAGGCTCCTGTCAACAAGCACTTCTTGGCATCCACAATAGTGTCTGAGTTTGGTGTCTGTACATGAGATAAATCTCCAGGTGGGACAGTTTAAGGATATCCTTTTCTTCAGTCTCTGCTCCATACTTTTTCTCCATATTTTCTTCCTGAGTATTTTGCTCCCCCTTCTAAGAAGAACCAAAGTACCCATACTTACTTCTTCTTGAGCTTCATGTGGTCTGTGAATTGTATCTTCGGTATTACAAGTTTTGGGGTTAATTTACACCTATCAATGAGTGCATACCATGTGTATCCTTTTGTGATTGGATTACTTCTAATTCCATCCATTTGCCTAAGAATTTCATGAATTCATTGTTTTTGACAGCTGAGTAATAAATACTCCATTGTGTAAATGTACCAATGTATACATTCCTCTGTTGAAGGATATCTGGATTATTTCCAGCTTCTGGCTATTATAAATAAGGCTGCTATGAACATAGTGGAGCATATGTCCTTGTTATATGTTGGAGCATCTTTTGGGTATATGCCCAGGAGTGGTAGAGCTGGGTCCTCAAGTAACGCTATGTCCAATTTTCTGAGGAACGACTGATTTCCAGAGTGATTGTACCAGCTTGCAATCCCAACAGCAATGGAAGAGTGTTCCTCTTTCTCCACATCCTCCCCAGCATCTGCTGTTACCTGAGTTTTTAATTTTAGTCATTTTGACTGTTGTGAGGTGGCATCTCAGGGTTGTTTTGGTTTGCATTTCCCTGATGACTAAGGATATTGAAGATTTCTTTAGGTGCTTCTCAGCTATTCGGTATTTCTCAGTTGAGAATTCTCTGTTTAGCTCTGTACCCTATTTTAAAAAATAGATTTATTTGCTCTATAGAGTCTAATTTCTTGAGTTCTTTGTATATTTTGGATATTAGCCCTCTATCAGATGTAGAATTGGTTAAGATCTTTTCCGAATCTGTTGGTTGTTGTTTTGTCCTATTAACAGTGTCCTTTGTCTTACAGAAGCTTTGCAATTTTATGAGGTCCCATTTGTTGTCTGTTGGTCTTAGAGCATAAGTCATTGGCGTTGTATTCAGGAATTTTTGAAAATACATATAATTTTAACTATTTTGTAGCAAACTCAATTACAAAGAACCATTCTTAATAATTGAATAGTATGCAAGGTCTAATAGATGTCAAGTATTTTTGTCATTGATTATGCTATTAAATCCCAGTATTATTAATCTTTATTATTTTAAACTCAAATTATTACTAATTTATGATAACTCAGAATTAATTGACCCAAATCTTATCTTAACATTATTTTAAAAGGAGTTAGTTCCTATAAGTAAATTGGTTTCATATAAGGAAACCTATTTCAAAGCAACTCTCCATGTTTCGAGCTGTCAATTTCAACCCACCCCCCAAATATACTTAAAACTATTTCTGAAAATCTAGTTATGCTTAAGAGATGGCTTAGTGGGTAAGAGTACTTACTGCTGTTGCAAAGGACCTAGATTCACTCCCCAGAACATACATAGTTGCTCATAATCATCTATAACTCCAGTTTTAGGAAGTCAGAATCCTTCTTCTGACCTTCATGGGCACCAGGAATGCACTGGTATACATACATATAGGCAGAAAAAACCACCAATACATACAAAATAAATATAAATGCATCTTTTCAAAAAATCTAGTTCGGTTGGTAAAATAATTACATACTATGCACAAATCCTTGAGTTCAATCCTTGACACTCAAAACCTGGTGTAGTGGCACATACAGGTAATCCCACCTTTTAGGAGGTAGAAATATGATGATCAGAAACTTAAGAACATACCTGGGAAAGCAAGATACAGAGGTATAATAAACTGAGTACTGATCTGAGATTTAGCTGACTTTATTTTTTGTCTTGCCGTTGTCCACAAGTAGCGTTAACATCTTGAGCATGTTATTTACTACAGTGTTTCTTATTTTCCCACCTATAAAATAAAGCATTTATAGAATTTAAGGGCCCCTTCTTCTAGCAGTTTCTGTGGTCTAAAATACCTACATATGAAAAAAAAATATTAACCCAAAAATTAGACTATTCAGTTATTTCTTGTTAATTATTCTGAAGTAATCAAAGTACTGGAATATTATCAATATTAATATTTAACTACTCAGCACAAATATTAATCTTGGCTCTACTTTCTTACTATCATACACTGTGGAAGTTTCCCTTGTGTCCCACATTTTGTAGACAACTTTAGTTTTTAACAGTATACTATAACTTTTCATCATATTTCTTCATGTGATCATCACAAATGGTAAAATGCAACTGCCATGGTTTTGTATGACTCTTCCAGTTAGTTTGTAGGAAAACTGATTATATTACTGAAACAACCAAGTAAAGCACATCAAAATTTTAAAAAAGAACAATATCAGTGAGTGAATAATGATCGACAAATAGGGCATAATCACCTTGTAACCCATCTCTGGTGTAAGAGATAATAGGAAACAATGAGATCACACAAAATTTATTTGAGCATTATAATAACATTATTCTCTCTTGTTTATATTTTAATATTTCTTACTTACAAGTTTTAACCCTATAATTCTAGTTCCACAGGGATTAATAGGCTGTGTTATGAAATGTGTCAATATGCCTGAGAATTTCCATTAAACCATGTGTTTGACCATTAGGGGGATTTGTACAAAGTTCTTAATAATCCATACTATTTATGCATTAATCAATCACTGATTACATTTTCTGTATTTTTACTTTATATTTTGAAAATAGATATCATTTATTCCATTTTTAAAATATGTTGCATTATGTGATTTTAAATTCTAGTAACATATTAAAAGAATGGTATTATTAATTGTGATCCATTAATTAATGCCTCTTGACAAAGCATTTTAAAATGGTATATGTTCATAACTATCTTACACTGAATGTTCTGACCACAATCTTGATATCTCAACTGAATAACTTACATCTAAGAGCATTTTAGTCTAAATATTTCTGTCTTGTGACTGTAAAAAAGGATTTTAAATATTTAATTATTTCTGTCAATAGGTAAAGTAGTTAAAATGTTCATAGAGCAATAGAGTTAGTTAGTAGTTAATAGGAGTTGAATTCACTGCAATTCATAGAAATGTTTAATACATAGATGTATGTAAACTAACTTCTAAAGAAATGAGTGTTAAAATAATTTTGTTGCCAAATCTGTCAGAGACTTGATTGCCAGGGAGAAGGGATACCCAGAGGAGGTCCTTCCTCCCAGAAGAGATGGGAGGATCTCTGTGAGGGGGAACCAGAAGGGAGAGCAGTATTTGAGATATAAATGAATGAATGAATGAATGAATGAATAAATAAATAAATAAATAAATAAATAAAGTTTCAAAAAAGAACATTCCATAATAAAACATAATTCTTAGTATGCTATTCAAAAATAATGTTGTACATAACTTTTTCCTCTTTAATTCAGCTCAGAATGGCATATGTAACACCACTTGTAATGACCAACTTTTGCTTAATATCTTTTTTAAAGAGTACTTTATAGCACTGAAGATTCAGACTTTCAGAATCAGAATGGCAGGGTTTCAATTCCACTTTGATCACTTAACTTCCTTGCTACCATGAACAAGTTAGTTAATCACTCTGTTTCAAATTGCTTTTCTATAGCATGAGTATAATAACAGTATCTACTTAATAGAAATGCTATTAGGATTGAATGAGTCGCCATGTACAAAGCACTTGAGTAGCAGTCAATAAATTCTGGCTATATATTATCTAGTCTCTATTATACACCTTTCACCTTCACCATGTTGGGATATTGATTGGCTTGATCTCATGCAAGTGATATGCTTTCAGTCCCAACTACTCTTGAGTTTGTGTGCTCTCATGGCCAGCAAGTTCCATTTTGATAAAAGAAATCCATTCCATCTAGCTCCTACAATCTTTTCATCTCCTCTTCTATGATGATTCCTAAGCCTTCAGGGGAAATAGATATAGATGCCCCACATAGAGCTGAGCAGTCCACAGTATCTCATCCTCTGCATGTTAACTACTAATGTATTCCTGTACCAATTGCCAACTACTGCTAAGGAAGCTTCTCTAAAGAAAGTTGAGAGATACACTAATATATGGGTATAAAGTTAAAAACTTAGAAGACAGTTTATATTATATCCATTTATCAGAATAATAGGACACGTTTCTTCCCTAGGGCCTATAACCTAGCTAGCTATAGTTTTTTTGTCCCAGTTATTGGTATCATGCATGAGTTCCATTTTGTGGAGTGAGCTTTAAATTTTCAATCAGAGAGTGACTATTATTTCCATATACTTGCACTGGTGCACAGGTGGGTGTATCTTACTAGGGATATGTTTCTTACAGGGTTCATATCTTGTTAAGACCTTTGGTGATTTTTCTCTCCCAGTAGCATGCATAGAACCTTCAAGAACTGTGAAAGATAGTATAAAACTTCTGGGGAAGTCTGAACTGAATTTTTTCATGTCCTATGACTCAGGTGTGGGGTGCCTTCAGTAATAGTATCATACTGAAAAGTTTTGAAGGGTAACCAAGAGCAATGTAATAGTGTGTAATTTGGTAGAGGAGATTTATGGACCCCACTGACACACAAATTGAAAAGAGGTAACCAATACCTGGCATTGGAGTTTCCTTTTATAATAACCTATGCCCCTCCCCTGTGAGAGGGAATTTCCATTTAAACTCATCTTATATGTATACATGTATATATTGTAAGAAATGTCTATAGTAGTTGGTTTCTCTATGGCATTGTCAAAGGTCTGTAGTGTTAGTTATTCTACCCACACTCCTCCTCTATCCTGCATTCTTATCTGCTACCTAGATCCATTTGTATTCCATTATTTTTATTTCTCCCTTCATACTATCTGGAGTTCCAATAGAAAGAGAAACTAATACTTGAGCAGAACAATATTCAAGTTAGTAAACAAGTAACAAAGGGTCCCTTTTTCATGATGTCTACTCTGTACTTGTTTCTCTTTCATCAGCTATCATAAAGCAGCTATAATTTACAAAACTGCCAGAAATTTTCCCATACAATGCTTTCAAAACTGTAGCCATCAATAAATATTAGTAGCAGAATTGTTGTACCAATACCATCCAGATGAGAAAACTCAATATATATTATAATCCTTTCCATTCTTCATAGAGTATAGTCACCAAAATTCTGTCATGTTTTATGTCTTCATAAGTGTGTTATTGGTTAAACCAATAGCTTTGTTATTTCTTCTTGAAGCCAATTTAGAGCTTTTGCATTTAAAATATATTTACTGAATTTTACTTACATATACGATATGTGCTTGATTTAGAAACAAAAGTTTATAAAGAAAATGTACTGAAAAAGCATCAGTTTCCTCTTGCTGACTTGTACTTCATTATTACTCTCTCCTGCAAGTGTTTGCCCGAAGGCCATCCCTGACTTTTTTCTACACTTCCATTTCTCTTTTGAGAATATGAACACATATGTACATATTCTTATAGAAAACTATGCTTTGAAAAGGGTTGTTTAAAAATGCTTAAAAATAAGTTGTAACATAGCTGATTTTATATTTAAAAAAATTTTTAATTCATTCCTGAACAGGTGCCAAGTTCTTAATAGCTGTTTTCTGTCTGAAACTTTGTATGATTTCTTTACAGAAAGAAAAGATATATAACGTTATTTATCTTATATTTACTTTCAAATTTGATTGAAATTGAAACAAGTTGTATAAATAATCTCAAATCTATGCATTTTGGATTTCGACATTAATTTGTATTCAGACAATCTTGGGAATCTTAACATGTCTACCAAGTTTCTGAGTTTTAATATCTGAACAGCTAACCCTTTGTTTTCTCTTTGTATTCTTCAGTTGTCTGGTAACTACAATGGTGGTTCAAGAGCCGAGGGGGGATCTTTGGCAGTACCTATAAGAGAAATTACTAGAAGATCTTCTGAAGTACCTGTTTGGAGATCAGCAGAAGCACTTACTTGGGGACCTGAAGGAGGAAGACCTGTTCAGTTTGGAAGAGGCTATGCTGTAAATCGTGCTAAAGATCTTGCTGTGAGACCTGAGCAAGGACTCACAATGATTCCTGCAAGAGGCCGTTCTCTGAGCCCTGCAAGAGGATACTCCGAGAGATATGGTAGAGAGCGTGCTGTGAGTCTTGCAAGAGGATACACTGAGAGACAAGCAAGGCCAAGAACCCTGAGTCCTTTCAGTACACATGCTGTGAGTTCTCCACAGGAAATTGCTCTGCAAGCAGTGCGAAGACCTCCCATGAGACGTGAAGAAGAATTTCTTCTGGGAGCTGCAGTGGGACTCATGGTAAAACCAGCAGAAGGATATGATGAAGAAACTTCTCAGTTTGCCAGACCATATACCCTGTAAGTTTTTATCACATGGCTTTACAATAACCTGCCCAGTATATATTATATCTCTAAAGTAAAATTGGATTTTTCATATGCATAAGTTTATAACTATAAGTATAAAAATACATTATATAGGAGATTTTTTTAATAATTTAAAGGAAGGAATTCAGTAAAAAGAAATAGTTCACTGGAAAACTGTTGTTTACTTTCATCTTTCTTTTATTTGAGAATAATTTATAAAGTTAAAAAAAACCACTGTATTAGATATTTCCAGAAAGTGACAAAACATTTGAAAAAAGATAAATCTACCTTTTAGAAATATAGTATTTTTATATATCCCCACAAACAGTAAGCAATAAAATAATTTTAATGTCTTTTAATATTAAAAAAGCAACAATGATCATACATAAAATGGAAAGACAATGGTGGAGAAAATTTTACAGTTACTTAAAATGATGTTGGCAAGTTATCTTCTACTTTATAATCACTTGGACAATATTATACAGCTTCAAGATTCACCCAGACTATCAAGAGTCTCTAAGTGTTTTGTTTATTTTCTTCCATATAGAATATTCTATATATAGGGTACTAAATTGTATAACATAAATCAGTGTGTGTTTGACTACTTTAAAATCAATGTTTCATTCATAGTTTCCTTACCTGAAGAAAATAGTTGGTATCAAGTGCCACATGCCAAGACAGTTTTCTAAATAGTCTAACTCTAAAAGCTTTGATTTTTTTCCTCTCAAGCTTTCTGCATATTGTTAGTTTTTAGTATGTACTTTACTGAATAGTTACCAATTTAAATAAACAATACTTTGGAATATCAGTTATACCTACTTTAGAACTAGAAAATCTGAATTCAAAGCATTTATTCCTTCATGAGTATAGTAATAGAAGATCCTTCCAGCTTGCGGAAGTCATTTTTTCATGTTGCGTTGACTAAAAATTATTTTTACCAAAGTTAATTTTTTGTGCTTTTGTTTTATTGCACATCTTTAATTAAAATGTAATTACATCAACTTTTCCTTTATCTTTCCTCACTCCAGCCCCTTCCAAGTCTCCTTCATACTGCTCTTTCTATGAGTTATATGTTGATAGCATTTTCTATGTGTGTATGTGCATATGCACACAATAATAATAAATAATAAAAATAATAAAAACACAATTTGTTAAATCCGTTTTTGTGGCATATGTGTATATGGTTTCAGGGATGACCAGTTTAGTTTGGACAACCAGTTAGGGACTCATTCCTGGGAAAGGCTACTTTTTCATCTCTCATCAGTCATCACTTGCTTATAGTTCTTTATCCAGGTGTATGATTCTGAAACTTTTTGCCTTGTAAACATGCTAATTGGTATAATGTGAATATTTAACTGTTGGTGAATTATATATTCAAAGCAAATGGCTGGAGGAAATCTGCTTTTCAGTATAGTCAATTCAGAAATATCGACTTACCCTTTTCTTCAGAACTTCATGAACATTAAAACCTCACAAACGTTGACATTTTGGATTAAATAGTAGGTCTTCACTATGTTAAAGCTAAATAGCTTGTGATTGACAAAGCTTAGTGTCTTTTTTCAACATCTCTTTATCTTTACTATTATTCAATTAAAATATAATTACATCGTTTTCTCACCTAATCTTCCTTCTATACCTTCTTATGCACCATTTTTTACGTTTACTCAGATTAGTAGCCTGTATTTTTTAATTGTTTACACACGCACACACACGCACATGCACACAGGCACACACACACACACACACACACACACACACACACACATTCCTACAAAACACACAAAGGCACACACAAATATACCTATACCATATATGCATAATATACATATACATGTTCATGTACTGCCCAAGTTCCATGGGCCATTGAACTTGGATCAGAAGAACTGGAAGAGAAAACTGGAGGACGGGACACAAAGAATGAGTGGCTTGTCTATAGTCTGATCAAACCGCCGATTATAATTTTTTCACACAGGGGTTATATACACATAGAGGCAGGATGTGGGGAAGGGGACGATGCAGGAGTGTAGGTGTTCTCAGGAGGAGTACAGATATCTTCCAGAACAAGGTATCGGCTGGGTGAAGGTTCAGGGAACAGGTCACTATGACTCTCTCTATGAATCACTTGTTTCTATCTAAGCTGGTACCCTCCACCAAGGCCACCTATCCACAAGACCCATGACTACTATCCAGGCTGGTAAATTTCCACCAAGGCTTCCTGTTTACAAGATCCTATAGCCATCTGTTCAGTGTTTTTCCACAGAGACCAAGACTTTGTGTTAGCAGGCATGTATGTCAGGCCTATTGCTGGTCTTAGGCCTTCACTGTATAAGCGAGGCTACCCCTGACAATATACTTGAGCTTACACACACACACACACACACACACACACACACACACACACACACATCAGCTGATTTATCCATATAATGTTACTTTGTATATATGTATTTTTCAAACTTTACCATTTGTTACTGAATAGCCAATTAGTGTGTTCTCCTAGAGAAGAAAAGTTTTGCCACTCTCAGAATTCCTAAGCTTCATGTAGCATTTCCTTTAGCATGTCTATTGTCCTTGTTCAACTCTTATTTAGAGAGTAATGATGATGAGACTCTGTGGGTGTAGATTCTGACATTACACAGTCTCACAGCAAAATCCCTGATCCTGTCTGACTTTTAGAATTTTTCCATGCCCTTTTCTGTAGTTTTTCTTGAGCCTTAGGTGCAAGAGTGTATTAGTACTGGGCTCAGCAACTGCATTTTGATTGGTTGTGGTTTTCTGTAATGGTTTCTATCTGTTGTAAAGAGATAGTTCCTTGATAAAGGATGAGGACCACACCTACTTGTGAGTATAAGAAAAATATTTAGAATGTATTAAAAGTTAGTGTTGTTTTAGGAAGATGGTGGTTGTAGGCTCTCCTCAAAAATCCATGAATTCATCAACACCAAATATTTAACCAGCTTTCTAGTACTAGGCATAACTTTGCTCCTGTTGAGCCAGCCTTATGTATAAATCCCCTCTTAAAGCAAAACGGTATATGTCATCATACAGCTATTCTTATTCACAAGTCAGCTGAGGTAAAATGTGTTCAATTCTGCCCAACATTATTAGTAACATTGCAAGACACATGCTGATGAAATTATAACATTCCCATGGCTGATGCTAGGAACGTAAACCAAGCTACACTGTATGTTTATAGATTTTGCTCAGAATTCTACCAACTTTTCACTAACCAAAGAATATAACATGACCAAACCTAACAAGCCAAAAACAGAATAGAGGAGTACTTGCTAAAATCATAAATTCTACCACACTGGGCAACCTTAATTCAATAGTATCTACACATTAGCTATAAATACAACTTGATTTCTTCTTTTCTTTATGACATTGTTCTATGTCATGCTAGTGATTAAACATCTGTAAAACAACATCAAATATCTACAGCAATCGATATGCATTTCAGTGGCCATTTCTAAATTTTCTTACATTGCTCCATTGACTATATTTAGTAAGTTAATTGCTTGATTAATTTTACTTATTTATAATATATAAGCTTTGATTCATCATAAGTCATCTTAGAAACAAGTTCAAATGCATATATTTATAGTAATTTAAATATAGCTACTCACATATATAACTTTATTGTTTATTTTGTATAAAATCAGTTTTAATAAATACTTATATGATCAAGAAATATAAGATATTCCAATATCATATAAACAATAAAATGTGTTAGTTCTCATATATGTGTATACATATATAGGTACATATATACATATACATACACATACATGTATATTTGCTAACTTTTAAAGACACTGGAATTTTCTCTATATATTTATTTCTAATTTGGTTTATCAGAAATTGACTGTAAAGCTGTTTCCAGAATTATTTTCAAGTTCTTGTTGGTCTTGTAAATACTGCATAATATTTTTCTATTGCCACTTGAACATTTAGTAGAAAACAAAGGGTTAAATGTTTCCAACTTTGATAGCATAAGAATATTCACTTTTAAAATTACATGTACCATTTCATTGCTTATTTCTGAATTTCTTTTAGTGTGATTTTAAAATCTGCTTATTTCTTTTCTTTAGGATTATTTCTGATGATGATGAGGAGGAGGAAGAAGAGGAGGAGGAAGAAAATGAAAGTGGATCCTCACTCCTAATGGTAAAATTACTCAAATATCAGTACTGTTTGAAAGTTTTATTTCTCTGATAACATTGAAGTCACCCTTTCATGTTAATTTATATAGATTCATTTTATCCTTTCTGTTTGATGGAAACTATTAAATATATAAAATATAACTGTATGCATATATTAAATAATTTTGGAAGAATGCAAACAATGTTATTGTCAATGGGCAAGAGGAATAGAAACACAGTTTTACTATTTACAACTCATACTACTATTTTGTTTGAATATTTTTCATAATATTTAACTTTGTCCTTTTAGTACTTTTATAATTTAAAACTAAATAAGTATCTTATGAAATGAATATTTGGAAACATGTATGTCATAAGCTCTGAGAATGCAATGACCCAATCATATTTCTTTTACTTTCCTAAGGAGGAACATAGTGCTACAGATAAATCTTAGAGTCACAAAGTATGGCTAGACAGCAGCAACCTGGGTTTCCTTTATTTGCTTATACATTTATTAATAAAGTATTTTATGATACAAAAACTCACAAATCAGCATACACAATATAATAAATTGGAAAAATCACAAAAATACCTACTACAAAGGTGGCTGGCACAGTATGAGGAAACTTATTTTCTCATACTTCAGTTGCTCATTCTAATTCCATGTAAGTTTCTTTGGACAATCATAAACTTATCAAAAATAATAAATTATCAGAAAAGTCAATAATGAGTATAAATATAAAATATCAAAATAACTATTAATAAGTTCATCCCACTATGTATTGAAAACAATATAACGTGAAGTTAAGGTTAATTCTAGAAATTCAAGGAGAATTTAATAGAAAGGGGGATATTGATACAATCACTTAAGATTGTTTTTTGAACTTTTCTCCACATGTAAGATGGTTCTTGATAATATCAATCCCCTACTACACTCCTCTAGCTCCCCCTGGAACCTCTCCAACATGACTCTCTATTCTTCCCTTTTAGTTAACTCTTCCACAACTTCCCCAACATATTCCCTCTTCCCTCCAAAGTTCATGGCTTTGTTTGTCTATTTATTATTGTTGTTAATTTATAACTGAATAAATCCATTTATGATTCCTATATGTGCACAAGTGTAGGGCCATCCATTTATTATTGGAGTACCTACCAATGGCTCCTCCACCCTCTCATACACAATGAAAAGCGCTTCTACCTTATTTAGCAGCCATTAATTGACTTTAGTTAATCAGCTAGGGATAGGGCATCAAGAACCCCTCCCAACTTCAAGCTGGAATAGTAAATTCACTTGATATTGTGTAGGTCTTGTGTAATCGGCACAGCTGCTGTGAGTTTACATGTGCAGCAGCCATGTTATGTCCATAGGTCAGTCTTTCACATCAGTACTGCCCATCCTACAGCTCTCACATTCTAACTAATCTCCCTTCTACAATACAATAAGTAGCACTTCCTATTATAGTAAGATGTTTTTGTACTTTTAAAGTTTTAAAGCAGTTCTGTATTACATCTATATGTAAATAAAGATGAAGTGTTATCATTACCTGATCAACTGAAGATAGGAAATTATTATAGCCATTTAAGTTGATGGAGTAGTTAACTTGTATGTTCTTTTCTTTGTAGAATTTTATAAGTTGTTTCATGAAGGCAAAAGCCCAAAACTGGATTGACTGTAAGTTTCTTTTTGTTGGCTTTGTTCCCTTCTGTTCTTATAAATGTGTTTCTCTCAATTGCTGCTTATATTGAAGAGCTAAAACATAATGTCAGCACTAAAATTCTCAGAGTTGTTATAGAACACTTTTGTTATAGGTCTTTTTAAATAATAGTAGTGTGAACAAATCATTTTATTAATGTATGCATGCTACATGGAAATATCCTAATAGCTATGGTTTGTCCAAAGGAATAGAAACACATGTATTCTAAGAATTATACCTCACTCAAATTTCACTGACTGTACAAATTTTCCTTTTGTCAGTCTTTCTACAAACTAACTGTTTCATATATAAAACTGCATGTTATCCATTGAAGGGTTTCTTTTCATGATCTTTTACTTTTTACCTTTCATAAAATTCATGAAATATTAAACCTACTTTGTTTTCTCTTTGCTAAAGAGGGATGATATCTTTTACAAATATGTTTATTTTTTTAACAAAACTGAACTACTGTTCAAGCAATACTAGGGCTTTAGAATACTCTGTTAAACTGTTCTCTTGGGTAATGAGCTCTATGAAATAAATGACCATAAGAAAAATGTACAACTTTCTGTAGCTTTGGGAAAAGACCTACACTTTTTGACATAAACTATTCAAATAAAGTAACCTAACATGAGCACATATTCAACCTAATCCTGCTGAAAAAATTACTCTTGTTAGTTGAAGCCCAAGGAAAGAGTAAATTGGTAAGTAGAGTAATTTTTACAAGCTGTACTCTAGAGTAATAAACTTACATTAACATGTAAGACAGTTGTAATTAATATAATATGAACATATTTAAATTTTGAATACTAACATAGGCTTGTCTTGACCTTCTTCAAAGCAGTGGGTGATAACGTCAATACATAAAAGTATTCCAAAAACAAACTTCCATCTTTATTATACTGAGATACTTTAGAAGTATTTTATATTATCTTTAATCTTTTGTCACAATCCAGTCATTATTCCCTTCCTGTTCTGCCCTCCAACAGTTTCTCATCCCATTTTTCCTCCCCTGTTTCTAAAAGGATGCCCCCACTCCTCTGAAACCCCCACATCCGGACAGGCCTCCCCATTCCCTGGAGCCTCTCAAGGGTTAAGTGCCTCTTCTCTCACTGAGGTCAGACCAAGCAGTCCTCTGCTGTTGATGTGTCAGGGGCCTCAGACCAGCTAGTGTATGTTGCTTGGTTTGTGGCTCAGTGTCTGAGAGATCTCATGGGTCAAGGTTAGTTCAGACTGCTGTTCTTCTTATGGGGTCACACACCTCTTTAACTTCTTCCAGCCTTTCCCTAATTCAACCACAGGGGTCCCCAGCTTCTTTCCATTGGTTGGGTGTAAGTATATGTTTCTGTCTATGTCAGCTGCTTGTTGGGCCTCTCAGAGGGCAGCCATGTTAGGCTCCTGTTTGTAAGCACATCATAGCATCAGTAATGGTATCAGGCCTTGGAGTCTCCCCTTTAGTTGGATCCCAATTTGGACCAGTCACTGGGCCTCCTTTCTCTCACTCTCTTCTCCATTTTTGTCCCTGGAGTTCTTTTAAACAGGAACAATTCTGAGTCAGAATTTTTGATTGTTGGATGACAACCCTATCCTTTCACTTGATGACCTGTCTTTCTACTGGAGGTTGGACTCTGTAAGTTCCCTCTCCCCACTGTAGGACATTTCATCTAAGGTTCTTCCCTTGAGATTCTCTGACCTCCTGGGTCTCTGGTACATTCTAGAAGTTGTATATTTATGTTCATTTAGCTGGCCCTGGGGTTTCACTTCTATTCCCCACTCAATGCCTGATCATGTTCCCCTGTTCCCCTGCCCTTCTCCTACCCTCTCTCCTCCAGTTCATTCTCTCCTTCTGCCCTCTAATTTCTTCTCCTTCCCAAATGGGACTGAAGCATCCTAAGTTGGGCCCTATGACTTGTTAACCTTTTTGAGCTCTGTGGATTGTATCCTGGGTATTCTGTGCTTTTTTGGCTAATATTCACTTACTAGTGACTACATGTCATGCATGTCCTTTTGGATCTGAGTTACTTCACTAAGGATGTTATTTTTTAGTTCCAACCATTTGCATGCAAAACTCATGATGTCCTCGTTCTTAATAGCTGAATAGTATTCCATTGTATATATGAACCACATTTTCTGCATTTTCTGTATCCATTCTTCCACTGAGAGATATCTGAGTTGTTTCCAGCTTCTGGCTATCACAAATAAGGCGGCTATAAACATAGTGGAACATGTGTCCCTGTGGCATGGTGGAGCATCTTTTGGGTGTGTGCCCAAAAGTTGTATAGCTGAGTCTTCAAGTAGATCTGTTTCTACTTTTCTGAGGAACCTCCAGATTGATTTTCAAAGCGGTTGTACCAGTTTGCAATTCCACCATAGATTGAGGAGTGTTCCTCTTTCTCCACATCCTTGACAACATGTGCTGTCAATTTGAGTTTTTTATCTTAACCATTCTGATTGGTGTAAGGTTGTGTCTCAGGGTCCTTTTGTTTACTTTGTGTTTGTGTGTGTGTGTGTGTGTGTGTGTGTGTGTGTGTGTGTGTGTGTGT
>JANHMN010000005.1:59972495-60016460 GCA_030674055.1 Rhabdomys pumilio | reverse complement strand
TGTGTGTGTGTGTGTGTGTGTGTGTGTGTGTGTGTGTGTGTGTGTGTTTTGGATTTTCGAGACAGGGTTTCTCTGTGTATCCCTGGCTGTCCTGGAACTTACTCTGTAGACCAGGTTGGCCTCAAACTCAGAAATCCGCCTGCCTCTGCCTCCCAAGTGCTGGGATTAAAGGACCATTTGATTTGTATTTCCCTGATTACTAAGGACTTTCAACATTTCTTCAAGTGCTTCTCAGACTTTTGAGATTCCTGTGTTGTGAATTCTCTGTTTAGTTCTATACCCCATTTTTTAATTGTTTTTTTTTGAGTTTAGCTTCTTTAGTTTTATATATATATATATTGGATATTATCCCTCTATCAGATGTGGGGTTAGTGAAGATGTTTTTTCCAAATCTCCAGGTTACTGGTTTGTCCTGTTGACTATGTCCTTTGCCTTACAAAAGCTTTTAGGTTCCACGAGGTCCCATTTATCAATTATTGATCTTGGAGCCTGAGCCATTGGAGGTCTGCTTAGGAAATTTTCCCTGTGCCCATGAATCTGAGGTTTTTCTCCTACTTTCTCTTCTATTAGATTCAATGTATCTGGTTTTGTACCAAGGTCCTTGATCCACTTGGACTTGAGCTTTGTGCAAGGTGACAAACATGAATCTATATACCTGCTGCCAGTTAAACAAGCACCATTTATTGAAAATCCTTAATTATTTCCATTGTATATGTTTTTAATTCTTTGTCAGAAGTCAAGTGTCCATAGGTGTGTTTATTTATTTTTGAATCTTCAATTCTATTCCATTGATCAAACTGTCTGTCTCTGTACTAATACCATAAGTTTTTGTCACTATTGCTATGTAGTATAGCTTAAGATCAGGGATGGTGATTCCCCCAGAAGTTCTTTAATTGGTAAGAATCATTTTTGCTATTCTGGGTTTTTTGCTTTTCCATATGAAATTGAGAATTGTTTTTTCCATGTCTTTGAAAAATTGTGTTGTAATGTTGATGGGGATTGCATTGAATCTGTAGATTGCTATTGGTAAGATGGCGATTTTTACTATGTGAATCTTACCAAACCATGAGCATAAGAGTTCTCTTCATTTCTGAAGTCTACTTCTGTTTCTTTCTTAAAAGACTTGAATTACTTGTCATACAGATCTTTCTGTATTTTAATGAAAGAAATTATAAATGCATACATATTTATATTAAGTGTTGAAAAAATTTAAGAGTTCAATAATGATAATATCTGAAATCAGTAATGAAAAGATTATTGAATAAATGGTTCAGAGCAACTGTCACAATCTTTGGAAAGAAGTATCCTTAGATTCATATTTTACATAATATACAGAAATCAAGATTTATTCATGATTTAAATGTAAAAATGAGTTAAACTTCTAACAATAAAAGCAGAAAACATATACTTTTCATATTTGTGGCTATGTAGTGAAAAATTATGTACATACCATAATGCCATAAACAAGAGAGAAATTTCAAATATATATGACAAAGAAAGTTTTAATATTCTTAATATATCAATCAGTAAGTTAAAAATTAACAGAATAGGGCAAAAATCAAAAGAAACTCTAAAATGACTATTAACAAAGTAAGAAATACAAATGGTTGTAAGTAAAGAAAAATTAAAATATTGCCATTTGTTAGTGGGAAGAAAAACTATCTAATAATGGTGAGCTGTTAGATTACTACAATCTTGTAAAAATGTTATGATAATTTGAAGTCTACATTGTTATGATATCCAAACTAACATTTTATTCCTGCTTGTTTTTGCAGGTTCCTGGTTTAGAAGGCTCCTGCCCACATTTTTCTCTGAGGAAGACCGTCGTTCTTGGTCTAAAAATCGATTTTGTGCAATTGCCTGTACTGAACTGGGCCATGGAAAGTGTGAGGGATGGCTTTGGCATAAAAGACCATCTAGAGGAATCTCCCTCTTTAGTTGGAAAAAATACTGGTTTATTTTGAAAAACTCAACTCTCTACTGGTTCTCACATCTGAATGTAAGTGTACCACAGAGGAAAGGTCTGTCACTAATTATAATGACTATCATTGTAAAGTTTTGAAGTAACACAACTCCATTGATATTTGGCATGACACTCAAGATGGCTCCTTACTCTTAATCTCTGAACTTCCTTCCAATAATTTGAATAGGATAAAGAGCATCAATCCATTGTTGCAGACGCCTATCTAAATCCTCTTGTATACACAACACATTAGTAACTTTTTTTTGCTAAACGAGTAACAAAAGTAACTGTCTTAACTTCTTGTGTCAAAGCAATTGCAGAAGCAGTAGTGCTAGCAATTAATGTGATTAAAGCTGTTATACCAGCAATAATCAAGCCCACTACTCTCTTGCTTCTGCTTAAAGCCTAACTCTTTTCTTCGAGTACTCAAAAGCTTTTTTCAGAATACCAAGGTCCTGTGATACTCAGGGCAATAAAACAAAAGCTGGTTAATAGACCTCTGTAACTGGTATGCTGGGTTTCAACACACTAACATAATTAGAAAGTATACAATCAATGCAACTTACAATAAATACTGTAGAAGAAACAAAAGTAATTTTAACTTGACAATTAAAAGAACTAACGCTTGTTTGAAACTCAGATCCTGTACCCACTTTATCTCTTGCTAACATAACATCAGAGAACTGCAGCTAACTTCCATGTATGTCTCTGAAAATGTCCAGATCCAGTCTTCCAAATGAATGCTGTTATTCCCAATATTGGATTGATTTCTAGACCAGTACATGATTGAATCTGAATAACTGGTCACATTATAGAAAAATACAAGAGGCATTATTACTTCTCTTTTTGATTCTCTGTTCCACAAGGTCTAAGAACTTGAGGCAAGGCAGCTTATCCAATCAGGGGTATAGGTAAGCAATGGTGGGTCGAGAACTTATATCTAATACAGCTCCCCATTCACCATTGTCAGGGCACTCAGCAAGGTCACAGGTCATTTTTTGTCCCAGCATCAGCATGTCTCACCAAAATCTCTGGCAGCAACCATGCTCCTTTAGCATCCTGCAGAAAAAACACAAACATGGCCTCTTCCCCATATTAGGTACCTGATCAGTATCATGCCATTTGCCAGTAAGTGGATGCTTCCTTTTCACCTAGGAATAAGTATTCCTAGTTGTAGTGTGCCATAGACACTCAGCAGAAAGTTCTTCAGCATCCATATTTTTTTAACTGACCTTAATACTTGCATGTAGTTAAAATGGTATAAAAGCAGAAAGGAGGAGGAGGGATGGGATAGGGCAGTTCTCAGGGAAATGGGGAAAGGGGATGACATCTGAAATGTAAATAAATAAAGTATCCAATAAAAAAAGGTCTGTCACTGAAAATAGCCTTTTTTTGTTAGCAGTAAGGTCATACACTTTTGGCAAATGAAAAGATGCTTGTAAGACCTAATGTCAGGGATGAGTAATTTATGCTACTTCATACTTTTAAAAAGGCTGTCTAAAGCTGTCTAATATGTCTAGTAAAGGTATCTTAATCAATGCTTTTGAAATAAAAAATACCTGCTTTTACTCCAAGCCCTTTCACTTATTAACTTCAAGAAATCAAGAAAGTTTCTTATCTTCTTTGAAGCCCATTTTCTTTAAAACGTGTCATAATGCTTGCCAAAATTTTTCATCCCACTTTTTCTTATGTACCTCTCAACCAGGTTCATCTCACAAACTTTTATTTTAAGTGCTAGGATCCTTTCAATTACATAAAATAAAATGAACCACGTGCATTTCAGTCGTTATAAAGCCCAACAAATCTCATTTTGCAGTACAGAATTGACAAGGCTATAAGTTTTGTTTGGGACATATTGACCATAATATACTCAAAGTATTCCTAGTGTAGAGAGGAATCCAGATCTTTCATTTAAGCTTGAGCATTTACCTTAACTCCCTGACATGTATAGCCAGGCTTCTTGATACTATTATTTATGCTTTCTGCTTTCATTAACTCAATTAAGATGTATCCCCCACACAAACACACACACTGTGGGGTCAAATTTCAGAAGATAACCCTGACATTTTCATGTTGCAGACTTCATTTTACTTGGCCTTTCCTCATTTTCATCCTGCCACAACACTTTAACAGTTATTCAGAATTGACATATCTTCCAAGTGACTTATGTTTCAGTTATTCAGGTATCAGATCTAAGTTTTCTTATTGTTATACATAATTTCCAATCAGAATTTTACTCACGTATACACCCTCAATTACTATTTGTATACATGGTTCACACATATTTATATCTACACCCTAAATTTCTTTTCTTGCATTTAAGATTCATAAGTTCAAAGATCTCTCCATTAGGCTATCTCAAGATTTTCCCTGTTCAGCATATACAAAGCAAAATTCATTATACCATCCTTAAAATTATCTTTTAGCTGTGGCTTTCTGCTAAGGAGTTACCCTCAAACTCTGTACTATTTTGCCTCCTACAGTATATCCATATCTAGTTTAACCAACATCATCCCCTAAATATCTAACAAATTCATCATTTTCACTGTCTAGTCCAAGCCATTTTTAGCTTTCCAACAATTTCAATAGCCCCCAGTCTGTCTAGACCTGTTTACTTTGGCCTTTCTCTAATTTAGTTTACCACTCTAATTAACACATTTTTAAAAATATAAATTGCCATATCTATACTACCTCGTCTTACCACATGTTTAAAATTTTTTCTTCCTTAGTGAAATCCATCAACAATTTTTCATTATAACTCTTACACAAAAATGTCCTTAACATGGAATGGCAGCTCTTAGGTGAATCCTGCATAGCTCTTCTTTATATCTTGTACTAGCCATCCTGTGATTTTTTTTTTACATTCCAGCTATACTGGCCACTTCCATTTTTTCTAGTGTGCTGCACTCAATCCATTCATGGAATCCTTTCATGTGTCTTCCTTCTTGTAATATTCCATGATCCCAGTTGTTAACTTCATTAACAACCCACTCTTCCTTCAAATCTCACTTCAATACATCACTTCTTTAGGGAAGCCTTTCTTAATCCTACTCCACCCATTCAAATCTCATTATCTGTCATATCATTGTGTAACTTTGATCACAGATTTGACCCCTTGTAATTCTACTTTATTGTTTTTATATTAAAATTCTTCACTTGGATTATAAACTTTCACAAGTACTATATTTGTCTTCCCTGGTATCACCTTCACTCAGTCAACAATTTATCTCCCATATGGGGCACAATATATAATGATTGAATCAATAAGTATTTGTGAGAGTAGAGTTAACATATATAAAGAACAATTACATAGTGTTAGTCACATGACTATTTAATAAATATTATTTCTTAGCATATTCTCCTATTTTTCCTTTCTCAAATAATATGGAAAATTTCCATTTTCAAATTTAAGTTTTTAAGAACAAATATGAAATACCAAATGCTTTCATATTCTGATGAAATATAATGAATATTTAAATAAGCAATAGGACATTCTATCTACCATGTTTTCTTATTTGAAGAATGTTCTCACAATTAATTTACTTGATAGAAGATAAATTAATGTTATGGCACCCTTTTCAGTGGTTTCAAATTCAAGAGTGACTTTTTAATCAGATTACTATAAAATGTATAGATTTTTGACTTTTAACTTCAAAATTACTAGACTCATATTTTCTCATACCTTTAGTACTTACACTTTCCTTTATGAGTTAAAAATATTACAGCCTAGCAATAATATGATCCCTTTTTCAGCCTTGAAGAAACTGTGATTTAGAAAAAAAGTGACTTGGTAAACATGGGCAAATTTATGATGACAAGAACTTAATATGTTCTATAACATGTTGAAAGTTGTTCAACTTTGTGTCAGTTCATAACAATGCCTTACAAATTTGACGAGCTCCTTATATGATATAAAAACACAAGGAATAGAAGATTATATTTCAAAATCTGCTTTGTGATGTTCATATGCTAAACAATTTCATCCTTAGATGTTTCACTATTTGATGTTTTAGAAGCTTTGAAGTTGAAAATGATTGATACATGTAATCATCGTTCTGTGTGAGACAACTGAAGGTTTAGTAACACGCTAAATGCTGCTAGAGCTCATTGCCTTGCTAGCCTTCATTGGTACACTTTTGTCTGCTTTGCCTTAATGATGGCGAGAGCTGTTTGCATATTTTCCAATAATTCTGTATAATCATTAATTTAAGAGTTCGTTGTTACCATCGCTGGTTTAATAAATGCATGGTCCATTTGCTTTGCAGAAAGCTATTTCAAGTGCATGCTAAGCAAACAGCAAGCAAACAGCATTCTTTAATAAGCATTCTGGAAAAAATGTTTGTTACAATACTGATGACCTGGCTCTTGCTGCTCCATTTCAAGTTGTAGCAAACTCTCTTAAATCTTAATGCTTCTGCTTATATTTTTTCACTCTTTCCTAGGACACCAAGGCTGATGGTTTCATATACCTACCAGAATTCCGAATTGACTTAGCTCCACATTGCAGAAAAGACCAGTAAGTAATAATAGACTCTTAAATTCAGAGTTCAAATTAATACTCTAAAGTAGAGCTATAACAGGAGTCCAGTTTATACATTTAAGTTCTTCTTATAGTTCATTCTCTGATTGTTCAGACTAGTAGCATTTGAGGATTATACTGTGAGTAGAAGTTATAGTTAATAGATTTTATAGGATAAACCTAATAGTTAAAATATTCTCTAGATATGATACCACTCTAATTCATTATTTACCTTCATTTAATTAAAAACTATTTTAAAATAGGAATATTTTATGTAATAAACATATTATATATTCCTTTTTACAAGTCTTTCTAAAATTTATCATAATTACAATGGTATAAGTCAATGCTGTTCTCTCTGGGTATTATATAAGTGTTATATATTAACATGTTATAGGGAATGTCAGTATATAAATGCAAAACTAATTATGTGATAATTAATATATTATGTTCCTATAACATTAATTACACATATAAAATGCTATATAACTATTTAGAAATAACTGAACGGGATACTTTTTTATTATGTAAGTCAGAATATTATTATAGAGTATCTGGATTTACCAGAATTTAGAAGATATGAAGAGACTTAAGAAAGTCCAAGGAAAAGATAATAAATTCAACTGAAGAGATATTTAAAAGATATAAAAATAGGTTACATGGTACAAAGTTGGTAACTGGCATATATTAGTGGTAATGATAGTCATGTGATTATTTAATTTATTATTTCTTAATTAAATTAAAAAAACAGTAAAACATGGAAAGAAATTAGAGAATATCACACTGAAGAGGTATTTATCAATAATATTAAATAAATGACTATTAAAATGTGATATAGTTTTAATCATTTTATATCTTAAAATGTCTGCTAAAGTATTTAAGAATTCATGGTTAAAGTAAGGTATGGGGAAAAAAGTTCTAGTATGTAGCCATCCAGCTATAAAAGCTGTTAGTGTAGATATAAGAATGGTGTTAGACAGTATATACATGTATAGTCAATATTTCAACTTACATTATTTTTTAATATCTGACCTATCATGTACATTTGTGCTTTATCTACCAATGACAGAGTTGAGGATGGAAAACTCATCTCTCTTTTTCTTGCTTGCTTTACTTCTTCATATATATATATATATATATTACAGCTGATCACAGTTTCCCTTCCCTCCACTTCTGCCAGTCTTCCAACTCTACCTCCTCTCCCCCGAACCACGACCCAGATCATTGTCTCCTCCACCCATCCCTCTGAGTAAAGAGCATGCCTCTCAGGAACATCAACCTAACATAGCATAAAAAGTTGAAGCAATAGGCACTTCCTTCATTTTAAGGCTGGAGGAGTCTACCCAATAAAAGGAAAAACAAGCAAAAGAGTCAGGGACAGCTCTCATTCCCACTGCTAGAATTTCCACAAGAATACAAGCTACTCAGCCATAATCTACATGCAGAGAACCTAGCAGACTTCTACAGGATACCCAAGTCAGTTGATCCTGTGAGCCATGTTCTCATGGTGTCCCTGAAACCTCTGGTTCCTCTCATCATTCCTCAGCCTCCTCAAAATGTCTATCCTAGAGCTGTGCCTAGTGATTGACCATGAGACTCTGCATCTGCTCCTGTCAGTTGCTGGATGATATCTCTCTGGTCTCCTTGGTGATTCTGCTAGGCTCTGGTCCCAGAATAGCCTACCGGCAGGACAAACTATAAATCAAATTTTTGTGATTGGATTGGTGTCCCAAATCCCTCCACTTGGGGCCTTGCTGGTCATCATCAGAAAAGCAGTGTTAATTTAAAAGTAGAAAAGAGTTATGCTCAAGTCCAAGTCACTTGGACATCAAAATAAATGATTAAATTATAATGAAAAATATATAAATATAAAACTATATGGGTTCAGTCTCTTTAAAATAACAACCTTTATATGTTGTTATCACATATCCCTCAAACTTGAGTTTTTATTTATTCCTCTCATTTTTATTATGTTCTTTATAGTATTTTCTTGTTCTTTTCATTTGAAAAACACAGTCTAATCATTATGGTTGCAAACCACTTCAGCTCTGTCAGACCTTTCTCTAACTCCTCCATTGGGGAATCACTGCTCAGTCCAATGGTTGGCTGAAAGCATCCATGTGTATTTGTTGGGCTCTGGCAAAGCCTCTCAGGAGATAGCCATATAAGGCTCCTGTCAGCACGCACTTCTTCGTATCAGCAATAGTTTGGTGTCTGCATATGGGATGGATCGCTAGGTGGGACAGTGTTTGAGTGGCCTTTCCTTCAGTCTCTGCTGTAATCTTTGTCCCTGTATTTACTTTAGACAGAAACAATTCTGGGTTAATATTTTTGAGGTAGGTGGGTGTCCCCATCCCTCTAGCAGAGGCCATGCCTAACCTCTGGAAATGTTCTCTACAGGTTCTCACCTCTGTTGGGTATTTCAGCTAATGTCATCCACTTTGGGCCTGGGAGCCTCTTACTTTCTGAGCATCTGGGACTTAACGGTGGCTACCCCGGTTCCCCATCTCCCACCACTAAACACCTCTATTAAATTTTCTGACCTGACCCCCTCTCTATACATCTCTACCATTACCTCCCACAACTGATCCTGCCCCTCTTTTCTGCTCCACCTCCGCTCTTCATCACAAATGCCTCCCTTGATTATTTTGTTCATTCTATGAAGTAGTAATGCACATTGTGGTCTTCCTTCTTCTTGAGCTTCTTATGGTCTGTGAGTTGTATCATGAGTATTCCAAGCTTTTTTCATAGTATCTAATTATCAGTGAGTACATACCACGTGTGTTCTTTTGTGACTGGGTTACCTTACTCAGGATGATATTTTCTAGTTCCATCCATTTTCCTAAGAATTTCATGAAGTCATTGTTATTAATAGCTGAGCAGTACTCAGTTGTATAAATGTACCACATTTTCTGTATCCATTCCTCTGTTGAAGGATATCGAGGTTATTTCCATTTTCTGACTATTATAAATAAGGCTGCTTTGAACACAGTGGAGCATGTGTCCTTGTTATATGTTGGAACATCTTTTGGATATATGCCCAGGAATGGTATAGCTGGATCCTCAAGTAGTACTGTGTTCAATTTTCTGAGGAACCACTACAATGATTTCCAGAGTGGTTTTACCAGCTTGCAATCCCATCAACAATGGAGGAGTGTACCTCTTTCTCCAAATCCTCACCAGAATCTACTATCAACTGAGTTTTTTATCTTAGCCATTCTGACTGGTGTGAGGTGGAATCTCAGGATTGTTTTAATTTGCATTTTCCTGATGACTAAGGATGTTGTTAGATGCTTCTCTATCATTCGTAATTCCTCAGTTGGGAATTCTTTGTTTAGCTCCATACCCCATTTTTAATATGGTTATTTAGTATGATGGATTCTAACTTCTTGAGTTTGTTGTATATATTAGATATTAGCCCTCTATCAGATGTAGGATTGGTAAAGATTTTTCCCAATCTGTTGGTTGCTGTTTTGTCCTATTGACACTGTCCTTTGCCATACAGAACCATTTCAGTTTTATGAGAGGTCCCATTGGTCAATTCTTGATCTTAGAGCATAAGCCATTGGTGTTCTGTTCAGGAACTTATCCCCTGTGCCTAGGTATTCGAGGTCTTCCCCACCTTCTCTTCTATTAGTTTCAATGTATCTGGTTTTATGTGAAGGTCCTTTAACCACTTGGACTTGAGCTTTATACATGGAGATAAGAATGGATCCATTTGCATTCTTGTACATGCTGAACTTTAGTTGAACCAGCAGCATTTGTTGAAAATGTTGTCCTTTTTTCAGTGGATGGTTTTAGCTCCTTTGTCAAAGATTAAGTGACCATAGGTATGTGGGTTTATTTCTGGGTTTTCAATTCTATTCCATTGATCTTCCTGCCTGTATCTGTACCAATACCATGCAGTTTTTATCACTATTGCTCTGTAGTACAGCTTGAGGTCAGGGATGGTGATTCTCCCAAAAGTTCTGTTATTGTTGAGAATAGTTTTCAAGATCCTGGGTTTTTCTGTTATTCCAAATGAATGTGAGAATTGTTCTTTCTATCTCTGTGAATAAATGAGTTAGAATTTTGATGGGGATTCCATTGAATCTGTAGATAGCTTTTAGTATGATGGCCATTTTTACTATGTTAATCCTCCCAATCCATGGTCATGGGAAGGAGATCTTTCCATCTTCTGAGGTCTTTGATTTCTTTCTTGAGAGTCTTGAAGTTCTTGTATAGATCTTTCACTTTTGTGGTAAGTTTTATTTTTGGACTGTTGTGTCAATGTTTTCCATGTTATCTTCTGCACCTGAGATTCTCTCTTCTATCTCTTGTATTCTGTTGGTGATGCTTGCACCTATGACTCCTGATCTCTTTCCTAGGTTTCTAAATCCAGGGTAGTCTCTTTTTGTGATTTATTTTTTGAAAGGTTTCTAACTTTATTACTGGGCAGACACCCTAATTTAGACATGAACAAGTCTCTAGGTTAAAAATGTTGAAATCCATCTGGTAGGACTGATCAATTACCACAATTCATTATAAATCCTCAGTCTTATCATTGTGTGAATCCTTACAGATTCAGTTTTCTTCTCTGCCAGTGTCTTCTCTTAGAGTTTTATCTGATTTTTTTTACCGGTTTTCAACCAGATCCAGTAAGCAATAGGACAATTTTGCTTTTATTCCTTGGCTAGGAATCACTTGATTCTGAAAGTCTTATGAGAAGACATGGCAAGAAACTGAATCAGGTATGATATGCACTATGGCAGAGGAAAGAAAAGGAGAAATCCATTTTTAGATTGTGAATGGTTTTGTTCAATTACTTCACATGTTTGGTTATGTTTTCCCTTATTTCTTTAAGGGACTTATGTGTTTCCTTTTTAAATGCTTCTACCTGTTTACCTATGTGCTCCTGTATTTTTTAAGAGTTATTTATGTCCTTCTTAAAGTCCTCTATCATCATCATGAAATGTGATTTTAAATCAAAATCTTGCTTTTCTTGTGTATTATATTAGGGTATCCAGGGCTTGCTGTGGTGGGAGAACTGGGTTCTGATGATGCCAAGTAACCTTGGTTTCTCTTGCTTATGTTCTTGCACTTGCCTCTCACCATCTGGTTATCTCTGGTGTTAGCTGGTCTTGCTGTCTCTGATGAGAGGTTATCCCTCCTGTGAGCCTGTAAGCATGTGGTCTTATGTGTCTCAGCACTTCTGAGAGACATGCTTTTTGTGGGAAGGATTGGGAGGATGCTAATATCTGTGGCACAGGGTCAGCTATGGAGATGGGTGGGTGGGCAGATGGAAACTGGAAGTATTATGTCACTGGCTATGTATCCAGGGCTGCTCTATGGTTCCTGGTTCCTGTGTGTTCTGGTCAGGCCCCACTTGGACCAGATATTGGGCCAGTAGTGGTGGTCTCACCTGTTATCTTAGGTATGTCAGCACTCCTGGAAGACAAGCTCTCTCCAGCTGGGATTAAGGTGCAGATTTCTGTGGCCCAGGGTCAGCTCTGGGTGGGCAGATGAAAACCAGAAGTGGCATCTCTTTTTTTAGGTTTGAAAA
The DNA here is from genome assembly GCA_030674055.1 of Rhabdomys pumilio. Classification (NCBI taxonomy): domain Eukaryota; kingdom Metazoa; phylum Chordata; class Mammalia; order Rodentia; family Muridae; genus Rhabdomys; species Rhabdomys pumilio. The sequence goes on along the minus strand of JANHMN010000005.1, from coordinate 60,004,436 downwards.
GTTTTCTTCTATGGTATTGTTGAACCAGGACAATGAAGGTGGTGATTATTTCCTCCTTCTCCTTCTCCCCCTCCTCCCCCTCCTCTTCTTCCTTCTCCTCTTCAACCTTCTCCCCCTTCTCCCTCTCGTTTTCCTCCTCATCTTCCTTTTCCTCTTTCTCTTCTTCCTTTTTAATCTTTTTTTTACAGTACAGTCATCATCACCCTCTCAGTCTGCCCTCTGACAGTTCCTAATCCTATTCCTCCTTCCCCCTGTCTCTAAGAGGATGTCCCAGGTCTCTGGTACATTTTAGAGGGTCCCCCAACTCCTACCACCAGAGGTTTCCTGTTTCTATTCTTTATGCTGGCCCTCAAGGCTACAATCCTGTTCCTTCCAATACCTGATTATGTTCCCCTTTTCCCCTTCTTATACCCTCTCCTACCCAGGTTCCTCCCTCCCTTTGCCTCCCAAGTAGGACTGAAGCATCCTCACTTAGGCCCTTTGGTTTGTTAACCTTTTTTGAGTTCTATGGATTGTATCCAGGGAATTCTGTACTTTTTTAGCTAATAGCCACTTATTAGTGATTTCATAATGTCCACGTCCTTTTGGGTCTGAGTTACCTCAGTCAAGATGAAATTTTCTAGTTCTATCCATTCAGCTTCTTCTATTCCTATTATTCTTAGGTTAAAATTGGAAGTAAAGAACACTGAAATATGGAAGCATTTGACCATGATAAATCTTCTAACATTGATATAAAAAGACTATTCACTAAGTTTGATTAACATAAATGTTGAATAACAAACAGGATATATCCTTATTTAAGCCACTGAATGCTTTATTTTTAATGTCAAATTTGAATGCCATCATACAAAGACAACAGAAAATACAGCATCAAATATTCGACATAATAGCACAGAATATACATGGAGAAAAATTGCTGTGTAATAAGGTCATCTGTTCTTGATGCAGCAAAAGCATTTTACTTGTATTTGTTTAATATTTCTAGAAGTAGATAAAATATGGCTGATGATGACCACATAGTCTATAGCCATCCTGTCATGACCATGCCTGGTATCATCAGCACATGTTCATGTGAAGAGCCAGTTCTTGAAAATGATGTTGTTTGTAAATTTCTACATTGTCTTGTATATAAGCACAAAAAAATTTGCATTAGTATTCCTTCTGAAGCTATTTTATAGAAGTGCTATTATTCAAAAGTGAAAGAGAATAGATCAATGACTAGTGCATATTAAAACCAGCATTCTGATGGCTTCATTCTTTGCCAAATTATTATAAGTGGTCTTTCTGAATATAATTAGCCACCTTCTCTCTCCTTGGACTTGGATACACTAAAAACTTGTAAAACAAAATATTTTCTACAAGTCAGTTTAATGTAATTTTGCATAAACTGATTTTTGGAATCTAAAAACACTACCTTTCTTTACCTAGAAAATTAAAAACAAAATTTTATTAGCAAAGCTCTGCTGTAACCTACTTTTAAAAGGCTGAGAAAGGTGTTATTTCAAAATTGTCTTCTCCTTTCATAAAAGAAACAAACTAAGGTATTCTGAGAAATTTACCATAAGAACATAAGCTATAACTAAATACCTGATTGAAAAATAGTACCACTCATCTAGATATATGACATAGTCCAGGGAAGTATGTAATAAAGTGGTTACTAGCTTACTAAGAATATCACAAATTAAGAAGGCAGCAGTACAGAAAATTATAAGCTATGAACCATAAAATGAAAAAACATACCATGGGTAAATAACAATTGAAAAAAATTGGCCTTTCCTTCTTGAGGTTTTATTCTTTGATTGGAATTTCTTATCTGAATTTGAATATATGTCAGTTACTGGAATTAACATCTCAAATAGTTATAAACTGTAATGTATATATAAACAAAAATTGATGGAATTTAGTAAGTTCTATACCTGAATTGTTAAGAGAAAGTTAAAAGTCCACTGCACATGTATATGCATTTAAAGCAATATCAGAAAACCTGCTTCATCTATAGTTTATGGTACATTAAAACTTGGAAACCCAAATCTAGTCTCAACTCTCACAAAGAACCCATTTGACAAGTGTATACAATGTTCCAGTTGCTAGCCTTGAAAAATATTTGAAAACATTTGATCCTATAAAATTCCTGATTGTAGCACCCGCTTCTGTGTGCTAAATAATTTGCCTATGTTATGTAATATAATACATCTCAAGGGGTGTATCATCCTACTTCAACAGATGAAATGACTGAGGGATTAAATGTACTTGACTAAATTCATTTAACAACTGGCAGTCTTCTGGATTTAAGGAAAACTAAACATAGACCTAAGAATTGTGAGCAAGCTATGAATGTACTCTAATGTTAAGCTACAACCAAAGAGCAAGTTTGAACTCTTAATTCATTATCACACTGCCAAAACTTTTAAAATATTTTTCAAAATGAAGACTTTCCTCAAAAGAAGTCATTTGGATTTAATCTTTTATGTGTATTACTAGACTTATTTGAAAATAATTTTTAAAAGGGTCTGGGTTTAGTCAAGAATATGCACCTAACCCTCAAGAGACTGGAGGCCCCAGGGAGTTTAGAGGTCTGGTGGGGTGGGGGTCGGGAGTGGGAACATCCTCGCGGAAACAGGTGGGTAGGTTAGAGGTATGGGATGTGGAACAGTAGGAGAGTGTCCTGGGAAGGGAATAAAATCTGGATTATTAATTAATTAATTAATTAATTAAAAATTTCTTAAAGAGATTTTCTTAATCAAGGTCAGCATCCCTATCTTACAAGTGAGTAAGAATAGATGTTTTCTACCAGTTCCTGAGAACATTATCTAGCACCAAGTAACCTTTTAATACATATGATGAATAGAAAAGAATTGAACTAAGTGTAAAATACATAGTAATTGAAAATTATGTTCTAATCAGTGAACCAGTATAAGGATGATCTTTTCTTGCTAGAATAGGATGAAAGTATAGAATCAAGGTGATTATAGAAAAAAATGTTTTTGTGTAAAAGTTGGTATCAGAAAACTCAGCCTTGTAGAGTGACTTATAAAATTTATAAGAGAGCAATCACAGCTTCTATCAGCAAAATATCACAGGGATATCAGCAAATTATATTGCATTGACTGGAAAATACTGTGATAGGAACTATGCAAGACTTTGTTTTGACCAAAATAAACTTGGTGTTATAAATATCCTGGAATATTACAGAGTATTCTGTAGTACATCAATCTACTTTCAATTTGATGCTCTCAGGGTTCTGTTTCTGTGTTTGTTTTGTCTTCATTTCCATAATTTACTACTAGAAAGAATATATTTTATTCATGGAAATATAAACCATGAAATACATTAATTAATGAATGAGAGGTACATAGAAAATTTCTGTTCTAATATCATTTAAATACATGAAAAACTAGCATGCAAGCAAAAGATGAGAGTTGGGATTATATTCATATATAATTGCTAGTTATATTAAATGATATTAATGAATAAGTTAAACAAAGTAGGATCCTCAGAAAATTTCTATTTTTTTCCACTAAGGCATAATTTATATTATTGCTAAGGTGACACTAATATTCAAGTGCCATATTTCTTTCTAGACAGCTATATAATATATAAGTACATAGATATATGACAAATAGAAAAAAGATAAATTAATGGACAGATATAAATCATTTCCTAGGCACAGATACATCACTATTGACAAGACATAAATTAAAAAGAAAGATGGTCATATTTATTTGTTTCTACATATCAATAGAGAAATACTGGAATTTAAAAGAACTGTCTTAGAGGAATTTCATTATTCTTCAGAAGTATAGAAACTGATTAATAACTCAGTTATTTTAAATCATTCTAGTCCATCAGTTTGCTTAAAAAATTAGTGCTCTCTTTTAAGATTCAGAATATTCTCAGAGTACCTGATAAGGAAGCAATGTTCTCCTTAAGATACTGATGCTAACATATTACCTTTGGCAAGTTATTTAAACATTTAAAGGAAGATATAGATAGACATAGACTAGACATAGACATAGACATAGACATAGACGACATAGACGACATAGTCATAGACATAGACATAGACATAGACATAGACATAGACATAGACATAGACATAGACATAGACATAGACATAGACATACATAGACACATAGACACATAGACATAGACATAGACAGGCATAGGCATAGGCATAGGCATAGGCATAGATATGCATGCTCTGCTTCTCAGCCTTCCTAATGCTTAATATAGTGCTTTATGTTGTGGTGACCCCCAAAATCATAAAATTATTTTTATTTCTACTTTATAACTGTAATTTTACTACTGTTATGAATCATAATGTCAATATTGTGTTTTCTGATAGTCTTAGGTAAATTCTGTGAAAGGAACATTCAACTCCCAATGGGTATGAAACCCACAGGTTGAAAACCACTGTATTAGATATTTTACTATATGGCTGTTTCAGTTTTTTCAGAATGTTACGGTATTAAATGTTACAATCATTGTTAGAAAGAAAAACGAATCCTCTGCTTTTTGCCTTTTTCCCATAGTGCTTTCCAAGCCACCCATGCAAGAATCAAGGATTTCTACTTTGCTGGTACATGTTTGGATGAGATGAATTAGTAAGTAGTTTGTGTTAATTTATTCACTTAATGTATATTGAAGAACAATTATGTTACAGGTATGTCCTTCAATCAAACAAAATGATGGCATTTTAAAGATAAAATTTTATTTAATTTTCATTCTATTATGATTTAGTGTATTAAAGATCAGGGTGGCAATGTGTGGAAATAAATGAGATGGGATAAGGCTTACAGGTAAGGTATATTGATACATTCAAATGTTTATGAACCTTCAAATAAATAACTTTATTCCAAGAGGCAAAGAAATAGTTAAACACATTTCAGAAATAGGTGAGAACATAGCTAGAAGAAGCTGAGGGGATAAAAGATTAAAGGCCTTACAATGATATAGATAAAAAGACTTACTTGAACTATAATGGTGGCAATGAAATTGAAAGCTAATAGATATGTTCAAGATACCTCTCAGAGGTAAAAGCAACTCCATTTTCTATGGGACTTGAAGGTGTAGAAAGTATCAAGGATGACTAAGTGTCTGATACATAAACCAAGATCATTTTCATCATAATTTTCAATAAGATGGGGAATAGTAGAAGGGTATCATGTTTCTGGGACAAGAGTATGAGTTTTATCTGAGAGCATGTAGGGTATCTTCATATATCCTATGGAATTTAAAGTAGATGTTTCTTTTGAGTAGAGCTCAGAGTAAAAGATTTAGCTGGAGATATAATTTGTGAATCATCTACAGTGATAATAATACTTGAAGCCATAGGAATACATGAGAACAATCTGTAAAGTGGTTCTCAAGGTCAGAATATACTATAGATCTTATTAAAATACATATTTCCAGGGCCCATATCTAACTCCTACAACTCGATCATTTTACAAGCCTCTGGATAATGATGAGGATTTTGATGATTCTAGGGCTCTGAGAAACACTGACCTAGAAAGGGGACATAAGAAAGATAAGAGTAAAAAAGGACTTCTGGACAATTAAACATTTAATTGAGTTAACCTATAAAAGGAAAATTTCAGAAATACAGGCATAATTGCAATGATTCTAAACATAATTGTTTTATATACTTCTGAGATTCTGTAGCAGAGACAGTATTATGCTCTCAAGGAAGAAAAAATGTTACACTTTCTATCTGAGGGTATTTTACAACTACAATTTATTTGCATTTATGATATTGGCCCCAGAAGTTAATATGTAAATATCTACAGATACAAGCATAAGTGCTCATTTCCTCTATCCTAAATTATCTAAAAATGTGCCCAAATTTATAAACCAAATCATTTTAATCAGAGCGTCTAATATTTATCTTACTGTGTTTTCTCAATGTAAAAGTAAGAGCCAAAATACCTTTAGATACCTTATACAATAGTTTCATTCAACATTTATCACTAACCACAGTGTTCTGACTGGCATTTACAACTACAAAAAATAAGATACTCTATGTACTAGTAACTTCTATTATTGAAGTGGTTGTTCAGCTACCTTTTGCAGGCTGATATTGTTTTGTATAATGAATAAATGTGTGTTATTTGATTACTTTTCATTAATTTGCTAGAATTTTTAGAAAGACTGCACAATGCAATTGACAGATCATTTCTTATTTATCTTCATTATTCTACTGTCCATGAATTGACTATAACTCTGTGCCACAAATTAGTTGAAACTCTATTATTCTTTCAAGTGTATCACCTTTAATCTCTGTATATATTAAACACTATGTTTATAGAAGTAGATAGGTGCAATTTTATCATTGTAACAAAATTTCATGTAAATAAAATATGCTCTGCCGCACATTAATTCCAAATTTAAAAACCTTTTTGGTATTTTAAACTACATCCTACAAATTTTTAAGGTGAGTTGACTAACATTAACAATGAATGTTTCTCTATAGCAGGCTCTATATTCATGTTTAATTAAAATTAAATTAAATTAAATTACCCTTAATTTCAAAGAGAATATTGCTAACATTTGTATTCAACATGCCGGGAGGAAAGGTTGTTCTTCCCTTAGTGAGTTTATTATATCCCAATCTCAATTTTAATTATGTTGAATTTAATACTGGTTCATTGCTACTGTCTATAATTTATGCCTTAGAGACTCAAGCACAACTTTCTTATTGTCTGGAGGAAAAAATAACCTCCTTCTTGACAGTACTTAACTAATAACTTGTTATAAGAAGAAAATAAAATTCTAACAATTATCAGAGATGCTATGTGAGCTTTCCCAGAAAAAGGAATTCTAATTAAAATAGCTAGAATTCTCCTGAAAAGGCACCAAAAATATACTTAAACAATAAGTGCATTTTATGCTGTCAAGGCAGGAAGTAAGAGAAGATTGGCATTTGGGAGAAAATAGGGAAGAAGGGCAGTGTTTAAGTATCATCATACCTGTTGGCCTCTTGTCATGAAGAAGAAGTTGTGGTATTTCAAAAGAGATAAGTCCATTACATTTTCATTAAATGATTTACAAAAGAGTTAAAATGTGTCATTAGATACAAAACAACCAACAAAAACAAGTCTCAGATATTTGGCTGCTTAAATAACATCAAAACAAATTCAACTGTTTCAAAGCAAACGTGTTTTAATACTGGCAATTAACATGTGACTCATTCTCCTTACCTTTTAATGTTCAAGTGCAGTCTAAGTGAATGTATTCCGTGGCATTCTCTCCATCACATTTTTTCTAGTCTAGAAATGCTTAAAGTATTCTCTGTGATAAATCTTTGTTGGTTAAATTTAAAATATTTAAATTACTATGTCATAATATACAATAAGAACCCAGAAGTTTTCAAGAAATTTATGTAATGTAAGAATTTAACAAGTATCATTTTTTGAAAAAGAAGTAATTAAACCCAACCTATAATTATTTTCATTTTCAGTATTTAATATTATTATTATTTTTTCTACAAAGTCAAACCATGTGATATTATTTAAGAAGTAAAAGAAAGGACACATAAAATTGTTTCAATTAAGATAAATACTTGTCTATAGAGAAATATAAATAACTTCAAACATACACATAGAAAATGAAAATTAAAACATTGAAAGTCATATATGGTTGTACCACCCTTAACTCATCCTATCTCATCTGCTGTCTGAAGCTAAGTAGGGGGGAGCCTTGATAGTAATTGGATGGGAAGCAGTTTCAACAAATACTTATGTTGCAACTATTTTTCCTTTTTATTAGTGAAAGAGATGGCATACTTTGAAAACATAAATAATTACTTAACAAAAATACACTGATTTCAAGGGATGACTAAAATGTCATCTAAATCAGTATAGTTTTACTGATCTAAGTTGTGATATAACATCTAGTATCAAAAGCTTCTCATATGAGTTTGCTTTTGCATTAATGTGAAATTATATTTTGGTTAATATTAGACACATAGACAAAAAGAGTAACCTACATTCAGGTAATTTTTGTCTACCAACTAACTTCTAATATATATATATATATATATATAATTTAAATGACAAAAATATTTTAAGTGGTCTGTTAACACAAACCTATAATCCCAACACTCCTGCTTAGGCAGTAGGTTCTCAAGGGTACATCCACTACATCATGAGATCTTGTGTTAAAATAATTATTTAAAAAATTAATTACCTATATTGATAGTATATAAAATAAATATATGTATTTGTTGTAGTAACAAAATGCAGAAGATCCATCAGTAGAGTTTTTCACCTTGATGGAAATAGTTGTCCATTTAAAATACAAGATTGTAACTTTAATATGTGTTACGCAATTGCAATGGTAACCAGAAAGGAAACATCTTTGGAATATACAAAAGGAAGAAATGATTGTCACTGAATGAAACTATAACAAAGTGAATGAAACTCAGAGGAAAGTAGGAAGAGAGGAACAAGAGCCGCAATACTGAGAGGAAAATAAAACAAACCAATGTCCATTACTTCAACATCAGTAATTACATTTAAATGGAATACATTCTATAGTCATAGGACAGATAGTCTCAACTTATTATTTTAAATAACAGATTTAAACCATATTATATAAGTGCATATAGAAAATTAAAGGATGAAAAATTTTCCCTTGAAAATGGAAATGGGGCTGGAGCTGTGTGTAGCCCAGTGGTAGAAAATAAAAACTAATTGAAAGTACAAATGCCCAAAGTTAATTAGGAGAAATATGGACTTTAAATCAAGAGTTGCTTTTTAAAAAATAAGGGCAAGGTGAAGACATTTGTTGTAAATATTGGTGATCTTCAGATATATCCTGTGAATCCTGGAATCGTCATGGTGAAAGAAACATGCTGACTCCCAGATGTGTGGGCTTTACTCTTAACTCCACAAGCATACCATAGTACATATGATGTGCCTAGTGCCTTTCATACAAGCATGAAAGCATGCACACACAAACAAATGCAAATACATAAAAAATAAACAGAAACACACATACTTAAGTAATCATGGAAATTCTCAAGGTTAGGCCACTAAGTTGGTCATAAAATAAGATTCAGTATATTTTAAAAGGATTAAAATTTTATAAGTATCTTTCCTTAACTAAATGAAAGAAAAATAAAAAACCTTACAAATAATTCAGAACCTTTAATTAATTTGATATAAAAACTCTCAACACATTAATTTCTACTATTAAAAACTTTATATGCCAATGTACCTTTTAAATCAACAGAGTAACAGAATTAAAACTTTGAAGTCAATATTATTTTAAATTTGGCCATTCATAAACCACTTAATGTTAATTCACTTACTGTTTTTATCTAGAGAAGGGCTATAGCATTTGAGACCAAAAAGCTTCAAGAACAGTAAATTCATTCAAAACTCAAAAACAATATTTCAAAGGCCAGTAATGGAATTATAAACTGAAAATTCCAAATGGTGGCTATTATCCGATGAAGTACATAGAAATATCTCTGTCATGTAGAACTTTACAGATGACTTTAGTAAATAAACTCTTATTACAACTAAACTAAATTTGGGTTTTTGTTGTTCTGAAATCTGACTGAATTTACAAGTCCCTAATGCAGTAAAAAATTGCAGTGTGTGATTTTTTATGATTAATAATTGCTTGTTCATTTTATAATAGGTATCACCATGATGTCTAAGTAACTTAAGAGACATATTAGATAAAAAAGATAAGGCTAGAAATTCTATATAGAAAATTTCTCAAGAATATGCATGTATAAAAGAGTGACAGATTTTTTTTGATCACAGATTTTAGGCTTCATATATTGAGAACTTGTTTTCCTCTTGTTCTTTAGTGATTATAAGTCAAATTCAACCTTATTTAAGTTCTATCTGGTGGGAAAAGAGGTTAGAAACAATTAAATTTTTATATCTAGTTTCTACATTTCATGTTTGTTCAAAATAATATTTCAACTCTCAATTATTTTATGAAAAATAATCCACAAATATGTTGGATTTAAACAATATACTATAAAACAACACATGAACCAAAGAAGTCAAATGAAAAATTTAAAAATAATTTGATGTAGAAAAAATAAAGAATATAAAATATACTAAAAACTTAGGAGATACAACAAAAGCACCGTAAACACTGCCATAACGTTTTGTGATGCTGTAATAAAACCCATGTCCAAAAGCAACTTAGGCAAAGCAAGTCTTTATTTGGCTTTCATGTCCCCACCAATGACAAGAGAAATCAGAGCAGGAACTCAAGGCTAGTACCTGGAGGCAGGAAGTTGAGTAGAGACCATAGAGAAATACTGCATACTGGCTTGCTCCCTGTGGATGGTTCAGAGTCATTGCTCTCTACTCTAAAACAATCAGCCTAGGAGACATCTCCTACATTATTCATTAATCAACAAAATGCCCAATAGACCTGTATGTAGGTCAATTATATGGAACCATTTTCTGGATTAAGATTCCTTCTTCCCCAGTGTCTTTCATTTGTTGTTAAGTTGAAAAAACAAAAACAAAATCCAACCAATACAAATGAACAAACACATACAGAAAAAGAATAATCAAAAATTAATAACTAAAATTCACCCTTGTAAGAACAGTGAAACAAACTAACCCCAAATCTAGATGAAGGAAGGGCATGGCCTTGATATAACCAATCTTAATGAGTTCTGTTCCCCGTAATCACACAAGACAGCTTACAATCCCAGCCATAAAAGTACTAGTACTATAAAATTCCTAAACTAATTCACAAATATAGAAAATTGAACCATGGGAACACAGCAATTGGGAGACATTTAGTGGAGATACATTTCAGTTCTATGTGGGAAGAGGGGCCCTTGGGCCTGAGGGTGAAGAAGCCCAAGTGTAGGGGAATGCCAAGGTAGGAAACAAGTACCCTCATTGAAACAGGGGAAGGGGGATAGTATAGGGGGTTTCCAGAGGGAAAACCTGCAAAGGGAATAACATTTGAAATGTAAATAAAGAAAATATCCAATAAAAGAAAAAAATGATGGGAAATAAAACAAAAAAATCTGTTACATTTAACAGCAATGTAAAAGTACTTACCACAGTGAACTGCATAGGAAAATAGGTAAAATAATAAATTTTATTGTGATTTCTTTAACTACAGCAATGTGAAAAATACTCCATATAATTATGCCATGTAAATACATTAAAATTATCCTAATTTAGTAGACACCAAAATCACCTTTGACAATATCAATTACTCATGATGACTCACAACACACAAGGAATGGAAAAGAATTTTCTTCATTTGATAAAAATAGTCATAAATAAAATAGATTTAACATCAGAATTAATCTTGAAATAAGTATTTCATTCTAAGGTCAAGAAGAAAGCTGAAGTGTCTATTCTTATTATATATTCAGTATAATACTTGAGATTTTTATTCGGTATTGTCAACCAAGAAAGGTGAATAAATGGGGGGATTTTTATTCACAGGTAACCTGATTATCTATATAGAAAACTGATCCAAGTCATTTTGAAAGCTATGTGTAATAAATGAAATGAGCAAGATTGTAAGATTTAAAAATCAGTGTACAAAAATCGTTTGGATATCTTTATTTTAACTATGAACAATCAGAAATTAAAATTCTAAAATACCATGTAAAATATTATCCAAATATACTAAATACTTGAATTATTTAGTAAGAAGGCTCAGCAGATAATGGTGCTTACTGCCAGACCTGAGTTTCGTCCTCAAGAACCACATGGTTGAAGGAAAGAACCCACTTCTGCAAGTTAGATATACACATATGCTTTGACACATGCATGTTCACATGCATACACACACTCAAATATAATTAAAAGATAATCACTTTTTTTTTGGTTTTTCAAGACAGGGTTTCTCTGTGTAGCCCTGGCTGTCCTGGAACTCACTCTGTAGACCAGGCTGGCCTCGAACTCAGAAATCTACCTGCCTCTGTCTCCTAAGTGCTGGGATTAAAGGCATATACCACCACTGCCCAGCTAAGATAATCACTTTTAAATATGTTAAATCTTTAGAGATTGTCATGAAAAATGTGTCTAAAGAGTATACATTAGAAAATTAAAAACATTGCTAAAGTATTTTAAAATATACTCAAAGAAAAACATGCCATTATGTGGTTCAAAGGGCTCAGTAGTGTTAAGACAATATTACTTTCTAAAGTCCTTTATTGTTTTTATTATAATTAAAGCCAAAATTTTAATAGCCTTTAAAATAGAAGTTGACAAACTGAATCTAAACAACTTATGGATTGCAATATTTTACACATTATATGTATTATTAATATATTATAAATCATAATATCTATGTTATTAATATTACTAATATATTAAATTACAATATAATAAATTTTGATATCTACCATGACCTTTATATAAAACTAATAAATAAAGGCAATTTCCTATTAATAGAGGACTGAGGATGTAACTCAGTTGGTTCAGTGATTGCTCAGTAATACATAAAGCATCTGGTTTGATCCTCAGCACTATTTAAACCAGGCATAGTTGCTCTTACCTCTAATGCCAACACTTAGAGGCAACCACTGGAAGATCAAGTCAGAGTCATCTTCTGTAGAGCATGTTTGAGGTCAGCTTGACATACATGAGACCCTACAATACACACACACACACACACACACACACACACACACGAAGACGAGGAGGAAAAGAAGGAGAAGTAATAAAAGAAGGAGGAGGAGGAGGAGGAGGAGGAAGAAGAGGAGGAGGAAGAAGAAGATGAGGAGGAGAAGGAGGAGGAAGAGGGACAAATAATTGTAATAATGGGAAGAACATATACATTCTAAGTTATTAGAATCACAATCCACAAATATACTGATAGATTGAAGCATTGGTATGAAATATCTTATTTTTGAGTGATAAAATTAAAATAGAAAATACAGCAGAAAAAATATTTACAAACCCTGTATTTGAATATGGCTATATCCAAAGTATACAATGAATTCTCAATGAGCGAATAGAAAAACTATGAATAAAAAATATTTGACCTGATATTTGTTTATCAAAGGTATTCAGATAAAAATAATCATGAACAATAATTTCCAACATTTTTCAGTCATTGTATGACTTACTAAAAATGGCCAAAAGAAATATCACTGACAATACAGAACACTATTGAAAGTACAGAGTGACTAGAAATTGCCACTAGAAACTGCAAATTAAGTTATTAAATAGAACTTAAACATGTATTATACACATGATCCTGTCGTTCCAGGCTTATGCATTTGTCCCAAAGAAATAAAAGTATATAGCTGTACAAAGACTTGTAAAACCGAAGTCTGGTTATTATGATCTGTGAAAACTAGCTTCACCTTGACATAAAATGCCTTAGACAAAGTTATAAAAGTTCTTCTTATAAAACTAAATATGTGTCTCAATAGGATACCACAGTGAAAGATTACATGTATAATTTTTTCTTATTCTTTCTTTCTTTACTTAAATTATGTTATTTATTTACATTTCAGTCATTGCCCTCTTCAGTTCCTCCCACAGTTCCTCCTTCCATTCTTCTTCCCTCTTGCTTCCTAAAGGGTGTTATCACCCACACCAGGCCTCCCCTTTCCCTGGGCCCTCAAGGCTCTCCAGGATTAAGCTCCTCTTCTCCCACTGGAACCAGACCAGGTAGACCTCTGCTATATATATGCCAGGGGCATTGGACCAGCCAGTGTATGCTCCTGGTTGGTGGCTCAGTCTCTGGAAGTTCCCTGGGGTCTGGTAAGTTGAGACTGCTGGTCTTCCTAAGGGGCTAATCTCCCTTTCCGCTTCTTCAATTTTTCCCCTAATTTCTTCATAGGGGTCCCCAACTTTAGTCCAGTGGTTGGGTGTAAGTAGCTACACTTGTCTCAGTCAGCTGCTAGTAGGGCCTTTAAGATGACAGACATGCCAGTCTGTAAGCAAATCATAGTATCAGTAATAGTGTCATGTCAGGCCTTGGAACCTCCCATGAGATGGAACCCAAGTTGGGCTGGTCATTAGACCATCTTTTCTTCAGTCTCTTCTCCTTTTTTGTCCCTGTAATTCTTTTAGATAAGAATAGTTCTGGGTCAGAAATTTTGACTGTGGTTTAGTAACCCTGTCCTTCCACTTGAGGCCCTGACTATGTACTGGAGGTTGACTCTTCCAGTTCCCTTTTCCCAATTTTGAGCATTTGGGCTAAGGTTACCCCCACTGAGTCCTTAGAGTCTCTCACCTCTAGGTCTCTGGTGCTTTCTATAGGGTCCTACCCACCACTACCCCTGATGTTGCTTATCTCCATTCATTTTCTTGGCCCTCTGGGATTCTCTCCTGCCCTCCCATACCTGATCCCATTCCTCTTTTCACTTCCCCTCCCCTCCAGTCTCCCACACAGGTCCCTCTCTCCCTTTGCCTCTCCTGATTACTTCCCTTTCCTTCTGTTTTTTTTTCAAAAGAAACAACTTTATTGAAACCATAGCATAATGTGAAAATTCCACAATAGAAAGTTAAGTGGGAGTAAGCATGCAAACAAAGGTGCAGACACAGTATGCTGTTTTCTCAATTATTTATACAAATAAAAACTTCCTCTCTCCTAGAACATATTCTGAAGCCTACTTATGAAGATCAGACTTCCCAGGATATCTAAATTGAGTCACAGAGATTCTTTCAAACCATTGCTCTAAGGAGATTGAACTGTTTATTTAGCTACGTCCTGTATAATGATCTAATTCAAACATGAATTTCTTTACCTATATCTTCTAAGGTAGAAGAAATGATATTAACACCGTCAGAACTATTCATCCCTTAGATAACCAGTTTTGTAAAAATCCCAAGGTCTTGGGACTCTTTGCGTTCTACCTCAAATTGTCAATGTTCCACTGAGAATCCATTTATTCATGCTTCCCATTTTAAATCTCTCCTACCTTTAGGATTCAGATATGTTTTTAAAACTAGTAGTGGCAGATCCCTGCATTGCAAATACTGGCTTCACTGAGTAATCTGCTTCACTTGACTTAATGGGAAAATTCTGTAGAGAGTCTAAGAGATGTTCCTATAAGCAGGAATTTCAACAGCAATGTGGCACTGCTCAGCAAAGGGAAAAAATAAAATATTTAAAGTTTTTTTTTTGATTACTTATCAGTGTGTGCAACACTGAATAATTTCATAATATTTTTCCTCATCAGTCCGGACTAGGATCAATCATTTCATGGAATTCATGTCTGGAGACTCCCCCCTTTCTAAGTGGGATTGAAGCCTCCTCACTTGGGCATTTCTGCTTGTTACACTTCTTATTGTCTATAGGTTGTATCCTAGGAATTCTGTGTTTTGGGCTACTATCCACTTAACAATGAGTACATACCATGCATGTCCTTTTGTTTCTGAGTTACCTCACTCAGAATAATATTTTCCAATTCCATCAATTGGCTTGCAAAGTTCATAATGTTCTCATTTTTAATAACTTAATAGTATTTCATTGTGTAAATGAACCATATTATCTGTATCCATTCTTCTGTTGAGAGACATCTGGGTTGTTTCCAGCTTCTGACTATCACAAAAAAGGCCACTGTGAACATAGTGGAGCACATGCCTCTGTGGTGTTGTGGGGCATCTTTTGAGTATATGCCCAAGAGTGGTATAGCTGGGTCTTCACGTAGAGCTATTTCCAGTTTTCTGAGGAACCTCCAGATTGATTTCCAGAGTGGTTGTACCAGCTTGCAATCCCACCAGCAGTGGAGGAGTGTTCCTCTTTCTCCACATCCTTACCAGCATATGCTGTCACTTGAATTTTTGATCTTAGTCATTCTGATTGGTGTAAGATGAGATCTCAGCGTCATTTTGATTTGCATTTGTCTGATTACTAAGGGCTTTGAACATTTCTCTAAAGGCTTCTCAGCCATTCAAGGTTCTTCTGTTGTGAATTCTCTGTTTAGCTCTGTACTCCAATTTTTAATTGAGTTATTTGGGTTTTTGGAGGTTGGCTTTTTGAGTTCTTATATATTTTGAATATTATTCCTCTGTAGGATGTAGTGTTAGTGAATATTTTTTCTTCCCAATCTATAGGTTGCCAATTTGTCCTATTGATAGTGTCTTTTGCCTTACAGAAGCTTTTCAGTTTCATGAGATCTCTTTTTTTTTTTTTTTTTTTTTTTTGGTTTTTCGAGACAAGGTTTCTCTGTATAGCCTTGGCTGTCCTTGAACTCACTCTGTAGACCAGGCTGGCCTCAAACTCAGAAATTCTCCTGCCTCTGCCTCCCAAGTGCTGGGATTAAAGGCATGCGCCACCACTGCCCGGCAGTCAATTCTTTATCTTAGAGCTAGACCATTGGTATTCTGTTCAGAAAAATTTTCCCCTGTGCCAGTGAGTTCAAGGCTCTTTCCCACTTTCTCTTCTATTAAATACTATGTATTTAGTCCTTGATCCACTTGGACTTGAGCTTTGTGCAAGGTGATAAATATGGATCTATTTTTATTCTCCTACATACAGACAGCCAGTTAGATCAGCACCATTTATTGAAGACTAGAATTAGTGATTATATAAATTACATCACTCAGCTTTTAATAAATCTAGGCATTCACCTAGAAAATTTTGGTACCTGATATATAGATGTAATAAGAGGACAAAAATGATGAAAGTCATCCTCCTCATCCACAGGCTATGAGATAGAGTAAGAGGATAAGTATTTAAAAGAAAATTGTGGAGTAGTATAATATATTCTGCAAGAGGTATGGACAGTTCTCCCTGGAGAGGACTTAAGTGAGGCAGCACTGAAATATTGAATTTACCCTGGAGGAGATCAAAAGTTACTGAAAACTTTTAACCATCAACTATGGTAGTGAATGGTTTATGTTTAAAGGAGATCATACTGTATGATAGTATGGAAGACAGATTTAACAGTGGAAAATTGGCAGCATATATTATCATTAAAAATATCTCAGTTGAGTGTCATGATTCATGTCCATAATCCTAGCACTCAGGAGGTTGAGGCAAAAGGATTGAATTATCTACATAAAATTGTACCTGAGAATGGTGGAATGCAATTATAGTCTAGCCACTATGGAGAGTAAAGAAAAAAATATGAGTTTCAGATGAGGCCATCCTGGACTATATAGACAATTGAACAATATTCTGACTCAAATACATATAATTGAAGCCAGGTGACAAATTGTTCTATTGTAATTAAAGTCAGCCACACTGAGGATGAAATACTGTTGGATATAGAAATGTGTATTCCATAGGACATGAACACAAAAAGGATCTGGAAAGCATGATGACATTTTCTTCTTTAGAGAACTCAAATAAAATTGACTTTCTTAGTATCCTACCCATAAAAGTATTAGAATGGATTTCATCCAGGCTGGAGAGATGGCTCAGTGGTTAAGAGCACTGACTGCTCTTCCAGAGGTCCTGAGTTCAGTTCCCAGCGACCACATGGTAGCTCACAACCATCTGTAAAGGGATCTGATGCCCTCTTCTGGTGTGTCTGAAAGCAGCTACAGTATACTCATAAAAATAAAATACATAAATCTTAAAAAAAAAGAATTGATGTCATCCAATCTTTAATAAAATTTTTAATCTTATCTTCATCAGAAAAAAAGAAAACACTGGAAGTTTACTTCAAAAACTTTCAATGTTGTATATACATATTATCTAAGCCACTACTAGCCTTTAAAATTTAATATTTACTAATATTTAATGTGTATTTAAAATTTAATATTTAATAATAACAAGAAATTTATCAATGTTCCTTTCAGTGAGGATATCTTCATCTTAATAATGGAAGACCCATTCTAACATCATTATCTCTTTTTTGTAAAGTATTGTCAAAGTAGGACCCTCCTAGTTTATGTGGATAGATATACGTTAGATGACTAGATCTGCAAAAGGAGATTTTCATAAATAAAGAATATCCAGGATAATCTGATATATATATATATATATATAAATATATATTTATAAATATATATAATATATATTTATAAATATATATTTATAAAAATATAAATATATATATAATTTATAAATTTATAAAATTTATAAATATATATATTTTTTTCATGGCAATTATTTGACTTTATATTTCTACACATATAATCCAGAAACCCTCAGGAAGGACATATTGTGTTGTGTAGCTGTTTGTATTGGAACAAACAATTTGTTTGGAATAATTCCAAACAAATACAAATGTTTTTATAAAGAACAAATAAATCCCATACATTCAAGAGAGAAATAATGGTTTAGCTAATTTCCTTCCTTTTTTTATTCTTTCTCCACCCTATTCTATGTGGCATTCCTAGAATGTTAAAATGGTTAAAATTTTGATTTGGAAATCTTCAGGATGGTAATAATACGAAAGCATTACCAAGATATATAAATATTAAATTTGTTAAGTTGTTTAAATTAGAGAATGTCCTTAATACACATGGAAGTAAGGTCTGTGTAACATAAACATATAATGTGGAAATGGATTATGATAAAAGCATTATAATGGATAGAGAGATAATTGATCTTATTCTTCTGATAACTGGTTGAAGGAATGCATTGTGTTCTTATTTGCCAGGCCAAAGAATAAGCACCGGGTGAGATGTACACCCAACGGTGCCTTATTCTGTTTTCCACTGTTCTAATATTTGTCACACACAACCATGTTCACCCTGACATTCCCCTTATTCCTTGCCAGGTCCATGTTCACCCTGAGCCCACATTCCCCTTATTCCTTATGGTGCATGTACTGTCATTGCATCCTCTGTGACTTCACAATAGACTCCTGCCTGTTGCCTAGGCAGTGGAGGTCCAGAGCCATTAGCAGGCTGCCCGGGGCAGGAGCTCTGGACTCTCCGGGCAGCTGGGTCTGCCAGCAGTTGTACGCCCTTGAGGCTTAAAAATCTCCCCACAACAGCGGATTTTCTAGCTCCGGACAGCCCATCAGCCAAGAGCCCAAGACCCAGGAATCGGGCAGCATTTCAGGTGCAGTTAAGAAGCCCTTGGCCCTCTCTCCTCCTGTCCACCTCCCAGAACAGCTCCTTGAGAACCCAGGCCACCTCTCACCCCAAACCAGCCCATCCCTCACCCCAACCCAACCCTTACTCCGACCACCAGCTATTCTGGGCTCTCATAGCTGTTTGGGCCCTGTATCACCAAAGCCATCTCCCACTTCCCAGGTCTGCTACGAAGAATTTATCCATTTTCTCTTGGGGAACATGGCTCTAAAGCGTATTAAAAAGGAGCTTCTGGACCTGGCTCGGGACCCTCCAACCCAGTGTTCTGCAGGCCCTGTGGGGGAAGATCTGTTTCATTGGCAAGCAACCATAATGGGGCCTAATGATAGTCCCTACCAAGGTGGGGTCTTTTTCCTGGCCATCCATTTCCCAACAGATTATCCATTCAAACCACCCAAGATTACATTCACCACAAGAATTTACCATCCAAATATCAACCAAAAGGGAAGCATTTGTCTTGATATCCTGAGATCTGAGTGGTCACCAGCACTGACAATATCTAAAGTTCTTCTGTCTATCTGCTCTCTGCTGTGCGATCCGAACCCAGATGATCCGTTGGTTCCTGAAATTGCGAAAACCTACCGCAAGGACAAGAAAAAATATGATAGACTGGCTCGAGAATGGACTGAGAAATTCGCTATGTGATTTCAACGTGTAATCTCATGGCCATAATAATAAAAGCAATGCTGGTGGTTCAATTTACTGAATGTCTCTTGCTTATTTTCTATGGACTGAAACGTTTGTCATTCTTTTGAGAACACATTGCATATCTTTCAAACAGGCTAATGTGGAACGGGAGAAACAGTGTCCTATAGAGAAGACAATGTGGTTGAAGGGAAGGGCTGGGGAAGGGGGTTGGAAGATAGGGAGAAATAGAGAGGAGATGTGGGAAAGAGTGGTACGGGAAAATATGGAAGACCAGATTCAATTTATGTTTGACTAAAAGATTTCCTTATTGACTCAGGGTTGGGAAACAGGAAGAACGAGGCAATTGCTTTAGATGACAAAATCAGTTCAACCAACCAGTGTGGGAAACATTGTGAAACAGAATCTCACTATGTAGTTTATACTGGCGTTGCTCTCAAAAGGTAGCTATCCATGTTCACCTCAAATGACCTATCTTCATGCCTCTGCCTCCCCACTTCTGAGAGTACAGGCATGCGCCACAGGGCCAAGACCCACTGGGAAGATATTTTAAGATATTTTTAATGGAAGCATTTAAAAAGCACATTGTGTTGTCATTGTTTCTGTTTTGAAATAGCTTGTATAATTTAACTCCTTTCAATTGACAAGGAATAATGACAGGTCAGTGAAATAAAACTGAATTAGAGTTTATCAAATGAGTGCAGATACATTATCTTTAAAATATATCAAATCCAATTATATAAATATTTTCTAAAAATAATATATTCACATGAATTAAGTGATCAGTAAAGATCAAACAGTTCTGTTCATCTTCATCATCATCATCATCATCATCATCATCATCATCATCATGTTTTTGCAGTCAAGTTGTTACCCACTCCCAGTCTGCCCACCCACAGTCCTCATCCCATTCTTCCACCCCTGTCTCAAAGAGGATGTCCCCACTCTCTTAACCCCCCCACCCCACCAGACCTCTCCACTCCCTGGGGCCACAGGACTCTACAGGGTTAGGTGCATCTTTTCTTACTGAGACCAGCCCAGGCAGTCAGTCCTCTGCTGTATATGTGTCAGGGGCCTCAGACCAGCTAGTGTATGCTGCTTGGTTGGTAGCTCAGTTTCTGAGATCTCAGGGGTCCTGGTTAGTTGAGACGGCTGGTCTTCCTGTACAGTCATCTTCCCCCTCAGCTTCTTCTAGCCTTTCCCTAATTCAACCACAGCAGTCCCCAATTTTAGTGCATTAGTTGGGCCTCTCAGAGGACAGTCATGCTAGACTCCTGTCTGTAAACACTCGATAGCATCAGTAATAGTGTCAGGCCTTGAAGCCTCCCCTTGAGATGAGCCTGTCACTGGACCTCCTTTCCCTGTCTCTTCTTTATTTTGTCCCTGCAGTTCTTTTAGACAGGAACAATTCTAAGAGTTTTAACTGTGGGATGGCAACCCCATCCCTCCACTTGATGCCCTGTCTTTCTTCGGGAGATGGATTCTACAAGTTCCCTCTCCCCACTATAGGGCATTTCATCTAAAGCTCCTCCCTTTGAGTCTTGAGAATCTCTCACCTGCCAGGTCTCTGGTACAACTTCTACCTCCCGAGATTTCCTGTTTCCACTGTTTCTGCTGCCCCTCAGGGCTTCACTCTTGTCCCCCCCTCAATACTGATTATGTTCCCCTTTTCCTTTCCATGTTCCCTCTCCCACCCAGGTCCTTCCTTCTCTCTGCCCCATGTGGTTGCTTTCTTCTCCCTCCCAAGTGGGGTTGAGGCATCCTCACGTGGGCCATTCAGCTTGTTAACCTTCTTGAGTTCTGTAGATTGTACCCTGGGTATTCTGTATTTTTTTGGCTAATATCCACTTATTAGTGAGTGCATACCATGCATGTCCTTTTGGGTCTGAGTTACCTCACTTAGTATGATATTTTCCAATTCCATCCATTGCCTGCAAAACAAGTGATGTACTTGTTCTTAATAGCAGAATAGTATTCCATTGTGTAAATGAACCACATTTTCTGTATTCATTCTCTTATTGTGGGAAATCTTGGTTGTTTCCAGCTTCTGTCTATCACAAATAAGGCTGCTATGAACATAGTGGAGCACACGCCCCTGTGGTGTGATGGGACAACTTTTGAGTATATGCCCAAGAGTGGTATAGCTGGGTCATCAGGTAGATCTATTTCCAGTTTTCTGAGGAACCTCGAGATTGATTTCCAAGGTTTTTAAAAATAATATTTCTTATTCTTTTAAGTGTATACACTATCTACAAGAGTCACCAAAAAATAAAGTAAAAGAACATTCTGAAGATATAGGCAATGTGTTATGACTATATATACTACCAGTAACTCCCTTCAGCTCTTCGAGGATTCCTCTAAAATGTCTTTCTCTCATCTTCTTGTTATGTATTTTTAATAGCTCATTGAATCTAATTAGTACTGCTAATATGCACATAGCTGTGGAACTATCCAGTGAGGCATGGACAACCTTTCAGATGCCACAGTTCCAAGAGTAATTATACCCTTAATATTCAACATCTGCCAGTGATTCCTCCTCCCCAATCCATGTTGCAATTTTGACTGGATTGATCTTGTGCAGATCTGCTGTGAGTTCGTATATGCAATGGCAATATCATATTGAGAATACAGCATTTTACAAATGTCCTCCCTATTTCTGCCCATTCTTCTGAGAGAGTCCCTGAGCTTTGGCTGAGAGGATATTGATATAGATGACCCAGCTTTGGCTGAACACTCACAGTCATATAGTCTCTGAATTTTTATCAGTTATGAATCTATACATAGAGCTATAGAAAAGAGAAAACCACTAGAAAAAGAGAAAAACAATTTCTCTGAAAAGTTGACAGCAACACAAATATATGGGTGTAAAGAAATATTTAGATGGTCATTTGAAAATCTGATGATTTAGTACAATAGTAGGTTTATTCCTCCTTAAGGACTGTAACCTTCCCAGACATAGGCTTTTGACCAGGTTTATAAGAATCTTTCCTGTGAGGCAGGCTACAAAGCCAACCAAAAAGTAGTTGGTTACTACTGTAACCACCATGCTTCTATTGCAGGAGTAGGAACATCTTGCCTGACAGGTCAATGTCTTTCCCAGCAGATTACTAAATAATACCTTCCAGCACTGTGAAAGCTGGCTAACATGTACAGAGTTACCTTGCCAGTTTAAAGTTGATACTTCTAGACCAATGTAAAGATACCTAAAAATGAATCTATACAACTTTGGTAGAGGCTGGCAGAGTGGGGGTTACTACTGGATAAGAGATAAAGATCTTTATTAGTCATGATCTAGAAAGTAGCATTAGTTTCACTGAAGTCAGTTCCTCTTACCACCCCAAAATCCAGTGGGAAAGACAGAGAGTAGAGCAGGCGAGTACTACACACACTAGTTTTAGGTTGCAATTGAGCAGCCACTAGTTTTAAAGGTGCCACTATCAGTACCAAACTTTGCTCAAGTGGTATACTTTCTTATTAAGCTAATAAGACAAAAGTCTGTTCCCTATGCTACTAAAATAAATAAATAATAGATGCCGTATGACTCAGAACTTTTAAGAATTCATCTTTATCAACCCCAACACAAGTTTTACATTTATTTTTAGTTTTTCATTTAACAATATTTAACAATATCAGATTATTAAAAATCACTAAGTATGTCTGTAAGAACACTTAAATTTTAAAAATCAATAATTCAAGAAAATGCTATCAGAAAATATAGAGAAATCCCATGGAGAATTACAATTTGTTTGAATATCCTTGGGCATAGAAGAGAATTTTTCATGAAAATGTTAGTGTGTGTGTAAATTTGTAATTCCATTACAATGTGTACATCTATGGATGAACACTCAGTTTAATGAACAAATTTGTAACATAATGGTATTTGATAACTTAATAAAATACTGATTTTAGTAGTTATAGTAAAATTTCAAGTTTTAATTTTCTAAAAAGTTATATAACATATATTTAATTTCTTACTGATTTCATACAGACTTAAGATAATTTATTTAGATGCAGAAATGATATTTTCAATAGACATCAGATTTTTTCTGAGCCAGAAACATAAGGAAATACATAGAAAAATTAATTTATATTAAACATTCTCTTTTTTACATGCTCATATACTAGAATTTTTCTCCAACATACATTAATGTTTACATTAATTTTTTTAAATATAAATTTTAGCTTTTAAAGGGGCAATGGAGGAATGATAGTTTCATCAAAGGTATGAAAATACCAATAAATATCTGAATCAAATGAAATATGAGAATTTTGAATTTTGTCAGATATCAAGCTATAAAGCACAAAATTTGTTTTTCCAAAACATTAAATCTAATCCTAAGCAATATTGTATAATAAAACATAGTTGTGAAAATAGTCTATACACTCTTATTCAGTACTATAATATTCTTGTGACAAAATACCTATCAAAAAACAACTTGTGGGAAGAGATATTTATTTTGACTTATGGTATAAGAAGGGATATAATTCATTATGGCAGAGTAAGCAAGGTAACAGGAATGGAAGTGGCTGGTTTCATTCATTGTATTTATAGTCAAGAAGAAGTGAGCAGACAGAAAATAGGTCTTGGTTATCAAATTTTATGGCAAACTTTAGTAATTCAGTTCTTCTAGAAAATCTCTATTTCCTAAAAGTTCTAAATCCTTCCAAAATAGCACCACTATTTGGGTACCAAATGTTCAAATATATTAGCATATGAAGATACCTCACATTCAAATCAAAACTTCCTACCTCTAATCCCTGTAGGCTGATGCCATTTTATAATGCAAAACATAGTTGTTTCAATTTCAAAAGTCCCTACAGCCTTTAAACAGCCACAACACTGTGTAAAATCCCAAAGATTCTTCTGAGACTTATGGTAATCTCTTAACTGTGATATCTTATAAAGTCATACAAAAATAAGTTACATATTTCATCTTAT
The DNA here is from genome assembly GCA_030674055.1 of Rhabdomys pumilio. Taxonomy (NCBI): domain Eukaryota; kingdom Metazoa; phylum Chordata; class Mammalia; order Rodentia; family Muridae; genus Rhabdomys; species Rhabdomys pumilio. Next base: position 59,979,893 of record JANHMN010000005.1, on the reverse strand, counting down.
AAAGGCACAGATTACATGTGCCCATCTCAAAAAGGAAGAACAGGGTTATAGCAAAGAAAGATTTGACAAAAGAAAGAAACCTTGCAGGGAAATTATCAAATTGTGGAGTACCATGTCCAGCATCTGGAACTCATGATATATTCAACCTGTACTCATATGTGTACCGGTAGCTGTGCCCCTCCAAATGTGACACCTGAAGCACACATAGCTTCTAGGTAAGGTCAGCTCCACTCCATGCCTGCAGCTTTCTTCATCATATATCATGTGATTCTGGTATATCTAGCATCTTAAGGTCTCTATTAGAACTTGGGCTTCACCCAGTGTCCTCCTTGCAGGGAAAATGACCATATCACACAAGTCCTGGCATCATGTCTCTCCATATCCTTGGTAACAGCCTTGATTACCAATTCATTTGTATCTTCCATGTCTACAAAACCTATATTGCTGTCAAATTCTACTGACAGCTAAGATGTAGTCTAGCCCCTTATAATAGGCAATGTTGGCTAAACCTGAAAAAAATAATTGCACAAGCAGTTATTTTTTAGCAAGGAACCCCTTAAGTAGTATTCACAAGTCAAACCCACTCCTTTCAAAGGAATTTGCATTTTTATAATTTGACAATTTTAGTAGGTGAGGTCTTTCTTGCTTTGCTATTTCAGTACATAGTACCATTCCCCCTCCCTCACTCCTTTATTCTTCTCCCTCCCCCCATCAATCCCTCTATCCTTCCCTCCTTCCCTTTATCTGTATCTCTCTCTCTTTATCACCATCTCTCTATATCTCCCACCGTTTGTGTGCCTGTGAAATGGGGTCTCACTCTGAGGCTCTGGCTGGCCTGGAACTCACTATGTAAAACAGGGTAGCCAAGAACAGAGGTCCACCTACCTGTCTTTGGTTCTTGAATGCTGGGATTAAAGGATTACACTACTATTCTCTGGCTAGGTTTCTCTTTATTGCACCAATCACTGTAACAAAATTACTTTCACTCCTCCCTTATCTGAAGTATTATTAATATACTTACTAATAATACCTTATTTCACTAAACTGCGTATATCCTTTTTCTTAAACTTTAATTGTTGCCTTCTCTCATAGTAGACCTGGATAAACAGTCATCATGGCATAGGCTGAATGCTATCCTATCTTGAAATTTCCACTGCCTAACAAATTGATATATTACCTTACAATGCACAGGCAGAATGAACCAGATAATTGGCCAAATGTAACATGAATGTCCTCTCTCACAGTTTCTGATAGAGTCCTTATTCTTTTTGAAACCTCATGAACTGGACCTCTGCTGTCCATGTTTCTCCTGGTATTCAGAACTCCTAAGTTATAGCTCAAATTATGTTTACAGTATGCTGGGGATTCTGTATCACATGACGAAGTTCTTTTACATTCCTCCAACAGACCATTTCTAAAGGCCTACAGGCCACATGATCAACTTTACCACAGCAACATCTGCATTCCTCAATATCAAAAGTTTGTATTGTTTTTTCTCATTGCTGAGACCAAATATATGACAAAAAGCAACTAAAAGCAAGAAAGGTTTATTTTGGGAACAGTTTAAAAGTATCCAGTCCGTCAAGGTTGAAAGGCATTACAGGAAGAACAAGTGAATCTGGTCACATTGCACTCATAGTCAGGAGTCAGAATAGATAAGGAAGGGAGCTGGATATCACAAACCAAAGGCTGTCTCAGCAATTCATTTTATCAAGCCAATTTCTACCTCCTGAAACTTCCAAAACAGAGCTGATGGCTGGGAGCCAAATGTTCAAATACATGAACCTATAGGATCATTTCATTTTCAAACTACAATACATAGCCACTACTCATAAATGTCAAATACTAGAAATTAAGAAAGGAAACAAGAATTTCAACTTTATCTGGTTTTCTATATGCATGGGTCAATAAAATAACTTAAAATACTATTTTATTTTTCATGATAGCTGAAAATTCTAATAAAATCTTGATATTAGGATATGTGTCTGTATAATATGAATGAAATTTCTAGCCTCATTACTATAGATTATTGATTTAGGAGACCTGTGAAGAGTGTGTTTTATATTTGTAAGGGATTAAATACTATCAGTTAAGAAATTATTCTAGCCAGAAATTTTTAAATTATAATCTGCCACTAAGAAACAGAAATCTGTATTGTATATGTATCTCATCAATAATAAGAACCTTTTAAAAACAATAATCTTAGTATCATAATTTTTACTGTTATAGACCAATTCATAGTTAGTAATTATGTTGTCTTTATTGTTTTATTCAAAATTTTATGTTTTCGATGTCAATCTACATGATAGTAAATATTTGGGGTTGAACAAAGGAAACTAAATATGAATTTTTGAGCTATTAATAGTTAACATTGTAAATACTATATTATGAAAGCAAAAGTATTTTTGGTAAAAGTGTTTAATATTCTTCATAGTTCAGACTGATCACTTCTATCTTTCTTTGTTAGTACTCACATACAGATTCCTAAATTTCAGTGAAATCAATGTTATTTAAATTAGTAGATGAAGTGATTGTCTTATTCTGTTGTTAGTGTAGGCATCCAAAACATGCCTTTTGCCTGGCAACAACTACTCACAGATACTGTCTGACTAAATTGGCCAATGTATCATTATATACTTTCAGCTTATTAGTATTTACTATGACTTAATACTAGGATTCATAGTATTATGAATAATAATTGATTCTATAATGTACACCTTTAATTATTGCACACAGGAAAAAGAGGCAGACAGATATCTGTGAGTTTAAGGAAAGCCTGGTCTACAAAGTGAGTCCAGGATAGTCATGGCTTTGGTGCACAGAGAAACACTGTCTCAAAAAAGAAATGCAAACCAAAACAAAATAATTATGATTCATGTATTTTCAGAATAAGAAATCATGACTTAGTTTTTTTTATTTTCATACACCATCATGCTATTTCTAACTCATCTTGAAAATTTGGCCATAAATATAATTATTGGCATGTCAGCCATTTATTTCCTTATTGATAACATAGCTTAGAAGATTTGACTTTCAATCATGCAGATTTCTCTTATATCATACGAAAGATGCTTCTTTTATAATTATTGTACTTGTGGAAAAACACTGAAACAGATGGCTATAAGCTATTGTACACAGGCAGCTTGTGTGGAAATCTACCAGCTTGAGTAGTCATAGACCTTGTAAATAGGCAGCCTTGGTGGATAGTACCAAATTAGATAAGGACAAGTGAATCATAGGCAGAGTCATAGTGACCTGTCCCCTGAACCTTCACCCAGCTGATACCCTGTTCTGAAAGATATCTGTACTCCCCTGAACACCTATGCTCCTGTGTCATCCCCTTCCCCACATCCTGCATTTTCGTGTTTATAATCCCTGTGTTAAAAAGTAAAAATTATGATTTCATAAAAAAATTAAAAAAAACAAACAACAACAAAAAATTATTTTACTTACCTCACATGATCTTCTTTTGTTTTCATTATAGTTGTGACTATATTATTATTATCATCATTATTATTATCATTAATACGTATAATTGACATCTGATGTAAAGGATTTTTTCTTTTAAATTTTAATGTTTCAATGAGAATAACAACAGCTCTTACCTCTTGTAATATTATACTCAGTACTTATTGGCTGTCCTACTAACTAATGCTCTCCCTCCTTTATTTTTCAGTTGGGTTTGTCAGACTATAAAGTTAGCATTTGGATCCTCCTTTGGAGATACAGCTGCTAATGCAGGTAATTACTCCACAGTTCCAAATATTTGTAACATTAAAATGCAACAATAGGCCAGGCAGTGGCGGGCATAACTATAATCCCAGCAGGGCAGACACAGGTAGATCTCTAAGTTCAAGGCCTGCATGGTCTGCAGAGTGAGTGCCTGGGCTATGCAGAAAAACCCTGTCTTGAAATTGGTTTCATTGAAATATGGTTTAAGTATAAATTTATCATTATTATAGCTTTTCAAGTTTACAGGAAGTTTTATTATAATGTATTTATCAAATACAAAACAGTTATTATTCAAGTATCTATTAAAGAATTATTAATGCTCTATACCTCAATATAGGGAAATGCCAGGACAAGGAGGTAGGAGTGGGTGGGCAGGTGGGTGAGCACCCTCATAGAAGCAAGGGGAGGGAGGATGGGATAGGGGGTTTCCAGAGGGGAAGCTGGGAAAAGGGATGACATTTGATTTTTTTTGTTGTTTTGTTTTTTCAAGACAGGGTTTCTCTGTGTAGTCCTGGCTGTCCTGGACCTCACTCTGTAGACCAGGCTGGCCTCGAACTCAGAAATCCGCCTGCCTCTGCCTCCCAAGTGCTGGGATTAAAGGTGTGTGTTACCACCGCCCAGCAGGGATGACATTTGAAATGTAAATAAATAAAATATCCAATAAAAATTGGGAATAAAAGAAAGATATACTTGTATAGTCATCAGAGATTCCTTTAATAACCCAGCTAAAACTACTGCAGGTCTTCATGCTCCCATTCGGACTTTTAGTCCTTTCCTATTTCGTATGAGCCCGTAGCCAAGGCTTACTTGATATTTGAAGAATCATTGTAGTATGTGAACATAATCATTAAATAAAATAAAGCAATTTGAAGACAACATTTTATAGAGGAAAATAATAAACCAAATATTTTTAAAAGGAATTAATTAAAGAAGAAATTGAGCATCATTGGAGTTACTCCTGTTGTGGTGAGACAGCCACCAGGCAAGAATTGCCTCTCTCCATCTACAGAAAAGGACACACTTGCAGAATAGTCGACTGATTATATCTGTCTAGACAGAGTAACCAGCCCTTAATAATTCTGCAGCACTAAAGTCTGTCAGATGAGTTTGGGCCAGAAGGCTGAAGATTTGATGCTCCAACGTTCGGTAGTATAGGGGCTGTCCAGGTGTTCAGCGGTCTCTATAAATTGGCTAAGGTTTAGAAGCTATGCTTAGTGCTTCCCATAAATTCAGTTAATTTAGTCATTCTGGATTTCTGACGGCATTGAAGACCTATAGACTCATAGCCAATCCAGGCTATTTACCTTGAGAGAAAAGATCTGAGTGGAGGGTTCTCACCTGACATTCATTCTAAAGCCAAGAAAAAGCCAGGTTCAAAACTAAGTGTTCTAGTTAAGAGAGACAGCAGAGGTTCTGGCTAGTCAACAAAAAGAGGGACTGGGTATTAAGACTATCTTGTACCTCATTGGTACAAATAGGAATAATTATGCCCTAATTGTATTTTGAGAGAAAAGTTTTATTTTAACAGGAAGGGTGATATGTAGGAGGAGCTAAGGGTTTGAAAGGAGCACCGAGAGGAAAAGATGGAGTAAGGAGAGGAGAAGATGAAGTAGATGAGAAGCTCGGTAATGAGAGAGAAAAAGAGAGAGAAAGAGAGAGGGGGCATGGAGGCAGAAGTTCACTTGTCTCCACTAGTCAAAGATAGTTTACATAGCTAGATTGGGTATTAGGCTACACTTCTGATTGAGCATTACCATACTTACAAAGCCCTTGATTAACATTTAAAAAATTGTGTAAAAGCCAAATGGAAAAGGGGGGGCACAGGATAGGGATTTTCTGGGGAAGGGAAATGGGGAAAGGGATTAGCATCTGAAATGTAAATAAAATATCCAATAAAAAAATTGAAAAAAAATAAAAATAAAAATTGACACTTTGAAAAAAAAAGTATCAAAATATTTTCATTTCTAAAACCTGGCTAAAACTGACATATATAAGCAAAATAAATATTATATCATCCTTTAGAGAGAGAATTGGCTTGCTGTATTTGTAAATTAGTATTTTATAGGTACAATGATCCTTTTATATGCTTATTACTTTCTTGAATAACCACATAATTGAAATAACAAATAAATGTCTGACCTGTTAACTATAATTTCATGATCATGTATATAGTAGATAATCATGTCTATGCCCTTTTGTAATATTGGATATAATTGTATTATTTCTAGATAAAAAAAATTGAGAACAGGAATCAATACCTGAAGATACTTAGTTCCCTTCAAAATGAGTAAATATGGTTTGATCACTTTCAGTCATAGAAGAATCACTTAAAATATTCTTGAGATCAATGAAAAAATAATAATTTTATAAAATATTTCCATGTGCATTATTCCAATCATTTTTAAAACTCACTCATATAATCTGATCTAGAAATTAAAGGAAAAAGAATAAAGATTGTAATGGCTTATGGGGGAAATAAATATTTTTTTAGTTCTTTGCATATTCATCAACAAGAAATTAAAAATTATTTACAAAATTGTAATATTTGTTGATAATAAGTTACATTAAACTTTTATTGCAGAATTAGAGCATTTCAGGCTTAGAGCAGTTTATTAATATGAGTGAATAAAAAATAAAATTGGTTAAAGAGTTATTTATTATAGTTAATTTTTAGAGGACTATTCTTCCAACACACAGAAGTACACACATACTTAATAATGAATAGTGGGAAAGCACAATCTCGCCATACTACACTCACTACTTGCTACTCGTTACTGTTTGCATAGTTGAGCTCAATTCAATTGTCTTAAAATAGCACCATCAAGCAATAACATCATATAGTTAAAATTCCTGGATACAGCAAAAGCAATAGCAATATAGCTAAAATAGCAAAGATAGTTGAATACAGTGGCCTGTGTATACACTGAATAGGCTATGTGATAGAAGGGGAGACAATAACAGTGTTCATTTTCAAATGTGTTCTATTACCTCCGTTCAATGTAGAGCATATAGATAATGCTATCACAAAGTTTGTGAGTTTGCAACTTTACTGTTGATAAGACTCTTCAGATTCAGAGGCCCATGTTTTCTTACAGAATACAGACTTGCAAGTGCTTCGGTTTATGCAAAATGTTTTGAGGCCTTGAAGAGAAACTTCCCTGTGATTTGGTGTAACTACTGCCAAGAAGCAACTACTGTAAGTAATATCACTATTTATATACTTATCAATGGCAGTCAAAGGCATAAAACTCATACTTCGTAGTCAACAGTGTAAAAAACTATATGAGTCATAATTCAGATATTGTATATAAAAAATCTTTAGTGTGAAATATGAATTCCTTTCTAATAATAGAAGAATCCATAGAGAAAAAAATAACAAAAGTATACTGATATTTCCTACCTACAATGGTCTAATAGGTGGGCATTTAAGATACAGATTTTTATTTTTTGACTATTGAAAGGATACTGTTAAGCTAAGTTGAGCATAATAATGATACTTTCAAATAATAAAATTTTTATTAGGACATTATTTAGTTTACAAAATAATCTCAGAAGTCTACAGTTTCAAGTTAGGTTTCTTTTTATTTTCTTGATGACTTTTTTACATTTAGGTTGTGTGTGTGTGTGTGTGTGTGTGTGTGTGTGTGTGTGTGTGTGTGTGTGTGT
>JANHMN010000005.1:59909627-59968498 GCA_030674055.1 Rhabdomys pumilio | reverse complement strand
GTGTGTGTGTGTGTGTGTGTGTGTGTGTGTGTGTGTGTGTGTGTGTGATAATGTGGGAGAACTTCTATGAGTCTTTTTTCTACCATTTTTGCTGATGTCTTAGGAGTTTTTCCCAGAGATTTTGAAAATGTTCCAGGATCATGTAATAGTTATGGATATAAGATCAAAGTACATAGTTTAAAAGTGGTTATCATATGAAAATATGAATGTTTAGTATAAATTTATTTTTCATATATCATCATATATTATGAAGTTAATAAGCATATCAGTAGATGACAGCCATTGGAAAAAATAGTTTGCTATACTTACACATCTCAAGAGAAATCATATTAGGTAGGAGACGCATTGGGAACACAAAATCAGTAATAACACATCAAGGGAAACAGATCCTTGAAATCCTTTCTGTGGATTCTGAGATTTAGGAGCTATCCCTCATTGCCCAGTGCCTGTCACTAAAATAACTGGTCATGTGATAGTGGCCTGGAGACTGAAGTGATTGCAAGTTTGGACTGTAGCTTGGTTGGCTTGCATTTGAAAAGTGTTCTCAAAGACAACTTGTTTACTGTCTCTAAGAAGTAGCAACCCTGAGGGGTCAATACCTTCAAGATAAGCAATATATCAATTATATTTCTAAACCAATAATAATGATGAAGATGATGATGATAAATAATATATCAATATATTTTTGAACCAGAAAAAAAGATTCATCAAGTAAATGCTCTTGCCACACAAACCTGATGAACTGAGTTTAATTCCCAGACCTCTTTAAAAAATGGCAGATATGGTAGCTTGCACCTGTAACTCCAGGACTTTTGTGGCACATATTTAAGGAGCATAAAGAACAAGAAAGACTGCCTCAGAAAGAAGATGGGAGGAAAGAACTGATTTACAGGAAGTTCTTACTCTCTCCTCCACATACCTGCTATGGCATGAATGTACTTGCATTCATGCATACATACACACGCACACGCACACACACACGCACGCACACACACATGCACATATGCATACATGGCAAGCATGTGGACATACACACAAAATAGAAACAAATATTTTAAATAAGTCTAGGAACATTTAAATGAGTCTTACTATATATTAGAAAGTTATAAGATTTTTAAATTGTTTTCCAAGCTATTGGCCATAGAGTTTTTTATTAAGTCATTAGGAAATAAACTTGAGAAACACTAGACTAAAATAATCTATGCCTGAAAGAAATTAATCACTTTGGTGGAAATCTTTCATATTTCTCACTTTGGAGTAATCAACGTATGTCTATAGTGTGTTTGTTAGTAATAAAAGATGCAATGTATTAGAATCAAGAATATTATCCAAAATGTTGACATAGTGAACTTGAATTTTCTTTCAGATTGTTTCTGTGAATCCAAACTTCCAATACAGACGCACCCAAAATATTTCTGATGAGTTCATTTATTTCCGTCCTATTAATGTGGAAAATCGGGAAAGGGCCAGAAAACAAAAACAGCAGAATCCAACTTTGGCCTCCCAGCAACCCACCCCTGAAGGTATCCATCAGAGGGACATGGGGCATATGAATCAGGTGGTGATGGTTACCACCCCCCCATTAACTAAGGAGTTAGAAAGTGCTGCCCTTGTAAAACCAAAAACTTCAGGGCTTCTTCGCATAGAGCAAGTACCAGTTAAGTCTTTGTGGGTCCCAGAATTTCAACGCTTAGACGTTACAGGAATTGCCAGTCCAGAGGAAAGGGGGAAAGGCACCGCAATACTTGTTGCTGGTGTGCCTGGAAAGGAGGAGCTAGATGATACAGAAATTCCTACTTTGCACTTCACTGGGTTTGTCCATCTGGAGGTTTTAATAAATAAATGTTCACCATCCTCAGAATACAGTCGCCCAGGAACCCCAGGAAATCTGTGGATGGAATCTCCAGAAAATGCAGAGTCCCCAGGAAGTGATGATATGGAAGTAGCGAGAAGCATGTATCCTTTTAGAGAAAGATCCATCTTTCGGCGTTCCTGGGCAGAGCTCTTAGAGGCACCACTAAACAGTGAGGGGCTCCATATTCTCCAAACTGTTCACAATGAGGAAAACAGAGATATGGGTTGCAATAAACTAATATCACAGGAAGAGAATCAAGTAATTCCCTGTCCCAAGGATCATTTCCAAGCTTTGCAAGGCCCTTTCCCCTTGTTGCCCGAGCGCCCTAAGCTCCAGAGGCAGCGTAGTCGAAGCTTACCAAGATACAGTGAAGTCAGAGGCCAATATTTAAATACATCTGAATTCAAAGGAAACGCAGAAGAAACTCTCTTCTTCCCACGTGATCGTAATTTACTAACAGAAGGTAAGATTTTTTCCTTAACTTGCTTTCACTGCTTTTGTAACTTAAGTATTTTTTATATAAGTAGACTTTGACCAGTAAGTCTACTTATATGCCACTTACATTATCTATTCATTTCTATATCATAAAACATTTTTATGATGGCATTAATTACTCTTGCACAAATTTATATTATATTCATATTATATTCATATTCGGTGATTACAGTCTGACACTAATGGATTAATTCAATTACACACTTAATCATGGGGATGAGAGGCATTTTAGAATATACAGACTTTTTAAGACTTCAAATTTGGAATAAAAGTTCATCTTTTAAAAAGAACCTCAACCTAAGAAGAAAAGCATGAGATAATGACTAGTCTTTACTCATTCAGTTTTAATCCACAGAATCAAGGGGGTAAAGCCCCTAACACCCCTAACACACTCATTCCCTATTAAATAAATAGTAGATAAGAACAATGAATGAGCTAATGGCCATTGCTAAGCAAACTGGTTAACAACCAAGTGACTATCTCCTCTTGTATATGAGCAGCTATTGACAAGAAATGATGACTTGGCCGGGCAGTGGTGGTGCATGCCTTTAATCCCAGCACTTGGGAGGCAGAGACAGGCGGATTTCTGAGTTCGAGGCCAGCCTGGTCTACAGAACACAGAGAAACCCTGTATCAAAGAAAGAAAGAAAAAGAAAGAAAGAAAGAAAGAAAGAAAGAAAGAAAGAAAGAAAGAAAGAGAGAGAGAGAGAGAGAGAAAGAAAAGAAAGAAAGAGAAAGAAAGAGGAAGGAAGGAAGGAAGGAAGGAAGGAAGGAAGGAAGGAAGGAAGGAAGGAAGGAAGGAAAGAAGGAAAGAAGGAAAGGAGGAAGGAAGGAAAGAAAGGCAGGCAGGCCGGCCGACTTGGCAAATTAACTACTAATATTTTAACCCATAATTGACTAAAAGTACTACTAATATAACTTATGTTTATAACCTATTTTAAATCTTAGATTGAAATATACTACTAACTATACAGTAACCCTTTTGGTTTATCATTATATCTATATAAGCATATCCCAAAATGATCCTATACATGCTGGATAGTATTAGGAATTTTCATGTCTAACTTCTCTTAGAAACCAAATTCTATAACTTCATGGAAATTATGCCAAATGGAAATATTTCTTAAAAAGCAGCATTACTAAATTACTGAAGATGGTTTTAATGAAAAGGCTGAAGGCTAACCCAAAGTTTATTTGGAAATCAAAATTTAGTCCATTCTGTAATATTTCTATGTAGGACTCTAAGAAGTTAGTTATCAAAGGAAGAAATTAAAATCTAACCTAAAGTCAGCTCAGATCACATTATCTTTTGAAGTGTAAAGTTGGTTCAACCTTATTCTCAAACTGAAAATCCTTCTTAAGAGTGCTATAGGGTTGGCAACAGGACACTACTTAGTCACTAAAGAGCTTACCTTACAAGTTTGATTTTTTTTTTACTTATTTTATTGGATATTTCCTTTTTTTACATTTCAAATGTTATCCCTTTTCCCTGTTCTCCCCTTGAAACCCCCATCCTATCCCCTTCCCGTGTTCCCCCACCCACTCCTGCCTCCCCACTGTCAAATTCCCCTACACTGGGGCATAGAGCCTTCACAAACGTCAGATTGAAAGAGAGAAAGAGGGGGTAGGGGGTAGGAGGGAGGGAGGGAATAGCATGCATTTGTTATTCTAAAAATGAAGTTTGCTGGAAGCCTCCCTGGCCTATTTAGGGAATTCCAGGCCAGGGAGAGACTGCTTCAAGGGGGGATGGTATAGGGGGTTTCTGGGTGGGGATAAATGGGGAAAGGGAATAACATCTGAAATGTAAATAAAATATCCAATAAGAAAAAATATAAAAAATGAAAAAGTGAGCAAATCCTGGAGTGATTTAGACCCTCAGTTTTTGTATGGCCTTCATGTGCACTTGCACACACACACACACACACACACACACACACACACACACATACACACCCCACTGAACAAATAAATAAGTAAATAAATAAGTAAATAAATTTGTGGGTATGTCTAGTTTTTATGGTTACCTCTTATCTAATTTCTTGTTCTCGTTAATTTCCTAATTGCATTAATTTTTCATAGTACTAAAAAACTAAAATTGCATACTAAAAACCTTTTTTCATAAAAGAATTTCAGCTTGTAGCTCTTCTCTCACTGTATTATAGGTCATTCTCTTTCTCTGCCTCTACTTTCTAGTCAGCCTCAACTTCTGGTATATAGCTATTTACTCATTTTCCTTTGTCCATCTTTGACATCCCAAAGTGTAATTGATAAATAATGGTTATATGCAGAGGTAAAAATCACCATGTCATTTTGAGGTAATTGAACTGAGATCAAATTTAAAAATACACCTCTCATTCTTAATCACAGCTTGTTCACAAAAAAAGAAGCCAATCTTATAGTCCCTTATAAACTTATTGTTTTGTGTTTTTAGAAAATATCAAGAAAAGACACAACATGGATGAACCCTGGCAAAGAGCAATTCAGTCACATTCTGGAGAATATTTTCCCATTATGCCAAGATTTGACAATTCTGCAATTCAAGGAAACTTTGGAATTCCTGAGGATAATTCTGCACGTACCAGAGGCAATATGAGAATTCTCCAGAGTAATGTCAATACTATCCCCATGGTTAATGTTGGAATTCCCATAGATACTCCTCAAGATCTTAGAGGCAATACTGGAGTTCCCAGGGGCAGTGGTTTTGACATTTACATGGGCAACAGTGGTAGACCTTCCAGAAATATGGTATCCTCTCCACTTATTGAGCTCTCAAAGATAGGTGAACACCAGTTGTAAAAACTGACACTACAAAGCAATCCTGATAGTTGAAGAAACAAACAAAGACACTTAACATCAAAACAGACATGTACAAACTTGACAACTCAGAATGCTAAATGGGACATCTAAATTCTGAATACAAAAAGAACATAATCACCAAACATAAGGTAATTTCTTATTAGATGGGATATAACTAGATTGTACCTATCTAGTTTATTCTATATGCAGTACTCAAATATATATAGACTAATCTGTTTGTAGAAGTGTGTTGTAGAAGTGTACTTCATTGAACAAAATACTAAGTAACTTTAAAATGACAATGTCTTCTGGTAATTTCAGATCTTCTTGGATACTTTGATAGAAAACTGAAAATAAACTCAGAGGTATTGAGATTTATTTTAATGAGTCTAGCTTAATGTCTAAGACATTTATTGACTGAAAGCTAAGAATCCAGGAGATTTGCCAAAAGATTCTTGACTACAGTACTTCTGTGAACTATTTTAAAAAGACATCTGGAAAAACATTCAGTAACAAACATATTTAAATATACCTATTTGTTTTCTGACATATACACAGCAAAATTGTAAATATTTAAAGCAAGCCTTAAAAATACAAGGAGACAACTAACTGTAGAACTGTAAATAGCATACATGGTTGTGATGTAAATATAAGACAACAGTAACAGCACCACACGATGCCTAAAACACTGCATGCTAAAACCGTAGTTTTGGTTTGGAAGTTAATTTTTTACCTTTCCCAACCACTCTGTCAATTTGCATAAGAAGATTCAGGATAGAAGGCAGAAATACTTGAAATACCTTATGAGATGAATGAATAGAATGTTCTTCCCAGAAAAATGAAGAAAGTATTTCATTGGCCCAGATGATCAGCCCAGTATTAAAATTACTCAACCTGGTTCATCTATAAAATATGGCTTTGTGGAACATTTATTTCACCAATTTTGTAAGATAAAATATTACCAGAAGGTAATGAGATTAACTGATAAATTACTTGGGAACGTAATCTCATTACAAACAAAACCCTGCTATTGTATTCATAGTTGTACCTAAAATAAATTTTGTGCTGTGTTTTAGGGCACATGGGCCACTATTCAATTTGTATATTTAAAATTTAAACTTTCCTGAATAATGGTTGCTGTTGTTTTTAACATACCAAGGGCAATTTAAAGAATAGATTACCACCTGACCCCTTATTATGTGCCTTAACACATAGTGCAAGGGGTGGTAATCTTGGGTCTGAAGACAAACTCTTGCCTTTTTAGAAGATTTATTTGGCCTCTGAGGAAGGAGGTAAAGAGGCTAGCTAGCCTCCCTCCCTTCACTCCCCGTGGTTCAGCATGTGCTTTATGAACCAGGGTTTTGGCCTCAGAAAATAAGGAAAGGTAGTGAGAGTCTTTCTCCTACTTCTTACCAACCCAGAAGATGGGATACCATTTCAGGCTTGAGTCACCTGAGTTTTACATAGGGTCGCAAAACCGCAGAAATCACAGAAGGATACAGGCTGCAGTACTTAAGTTACTGCCAATACTTTACTGAGAATAAAATAAAAACCAAACTGACAGATCACCTTGTTTAACGGATAATCTACTCTCTGCTCTATTGTCGTATTGACTTTAGAAAACAACTATTGCGTTCTAAGTTTCAAAGGAAACCACCTTGTGGATGAAAAAAAAAAAAAAAAAAAAACTAACAAGTCAGTAAAAGCTGAGAAATAACTTACCGAGAACTTATGTTTATCAAAAACAAGTAGAAAGAAAGACAGTAAACAAAATTTGGTTCAATTATATATAACACTGATATATAATTGAAGACAGTCAGGAAAACACCAACTTCATCATCAACAAAACCCTGCTATGTGAGTGTTATTCCTCATGATCCATATAATTTTGGATGTTGTGTTTAGTGGCTTAAAATTTAAATATAAAACTATGTGTACAGTGGCCAGCTGCTTCTCTTTCAATTTTTAAGAAATTAAATGAAACTGTCAAGTAAATATTCAAACATGAAGATGGTCTAAGAAAATGATTCTTAATCCTGTAACAGTTCGTTAGAGTGGTTTTATTCTTCTAAATACTGTTAGTAGCTATTGCACTGAACAGGGCAAATGTTCAGTAGCACACCATTATTTATTTTCCAAGATTTCTCTCTGTCTTCTTAGGGTTCTCCATATCAAATTAATTCTCTAAGTCACTCAAAAATATCAGAATTCTACAAAAAAAGATTAAAGACCATATGTTTTTTTTCAATAAGAACACTTCATAACAAAAAATAATTACATATAATATTTCCATCTGATCATTAAGTTTTAAGTATGTTTTAGAAGTAAAAATCCAAAATATAGCAAAGTGCTTTTAACAAAGTACATGTGCCTTTTTCAGTAAATATTTCAAGAGCAGAGAGCCTCACTGATGTGGAAGACAAATTTTTGTGGAAAATGAAAGGAAATCTAAGAAAACAAAATTAGAATAAAACTATAGCTTTAAATTAAATAAAGTTCTGAATTATTATTTAAGAGGATTTTTTTATTTCTTGCTGTTTTGAAACTCTTCATTTCATTAGTTATTAAAATGAATAACTCTAATATTTATACTGTCTTCAGATACACTAATCCTCTATAAGTGTTCCTCAAGCTAACCAACTCCACTATATCCTTTACCTTATCCCCAGCTCACTTCCATAACCTCCTTACCTCATCCCTACGTTAGCTCTTTTCCCTATCCCTACACAGTTTTGAGAATTGTCTCTGCTTTTCCCCATCTGATTCCACAGTGATATTCTCCACATATTCACTCCACTCTATTCATCATTTCTCTCAAGATTCCTGAGATTCATTCCAACTCCTGCCATACCCTTACTCCCCCTCTCTTAGATCTCCCCCACCTAAACCATTAAACTCCAATCCAGCATAAATTCTCCCCACGTTTTGACCTTCAGGAATCATGATGGAATGAATATTAAGTTAAAGGTAAAGACCATGAAGAGTAAAAATATCTATTTGATACCCTTTTTTTGATTTATAAAGATAAAAATCCATATATTAAAATAGCCAGGTAGGAATGATGATGCAAAAATGTAGGGGCCAGAATACCAAAATTCTTTGCTATTTAGAATAAGATGGCTTATGCTTGACTTTCAAAGATTATGAAAGCATACACTGAATGACTTTGAAAGCCACCATTTTTTTCTTTTATTATATATTATGAAAACATTCTATTTTAGGCTCTTTGAAAAAATAAATGGACATAAAATACCAACTTTATCTAAATTGTAAAATATGTTGATGGAAAACAATAAAAGATGCACTTTGTGAATTTACCTAGAGCATATTTTTGCTATTAAAATAATATTTTAAGAGTTTATTTTTAAAATAACTCACCTTTAGTAGATTTTCATTATCTTAAACAACTAATATTCATTTACAAACCAACTTCTTTATTCTTATACATATATTAGAGTAAGATAAAAGATCATCTTCAAATAAAATTCTCTATAAAATGCAGTGACATTTAATTTACAGTTAATTCTAAATTATGACAAAAGTACCAACAGTTAATATTACCCAGATGCTCAATGTTTTTGAAGATCATCATGATGATATTAACTAAATTTCATAATTTCTCTATAAATATTCCTAGTCAATCAAAAATGAATACACATATATTTGAGGATTCTAATGTTATAAAATAATAGATTCTAAGGTTTCTTTCTTAAACCCTAACATTTCAGTACAACACAATGCCAGTACATATGCAGTGCAGAGTAAGATTTGAAAACAAGAAAAATTTCACTAAGTAGTATCAATTTGGAAACACCAACTATTATCAAAATTCAGTAAAAAAAAAAAAAAAATCCAACCACCTCTACACATTCTACCTCCCCAGCTTTCACACTCATCAGACACTCCAACCAAGTGTTTCAGTTTGTTCTTAGGACATTCATTCTGTTTCAGGATAGTAGTTCTTTATTTCTCATTTTCTACACCTATCACCAGTGACTAGAGAACAAATCTGTCTAAAATCAGCAAAAACTATCTGATGCTTATGACTTTAATATTTATTGTGAGTGTAAATTTCCACCTTTTGAAAGTGAAGGAAACAACTGGATTTTATTTTCAAAGAAACGCTGGACAGTGAAGTGCACTAGTATGGTGAAACATTGTCCATTTTACACTGATGCTGTATTTGAGTTTATGAAATGTGTACTGCTATTATTTGCTGGCCATTTTTGACTTCTCTCTTGTTTAATAAATATTTATTCTGATATGTTTAAACAAAATACCATTCAAGGTGATATCGTAATATATATGTGATGTATGTGAATTGGCCTGTATTGTATCTTTAAACAAACTGTGGTGTAGATTGATGTGATATTTTTATTTATTCAGGGGTTGAAATATTGCAGCACTAGAGTATAGAACTCCTGGTGCTCATTCTATATGATTATGCTAATCTTGTAAAATTCACAACAGGTATTTTAATATCTTACTAATTTAAAATTCAAATAAAGAATATTACAGAGGGGTGGTATCCATTTAAAAACTAAATTGCTAAATCAATCTTATTTCTGCAGCATAACTCACCATATATTTATTGAGGCTATGTTAAAAACTAAAAACTATATTAATTCTGTACCTTTTGAAGTAGCTGTTCCTTCTGTTACATAGCCTTATCCAAATATATTGACATGATGTAGGCACTTTTGTTTTTCAGTGTTGCTCTGTTTGTATTTGAGACACAGAAATTGTCTGGAAAGAAATCTCTATAGCAGAGCAGCACTTTTATTTAATCACTGACAATTTTTGCAGCCATAATATTTTTTTCCTTAATTATCCTGAAAGGATGATTTTGTATTTTATTTCAACTCCAATATTACTTAATCTTAATCTGGACCTATCATCTAAACCTAACCTTAGCTCTGATAGGTTGGCAAACATGAATATGGAGATTTCAGACATTGACTTTAATGTCTGAATCAGTTGTGAATAAAAACAAGAGAGCTAATCTTCATCTTTACACATTGAAAACTTTGGTTTGTATAAATATTTTGCCGGTTCATTTATGTTCAAAATCTCTTTAAAATTCAGTTTGTCTTGATGCAAATACAGACTCTTCTGTAACATGGGTTGCACAAATCTTATTAACTAGAATACCAGAGGTGTTTAATGCTACAGAAATAAAAATTTCAATTCACTCCCCCCTCTTACATCTTAAAAACTAAATTTCAACTCTTGGATAATGGTGTTTTTGCCTAAGTAATTTCAATTTTGTATCTGTATCTTATTGAGACTTGTACTCTAAATTATGTAATCTATAAGTGTCAGCTGTTTCTCTTTCTTCTCAAGTAAATTGTGATACTAATTGTGATTGATGTCATTTTCTTATACTATATTTCTGCCAACTACCTTGTTAATATTTTGTGTCTGGTAAAATTTATTGATGGTTAATGCCTTTGTGTTGTTCTCACAAGTTTCCAATACATAACAATAATGTGTAAGGTGTATTGCAAAAATGTTGAAATTTGCTCTTTTTTTCTAGTACGTGAATCTGCTGGAAAAAATAAATATTTGACACATTAGTGAAAGTAATATATTTCTTCCTGAATTGAAATTGTCTTTTGCTTTAAATACTTCATATGTAAATTTATATTTCAATAAATGGTGTCATCTGCATTCAAATAATGTGTTTTCTGTTTTTATTTCTTTTAAAAACATTTCCTATAGAAACATAATTAAAACAGAACTTTTAAAATAAAAAAAAAGAAGCTGAGCATTGTGGTGCACTTTAATCTCAGCATGTGGGGGGGACCACATTCACTACAGGGAGACCTTTGTGAATTTGAGGCCAGCCTGGTGGCCTATACAGTGAGTCTCAGGTTATCCAAGATGACCTAGTGAGATGCAATCTCAAAACTCTTGGAAACAAACAGAAAAATGAATAAAGACAAGAAAATACAAATACAGTTATTTGAAAACTTGAGAGCTTACTCTATGCCCCTCAAAACAGAGAAAATTAAAACAATGATAATCAGTTTGACTAAAAATAACTTTAAATATTGAGTAACCTATTATTCAATATATTCATGTGTAAACTAAACCTTATAATTAATGCAAAACACAAACTTCTATCATACTCAGGATTTTAGCTATAACTTTTCTATAGTTCTTTATTCTATGCTCAGCAAGTTCTGTCCACAAACTTCTGTAATTTACAGTGTAGCTGGAAAATGGAGTAAATAAGAAAAGTGCTCATGAAAAGCTACCCTACCAGTCGTTAGTAATCACAATACCTTCATTTTTAGAAAATGTGACTCTCAAAGTTGCTTATGAATAAATGTTGACCTGTTAGTACAAGAGATACAGAAGAAAGTTTTCTTGAAGAAAAACAGAAAATTTCCCAGTGTAAAATCATAGAGAAGAATCAAGCTACATTTTTGTTTCTATTTAACCTTTGGATGAGGCAGAGTTTTTCCTAGTACGATGATTCTCAAATTTAATGTGCATCTAAGTTCAGTTGTTATATAAAGATCTATATGACATTCTGTGTGTTTTAGTGGAGTTATTTCTTTTCTAGCTTAACATTTTTATTAGTTGAAAAACAAACAAACAAAAAACAGGGCAGGAAATCTATATATCTCAGCAGCGTCCCTGAGGATGAAATGGAAAAGCCATGCCATTTGACATACTAGCATGTAGGTCTAACACAAGGCACCAGACAGCCAGATGGTAGGAAGAGTGAGCTTTAGAGAAAGAGTAAGGAATCCCAAAGTATTGAAAAATAAAATTAAAAAGCTTTGTGCTGTCTTAGTTAGGGTTAGCATTACAGTGATGAAAATCCATTGCCAAAGCAACTTGAGGAAGAAAGGGTTTACGTGGCTTATGCTTCCATATCACTGTTAATCACTGGAGGAGGTCAGGACACAAATTCATACAGGACAGGAACCTGCAGGCAGCAGCTGATGCAGAGGACATGGAGAAGTGCTGCTCACTGGCTTGCTCTCAGCTTGCTTTCTTATAGAATCAAGGACAAGGGATGGCCCCTACAATGGGCTAGCCCTTCCCCCATCAATCAATAATTAATAAAATATCCTACAGGCTTGCCTACAGCTGGACCATATGGAGGCATTTTCTCAATTTAGGCTTTAACTTCTCTAATGACCATAGTTTGTATTAAGTTGACATGAAAGTAGCCAACACAGTGGCCCATTGTCAAGTGTTCAGTTTCTACTGAGGTCCAGTAGTAGTCCAGAGGCTCTCTCTCAAAAAGAGAATAGTTGTCTGCAAATGATAGCAGAGCCTTGGTCCAAAGATATTCTCTGATTAACCTACAGGGGCCCTTGCCAAAGCCCCCAAAATCATCTCTGCCATTGCCACTTCAAGTACCATCATGTCCTCTGGATCATATGGGCCGAGTAGTAAAGCATCCTTCACAGTAGACTGGACCTGTTGAAAAGTCCTCTATTCCAGGCCTATTCAAAGCTAGCAGCTTTCATAGTTGCTTGGTATATGGGCTAGAGTATAGAGAGGAGTGTGCTATCTCCAGAATCTAAATAGCCCAGGAAATGTGCTTTCTTGGTTATGTGAGGAGGGAGCTAAGTGAAACAACTCAAGCTTCGCATTAAAATAAATACTTTGGCATGCACAGCACCAGAAGACTCCTAAAAATTTCACCTAAGTAAAAGGCCCTTCAATTTTGGTTGGATTTCTTTCCCATCCTCTAATGTGACTGTGTTACCAACAATTCCAAAGTGGTTGCTGCTATCTTCTCTTCACTTGGTTCAATCAGCATAATGTTGCCAATACAGTGGACCAATGTGACATTTTTTATTGGATATTTTATTTACATTTCAGATGCCATTCCCTTTCCCCAATTCCCCTCCCTAGAAAACCCCTATCCCATGCCCCCTTTCCCTTTTTGCTTTCATACGTTTTTTTAAAATGTTAATCAAAGACTTTATAAGTTTGGTAATGCTCAATCAGAAGTGTAACCCAATACCCAACCTAGATATATCAACTATCTTTGACTGGTGGAAACACGTGAACATCTGCCTCCATGTCCCCCTCTCTGATTTCTAAGTTATCACATGGGCTGGAAAGTTAATACATCCTTGAGGTAAAACTGTAAAGATAAACTGCAGGTCTTGCCAGCTGAAAGCAAATTCCTTCTGGTGGTCTTCAAGGATAGATACAAAGAAAAGGGCATTTAATAGATGAATAGTTGCATACAATGTACCAGGAGATGTGTTAATCTGCTCAAGTAAGGACACTACACTGGATACAGCAGGTTCTATCAGACTCACTACCTGTTATTCTCCACAATCCATCTGTCTTTTGCATTGGCCAAATAAGAAAGTTAAAGGAAGATATGGGAACCACCACCTCTCCATATCTTAAGTCCTTGATAGTGGCACTAATGCCTGCGATTTCTCCATATATGCAATGTTGTTTTTTGCTTCACTATTTTCCCTGGTGGAGGCATGTCCAATGGCTCCCATTTGGCCTTTTCAACATTTCTTCCACAGATCAGGGAACCAGAGTGAGAATTCTAAATATATATATGCAAATTTATATATTATATATAATATGTAATTTATATATAATGTATACATTATGAAACTGAGGAAATAACCACAAGATGAGTTTGGGAACCCACGGGACCTACTGTGAGCTGGACTTCAGACAAAATTCTATTAATCATCTGACATCTATGAGCCCCTGCTTTAACTGGAGGGCCATAGTGTTTCTTAGGTGCTCTGGGAACCAATGTCAATTCAGAACCAGTACCATATAGACCCCAGAAAGTCTGATTGTTTACTTTCCCCATGTATACTTATCCTTAAAAAAAAAAAAAGATTGTAAGTGCCTCTGGGAAAGAACTGGAAAAAGCAAACAGTAAAACTCAAGTATTTTATCAAAGTCCTTCCCCTGGTGTCCCTGGCTTTTTCAGGGTGGAGATTTCCAGGGTGAAGATTGGTGGGATTTCAAGTCACAATCATGAGAATAGCTCATGCATTAGTGTGGGATTTTGAGCTCTCAGATTGGTGGGTTTTCAAGTTCTAGGGTGGGCTTTTTACTCTGTAGGAAGGAGCTTGGCCACTTGCATCTCAAGATTTTGGATCTGGCCTTTATACCCTTTAGAATGTTTTATGGGTGAAACCTGACTACTGGAGGTCATCAGGGGCAGGGCCTCGGCACTTGCCTCAAGGGGCTTACAGACTTGTATTCCTAAACTTTATTATACACATGGGATTGAGATATCACCAGGAAACTTGTCACCAAATTGTTCTGTGCTTAAATATGCCTAAAATAAATGATTCAGTGTCAGACTCTGGAAATTTGAACCAATACTGGTATGGAATCTCAATGAACCAAACTACCTTCTTGCCTCCCATGAACTGTGGTGGTCTCAGAAGCAACCCTTTCCCCTCGCACCCAAAACCCCCATGCATTCTATTGGCTCAGCTTTCTACAGAAATTTTCATTCGAGTTGTATTTTTCATTTGTAGGGTTTCAGTCTGGTTTTCCTTTAGTGTGTTTTTATTGACTTCCTTTTCATACTATCCCATAATGACTTCCTTTTCTCATTCTTGAATTCAATACTTGATTTGTGTCCTCTGTGATTCATTTTTAAATTTACAATAATTCTTCTGAATCATTTGTCTTGGATTCAATCGCAGTCTCATTGCTGTAAGATTAGTAATTTTGGAGGAGCCATATTGACTTGATTTTTCTTAAAGGCATGTTTCTTCCATTTTTGCATTATGAAAAGCAAAAATAAGGTGAGGACATTGATTTTATTCTTGCTTTTATTTTTCAGTTATTCTTATTCCTTCAACAGAATATTTTGCAATGTTCAAAAAGGACCTATTTTTTTTTTCTAGACTGGTGGTTAGGGCATCAATATTCCACTGAAATTAGAATACTGTTTTTTTTTTCTTTTATTGGATATTTTCTTTATTTACACTTCAAATGTTTCCAGGTCTCTTTTTTGGAAATCCTCTGCCCCTTCCCCCATCCCCCTGCCTCCATGAGGGTGCTCCCCCACCCACCTACCCACTCCTACCTTCCTGCCCTGGCATTCTCCCACACTGGGGCATCGAACCCCGACAAGACCAAAGGTTGTTCCTCCCACTGATGTCCATCAAGACCATCCTCTGCCATATGTATGCCCAGAGTCATGAGTTCCTCCATGTGCACTCCTTGGTTGGTGGTGGTCCAGAGGGGGCTCCAGGGAATCTGGCTGGTTGACAGTGTTGTTCCCCCCAAGGGGCTGCAAAACCCCTCAGCTCCCTCAGTCCCCTCTCCAACTCCTTCGTCTTAAGTTAACAAGTAGAAAGTAGAGGACACCTCAGTCCCACTTGGGAGGAAAAAGAAATCAATCACAGGAAGGAAAAGGGAGAGTGGGGGGGGAGGGAGTGGACAAAAAGGAGAAGAGGGGAACATGGTCAGGTATTGGGGAGGAACAGAAATCAAGCCCTGATGGCCAGCAGAATGGAAACAGGCAACCTCAGGAGATAGGAAGTGGGGGATGGAGACCCTCTAGAATGCTCCAGAGGCCTGGGAGGTGAGAAACTCTCAGGACTCAAAGGGAGGGACCTTAGATGAAATGCCCTACAGTGGAGAGAGGGGACTAGTAGAGCCCACATCTAGCAGAAAGACAGGGCATCAAGTGAGGGATGGGACTTCCATCCCACAGTCAATACTCTGACCCATATTTGTTCCAGTGTGAAAGAACTGCAGGGACAAAAATGGAGAAGAGCCTGAGGAAAAGAAGATACAGAGACCAGTCCATGGTAGAATCCAGCTGGAGGAGAGGTGCTGGGGAGACCCCAAGGCCTGACATTACTACTAAGGCTATGGAGTGTTCACAAAAGGGGGCCTACCATGATTGCCCTCTGAAAGACCCAACAAGGAGCTGAAAGAGTCAGATGCAGATATTTGCACCCAACCAATGAACAGAAGCTGCTGACCTCTGTGGATGAATTAAGGAAAAGCTGGAAAAAGCTGAGGAGGAGGGCACACCTATAGGAAGACCAGCAATCTCAACTGACCTGGACTCCCAAGATCTCTCAGACACTAGACCACCAACCAGGCAGCATACACCAGCTGATATGAGGCCCCAACACATATACAGCAGAGGACTGCCAGGCCTGGTGTCAGTCAGAGAAGATGCACCTAACCTTCAAAAGACTGGAGATCCCAGGGAGTTTAGAGGTCTGGTGGGGTATGGTGGGGGTTTGGTACATCCTCAAGGAGACAGGGGGGAGGGAAGGAGGTATGGAATGTGAAACAGTCAGAGTGGACCAGGAGGGAGAGAAAATTTTTTTAAAAATTAAAATTAGAATACTGTCTTTAAAATAATCATTATCAAAATACTCCCCTACTATGAATAATAATAGTTAATAAGGACGAATCATCTCATAAACACCAATTATTTTCCAAACCAAGGAAGTACTGATAATTCCCTATGCATTAATTTGTTACATATGAGTAGAAGAGAACGGAGACATAAATGGTAAAATAGTTACAACAAACTGGGGTACATAGATAAAGCAATTTTGAGTAAAGTTAGAATGAAAAAGACAGAAGAAAATTAAGACAGTTAGAGAATCATAGTTGTTCCAAGTTGTAGAGCTAGCTAAGATGCAGAGAGTCCATAAGTGAGACTAGCCAAGAATTTGGGGAAGCTTATGTAAAAGAAAACAACAACAACAACAACAAAAAAGAAAACCAAAAGAATCAATAAGGGAAAATGAGATAAAGACAGGACAAGAATATAGAATACAGTTTGCTTAATTGACCCTGGGAAATAAATTAAAGAGGTATACATATGATGAAAGGGTGAAATTGAAATAAAAGTATGAATGTTGTCTTGCCTGCTTACAGGCTTCAGCTTGAAGTCATTTGGAGTTCCAAATGGTCACACTCTGGGCAGTGCTTTAGAAAACAAATGGGGAGTGCTGAGCCCACCAAAAAGGCAGTACTATGTATGGTATGTCCTGCCTTCATGGGTTGGGTTAAAAATGTTTTCCCCACTCCTGTGGAATTCTTCTTTTAAGTCTGACACCCCACTGGAACATTTTTCTTCTGAATATTCTGATTCCAACTAGTATTCAACCTTACTGATAATTTCACAGTTCTGATTCAAAGGGTTTTTTCTTGTTGTTTAGCAGTATTCTGCTGCCCATGTTGAATATCTACTTCTGGGACATTTTCTCTGAGTTTCATGAACGTGTTCTCTTGACAGAGGGGATGTGGATGTCTAGCAACTGACTCAGCAGAGATATTTTTAAAATGGTATTCTGCAGCTGCTCGCATGCATACCAAGTACAAAGGATTTTCCTGGCACCATTCCTTCCTCCTCTGGCGCTGCTCTTACATGATTTCTGTCTGGTTTCCTCTCTTCTGCTATTTAAAATCCCCATGACTGAAAGTACAATGAGATTTTTCTGAGCCTATCTGCCTCAATCCATGGCTGCCACTAGTCTGTATTGGCATCCACTTTCTGAGTAATGGGAAACTCTCCAAATCAAGCCAATGCCACTAAGATTGATTAAGAAAATTTTCTCCTGCTTTGTAAACTTCCATACATTATTTTTTTCTATTAAAGGAAGAGATATTCAAGTATCACTCACTTGAAATCTGTTGTTCAATTTTCTTCTATTCATTCCCTGGACCTTGTAGCAAATGGTACATAAGCATCGTCTCTCATTTTATGACCTCTGTATGCGTATATTTCCTGGTTCAGCACACTAAATACCTGTAGATGAATTGTTAAGAGAAGGTGTATTGGTTGGAGATTTCTGAGTAGTATAGGACAAAATGGAGTTACATTTATAAAGATTTGTATTATGAGCAACAACTGTGGCTGACAACAGACTGGGATTGGGAATGACTGAGACATCAGGCCTCCTGTTGATGTAGAAGAAACTCAAAGGGATATAATTGATGCTGGATGATTTTGCTAATAGAGCTGATTAGAAGACATTGTGTCACAAAGATAGAATTTAGCAAGGGAGCACTACCTCCAGAATAACCTGAATATTAGTACTTGCTAACCAGACCTACAGGATTGATCAGACATTAAGCCGATGCTCATAACAAAAAAGACAACCTTGACTTATCATCAGCCAACAGGCCGACTTCTCGGTCAGAGAACATGCCTCTAACAGGCAGCTCAAAGGGGGCAGCACAGTGTGACAATCATCCTTAAGTCTTGCCCTGCCATAAGACTCTAAGTTCTCTTCTTAAGCAAAGCATAACTCTGCCAGGTGGGCAAGATGACCCTGGATAGCAACTATTTGAAATGGAAGAACACTGGTGTATTCAAAATAATTCTGACACTGCGCAATATCTTTGCTGTGTAAATCTCCCATCTGCCGAAGTGCCCAGACTTACAGTCTCTTGTCTTTACTTAAATTGTTCAAAGTGTAACCTGGGGCAGAGACCTCAGTTATATTTAGAGATGATAGTGTTTGTGGAATGTATAAATCCATTGTGTACATAGTGAAGGGACTCTAGAAAGCCCTGCCTCGCAAGCATGGCTCTGGCAGAACTTGCCTTTCTCCTCCATTCCCTCTGTGTTGCTAAAAACCATTGTTAGATTATGTTTCTAAAGCTAACCACCAAGGTCTATTCCCTTATTTGGACACTTCCTCCTCCTGAGACTGACTACCAAAGTCCACCAATCAAAACCTCTTTTAGTTCACCTAATTAACAACCCCAATCAAAATATACCACTTCATCCATTCCCATTCTAACAGCATCCTCCCCCCTTTTCTCTTCTTAAAAATTATACCACCAAGATCATTGTTCTGAGTCAGAAAGTAGTGGCTTTAACTTTTCCTTCCTGCTTAATAAAGGATCTCTCTATAAAAACAGATGTTTGGGTGTGGTTTGTGCCTAATCTATGGTCTGAGAGGGAACCCCCCTCTGCGTGTGTAGAAATATCTTTCACATAGTAAAATCTATGTGAGGATGACTTCTGCCAGAGCTTTAGCCAGAGCTGGACAGGCAATATTCATAAAGACTTTTCTCTTTATTTTGTTGAGTGTGGGGATTGATTTCTCACTGAGGGGTGCATATTTCTGCTCCAGAATAGAGAAAGAAGGGAAGAATGCTCTCTTAGTTCATTTCTTTTTTTTTTTTACTTTACTTTTTATTAGATATTTTATTTAAATTTTAAATATGATCCCCTTTTCCCATTTCCCCTACACTAGGAAACCCCAATCCTGTCCCCCCTCCTCTGCTTCTATGAGGATGTGCCCCCACCCACCCACTCCCACCTCAACACCCACGAATTCCCCCACACTGGGGCATCCAGATTTTACAGGACCAAGGACTTTCTCTCCCACCTATGCCCGAAAATGCCATCCTCCCCTACATATACAGCTGGAGCCATGGGTCCCTCCCTATGTGCTCCTAGGGTGGTGGTTTAGACCCTGGGACCTCTGTTTGGTTGGTATTGTTGCTCTCCACATGGGGCCAAAACCCCTTCAGCTCCTTCAGTCTTCTCTCTCACTCCTCCATTACTCCAGTTGTGGTGAGACAGCCACTGGCCAAGAATTGCCTCTTCCCATCTACAGACAAATTACTGTCCAGAAAAGGACACACTTGCAGAATAGTCGACTGATTATATCTGCCTAGACAGAGTAACCAGCCCTTAGTAATTCTGCAGCACTAAAGTCTGTCAGATGAGTTTGGGCCAGAAGGCTGAAGATTTGATGCTCCAACGTTTTGTAGTATAGGGTCTGTCCAGGTTTTCAGCGATCTCTATAAATTGGCTAAGTTTTAGAAGCTATGCTTTGTGCTTTCCATAATTTCAGTTAACTCAGTCGTTCTGGATTTCTGATGGGGTTGAAAACTTATAGTCTCATAGCCAATCCTGGCTATTTACTTTGAGAGAAAAGATTTGAGTGGATGCTTTTCAGCTGACATTCATTGTAAAGCCAAGAAAAATCTAGGTTCAGAACTCACTGCTTTAGTTAGGAGAGATGACAGAGGTTCTGGTTAGTCAACAAATGATGAACTGGGTATTAGGACTATCTTGTACCTCACTGGTACAAATAGGCATAATTATGCTCTAATTGTATTTTAAGAGAAAAGTTTTATTTTAACAGGAAGGGTGATATATAGGAGGAGCTAAGGTGAGAGGAGTACGGAGAGGAAGAGGAGTAAGGAGAGGAGGAGAAGAAGGAGAGGAGAAGCTAGGTTATGAGAGAGAGAAAGAGAGAGAAAGAGAGGGTGGGGACATGGAGGCAGAAGTTCATGTGTCTCCACCAGTCAAAGATAGTTGATATATCTAGGTTGAGTATTGGGTTACACTTCTGATTGAGCATTACCAAACTTATAAAGCCTTTGATCACATTTTAAAAAATTGTATAAAAGCAAAAAGGAAAAGGGGGCATGGGATAGGGGTTTTCTAGGGAGGGGAAATGGGGAAAGGAGATAACATCTGAAATGTAAATAAAATATCCAATAAAAAAATAAAAAAAGGAAAAAAAACCCATGATCAGTTCAATGGTTAGCTCTGAGCATCCTCTTCTGTATATGTCAGGCTCTGGCAGACCTCTAAGGAGACAACTGTATCAGGCTCTTGTCACCATGCACTTCCTGGCATCCACCTTAGAGTCTACCTTTGGTGACTGCACATGGGATGGATACCCATGTGAAACAGTCACCAGACAGCCCCTCCTTCAGTTTCTGTCCCATGCTTTGTCTTCATATTTGCTTCCATGAGTATTTTGTTAATCCATCTAAGGACTGAAACACACATACTTTAGTCTTCCTTCTTCATGAGCTTCATGTGGTCTGTGAGTTGGGTATTGTGAGATTTTGAGCTAATAGCCAATTATCAGTGAGTGCATACCATGTGTGTTCTTTTGTGATTGGGTTACCTCACTCAGGATGATATTTTCTACTTCCATCCATTTACCTAAAAATTTCTTGAATTCATTGTTTTTAATAGCTGAGTAGTATTTCACTGTGTAAATTTGTCCTTTGTTGAAGGACATCTGGGTTCTTTCTAGCATCTGGATATTATAAATAAGGCTGCTATGAACATAGTGAGGCATATATCCTTGGTATATGTTGTAGCATCTTCTGGGTATATGCCCAGGAGTGGTATAGCTGGGTCCTCAGATAATGCTATGTCCAATTTTCTGAGGAACCGCCAGACTGATTTCCAGAATGGTTGTACAAGCTTGTAATCTCATCAACAATGGAGGAGTGTTCCTCTTTCTGCACATCCTCTCCAGCATCTGCTGTCACCTGAGTTTTTTTATCTTTAGCCATTCTGACTGGTGTGAGGTAGAATCTCAGGGTTGTTTTGATTTGCATTTCCCTGATGACTAAGGTAGTTGAGAATTTCTTAAGGTGCTTTGAGTTTTCTCAGTTGAGAAATCTTTGTTTAACTCTGTACCCCATTTTTAATAGGGTTATTTGGTTGTCTGGAGTCTAATTTCTTGAGTTCTTTGAATATATTGGATATTATTCCTCTATCAGATGCAGGATTAGTAAAGATCTTTTCCCCATCTGTTGGTTGCAGTTTGTCCTATTGACAGTGTCCTTTGCCTTACAGAAACTTTGCAATTTTATGAGATCCCATTTGTCAATTCTTGATCTTAGAGCATAAGCCATTGTTGTCTTGTTCAGAAACATTTCCCCTGTGCCCAGGTATTCAAGGGTCTTCCCCACCTTCTCTTATATTAGTTTCAGTGTATCTGATTTTATGTGTAGGTTTATCCACTTGGACTTGAGCTTTGTACAAGGAGATAAGAATGGATCTATTTGCATTCTTCTACATGCTGACCTCCAGTTGAGCCAGCACCATTTGTTGAAAATGCTGTCCTTTCAGCCACTAGGCAAGAATTGCCTCTTTCCATCTACAGACAAATTACTGTCCAGAAAAGGACACACTTGCAGAATAGTCGACTGATTATATCTGCCACGACAGAGGAATCAGCCCTTAATAATTCTGCATCACTAAGGTGATTCTGGGCCAAAAGGCTGAAGATTTGATGGTCCAATGTTCAGTAGTATAGGGGCTGTCCAGGTGTTCAGCGGTCTCTATAAATTGGCTAAGTTTTAGAAACTATGCTTAGTGCTTCCCATAATTTCAGTTAACTCAGTCATTCTGGATTTCTGACTGGGTTGAAGACCTATAGTCTCATAGCCAATCCTGGGTATTTACTTTGAGAGAAAAGATCTGAGTGGATGGTGTTCAGCTGACATTCATTCTAAAGCCAAGAAAAAAGCCAGGTTCAAAACTAAGTATTCTAGTTAGGAGAGACGACAGAGGTTCTGGTTAGTCAACAAAATGATGGACTGGGAATTAGGACTATCTTGTACCTCACTGGTACAAACAAGAATAATTATGCTTTAATTGTATTTTGAGAGAAAAGTTTTATTTTAACAGGAAGGGTGATATGTAGGAGGAGCTAAGGGGGAAGGAGCACCAAAAGGAAAAGATAGAGTAAGGAGAGGAGAAGATGAAGTAGATGAGAAGCTAGGTAATGAGGGAGAGAAAGAGAGAGAAAGAGAGAGGGGGCTTGGAGGCAGAAGTTCACGTGTCTCCAGCAGGCAAAGATAGTTTACATATCTAGGTTGGGTATTTGGTTACACTTCTGATTGAGCATTATCATACTTATAAAGCCTTTGATTAACATTTAAAAAATTGTGTAAAAGCAAAAAGGAAAAGGAGGCACAGGGTTTTCTAGGGAGGGGAAATAAGGAAAGGGGATGGAATCTGAAATGTAAATAAAACATCCAATAAAAAGAAAAAGAAAATGCTGTCCTTTACCCACTGAATGGTTTTAGTTCCTTTGTCAAAGATCAATTGACCATGTGCCCCGGCCTGTGGGGTGGTAAACTGGGACTAGGGGACCATCTGAAAGAGAGAACTGGGGGACAAGGGTACATAAAGAAGGACAGCAAGTCAAGAAGTCTGACCAAGCTGTCAATTTTTTATTGTTCCCATGCCAGGTTATATACACATAAAAGCAGGATATGGGGAATGGGGTGATGTAGGATTTTTTTGTTTCTGGGGTGTCGCGGCCCGAGCTGCCCCACGTTTGGAGGCCAAAATGTCTCAGACCACTCTGTCAATGTTGGACCTGCGCTGCCAAAAGCCTTGGGGGCGAAACTGTTAGAGCCCACACTGCCCCAAGCTGCTTCAGTCCACTGGTTGGGGCTCAGCAAGAGAGAGTGAGGAAGGACTCCAGGAATGAAGACCAGACAGAATGTGATTCAATCCTGCTTATTCTTCAGTCTCTCTTCCTAGTCCAAGTCCCAAGTCTTGAGTTCCTAGTCCCTAGTTCCTAGTCCCTAGTGCCTCCAAGTTCCAAGTTCCAAGTTCTAGTCTCGAGTCTCATCCAAGTGCAAGTGTCTAATGTCTAATTCCAAGTTCTTCCTCCAAATGCCAAGTGCCTAATAACTAATAATGTCTTCTGTCTGCCTGTCATCTTTTATATGTCTCACTTCTAAGCCACGCCCTTAGGTCACACCCTTAAGCCACGCCCTTAGGTCTTATCTCTAAATCACACCTTTAAGTCTCACACACCCAAGGGAAAATCCTGGGTATCCAAAGCAAGATGTTATCAGAGTGTGCTCAGCTGTTGTAGGGGATTGTAAACAAGTCTCTTATCAGGGTATATGGCTCAAGATGGTTGCAAGGATGATAGCTGCCTTCTGTCGGCTCCCCACACTGGGGAGTGCAGGTGTTCTCAGGGGGAGTACAGATGTTCTCAAGAACAGGGTATTGACTGGGTGAAAAGTTCTCAGAAGAAACAGAGCAAAACAGGCTGCTAGGTACCTGTCCATAAGATCTATGATCACTTGTTCTGATCTAAGCTAGTACTTTCCCACCAAGGCTACCTACCCACAAGATCTATAGCTATTTGTTCTTAACTGAATTAGTGCTTTCCCACAAAGGCCAAGACTTTGTGCCAGTAGGCACTTGTGGCTGATTAAGGAGTTAATGTTTATGCATGTTTTCTCCTGACAATCATATGTGTGTGGGCTAATTTCTGGGTCTTCAATTCTATTCCATTGAACTTCCTGCCTGTACCAATACCATGCAGTTTTTATCACTATTGCTCTGTAGGCACAGCTTGAGGTCAGGGATGGTGTTTCCCCCAGAAGTTCTTTTATTGTTGAGAATAGTTCTCACTAGTCTGGGTTTTTGTTATTCCAAATGAATTTGAGAATTTCTCTTTCTATATCTATGGAGAATTGAGTTAGAATTTTGATGGGGATTACATTAAATCTGTAGATTGCTTTTGGCAAGTTGGCCATTTTTACTATATTAATCTTGCCAATCCATGAGCATGTGAGAGTTTTCCATCTTCTGAGATTTTCTTCGATTTCTTTCTTCAGAGACTTGAAGATTTTGTCATACAGATCTTTCACTTGCTTGGTTAGGTTCACACCAAGGTATTTTATATTATTTGTGACTATTGAGAAGGGTGTCATTTCCCTAATTTTTTTCTCAGCCTGTGTGTCCTTTGAGTAGAGGAAGGCTACTGATTTGTTTGAGTTGATTTTATATCCAGCCACTTTGCTGAAGTTGTTTATCAGGTCTAGGAGTTCTCTGGTGGAAGTTTTAGGGTCACTGAAGTATACTATCATATTATATGCAAATAGTGAAATTTTGACTTCTTCCTTTCCTATTTGTATCCCTTTGACTTCCTTTTGTTGTCTAATTGCTCTGGCTAAGACTTGTGAACCAAATGGATTTAGCAGATATCTATAAAACATTTCATCCTAAAACAAAAGACTATATCTTTTTCTCAGCACCTTATGGTACCTTTTCCTTAATAGACTACATAATTGGTCACAAAACAAGCCTCAACCAATACAAAAAGAATTGAAATGAATCCTTGCATCCTAACAGATCACCACGGACTAAGGCTGATCTTCAATAATAACAAAAGCAGTGAAAGTCCACATACATGTAGAAACTGAACAACTCTCTACTCATTTATGACTTGGTCAAGGAAGAAAGAAAAAAAGAAATTAAGGACTTTTTAGAATTTAATGAAAATTAGGATACTTCATACCAAAACTTGTGGGACTCCATGAAAGCAGTGCTAAAATGAAAACTCATAGCTCTAAGTGCCCACAAAAAGAAACTGGAGAAAGCATACACTAACAACTTGACAGCACACCTGAAAGTGCTAGAACAGAAAGAAGCAAATACACCCAAGAGGAATAGATGGCAGGAAATAATTCAACTCAGGGATGAAATCAACCAAGTAGAAACAAAAAGAACTATACAAAATATTAACAAAACTAGGAACTGGTTCTTTGAGAAAATCAACAAGATAAATAAACCCTTAGCCATACTAACCAAAGGGCACAGAGACAGTACCCAAATTAATAAAAATCAGAACTGAAAAGAGAGACATAACAACAGAAACTGAGGAAATTCAAAAAATCATCAGATCCTACTACAAAAACCTATACTGAACAAAACTGGAAAATCTGGATGAAATGGACAATTTCCTAGACAGATACCAAACACCAAAGTTAAATCAGGAACAGATAAACCATCTAAACAGTCCCATAACCCCTAAAGAAATAGCAGCAGTCATTAACAGTCTCCCCAGGACCAGATGATTTTAGTGCAGAATTCTATCAGACTTTCCAAGAAGACCTAATATCAGTTATCTTCAAAATATTGCACAAAATAGAAACAGAAGAAATACTACCCAATTCATTCTATGAAGCCACAATTACATTCATACCTAAACCACACAGACAGGACAAAGAAAGAAAGCTTCAGACCAAACTCCTTTATGAATATCGATGCAAAAATATTCAATTAAATTTTGGCAAACCAAATCCAAAAACACATCAAAACAATCATCCATTATGATCAAGTAGGCTTTATCTCGGGAATGCAGGAATGGTTCAATATTTGGAAATCCATCACCATAATCCACTATATAAACAAACACACAAAAAACTACATGATCATCTCACTTGATGCTGAGAAAGCATTTGACAAAATTCAACATCCCTTCATGTTAAAAGTCCTGGAAAGATCAGGAATTCAAGGCCCATACCTAAACATAGTAAAAGCAATATTCAGCAAGCAAGTAGCCAACATCAAACTAAATGGAGAAAAACTTGAAGCAATCCCACTAAGATCAGGGACTAGACAAGGCTGTCCACTCTTTCCCTACCAATTAAATATAATTAATTCCATTTCTTGTTGCTGTGATAAAATACCCTGATAAAAAGCAAATTCAAAAAGAACGGGTTTATTTTGAAAGGAAAATTTCCCCCAAAACATGGGTCCTAAAATCTGGCCCAAGGTTCAAAAAGTTTACTACTCATGGAATTTCTGGAAAGCAACTAACCTAACTGCTCTCTACAGACCCTAGAACCCAGAAGTTGCAAAAATAGGCAGTTTAACTTTTCTTCCACCTAACAGTTTCAAAAAGCAGTGTATCCAGAAAAACAGTTTCTAGGTCTGCCATAGCCATACCACATCTTCATATTGTTAACTACAAAAAACAAATTGCTTTTCTGGATGGGGACTTTTTGAATACATAAAAAGGCAGAGAAGTCATGACAACAGAAAACTAGCTGGTCCCCTTGTTTTGGTACTAAGGAGACAGAAAACAATAAACAGGAAAGGAGCAAAGTTGATATGGTGTTTCAATTGAGAATGAGAATTTCTCCATTGCTAGTGGGATTGCAAACTTGTACAACTACTCTGGAAATCAATCTGATGGTTCCTCAGAATATTAGAAATAGTTCTAGACACAGTTATACAGTTCCTGGGCATATACCCAAAAGATGGCCCACCATATTGCAAGGACATGAGCTCCATTATGTTTATAGCAGCTTTATTCGTAATAGGCAGAAACTAGAAACAACCCAAATTGTAGAGAGCCACCGCGGTAAGCGGTGACAGCATTTGCCAGTACAAGATGGCGCAGGTATCTGCTGCTCCCGTGGGTAGACAAAGCAAATTGTGCATGTGCAAGTGGTGAAAACGCGCCAAATCACTGCCCAACCCGGGGTGTCACACGGAGTTATGGGCAAGCAGCCAATCTAAAGTGAACACGCCGCTTTAGGGTGTTTATAAGCGGTGCCTCTCTGGGGCTCGGGGTCTTCCTCCCATCATCTTAATAAACGTCTTGCTGCAGAAGGATCCTGGTGTGCCTGTGTGCATTCTTGCCGGCTAGACGATTGCTCAGGCCACACCAAATGTCCCTCAACCAAAGAATGGATACAGAAAATGTGGTTCATTTACACAATGGAATACTATTCAGCTATTAAAAACAGAACATCATGAATTTTTCAGGGAAATAGAACTAGAAAACATCATCCTGAGTGAGGTAACACAGACTCAAAAGGATGTGTACTCACTGATAAGTGGAAATTACCCATAAAGTACAGATCCCCACAGTACACTCTACAGACCCAAAAAAACTAAACAAGAAAGAAGACCAAAGCAAGGATTCTTGGATCTCACTTAGAAGGTGGGACAAATTTGTCATAGGAGGTAGAGGGGGAAAGGGAATTGGGTGGGAGAGGGGATGTTGAGAGAAATAGGGGGGTCAGGATCAGGTGTGGGAACAGACAAGAGAAAGGGTCAGAGGACCAGGATAATGAATGGAAATCTGTAAGTGAGGAGGATGGAGGGTTGTGTAAAGCTTTAGGAAGTGCCAAAGACCTGTGTTGAGGGAGGCTCCTAGGAGTCAATGAGGGTAACCTTAGTTGAGATGCATAGCACGGGGATCTGGAACCTGAAGAGACCACCTCCTGTAGCCAGGCAGGAACCCCAGTGGAGGGATAAGGACACAACATACCTACAAAACTTTCGACCCAATATTTGTCCTGTCAAAAAGAAATGCACAAAGGTGGAACAGAAACTAAAGGAATGGCCAACCAATAACTGGCCTAACTTGAAATCCATCTAATGGGCTAGCACCAATCCCTGACACTATTAATGATACTCTGTGATGCTTGTAAAAAGAGCCTAGTATAACTGAGGCTCCATGAAGCAGCTGACTAAAACACATGCAGAGACACACAGTCAAATATTAGACAGAGCTTGGGAACACTTATAGAAGTGATGGGGGAAGGATTGAAGGCTCTTGTTATGCAATGTGGAGTCTATCCTGATACTTTGGCCTCTTCACCCTATAGGGGACAGGAACTCCATAGGAAGACCAACAGAGTCAACTAACCTGGACACTTGGGGGCTCACTGAGACTGAATAACCTACCAAAGTGCATACATGAACTGCACCAAGGCCTCAGAATGTGTATATATATATATATATATATATATATATATATATATATATCTCAAATGTGTAGCTCAGTTTTCATTTGGTTCTTCCATCAGGGTGCTCTTCCTAAAGCTGTTACCTATTACCTCTCTGTGGAATCTGTTTCCCAAGTCAACTGCCTTGTCTGGACTCAATGGGAGAGGATGGGCCTAACTCTACAGAAACTTGATGTGCCAGTATGAGGGAATAACCACAGTGGGGGGGGGCATCCTCTCAAAGGAGAAAGGAAGAAGGGATGGGGAAGGACTCAGTTGGGGGACAGGTGAGGGTAGTGACCTGGATGTAAAATGATTGAATAAATAAATTAATGGAGAAAATAAAATTAGTTACATATAATTTTTTTAAAAGTCGCAGGCTAAAAAATGGATGTAAAAACAGGATCCATCATACAGCCACATGCAAAAAACACAACTCAACAGCAAAGATAGACATTACCTTAGAGTAAAGGGCTGGAAAAAAGTTGTCCAAGCAAAGAGCCCCAAGAAGCAAGCTGGAGTAGCCATTCTAATATCTAACAAAATGTAGTTTCAATCAAAATTAATCAAAAGAGATGAAGAAGGACACTTCATTTCAATCAAAGAAAAAATCCACCAAGATGATAGTGAATTTTGAACATATATGCCCCAAATGCAAGGATACCCACATTCACAAAAAAAAAAAAAAATTACAAAAGCTTAACTTGCACTTGTACATTGAAACCTACACGTTAATAGACTTTGACAGCCCAGTCTTACCAATGGACAAGTCATTGAAACAGAAACTAAACAGAAAAATAGTAAAATTAACAGACATTATGAATTAAATGGACCTAACAGGTATCTACAGAACATTTCACCCAAATACAAAGGAGCATAGCCTTTGCTCATCACAGTGTAAAACGCTCTTCAAAATTGACCATATAGTCAGTCACAAAGCAAGCCTCAACAGATGCAAGAGAAATAACTCCTTGTATTCTATCAGACCACAATGGATTAAAGTTGAGCTTCAACAACAGAAAAACAAAAAGCCCATGTATTCTAGGAAACTGAACAACTCTATTCAGTGATCACTTGGTCATGGAAGAAACTAAATAGTTTCTATAATTCAATGAAAATGAAGGCACAGCATACCCAAATTTATGGGACACAGTGAAAGCAGTGCTAAGAGGAAGATTCATAGTATTAAGTGCCTTCATCAAGAAATTAAAAAGTTATCATATTAGCAATGTAAAACTATACATGAAAGCTCTAGGAAGAAGAAGAAGAAGAAGAAGAAGAAGAAGAAGAAGAAGAAGAAGAAGAAGAAGAAGAAGAAGAAGAAGAAGAAGAAGAAGAAGAAGAGGAGGAGGAGGAGGAGGAGGAGGAGGAGGAGGAGGAGGAGGAGGAGGAGGAGGAGAACTGCAGGGACAAAAATGGAGAAGAGACTGAAGACATGGAGATCCAGCAGCAGGCCCAAATTGGGATCCATCTCAAGGGGAAGCTCAAAAGCCTGACATTGTTACTGATGCTATGGTGTGCTTACAGACAAGAGCCTAGCATGGCTGTCCTCTGAGAGGCCCAACAAGAAGCTGACAGAGTCAGATGCAGATACTTATAGCCAAAGAATTGCCAGAAACCAGGGACCCCTGTGATTGAACTGGGGAAAATCTGAAAGAAGCTGAGGAGGGTGTCCTCATAGGAAGACCAGCAGTCTCAACTAACCTGGACCCTCAAGATCTCTCAGACACTGGACCACCAACAAGGCAACATACACAAGCTGATATGAGGCCCCAGACACATATACAGCAAACTGCCGGGTCTGGCCTCAGTGAGAGAAGATGCTCCTAACCTTCCAGAGACTTGAGATCCCAGGTAGTGGGGAGGCCTGGCAGAGTGAGGTCAGGTGGGGGTGTGGGAACATCCTCTAGAAGACAGTAGGGAGGAGGAATGGGATGAGGAACTTAGAGAGGGTAGACCAGGAGGTTGATAAGGACTGGACTGTAAATAAACAAACAAACAATCAAGTAAATTAATAAATAAAAAGTGAATTTCAGACCATTTTTCCTTATGATCATTGATGTGAAAATACTCATTAATATACTCACAAACCAAATCCAAGAATATATCAAAGACATCATCCACTATAACCAAGTAGGCTTCATCCCAGGAACACAGGGATGGTTCAATATTTGAAAATCCATCAATGCAATTCACCATATAAAAACTGAAAGAAAAAATTACATTATCATCTCATTAGGTGCTAGGTGCTGAAAAAGTCTTTGAAAAATATCTAACACCTCTTCATGTTAAAAGCCTTAGAGAGATCAGGATCTGTCTCTGTCTCTGTCTCTGTTGACTGCCATTGGATTTCCTTCCCATAACTGGACTACCTGGCTGGGCCTCAGTGGGAGAGGATGTGTTTAATCCTTCTGGGACTAGATGTCCCTGAGTGGGGTGATCCTCAATGCGGTCCTCCCCTTCTCTGAGAGAGGAGAGGGGGGGAAGAATTTGTAGGGGTGGGACTGGGAGGGGGAGGGGACTTCGACTGGGATGTAAAGTGAATAAATAAATGAACTAAAGAAAAATTCTGTAAAATCTGTAACAAAAGGTTAAGTTAAAGTCCATAACACCAGGGCTGATAGTTTGAAAATCTAAACATAGGTAATCTTTAAAAAAGCATGTGACTAGCCACCATCATAGCTCCTGCCCCTCTACTGGAATGGTGGCAGCCATGTGGCTGACAGCCATGTTTGCTAGGTTGGAAAGAATGGACTTTGCCATGTAACTTCACTTCCATCTTGATTAAGTTACCACAAGTCATAAACCAACCAAGACAAAAACACCTCCTCCAAGCTATGAAGCCCAAAATTCATGATGCCTCCATATTTTCCATCACATTAACAAGCCTCCCCTTACTGGCATCAGCCCACAATCACTTCTTTCTTCTCCAGTCTGCTTGTTCTCCCTTCCTTCCACCTCAACTGCCCAAATCAACCCTCTTGTGCAGCCACTTTCTGCCTATTGGCAATCCTTAGTCCTCCCACTACTCCCACTCCTTCATGGGGGTCCCATTCACTTCCCCTACTTTGCCTAAATTGACCATAGTGCTCAGTTTAGTCAGGCTGCAAACCTGTATTAGTCAGGGTTCTCTAGGGTCACAGAACTTATGGAATGTCTCTATATAGTAAGGAAATGTACTGTAATGACCTACAATCTGGAGTTCAACTAACCCAACAATGGTCAGCTGTGAATGGGAAGTCAAAGATTCTAGTAGTTGCTAAGTCCCAGGAGGCTAGTTGCCTCAGGAACAAGACAGGCTGCCCACTGTCTCCCATTCTATATAGTACTATATTCAATATATTACTCAAAGTTCTACATAGAACATAAGACAACTAAAAGAAATCAAGGGAAATTACAAATTAGAATGGAAGAAGTCAAAATATTACTATTCACAAATGCTATAGTAATATACATAAGTGGCCTCAAAATTCTACCAGAGCACTCTTAACAGGTGATCCTTCAGCAAAGTGCCTGGATACATAATGAAATCAAAGCAATCAGTAACACTCCTTTATATAAACAAGCTGAGAATATGGAAACAACACCCTTTACAATAGCCACAAATAATATAAATATCTTCATGTAACTCTAACGAAGCAAGTGATAGACTTGTATGACAAGAACTTCAAGTCTTTAAATAAGGAAATTGAAGAAGATGTCAGAAGATCGAAAGATCTTCCATGTCCACGGATTGGTAGGATTAACATAGTAAAAATGTCCATCTTACCAAAAGCAATATACAAACTCAATGCAATTCCCATCAAAATTCCAGCAAAATCCTTTAGAGACCATGAAAGAGAAATTCTCAACTTTATATTAAAAAACAAAAGATAACAAAAAAATCCAGGCTAGAAAAAACAATCCTGTACTAAAAAAGACCTTCTGAAGATATCACCATCTCTGATTTCAAGCTATATTACAGAGCCATAGTAATAAGAAACAAATGATATTAGCATAAAAACAGACAAGTTGATCAATGAAATAGAATTGAAGATATAGAAATAAACCCACACACCTATGTCCACTTGAAATTTGACAAAGAAACTAAAAACACACAATGGAAAAATGAAAGCATCTTCAACAAATGGTGCTGGTCTAAGTGGATGTCTGTATATAGAATGCAAATAGATCCTTATCTATTACCCTGCACAAAACTGAAATCCAAGTGGAACAAAAATCTCAACATAAAAACCAGAAATACTAAATAATAGAACACATTTGCACAAAAGACAAATTCTTGCTCAGAACACAAACTGCTCAGGCAGTAAGATAAACAATTAGTAAATGGGACCTCATGAAACTGAAAAACTTTTCTGAGGCTAAAGACACAATCAATAGTATTAAATGTTACCTTGCAGAACGGGAAAAGATCTTTACCAACCCTACATCCAAAAGAAAGCTAATACCCAAAATATATAAAATACTCAAAAAAATTAAACACTAACAACCCAAACAACTCAATTTTTAAAAATGAGTACAGAGCTAAACAGAGAATTCTCAACAGAGAAATGTCTAATAGCTAAAAAGCATTTAAAGAAGTGTTCAAAATCGTTAGTCATCAGTGAAATGCAAATTAAAAAGAATGACTTATACCAGTCAAAATGACTAAGATCAAAACTCAAGGGACAGCACATGCTGGAGAGGATGTGAAGCAAACCCTCTTCCACGGCTGGTGGGAGTACAAACTTTGGAAATCAATTGGCAGTTTTTCAGAAAATTGGGAAGAGTTTTACCTGAAGACCTAGCTATACCACTCCTGGGCATGTGCCCAAAAGATGCCCCACCACACCACAAGGGCATGTGCTCCACTATGTTCATAGTGGCCTTATCTGTGATAGCCAGAAGCTAGAAGAAACCCAGATATCCCACAATGGAAGAATGGATACAAAAAATGTGGTTCATTTACACAATGAAATAAAACTCAGCTATTAAAAAGAAGAACATAATTTCTCAGGCAAGTGGATGGAATTAGAAAATATCATCCTGAGTGAGGTAACCTAGTCCCAAAAAGACATGTATTGTATGTACTCAAGTATAATTGGACATTAGCTATAAAGTACAGGATAGCCATACTACAATGCAGACCCAAAAAACTAAGTAATAGGAAAGGCCCAAGGGAGGATATGTGAATCTCCTCAGAAGAAGAAACAAAATAATCATCACAGGTGGATGGAAAGAGGGAAGTGGGTGGGAATTGTGGTGAGGAGGGAAACGTGTATGGGGATCAGGTATGGGAACTAGGAGGTGGGAGAGTGCTGAGAGTGAGAATGGAAATCAGTAAGAGGTATCAGTGGGACTAACAGGAGACCTGGGATAGGGGAGGCTCCAAGGAGTCTATGGGGATGACCCTAACTGAGATTCCTACCACTAGGAAATATGGAGACTAAAGTGGCCACCTCCAGTTGCCAGACAGGACTTCCAGTGGAAGGAGAGAGATATCAATTCACCCACAAAATCTTCAACTCAAAAATTTCACTGCTTACAAGATCTGCAGCGATAAGAATGAAGCATAGACTAAGAGAATGGCCAACCAATGACTGCCCCAACTTGAAGCACATCCCATGGGAGAAAGCCAAACCTTCACACTATTAATGATACTCTATAATGTTTGCAAATAGGAGCCTAGCATAACTGTCTCCTGAGCAGTTTCATCCTGAAGTGAATGGAAAAAAATTCAGAGACTCACAGCCAATCATCAGGTAAAATCAGGGAGTCTTCTGGAAGAATTGGAGATATAATTGAGCGTGCTGGAGAAGTCAAGGACACCACAAGAAGACCTACAGGGTCAACTAACCTGGGCCCATGGGGGTCACAGAGACTGAACCACCAAACAAAGAGCATACAGAGGCTGAACACATTTGTAGCAGATATGTAACTTTGTCTTCATGTGGGTTCCCTCACAAACTCTACTAGTTAGCTTTATCTTTAGGGATATTCCTCTTACCCTCTCCTTCTAGTGATGACAACCTGTACCATCCCCTTCTTGGAATGGATCTCCTAGCTGTTATAGTTTAAGAGTCATCACTCAAACCATAAATATACTATCTCAGTTAAGCAAAAATAGTTTATTGAATGCACACTTGAATATTGGACGTCCAGGACTGTAAAGCACACTGTGGGAGTCTAACTGTAGTACTAGGCTGCTCTCAGAGTAGACTTTTTATAGGAAAAAAACTGGTTTAAAAGTTTAAGGGGAAAGGAGGGGAGCAATTGGCTTACTACAAGTTACTATCAGCTAACCTTTAAGCTGATTGGCACTGAGTAAAGAGAGGCTAGTGGTGGATGAGTGGAGAACAGGGAAATTTCAGAACATTGAGATAATAGAGTATGAACATTATAATCTGAAGCTTTTGACTTATTTGTAGCATTTTTAGTGTCAGCCACAAAAAAAAATACCCTAGAGAGCTCATAAATAGATGTAGGTAGGGCTGCCTGGTGGTCAGCTCTGACTTAAGCCATTTTAGACATGACAGTTTATATTGACCTTTGATTTGGTGGTTTCTACATAAAGCTTTGTGGAAATTTTTAAGATTAGTAAACCTGATATAGAACATCTATATAGAACAAAACAGGGTATGTGGTCAGCATGTCCTTGAGCCAAATCTCTTCTCGGTGTCAGTGACTGGCAGGCATGTTACAGCAACAATATGGGTTCACTGGCAGGTATGGAACAAAATGGGGATACTACAGCTATCCTAGGAGAATCAAACCATAAAATGACTCTATTTTTGAGTTGTCCCAATGAGTCAAATCATTGACTCAAATTTTTTTTCTGAGGCCAGGAGGACAAACTTTTATATCAGCCTTTGTTGGCTTAAATATTTGAAATTTTCATGTCTCTGTTGTTCTTATGCTGGCAGACCTTGTTATGTGCATGCTTATTAGGAGGGGCACTAGGTTTAGAGCTGCCCTGGCCATCTGGGATCAGTGTAAAAGTCCCAGGTGTTCTCAGTCTTCTTTTCTAAAATAATAGTATATCGGAGGCCATAGATTTACAAGTAAGCAAGAGTCAGAAGTTTGGGTGAGGATAAAGGAACTGATATTGGGAATTATTCTTAAGGCACAAGTAAGTCAAGTGCCGTTTGGAGGTACTACACAGTAAGGAAAAATGTATGTAGTTAATATCTGTACATTACAGTGTCGAAGGTATCAAGACTTCACTTCTTATATGAGCCTCTGTATAAGTAGAGGCCTTGCCTTTTTTAGGTTAGGGAGAGGGATTAACATTTTTGTTGGAAGTAATGATTTCTAAGACCCTGTTATTGGTGGCCTAGAATTTCTGGATGGTGAACATCATCTCAGGGTCACCATCACATGTATAAAGGTGGAGTCCCCGAGTCTTTTCTGTATTTATATATCTCATATATTGGAAACGAGTTGAATATAGCCATCGATAGGCCCCATGTCAGAAGCAGAACCCCGAAGCTCAGGGCCCTTGCTTCTATCTATTAGAGTCTGGCTGGCAGTGTTAATCTCCAACAGAGCTTGTACTAGGCCAGGAATGGCAGAGGCAGGGGTGATGGTACCTAGAGTGGGCTGTGGTGGCCAGTGAGGTAACAAAGCCCATGTCTGGCAGATGAGGGCTGGCTGCCCTTTTTTGTGCCAATGAGTGCCCCTTTATGGCACTCTCAGACCAAAAATGTTTATTGTGTCATTTGTCCTTTGTTTAAGAGGGGACAGGACATTTTTTTAGGTAGTTGTAATGCCTATGTCTAATTGTTCTCAACAGATGGCCCTATCTAAAACATATCCTCTATTTTCCTGTACTGTTTTATGTTATTTATATTGTTTTTATTTGAATGAGGTTGTTTCTTTAGGTTTTTTTAAGAGTGACTCTTAACTTTTTATAACTGAATATAATTGTTTTTTATCAGTTAT
This sequence comes from Rhabdomys pumilio, assembly GCA_030674055.1. Taxonomy (NCBI): domain Eukaryota; kingdom Metazoa; phylum Chordata; class Mammalia; order Rodentia; family Muridae; genus Rhabdomys; species Rhabdomys pumilio. The sequence goes on along the minus strand of JANHMN010000005.1, from coordinate 59,932,152 downwards.
CTAGGGAGCTAATGTTTTATAGCACCATGTAACAGAAAAAAAAATATCTTTTCCCCTTCAATCAGGGTCTCTATTTGAGGAATAGCCATTTATATATATATATATATTATATATATATATAAAAGGTGGCCAAATTATTTTTTCTATTTTGGATCTTATATCCGAAAGACCTAGAGAATGAGGGAGCATACATGGTTGTAGTCTTTGAGTACCTGTTTTATTTTGGCCCAAATAACTTATATAAGTTAAATGTGAGGGCTGGGGAACCATAAGCAATGATATTACTAATTAGGCTCTTGTCTGTAGTTTTAATCAAAGTTCATATGTGTTGTACTAGAGTATATGACTCAGCAGCTTGAGGCAACACAAAAGAGAAAACTAGCCTCTAGATTATTTTATCAGTCTGATTTTTAACAGATCCTGTGGGTGTTGGTAATGACTCATCGCTGGTCTGGGTCCTGACATTTCCAGGAGGTGAACTTTAGATGAGAGTGATGAATTTATGACTGGATCTCATCTATTTTTATGGCCATCGGGGTGGTCAGATCATGAAGTGGAGTCCTTTTCAGAGTGTGTCCAGGGGGGCTCCTTTATGACCTAGTATTTTAGCTGGTAAAGTGGGACAGTGAATGTCTTATTTCTCTTCTGTAACTGCTTCCTGTTGACATTAGGACATTATAAAGAGACCCAGAAAGGCTTAAACACTAGTCAAAGGCTGGGCAATGTGGTATTTATCAAAAGCATCTGATTAACTGATCCAGATGAAAGACAGGGAGCAATCTCATCAGCTGGACTGGTTAACATCAGCTTTTAGCAAGTCCAAAGTCCAACAGCTATATGGTTGATCCCTGGATGGAGTCTGTCAGCCAGATGAAAATCTGCTGAGACAAATACAGACAGGGACAGAAAATAAAAATTTTTTAGTAGTTGGGGAAGGTAAGGAATTCCAAGATCAAGAGAAAAATCTCATTTTAAAAAATGGAGCAGGTATACTTATCTGGAGTCCATTTGATCTGTGGCAGGAATATCTAAGTCTTAGGACTCTTGATTTCCTGAAGTTTATATGAACTTTCATTTATAAAAGGATATACATTAGTACTTACCATTATGTTGAAATCTATGTTTTAGAAAAAGTAGTTAACAGGTGTCTGTTAGACAACAGGAGTAGAATCATGTCTTTGAGACATAGGAAAAGCTATAGGTTGCCTGTGGTTTGTTTTTGTTTTTGTTTTTGTTTCGTCATTTTTGGTTTTGGTTTATTTGTTTTCTTTATTTTTAATTTTCTTTCTTTTTTCTTTTCTTTTTTCTATTGGATATTTTATTTACAATTCAAATGTTATCCCCTTTCCCCATTTCCCTTCCCTAGAAAACCCCTATCCAATGCCCCCTTTTCTTTTTGCTTTTATACAATTTTTTTAAAATGTTAATCAACGGCTTTATAAGTTTGGTAATGCTCAATCAGAAGTATAACCTAATACCCAACCTAGATATACCAACTATCTTTGACTAGTGGAGACACGTGAACATCTGCCTCCAAGTCCCCACCTCTCTTTCTCTCTCTTTCTCTCTCTCATCACCTAGCTTCTCCTGTCCTTCTTATCCTCCTCTCCTTACTCCTTCCCTTCCTCTCCGTACTCCTCCCAACTTAGCTCCTCCTACATATTACCCTTCCTGTTAAAATAAAACTTTTCTCTTAAAATACAATTGGAACATAATTATGCCTATTTGTACCAGTGAGTTACAAGATAGTCCTAATACCTAGTCCATCATTTTGTTGACTAACCAGAACCTCTGTCATCTCTCCTAACTAAAACACTTAGTTCTGAACCTGGATTTTTTTCTTGGCTTTACAATGAATGTCACCTGAAAACCATCCACTCAAATCTTTTCTCTCAAAGTAAATAGCCAGGATTGGCTATGAGACTATAAGTTTTCAACCCCATCAGAAATTCAGAATGACTGAGTTAACTGAAATTATGGGAAGCACAAAAGATAGCTTCTAAAACTTAGCCAATTTATAGAGACCGCTGAATACCTGGAAAGTCCCTATACTTCAAAACGTTGGAGCATCTGGTCTTCAGCCTTCTGGCCCAGGATCATCTGACAGACCATAGTGATGCAGAATTATTAAGGGCTGGTTACTCTATCTAGGCAGATATAATCAAACGACTATTCTGCAAGTGTGTCCTTTTCTGGACAGTAATTCGTCTTTAGCTGGGAAGAGGCAATTCTTGCCCCGTGTCTGTCTCACCACAACTGGAGTAACTCCAAGGATGCTCAATTTCTTTTTAGAATCCAAGACAGGAAGCCGTCAGGAGCAGACAGGTCTCTAATCAAAATGAACATTAACACAGAAATGTTTGTAAAGTCAATTCTGTGGACTTCTGACGTTTTGAAAACCAACTATCCATGTAAGGCAATCTGGACTGTCGTCTGTTAACTCCTCTCAGCTATTTGTAAATAAAATATAGAAAACACCCTAACAATAAACTCAAAGCCATGAATTTGCTATAGTCCCTTAACTCACAGGCTAACCATCTCAAATCAGTTAAAAAAGTAAAAGAAAGACTGGGTCTAAGCCTTGTATTCCTAAATGTGTTATACAAGCACAATATCTATGAGAGTAACAATATTAATCTCACTTTCATATCAATAAAAAGCTCATACCAATGAAAACGTTAAATTTGAAATTGAAGTAAATTTTGTACAATTTAAGAAATTATAACTTCATCTTGAGAACAATTATACATGTTTCTACCTATAGGTTATGTCTATGAAATAAATCCTAGCTAATCCTCCCTGTTCCAACAAAACCACTACTTTTCCCTAGAAAGACAGCCCAATATTAACCACCTCAGTCCCCAAGCCCAGGGAATAGGGACACTGACTCTGCTTTAACTTCTTCAAGCTGATTACTGGCGTTGAAATATTAGAAGAGGGGTGGGGGGAAGAGTAAATTGATAAGCCTCTGATGCTGTGTCTTCACTGCATCCAGATGGAATTCCAGGACATCAGATGTTTGAACAGGTCTGCTCAGTTTGTTTGATGAGTAGATACACCACAGCTGTGTATTCTGCAATATACAATTCTCAAAACAAATTATAGTATCAACCTAATTTATTTTTATCTTTTTTTTTCATTCATTGCTTTCTTTTTTTCTATTTAAATTATTTTTATTTTTTGAGGGGTATTATATTTACATTTCAGATTTTATCCCCTTACCCCATTTCCTCCCACCACCCAGAAACCTCCTATCCCATCCCCCCTCCTCATGCTTCTATGAGGCTGTGCCCCCACCTACACCCCACCCCCACTACCCCCTCCTGACCCTCACATTCCCCCCAACTCTGTGTTCGTTTTACATGGGACCAAGAATCTCCTCTCCCACCTATGCCCGACAAGGCCACCCTCCCCTATATATACAGCTGGGGTCATGGGTCCCTCCCCATGTGCTCCCAGGCTGGTGGTTTAGGCCCTGGGGAGCTCTGGTTGGTTGGTATTATATCTTTCCTCATGGGGTCATGATCCCTTTCTCCTCCTTCAGTCTTCTCTCTAATTTCTCCATTGGGAAACCCTTGATCATATCAGTGTTTAGCTATGAGCATTGTCCTTTGAATGTGTTAGTCTCTGGCAGACCTCTAAGGAGACAGCTATATCATGTTCTTGACAGCATGCTCTTCCAGCCATCCACATCAGTATCTAGCTTAGGTGACTGTACATGGGATGGATACCAGGTGGAATGGTCTCCAGATGGCCCTTCCTTCAGTTTCTGTCCCATGTTTTGTTTCCATATTTGCTCACTTGAGTAATTTTGTCACTCGTTCTAAGTAGAACTGAGGCGTCCCCACTTGGTCTTCCTTCTTCATGAGCTTCATGTGGTCTGTGAGATAAGTCTTCACTATTCTAAGCTTTTGGGCTAACATCCGCTTAACTGAGTAAATACCATGTCTGTTCTTTTGTGCTTGAGTTAACTCACTCAGGATGATAATTTCTAGTTCCAACCATGTAGCAAAAATTTCTCGAATTCATTATTTTTAATAGCTGAGTAATACTCCATTGTGTAAATGTACCACATTTTTTGTATCCATTCCTCTGTTGACAGACATCTTGGTTCTTTCCAGCTTCTGGCTATTATAAATAAGGCTGCTATGAACACAGTGGAGTATATGTCTTTGTCATATGTTGGGGCATCTTCTGGGTATATGCCCAGGAGTGGTATAGCTGGATCCTCAGGTAATGCTATGTCCAGTTATCTGAGGAACCGCCAGACTGATTTCCAGAGTGGTTGTACCAGCTTGCAATCCCACCAACAGTGGAGGAGTGTTCCTCTTTCTCTGCATCCTCACCAGCATCTACTATCACCTGAGTTTTTGATCTTAGCCATTCTGACCAGTGTGAGGTGGAATCCCAGGGTTGTTTTGATTTGCATTTCCCTGATGACTTAGGATGGTGAGCATTTCTTAAGGTGCTTCTCAGCCATTCGAGTTTCCTCTGTTGAGAATTCTTTGTTTAGCTCTGTTCCCCATTTTTAATAGGGTTATTTGGTTGTCTGGAGTATAATTTTTTGAGCTCTTTGTATATATTGGATATTAGTCCTCTATCTGATGTAGGATTGGTTAAGATATTTTCCCAATATATTGGTTGCCATTTTGTCTTATTGACAATGTCCTTTGCCTTACAGAAGCTTTGCAATTTTATGAGGTCCCATTTGTCAATTGTTGATCTTAGTACATAAGCTATTGGTGTTCTGTTCAGGAACTTTTCCCCTGTGCCTAGGTATTCGAGGGTTTTCCCCACCTTCTCTTATACTAGTTTCAGTGTATCTGGTTTTATGTGAAGGTCTTTTGTCCACTTGGATTTGAGCTTTGTACAAGGAGATAGGAATGGATTGATTTGCATCCTTCTACATGTTGACCTCCAGTTGAACCAGCACCATTTGCTGAAAATGCTGTCCTTTTTCCACTGGATGGTTTTAGCTCCTTTTTCAAAGATCAAATGATCATAGGTATGTGGGCTCAAGTCTGGATCTTCAATTCTATTCCATTGATCTTCCTGCCTGCCTCTGTACAAATACCATGCAGTTTTTATTACTATTGCCCTGTAGTACAGTTTGAGGTCAGGGATGGTGATTCCCCCTGAAGTTCTTTTGTTGTTGAGAATAGTTCTCCCTATCCTGGGTTTTTTGTTGTTCCAAATAAATTTGCAAATTGCTCTTTCTATCTCTATGAAATAATGATTTGGAATTTTGATGGGAATTGCATTGAATCTATAGATTGCTTTTGGCAAGATGGCCATTTTAACTAAATTAATCCTGCCAATCCAGGAGCATGGGAGATCTTTCCATCTTCTGAGGTCTTCTTCTATTTCTTTCTTCAGAGACTTGAAGTTCTTGTCATACAGATCTTTCACTTGCTTGGTTAGGTTTACTCCAAGATATTTTATATTGTTTGTGACTATTGAGAAGGGTGTCATTTCCCTAATTTCTTTCCCAGCCTGTTTATCATTTGAGTATAGGAAGGCTACTGATTTGTTTGAGTTGATTTTATATCCAGCCACTTTACAGAAGTTGTTTATCAAGTTTAGGAGTTCTCTGGTGGAAATCTTAGGGTCACTTAAGTATACTATCATATCATCTGCAAATAGTGAAATTTTGATTTCTTCCTTTCCTGTTTCTATCCCTTTGACTTCCTTTTGTTGTCTAATCACTCTAGCTAGGACTTCCAGTACTATATTGAATAGGTAGAATGAGAGTGGGCAGCCTTGTCTAGTCCCTGATCTTAGTGGGATTCCTTCCAGTTTCTCTCCATTTAGTTTGATGTTGGCTACTGGCTTGCTGTATATTGCTTTTACTATGTTTTGGTATGGACCTTGACTTTCTGATCTTTGCAAGACTTTTAACATGAAGGGATGTTGAATTTTGTCAAATGCTTTCTTGGCATCTAGTGAGATGATCATTTTTTTTTCCTTGAGTTTATTTATGTAGTGAATTACATTGATGAATTTCCAAATATTGAACCATCCCTGCATTCCTGGGATAAAGCCTACTTGATCATGATGCATGATTGTTTTGATGTGTTCTTAGATTCGGTTTGTGAGAATTTTATTGAGTATTTTTGCTTCAATATTCATAAGACAGATTGGTCTGTAGTTCTCTTTCTTTGTTGGGTCTTTGTGAGGCTTAGGTATGAGCATAATTGTAGCTTCATAGAACGAATTATGTATTGTTCCTTCTGTTTCTATTCTGTGGAATAGTTTGAAGAGAATTGGTATTAGGTCTTTCTGGAAGGTCTGATAGCATTCTGCTCTAAAACTATCTGGTACCGGACCTTTTTTGGTGGGGAGATTTTTAATGACTGCTTCTATTTCTTTAGGGGTTATGGGACTGTTTAGATTGTTTATCTGTTCCTCATTTAACTTTGGTACTTAGTATCTATCTAGATAATGGTCCATTTCATCCAGATTTTCCAATTTTGTTGAGTATAGGCCTTTGTAGTAGGATCTGATGATTTTTTAAATTTCCTCTGTTTCTGTTGTTATGTCTCCCTTTTCAGTTCTAATTTTATTGATTTGAATGCTGTCTCTGTGTCCTTTGGTTACTCTTGCTAAGGGTTTATCTATCTTGTTGATTTTCTCAAAGAACCAGCTCCTGGTTTTGTTGATATTTTGTATAGTTCTTTTTGTTTCAACTTGGTTGATTTCAGCCCTGAGTTTGATTATTTCCTGCAGTCTACTCCTCTTGGGTATATTAGCTTCTTTTTGTTCTAAGGCTTTCAGGTGTGCTGTCAAGTTGATAATGTATGCTCTTTCCATTTTCTTTTTTGTGGGCACTTAGAGCTATTAGTTTTCCTCTCAGTACTGCTTTCATGGACTCCCACAAATTTTGATATGAAGTGTCCTCATTTTCATTTAAATCTAAAAAGTCTTTAATTTCTTTCTTTATTTCTTCCTTGACCAAGTTATCATTGAGTAGAGCATTGTTCAGTTTCCAAGTGTATGTGGGCTTTCCGTTGTTTTTGTCCATGTCAAAGACAAGGCTTAGTCCATGGTGGTCTGATAGGGTACAAGGGATTATTGAAATCTTTTTGTATCTGTTGAGGCCTGTTTTGTGACCAATTATGTGGTCTATTTTGGAGAAGGTACCATGAGGTGCTGAGAAAAAGGTATATTCTTTTGTTTTAGGATGAAATGTTCTATAGATGTCAGTTAAGTCCAATTGGTTCATAACTTCTGTTAGTTTCATTGTGTCTCGATTTAGTTTCTGTTTCCATGATCTGTCCATAGCTGAGAGTGGGGTGTTGAAATCTCCCACTGTTATTGTGTGGGTTGTAATATATGCTTTAAGTTTTAGTAAAGTTTCTTTTATGTATGTGGGTGCCCTTGCATTTGGAGCATAGATGTTCAGAATTGCAAGTTCCTCTTGGTACATTTTTCCTTTGATGAATATGAAGTGTCCTTTTTTATCTTTTTTTGATTACTATTGGTTGAAAATTGATTTTATTTGATATTAGAATGGTTACTCCAACTTGTTTCTTGGGACCATTTGCTTGTAAGTTTGTATTCCATCCTTTTACTCTGAGGTAGTGTTTGTCTTTTTCACAGAGGTGCGTTTCCTGTATGCAGCAAAATTTTGGGTTGTGTTTATGTATCCAGTCTGATAGTCTACGTCTTTTTATTGGAGAATTGAGTCCATTGATATTAAGAGATATTAAGAAATAATGGCTGTTGTTTCCTGTTATTTTTGTTATTATTGGCATTGGAGTTATGTTTGTGTAGGGGCCTTCTTTTAGGGTTGTTGGAAGATTACTTTCTTGCTTTTTCTAGGTTGTAGTTTCCCTCCTTGTGTTGGAGTTTTCCCCCAATTATCCTTTGAAGTGCTGGATTTGTGTTAAGATATTGTGCAAATTTGATTTTGTCATGGAATATTTTGGTTTCTCCATCAATATTGATTGAAAGTTTTGCTGGGTATAGTAGTCTGGGCTGGCATTTGTGTTCTCTTAGGGTCTGTATGATATCCGTCCAGGATCTTCTGGCTTTTATAGTTTCTGGTGAGAAGTCTTGTGTAATTCTTATAGGTCTGCCTTTATATGTTACTTTACCTTTTTCCCTTACTGCTTTTAATATTTTTTCTTTGTTTTGTACATTTGATGTTTTGATTATTATGTGGTGGGAGCTATTTCTCTTCTGGTCTATAGTATTTGGAGTTCTGTAGGCTTCTTGTATATTTATGAACAACTCTTTCTGTAGGTTAGGAAAGTTTTCCTCTATAAGTTTGTTGAAGATATTTACTGGTCCTTTAAGTTGGGAGTCTTCCCCCTCATCTATACCTATTATCCTTAGGTTTGGCCTTCTCATTGTGTCCTGGATCTCCTGTATGTTTTGGGTTATTAGCTTTTTGCATTTTGCATTTTCTTTGACAGTTGTGTCAATGTTTTCCATGGTATCTTCTGCACATGAGAGTCTCTCTTCTATCTCTTGTATTCTGTTTGTTATACTTGTGTCTATGACTCCTGATCTTTTTTTTAGGTTTTCTATCTCCAGGGTAGTCTCCCTTTGTGATTTCTTTACTGTTTCTACTTCCGTTTTTAGATCTTGGAAGGTTTTGTTTGATTCCTTCTCCTGTTTGGTTATTTTTTCTTCCAATTCCCTAAGGGATTTTTGTGTTTCCTCTTTAAGGGCTTCTATCTGTCTGCCTGTGTTCTCCTTAATTTCTTTGAGAGTGTTATTTATGTCCTTCTTAAAGTCCTCTAACATCATCATGAGAAGAGATTTTAATTCTGAGTCCTGCTTTTCTGGTGTGATGGGGTGTTCAGGGCTTGCTATGATGGGGGAATTGGGTTCTAATGTTTCCATGTAACTTTGGATTCTGTTTCTTACATTCTTGCTCTTGCCTTTTGCCATTTGGTTAACTCTAGTGCTCCCTGTACTTTCTGTCTCTGACTGAGGCCTCCCTTTCCTGTTATCTTGCTTGTTTGTGGTCTCCTCCGGGTCCCAATGTCTCTGTGATCTTCTCCAGCTGCTCTGCATACAATGGTAGCTCTAGGATGACTCAGAATATGATGTTTCCTAGGTAGCAATCCAGCTACGTGTCCACTGTTTTGAGTGTAATGTCTCTTCTAGGATGTCTCAGGCTAATGTGTCCAGTGCTCTGAGTGCCGTGGCTCCTCCATTATGTCTCGGGATATGTTGTCTGTCGCTCTGAGTTCCTTTGGTCCTCTGCCACTCTGGGTTCAGTGGATTCTCTACTGCTCTGGGTTCCTTGCACCCTCTAGGGTGGGTCAGGAGGGATCAGGTGTCCCCAGAAGCAGACCGGGCGGGTGTCTGCTTCAGACCTCCCAGTCTTTAAATCTTATCTTTTATAAGTCTGTTTTTTTAGGACAGATATTAAATTATTATCTCAGTTTATAAGTACTGGCATCAGCACGTGATGGCGTGGGAGGTGCTAGTGCTGGATGGAGGACCGAGTGGGCTCATACAAGGTAGCTCACAGTGTTTGGCTGCTCAAGTGTGCTCAAGATATCGTACATGCTTCTGCAACTGCACAATGGCTATCAGGTAGACCAGGCCATCCCTTAGGAGGAGGACTGTGTGGTCATCATTCACTTTGGACGCGACAAGGACACATTTGTATGAAGATGGACGAGGTTCTGTACAGCATCCCTGAAAAGAAATAGAAGCTAGTGGGAGATCTTTCTCATCTTGTATGAGTCCTGTTTGGATATCCCAACTGTATTTAAGCAAACAGTGATGGTGTCGCTTGTGCTCTGTGGCATCTTCTCTGATTCTGCGGAGTCTGACCAGCCTATCTGCCGCCAATATGAACATTGGCTCGATCAGATGACCTGATGAACATGCAGCACTGCAACCTGGTCTGCCTGCCTGAGAACTACCAGATGAAGTACTATTTCTATCATGGCCTGCTGAGGACGAGGATGGGAAGATTGTGGGTTATGTCCTGGCTAAAATAGAAGAGGATCCTGATGATGTCCCTCATGGACATCACTGGCTGTATAACACTCCCACCAGTGCCTTGGCCTGGCCCAGAAGCTGATGGACCAGGCCTCCCGGGCCATGATTGATAACTTCAGCCCAAAGTATGTATCTCTGTATGTCAGGAAGAGCAACCGAGCAGCTTTGTACTTTTATTCCAACAGCCTGAACTTCCAGGTTAGTTGGGTAGAGTCCAAGTACTATGCAGATGGAGAAGATGCATATGCTATGAAGCGAGATCTCTCGAAGATGTCAGATGAACCGAGAGGGCAGCTAGTGCTGAAGAAAGGAAGATACATGGTTCTGGGTTCCAATGAGAATCAGGGTAGCACACTTCCTAGTTCTGAAGAGGCTTATCAGCAGGAGAACCTGGCCGGAGATGACAATGGCAGTGAAGCAAAGACACAGCACTGATGTCCAAGACAGCTTGCAGACCTTAGGGTCCACCTCCGAGATCCTACCTGAGCACTACAGGTCCTTATATTTTAGCCACATTGTACTTGAGAACCTTGCTCTGCAGTCCCTGCTCTGGGCTCATCTCCCAATGACCTGAATGGTTCTTCTTTCAAAGTTTAGCAGCAACCTTCCGCATAACCTGTGTGATCATGGAGGCACACCTGGACAGAGAACCTGCTGTATGGGAGTCAACGAAGCCCGAGGACTGCTGTGCAACACCTTCCTTGGCTTCGTCATGCTGTCATCAGATTCTGTTCAGTACCGTTCTGATTACGTGTATCCTGCAGGTTTCCGCCTGGAATGCCAACAGGAAGTGGGGACAACTGGAGAAGATTCCTAGCTTTCAGCTTTTGCCATTGTTTATCTGTTTTTTTTTTCCCCCTTAGGTAGGCAGAATCATCAAGTTAGTCCTCATGCCTTCTGCCCCCGCCGGGGGGAAGTTACCTATTCTTCCTTTCTGTGGAAACTGCCCATGCTGGGCTCTGCCCTTCCTCTTTTTGAAGAAGAATGTCCATTTCCCTTGGGAGAAGGTGATAGATGCCGGACTAATACGCAAGCAGAATTTGTAGATCTAAGGAAAGAATACGCAGAAATTAAATTGCAGTCTCTAACCTGAAAAAAATAAAAATATAAAAAGGAAAAAAATTAGCATCTTTAGAGACCTGTTTCCTTGGGTGGGCTCATGTCCTGTGTTGTCTAGAATCATGTGCTGTTAGAACTGGTAACCCTGAGTTACCAGTTTTAAGCCAAATTTTTATTATAGATGTTACAGATTTTTAACAATATCTAGTAAGTTATAAGCCAATAATCTATAACTAAGACATTTAGAACAGTTTTATATAGTAAGACCAGTCAGAAACAAACACAGAATTTTATGTATTTAGTAATAGACAGACACAATTTTTAATTTTTTTCTAGTTGTAATTTTAAGGGAGGAATACCTTGTCACCTGCTAAGCCCAATTCTTACAGTTGTAGAGTTTTTTTTTTTTTTTTGATAGGAGAAACAGCTGTCAGTTTTCTTATCAGAGAAGCTGGGAAGCCCAGAAGCCAAGAAGCTGCTGGCCCTTTTAAGACAAACTTGTACAGACAAGCAGCCCCTGGCAGGGCTTCTCCAGCAGTGCCAGACTCCTAGCTTCACGTGAAGGGCTCCAAGGGCAGTTTATCAGTTTTGTTGGGCCAATTTAGGCTGTTTTTTTGTTTGTTTGTTTAATCTTTGAAATGAGCTAAAACTAAATCAAGGGGGTGAATGGCTAGAAGATAAAGTTTTACATGTTTTTTTAAAAATATGAAACACAGAGCAACAATTAAGCAATAAAACAAAACAAACTGACAGACATGGACCGACCAGCATGCCAAAGACAAATAGAGCTGGGGGAGTACCAGAAGGGAAGAGAACTAGATGTTCCACCAAAGGAACCCCAACCAGAACCAGGTGTTCTCCTAGTGGGAACAAGAGAGGAAGCAGGACATACCCTGATGTCTGATGTTGCATCCAGCTCTACTCCTTTGGGTCTCTGAAAGTCTAGATCAAACTGGAAACAACCAAACCAAGAAGACAGAACTGAAGAGGTACAAGAAATGTAACTCCTCACAGAGGGAGCCAGCTTAGTGGCATTCATTAGCAATAAATAAGGAGTGTTCGAGGTTAAGGGGCATTCCTGGCCAATATACCAACTGTTGTGGTTTAAGAGTCATCACTCAAACCATAAATATACTATCTCAGTTAAGCAAAAATAGTTTATTGAATGCACACTTGAATATTGGACGTCCAGGACTGTAAAGCACACTGTGGGAGTCTAACTGTAGTACTAGGCTGCTCTCAGAGTAGACTTTTTATAGGAAAAAACCTGGTTTAAAAGTTTAAAGGGAAAGGAGGGGAGCAGTTGGCTTACTACAAGTTACTATCAGCTAACCTTTAAGCTGATTGGCACTGAGTAAAGAGAGGCTAGTGGTGGATGAGTGGAGAACAGGGAAATTTCAGAACATTGAGATAATAGAGTATGAACATTATAATCCGAAGCTTTTGACTTATTCGTAGCATTTTTAGTGTCAGCCACAAAAAAAAAAAAAACCTAGTGAGCTCATAAATAGATGTAGGTAGGGCTGCCTGGTGGTCAGCTCTGACTTAAGCCATTTTAGACATGACAGTTTATATTGACCTTTGATTTGGTGGTTTCTACGTAAAGCTTTGTGGAAAATTTTAAGATTAGTAAACCTGATATAGAACATCTATATAGAACAAAACAGGGTATGTGGTCAGCATGTCCTTGAGCCAAGTCTCTTCTCAGTGTCAGTGACTGGCAGGCATGTTACAGCAACAATATGGGTTCACTGGCAGGTATGGAACAAAATGGGGATACTACAGCTTTCCTAGGAGGACTCGACTACTACACTAGCTAAAGTGGGATTCTCTATTTCTTTTATTCCTTCCATCCTCTTGACCACAGGCTCACCAAACATTCTCTTTCTCCCTCTCCTCCAAATCACACAATCTGATACACTCTCACACCCTTTTTCATTACTGGCTTCCCAGTTAAATCTACTGGGTGTCGAACACTCAACAGTCCTCTATAGTAAAACACCCCCCATACACAATCATTCAGTTACAAAACCCTACCAAATATATCACCCAGGCTCAATTACTGCCCACCCCCTGCAAAGCCTCAGGGGATTTAAGCCTCTTTCTTTTTTCAGACATTTTAGAAATAATTTTTATTTTTAATGAAAATTATGACTTATTATGTTTGTCTCAATTTTTTTGCTTCTTTTTTATTGGATATTTTATTTATTTGCATTTCAAATATTATCCCCTTTCCTGGTTTCCCCTCTGGAAACCCCCTACCCCATCCCCCTCCCCCCTGCTTCTAGTAGGGTTCCCCCCACCCACCCACCCACTCACTCCTACCTTACCATTCTGGCATTCCCCTACACTGGGGCATCGAGCTTTCACAGGACATATGCTACATATGCAGCTGGAGCCATGGGTCCCTCCATGTGTACTCTATGGTTCGTGGTTTAGCCTCTGGGAGCTCTGGAAGGGGGGGTCTGGTTGGTTGATAATGTTCTTCCTGTAGGGTTGCAAACCACTTCAGCTCCTTCAGTCCTTTCTCTAACTCTTCCACTGGGGACCCCATGCTCAGACAAGTGGTTGGCTGCCAGCATCAGCCTCTGTATTTACCATGCTCTGGCAGAGCTTCTCAGGAGACATCCATATCAGGCTCCTGTCAGCAAGCACTTCTTTGCATCTGCAATAGAGTCTGGGTTTGATGTCTGCAAATGGGATGGATCCTCAGGTGGAGCAGTCTCTTTACTCTTTACTCCAGTCTCTGCTCCACTCTTTGCCCTTCTATTTCCTTTGAACAGGAGCAATTATGGGTTAAAAATTTGGAGATGAGTGGGTAGCCCCATCCCTCAAACAGAGGCTTTGCCTAACCTCTGGATATGGTCTCTACAGGTTCTCCCTCCCCTTTGTTGAGCATTTCAGCTAATCTCATCACCTTTGGGTCTTGGAAGCCTCTTGCTTTTCTGGCATCTGGGACTTGCTGGTGGCTACCCCCAGTTCCCCAACCCCCATTGCAACACACACCTCTGTTCAATTTCTTGACCATCTGTCTATCATCTCTGTCTCCTCCCATACCTGATCCTATCCCCTTTTTCCCTTCCTCCTCCTCTCTTCCTCCCAAGTCCTTCCCACCCTTCTAAGATAGACTGAAGCATCCACACTTTGGTCTTCCTTTTTTTGAGCTTCATATGGTCTGTGAGTTGTATCTTGGGTATTCTGAGATTTTGGGCTAATATCCACTTATCTATGAGTATATACCTTATGTGTTCATTTGTGACTGGGTTACTTCATTTTCAACAAATGGTGCTGGTTCAACTGGTGGTCAGCATGTAGAGGAGTGAAAATCAAACTATTCTTATCTCTTTGTACAAAGTTCAAGTCCAACTGGATAAAGGACCTTCACATAAAACCAGTTAACACTGAAACTAATAGAAGAGAAAGTAGGGAAAAGTCTCAAACACATGTGCACAGAGGAAAATTTCCTAAACAGAACACCAATGGCTTATGTTCTAAAATCAACAATCAACAAATGGGACCTCATAAAATTACAAATCTTCTGTAAGGCAAAAGACACTGTCAATAGGACAAACTGCAACCAACAGATTGGGAAAAAGATCTTTACCAACCCTACATCTGATAGAGGGCTAATATCCAAAATATACAAAGAACTCAAGAAGTTAGAATCCAGAAAATCAAATAACCCTATTAAAAATGGGTACAGAGCTAAACAAAGAATTCTCGACTGAGGACTATAGAGTGGCTGAGAAGCACCTAAAGAAATGTTCAACATCCTTAGTCATCAGAAAAATGCAAATTAAAACAATCCTGTTATTCTACCTCAGAACAATCAGAATGACTAAAATCAAAAACTCAGGTGACAGCAGATGCTGGTGAGGATGTGGAGAAAGAGGAACACTCCTCCATTTTTGTTGGGATTGCAAGTTGGTACAACCACTCTGGAAATCAGTCTAGTAGTTCCTCAGAAAATTGGTCATAGTATTACCTGAGGACCCAGTAATACCACTCCTACACATATACCCAGAATATACTCCAACATATAACGAGGACATATGCTCCACTATGTTCAGATCAGCCTTATTTATAAAAACTAGAAGCTGGAAACAACCCAGATGTCCTTCAGCAGAGGAATGGATATAGAAAATGTGGTACATTTACACAATGGAGTACTACTCAGCTATTAAAAACAATGAATTCATGAAATTCTTAGGCAAATGGATGGGTCTTAAGCCTCTTATCTCAGACCTTTAACAAAAAAAAATCTTCTTTGCCCATGTCTTTTCCATTTAACACTGCCATATTCAAAGCATACTTAAAAATCCTAATGGAACCTACTGTTTGGCTCAGGATCTCTGGCACCAAGTCTTCAGTGGTTCACCTTCACCCCATAGTACCAAGCTCCTATCTCCTTCTCTTAGCCATTCCCTCAGAGACCTCTCATTTTTTCTGTGCTAAACTTCAAGGATATCTCGTTTTTTGTTCCTCTGGAGTCCCAGTCACGAAATATCTTTGCCTTTACTTGGACTGACCCTGACACTTACCTTTCTACCCAAGCTCACTTCTCAGAGGTTCAGGGACAGTCCATATCTATTTGACCAGGCTCTAGTATCATTCCTTTTCATTCTTCCTAAGTCCAAGCTTATATAACATGATGATCTTCTTTGTAGTTCATCCTTCCAAAGTATTTAGACCAATACCCCTACCATATCAAACTTTCTGTCCAGCTATGGATATAAAGTTTCACTTGCTAAAGTCCAACTGTCCATACTCCTGGCTATTTACCTGGGATTAGTTATTACTCCAACTCACAAGACACTTAACTCAGTCATTTTAAGTCCTTACCACCAAGGATGAAATTCAATTCTTTCTAGGGTTGGCTGGCTTCTTAAGCTCTTGGATTCCTCTTTTTTCTTCATGCCTATCCCTTGTACAAGGCAGCCCTTCACCCCACATACAAACCCCTCTTTGTACTCATTGTTAAGCCATTTTGTAAGCTTCAACAGGGTTTAGGCCCCATCTCTACATTTTCCAGACTTAACTCGCCCTTCTCTATGTTCCAGAAAAAGAAAGGATATGCCCTCTGATCCTGGGTTACCAACTGGGACCTTGCTTTGCACCTACTACATACTTATACATAAAATTAGGCTATACTATCCAAAGACATGTACCTTTCCTGCAGCTCTGGCTGCAACTGAACTTCTTATTCATGAATAAATATGGTTAACCTTTTCTCAGCCACTACTGTCTTTTTACCACCTAGCCCATCTCCTAGCACACAGTGGTCACCAAACACTACTTCCTTCCTGAGTTCTCTCTCTTTGGGTAGAATTGGTAGAGGATGTCACTCTTATCTTTCAGCCATGCCCAAGTCTCAACATTTCAAACTGATTTGAGTTGACGAATTGACTCTCATTTGTACAGATCATTTGTTTATGCTGGCTTCTGGCACCCCCATAGTTGATTCCAAATTCTAGAGTTCATCTCTTCAGGGGCTTCTTCCCTCCACCTGCTCTAACTATCCATCTCTCCTTACATACTTTGTAAGGGTCCTCTCTCTGGCTCCTAGAGCCTGTGACAGCCTCTAGGGCCTCTATAGGAAGCCTCCCTGCTTCCTTGTATCCTTCCCCTAAGACCTTCCTGCCATGGGGATTCCTTAATCTCGCCTGGGCCTTTGTGACGTTGTCTCTCCTGTCTCTAAGCCCTACATAGCTTCTCTCTTCCCCTCCTGGGCTTCTCTTTTGCCTCTTAGCTTACTTGGAGCTTATAGAAACTCCCTCTAGCAGAATTCATTTTGCCACCCTTCCTCTCTTCCATGAACTCAGATTTTATGAAAGCCTTGTTCTGTTACAACTAACAGCTTGGCCTCAGTGCAATTCAGTGGCCAAAATTGGCATGCTTGACTTTCAATGGTAGCATTCTCTGCCACTGAAAAAACTAATTATGCAAAAAATTTTACATTTAAACTTGTTCTCTCCTATAGTTTTCCTATCTATACCTGTTCAGGGTAGCTCTTATATACAAATATTTAATGTCCAAGAGACCCCCTACCTTTAGCTAACAGCCTGTCCCAATAGGATCAGGAAATGAGGCTATATTGAGCTACCCAAAGGCCAAGTCAGTTCCCTATAACTCCCTTATCCACCTTTCTTTCATTGGAGCTTATCCCCATGCCTATTTTCTCTATGACCAAAAGGAAGATTCCTATAAAAAGTGCCCAGAGACTTAAAGCAGGTTAACCATATTGGTCCTGCAAATACCACGGGACAAATCTAGGCCATCCTAAATGCACATCAGCTACTGAGTAACACTGCCTGGCCACTTTGAAGAATGTTGGTTGTGTGTCCCTCCTGTGTCAAACCCAGGACCACCGTTTGTGACTTCACCCATTGGACTATTAGACTCATTCATCTTGCCACTCATTAACTGTTGTGAGCCAAATATCACTGCCACCCCTTATATATGCCACACCCCTCTCTTTGGTATCACAGACTGCTTTAACTCCTCTGGGACACACTTATGGGTACTTCAGACTGTAATAATACCCTGACCCCGAGCACTAGCACTCAGCCACAATGTCTAAATATTCACAATGCCTCAATTCTCTGCAGGACTCACATTTACCACTGTATACCAACTTGTTAGTCAAAGACTTGTGCCCTGGTGTTTTTTTTTCCAAAAATCAGATGTGGTACTCAGAGAAGAACCGTTGCTGGTTCCAATCACGGAGTTTATGATAGCACAACATGAGAAATGAATGATCAGCGGCCTACCCCTTCTTACAGTTCTCCTGGGTATAACCACTGGTGTCACTGGAACACTGACACTAACTACTTCCCTAACTATCTACTGTTACTTTTTCTCTCAGTTCATCCAGGATCTCCAACAGATGGCTTAGACCATCCTCACCCTCTAGGGCCAAATAGAGTCACTGGCTACTGTGGAACTACAAAATCCATGATGATTATATTTATTAAAACAGAAAGAGGCAAGCTTTGCATCTTCCTCAGGGAGGAATGTTGCTTTTATGTCAACCAGTTGGGTATAGTAAGAGATTCAACAACTCCAGAAGGATCTCCAAAAATGTGAGGAACACCTTGATGCTCCTGGCCAGTGGATCTGTTAAGAACAGTCAAGTACGGAATTGGATAGTGCCTTTCTTAACTTCTTTCTCCTTGTTTCCTAATCCTACTAATTGCACTCCGTCTTATAAACTTCATGTTTGAATTTCTTCAGCAGATTCAAAAGATATCTAGCCAGACTTTTAAGCAGTTGCCATGACAGAATTACCAACCCCTAGCTAAGGAGCCAGAGGCCTGCACCTCCTGATTATACCTTGACAGTGAAGGCTGAGCTTCTCCCATGATCCTTGATGCCCCTATACAGCAGGAAATAGCTTAATGATAATGTTGCCCACTTTCCCAACCCCTAATGGTTTATTAATAATAAACACAAAAGAAGGGAATGTAGGGTAAAAAGTCAAGGTCAGTTCAAGGTTTTGAAATCCCACCAATCCCTGGGCTTAAAAAACCACCAATCCCTGGCCTCACCCCAAGCTCAGGACTTGAAATACCACCAAGCTCCATCCTGGGAAACTCCTCACCCAGGAAACCCTATATAAGCTGGCCTCCCACTCAGTTTGATGTTGCTTCTCTCCCATGCAAAGCAACCACCTCTTGTATATTTCCCAATTAATCTTTTGTGTGAAATTTGTTGTGTTGTGTTACTTTGTGCTATTCTTTGGCTCCCAACTGCCAGGATACCTTTCCCTTCAGAGCTGCAGCACTTGTGTTGGGGGAAAACTTTTCTTCTCAGGGTTACAACACTTCCATAGGGGAAACCTTTCCCCTCAGAGCTATAACACTTACATGTTCTCTTGTAGAAGCCTCTCTGTAATGATGTTCCTAATATAGCTTCCATTAGACAGCACTATAGAACATCAGAACATCAGTCTAATAAAACACGAAGTGCTTGTTACTCCTATGAGGGCTTTCTTGATCAAATTATTGAGGCAAGGAGACTCACCTTAAATCTGGGACACACCTTGAGAAGCACCTTAAGAAATGCTCAACATCCTTAGTCATCAAGGAAATGCAAATCAAAACAACCCTGAGATACTACCTCACACCAATCAGAATGACTAAGATTAAAAACTCAGGTGATAGTAGATGCTGGTGAGGATGTGGAGAAAGAGGTACACTCCTCCATTGTTGGTGGGATTGCAAGCTGGTACAACCACTTGTACCAGCTATATCAGTCTGGCGGTTCCTCAGAAAACTGGACATAGCACTACCTGAGGACCCAGCTATACCACTCCTGGGCATATACCCAGAAGATGCTCCAACATATAATAAGGACATATGCTCCACTACGTTCATAGCAGCCTTATTTATAACAGCCAGAAGCTGGAAAGAACCAAGATGTCTGTCAACAGAGGAATGGATACAAAAAATGTGGTACATTTACACAATGGAGTATTACTCAGCTATTAAAAATAATGAATTCGAGAAATTTTTAGGCAAATGGATGGATCTAGAAATTATCATCCTAAGTGAGTTAACCCAATCACAAAAGAACACACATGGTATTTACTCACTGTTAAGCGGATGTTAGCCCAAAAGCTTGGAATAGCGAAGACTCAACCCACAGACCACATGAAGCTCATGAAGAAAGACGACCAAGAGGAGATGCCTCAGTTCTACTTAGGACAAGTAACATAAATGCCCAAGGGAGCAAATATTGAAACAAAACATGGGACACAAACTGAAGGAGGAGCCATCAGGAGACCATTCCACCTGGGTACCCATCCCATGTACAGTCACCTAAGCTAGACACTGATGTGGATGCCTGGAAGTGCATGCTGTTGAGAACATGATATAGCTGTCTCCTTAGAGGTCTGCCAAAGACTAACACACTCAGAGGATGATGCTCACAGTTAACTACTGATATGATCAAGGGGTTCCCAATGGAGAACTTAGAAGACTGAAGGAGCAGAAAGGGTTTGTGACCCCAAGAGGAAAGCAACAATACCAAACAACCTGAGCCCCCCCCCCCAGGGTCTAAACCTCCAGCCTAGGAGCACATAGGGAGGGAACCAGGACTCCAGCAGTATATGTAGGGGAGGATATATGTCGGGCATAGATGGTAGAGGAGTTTCTTGGTCCCATAAAAAACGAACACAGAGTGTGAGGTGGAGTGGTGGGAGTGAGGGTCGGGAGGGAGTAGTGGGAGGGGCAGGTGCGGGTACTGCCTCATAGAAGCATGAGGAGGGGGGATGGGATAGAAGGTTTCTGGGTGGTGGGAGGAAGTGGGGTAAGGGGATGAAATCTGAAAGGTAAATATAATAACCAATTTAAAAAAGGAGAGATAAAAAGGGGGAAAAAGAGAAAAAGGGGAAAAGATAAAAAAAGAATGAAAAAGAAAAATAGGAGATTTAATAACACAAATGAAAGGATTTAGAAATCTAGGAGACAGTTTATGTTAATAGAAACAGCATCATAGAAACTGGAAAATCACACCCTCATAGGAGCACAAGGAGGGGGGATGGGATAAGAGGTTCCTGGGTGGGGGGTGGCTGGGATAAGGGGATAGAACTTGAAACGTAAATATTATAACCAACTAAAAAATGGGGGGTGGGAAGAAAAGTAGTTAGAACCAACATCTTTAAAAAAATGTCAGCCCTCTAGGGAAAAAAATTTTTTTTCTTGATACTAAAACTTGTTCGGAGTATTGTATATTGCAGAATACTCAGCCTCAGTGTATCTACTCATCAAGCAAACTGAGCAGACCTGCTCAAACCTCCGATGTCCTGGAATTCCACCTGGATGCAGTGAAGACACAGCGTCAGAGGCATATCAATTTACTCTTCCCCCCACCCCTCCTCTAATATCTCAACGCCTGTAATCAGCCTGAAGAAGTTAATGAAGAGTCAGCGCCCCTATTCCTTGGGCTTGGGGACTAAGGTGGTTAATATTGGGCTGTCTTTCTAGGGAAAAGTAGAGGTTTTGTTTGAACAGGGAGGATTAGCTAGGATTTATTGCATAGCCATAACCTATTGATAGAAATCTGTATAATTAGTATCAAGATGAAGTTATAATATCTTAAATGGTACAAAATTTACTTTGATTTCAAATTTAAAGTTTTCATTGGCACGAGCTTCTTATTGATATAAAAATGAGATGAACATTGGTACTCTCATGGGCATTGTGCCTGTATAACACATATAGGAATATAAGGCCTTCTTTAACTTTTTTAACAGATTTGAGATAGTTATCCTGTGAGTTAAGGGACTATAGCAAATTCATGGCTTGGGGTTTATTGTTAGGATGTTCTCTATGTTTTATTTAGAAATAGCTGAGAGGAGTGAACAGACAACAGTCCAGGTTACCTTACATGGATAGTTGGTTTTCAAAACGTCAGAAGTCCACAGAATTGACGTTACAAACATTTCTATATTAATGTTCATTTTGATTAGAGACCTGTCTGCTCCCAACAGCTTCCTGTCTTGGATTCTTGTGTCTGTCTTGAGCATCCTTGGAGTTACTCCAGTTGTGCAGAGACAGCCACAAGGCAAGAATTGCCTCTTTCCATCTACAGACAAATTACTGTCCAGAAAAGGACACACTTGCAGAATAGTCGACTGATTATATCTGCCTAGACAGAGTAATCAGCCCTTAATAACTCTGCAGCACTAAGGTCTGTCAGATGATTCTGGGCCAGAAGGCTGAAGATTTGATGTTCCAACGTTCTGTAGTATAGGGGCTGTCCAGGTGTTCAGCGGTCTCTATAAATTGGCTAAGTTTTAGAAGCTATGCTTAGTGCTTCCCATAACTTCAGTTAACTCAGTCATTCTGGATTTCTGATGGGGTTGAAGAGCTATAGTCTCATAGCCAATCCTGGCTATTTACTTTGAGAGAAAAGATCTGAGTGGATGGTGTTCAGCTGACATTCATTCTAAAGCCAAGAAAAACAGCCAGGTTCAAAACTAAGTGTTTTAGTCAAGAGAGACAACAGAGGTTCTGGTTAGTCGACGAAATGATGGACTGAGTATTAGGATTATATTGTACCTCACTGGTACAAATAGGAATAATTATGCTCTAATTGTATTTTGAGAGAAATGTGTTATTTTAACAGGAAGGGTAATATGTAGGAGGAGCTAAGGGGGAAGGAGCACCGAGAGGAAGAGATGGAGTAAGGAGAGGAGAAGATGGAGAGAAGAAGCAAGGTGATGAGAGAGAGAAAGATAGGCGGGGCATGGGGGCAGATGTTTACTTCTGATTGAGCATTACCAAACTTATAAAGCCTTTGACTAACATTTTTAAAAATTGTATAAAAGCAAAAGGAAAAGGGGGGCATGGGATAGGGGTTTTCTCTAGGGAGGGGAAATGAGGAAAGGGGATGGCATCTGAATTGTAAATAAAATATAAAAAAATAAAATAAAATAAAATAAAAGCATTCACACACACACACACACACACACACACACACACACACACACACACAC
>JANHMN010000005.1:59848769-59908729 GCA_030674055.1 Rhabdomys pumilio | reverse complement strand
GAGAGAGAGAGAGAGAGAGAGAGAGAGAGAGAGAGAGAGAGAGAGAGAGATCTATCAGAACTGTTCTTTTAAAGAACCCTGAGCAATAAAGACTGAATGTGGTCCTACATGGCTATTTTCCACTTCAAATACATCAGTTTTTTACTTTTAATTCACCCTCATGCAAGTTTTCAGAACATGAGTGAAGTGCCGATTACCTGAATGGTCTGTAATTCAGTTCCTATTAGTTTCCCACTAAAATCTTATGAGATAAAAATTCAAAATGCACACTTTTCTTTGCCTTCTAGTCTTCCAAATTCTCACCAGAGCAGCCTATTATATTCTGCTCAAAGCATGCTAGGACTTTCCTAGTCCCCAGTTACAAACTCTTCCACATTCATCTCACATCTACTTCCAAAGACCTAAAACCACACAGTCAAGTTTGTCACAGTAATAGGATCCCTTCTCAGTATGAACTTCTGCCTTAGTTTCTTTTCCTGTTGTATTGATAGAACACCCTGGGACAAAGGGTTTACTTTAACTTACAGCTCCACAGAGATACAATTCTTTGTGGTTCAGAATGCATGGCAGCAGTCATGGCAGGCATGGTCACAGATGTAGGATGCTGGCTAATCACAAGAGACAGAACAGGAAGTGGAGCTAGGCCATGAAGCTTAACGTCCCTTCTCCAGTGATCCACTTTACTCAGTAAGGTTCAACTCTCTAAATATACCACAGCCTTCTTAAACAGAGCCTCCATTTGGGAAACAAGTCTTCAAACAGAATAGCCTTACCTCAGTGTTTTATAGGCATTCAAGCACAAATGGCCTTGTAAAATTATGAGGATCAGTGGCTAAAGACTTATGTACCTCCTCCTGGATTAGTTCAAGCATTGCCCCTTACTTTTATTCTCATGACAAAAATAGTATTGTTTTTCCATTGTCCACTAACTAAACAGAAAAAGATGTGTGCACATTTTATATTGATCTCCAAATGGAAAGACTTTTGTCATATTTTATTGTGTTCTTAGTGACAGGGAATTCAAGATACAGAGGTTGATTTTTCACATACACCTCTGGCCATAGCATCTGATAGTAAAATGATCTACTGAAGAAGCAAGTAAAAGTATCATTTTAATACTTTCCACTCTCATTACTTGCTGTGCCAGGTACATAAGGACAATTAACACAGTATCACCTTTACATGTGCCATAAAAATATAGTGCATTGGGTGATGGCTTGGAGGATAATAAGATTGTCAGTGTTTTACCAGCGTAAGCCAGTGTCTTGGAGAAATAATTTGTCTCATAGCAAGATAATTGGCCTACTCCATGGGCAAACTAGAGAAGATGCACTATAAGCACTGTTAAGTGAAGATGAATTGCTTCCGACGGTAATGTAGTGGGTAAAGACAGAAAAAAAATGAATTATCTAGATTAATAGCTGCATTTTAAATTTGAGACATCATATTAATCTTGTTCAGAAATGAAATCACTTCCAAAATAGGAAATATAATCAGAACCACCCCTGGGGTATGTTCTTAGCATTCGTTTGTAATGCTTGAACTGGAAAACTGAATGAGAAACACTGCACTATGTGATAATGGATCTCCCCTACAAGGACTTCATTACTGTCTTTGTTTTAGTAGTTTTAAAGTCATTTAAATTCAATTTATTTTAACATATATAAAACAGACCTCAATTCTCCCTGTGTTTACTATAAGCATTTTCTTTTTATCTCTACCTTCTCTTTTCTCTTAACTCATTCTATTTCACATAAATGTGATGAAAGCTTTCTCATCTTAGGGAAAAATTACAACCTGCTTCAACTGAAATGTTTGTTTTAATGTCGTCTTCTTTCTTCTTCAGAGCCCAACAGCGTGAAGAGGCAATCCATAGTCAATCTCCATTTTTTCTTTCTCCTACTTGCTCTTAAAGCCATCTATTTTTGCCCCTTTAATACAATTAGACAATTAACGTCACCAATTGTCACTTATTAATTGACCCAGTGTTTATTGCCTTCTGTTGACACACTCTTCTATTTTTCTTGTCTATCAAAGTATCTTTTGCCATTTTTAATTGCCCTGTGTGCCAGAGAAATTTGAATGTTATTGTGAAAACACCACAGCATTCTTTTTTACTATTTCACATTTCTCAGATTTTCAGCCTTGTAAAATCTCTTGATTGAAAATCTTCCACAAATAAATAATAAATTTTCAGTGAAGATGTTTTAAAAAAAACAACTCAGTTATAGATGGCTTCATCCATCAGTTTCTTTGTCACAATTACTTTTTTCCCAGTTCACAGTTACACAAAATTAGTATATGTAAATCTCAGATACAGAATAAAAATATTGGTGGAGATGCTTTGTGTGTTTCTTTGCCTTTTCTACTACATATGAAATAATGCCAAATATATATTCTACCATATACAATTTTCACTTGCTTATGTCTTAAGAGATCTTTTAAATTTATATCTATACAGAAAAAAACAGCATTTCATATATTAACTACTTTATAATGTTTCACAATAAGGCCAAAACAAAATAGGGTAGCATTTCATCTACACTTTTATTGAATTTTCTTTTTCATCTCAGCACAATTAAAATAACGCTGTAAGAAGCATCTCCATTTATATCATCTCCTACCTTCTGACGAGTATATGAAAAAGTAAACAAATAAAAACCTAGGTTTGGCCAGTATCAAAGTTCTTTTCTGCAAAAATAGATGGCCTCAAATTAGTGAAGTTGTGTGTTAGCAAAATGCATCATGAGTAGCAGGCTCATTATCAAAACTCTAATAGCATGACAAAAAAATTCAAAAAACCTTCAGACAAATCAAACTAAGATTCAGAATAAATTGATGTCATTAGCTATAAAGCAATTAGATATTTCTATCCTATAATTAAGAGTGGAATAAGAGTCTCTTAATAAAGATGACTACAAATACTGTGACTAGAAAGGACACTGGGAAAGTTGTAGTGTTGTTCTGCATTAACTAAAATCCAAAAGTGTCAGGCATAGTGGCACATGCCTTTAACCCCAGAACTTGAGAGACAGAGGCAGAGAACCAGTGTTTCTGACTAGCCTGGTTTACATAATAAGTTCCAGGCCAGCCCAAACTACATAGTGAGACTCTGTCTAAAAGTAAAAATTAGAACCAACACCCTTCCACTACAGGCATAAAAACTAAAGCAACAATAAACAAACAACAGGGAAAAAAATGTAAAGTTATCCGTAAATGTGCTCCAAGAAAGAGTTAAATTAGATAATCTTCCATTTTATCTATTTCTAGGGTATAATTTTCCATGGCATTTCTATAGGTCTTGAAAACCTTTTCCTACATTATATTTATAAGGATAAATGTATACCTTAAATATTCTTAGAAACTATAGATCATTTGTAGCTTTTTTTCTTGCTTGACCAGAATACTAAAGATAATGGCAATCCATGAAAAATTTAACAAATTTTCTGGGGGTAACTTTTTGTTTGATGGGGTGTGTGTGTGTGTGTGTGTGTGTGTGTGTGTGTGTGTGTGTTATTGTTGTTGTTGTTGTTGTTGTTGTTGTTTAAGACAAAGTCTCACTGTGTAATCCAGGCTGGCCAGGAACTCTTTGCAGACCAGGCTAGCCTTAACCTCACAGAGATCCACCTCCCTTCTGGAATGAAATGTGTGCCACCATGCCCATCTGGGACATCTTTTCAAGATTACAGGTCTCCTCAGCTGTGACACAGATCAACTTAAAATGCACAATATCTACCTAAGCTTATCTCTGCATCTTAGTAGGTCCAGGGGGCAATAAGGAGTTAATGTGAATACGAAGTTCATGCTGCCTGCTGCAGCATGAGCAATATATTCTTTTTCCTCTGAAACAGGAATCTCATATTTTCTCCCAACATCTATGAAATTATAGCAAGCTCACTTATTAAACGATAAGTATGGTGTAATTTCAGGCTCTTTACAGCTCTTGAAAGTTTTAGCAGCAAGGATGCGTTGCTGACAAGGAAATGTCATACTGCAGTAGACAAGTGTAAGTGCTCTCCAGTCATTTGTGAACTCAGATTGAAGATTAGATCTAACAGTATTCAGAACAGAGTGATTTTGTTAAATTGTGGCAGTGGCTATGGATTAAAACTCTCTGCTGGCCTCGCTCCTCTACTCATCAGGCCATGAATAATGTGATAGGGTGGAAACAAGGAACCTGAAAAATGCTCTTATTTGCTCTTCAGTCTCTTCCTGTAGGGGCACAAAAATTCAACAAACACCTAGAATTGATCTACAGTATGAAGTTGATCAAAACACTTGATATTAATTAATGAAAACTGTGAGCAGTTCTTGAATCATGTGGGAAAAAAAAGTTTTTTTTTCGTGGGGGGCTATCCCAAAACTCATACTAACGAATCACACAGATTCCCAAATAAACCAGTGTTTTCCCTCCAACAGGAGATTCTAGTATACCTTATAATAAAGAATGATCATCTTCATTAACTCTTACAGAAGTAGTTTAAAGTGCACGGACATTAATCAATCAGCTTTGTTCTGTCCTGTTTCCTTGTTCTCACCTTCAAAACCCACTGTTCTGCTACTGCTCAGTGGTAATTCACATTCTATTTTGTACAACTGAGGTACTCACAAATTATATCTCAGAACCAATGATATCTCTAACTAAATTTGTTTGAGTTTTGTATTTTGACAACTGCTTGAAATAGAAAGTGTGTGCGCCTTGATTACTTCTGCTAAACATGTTCTTTGTTCTCCCTGATCCATTGGCTCACCATTGATATTAATTTTGTTCAGGGAAAAACAGTATATTGGAGTATTGTAAAGAGGAGTAGGACTCAGTTTTTTTTTTTTAGTTTTCATTTTTTTTCTTTATTGGACATTTTATTTACATTTCAGATGTCATCCCCTTTCCCCATTTCCCCTCCCTAGAAATCCTCTATCCCATCCACTCTTCTCCTTTTTGCTTTTATACTATTTTTTAATGTTAATCAAAGGCTTTATAAGTTTGGTAGTGCTCAATAACAAGATGCCCATATTGCCAGGCGGTGGTGGCGCACGCCTTTAATCCCAGAACTCGGGAGGCACAGGAAGGCAGATTTCTGAGTTCGAGGCCAGCCTGGTCTACAGAGTGAGTTCCAGGACAGCCAAGGCTATACAGAGAAGCCCTGTCTCAAAAAAAACAAAAACAAAACAAAACAAAACAAAACAAAAACAAAAAAAAACCAAGATGCCCATACAATCAGAAGTGTTATCCAATACCCAACCTAGATATACCAACTACCCTTGACTGGCGGAGACATGAGAACATCTGCCTCCATGTCCCCCTCCCCCTTCTCTCTCTCTTTTCACCTAGCTACTCCTCTCCTTCTCTTCCTCCTCTCCTTACTCCTCCTCTTCCTCTCCTTACTCCTCCCACCTTAGCTCCTCCTACATATCACCCTTCTTGTTAAAATAAAACTTTTCTCTTAAAATACAATTAGAGCATATCTATACCAATTTGGGTCAGTAAGGTACAAGATAGACCTAATACCCAGTCCATTGTTTTGTTGACTAACCAGAACCTCTGTCATCCCTCCTAACTAAAAGACTTAGTTCTGAACCTGAATTGTTTTTCTTGGCTTTAGAATGAATGTCAGCTGAAAACCATCCACTCAGATCTTTTCTCTCAAAGTAAATAGCCAGGATTGGCTATGAGACTATAAGTCTTCAACCCCGTCAGAAATCCAGAATGACTGAGTTAACTGAAATTATGAGAAGCACAAAGCATAGCTTCTAAAACTTAGCCAAATTATAGAGACCGCTGAAAACCTGGACAGTCCCTGTACTACAAAATGTTGGAGCATTCAATCTTCAGCCTTCTGGCCCAGGATCATCTGACAGACCTAGTGATGCAGGATTATTAAGGGCTGATTACTCTGTCTTGGCTGATATAATCAGTCGACTATTCTGCAAGTGTGTCCTTTTCTGGACAGTGATTTGTCTGTAGATGAAAAGAGGCGATTCTTGCCTAGTGGCTAGGACTCATTTTTTTTTTAATAGTCCTGTTCAATACAAGCACAGAGCCATTTTCTTATATTGGTGGAAAAGTACAGCTGAAATTTTGTTGCTAGGGTTTGCTCAGGGTTCATAATAGGGAGCTGAAACAAAGCACGCATATTGGGAGCCTCTGAACTGATCTAATGTTAGATTTTTTTTATTTTACACGAATGCATGGTATAGGTAGAGATTTCCCCCACTGAGTCATCTTCCCAGGTATTTGTCTATAAGTTGATGAGTTATGTTTTGTACTGCCCTATTTCTAATACCAAAGGGGATACTTGTGAGGCGTGTGTGTGTGTGTGTGTGTGTGTGTGTGTGTGTGTGTATGTGTGTGTGACTTGCTAATGATTAATCTAGGTTTTCACTCACAGAAAGCATCATGCTACAATTGACCCCTTGTCCAGAAAAGGGGTGTTCTGTATTGGAGGAGCCCTGTGCTTGTCCAAATAAATCTCTTATTTGCCACCACTGGATGAGAATTCAGCATTCTTTGTTCTACACCATGAAATTTTATACCATCCCTGAAAGCATTCATGAAACATTGTAGCATATATTTGGTTCTTTATTCAAAAAAGGTTCATAATCTTGATAGACTGTTTGGTTACTGAAATCTCTGTGACCATTGGTTATAAATATCAGAAACTCTGGCAAAGGAATGCAGCTATAGTTTCTAACTCTAACTCTATGGTCTAATAGTCTCTATAGTTCAACAACTAATGACCATATAGGAAGGTTATATAAAATGTTCTTTATAAAATGAAAGTGACATATTGAAAACACTGGCCTAGCCATATTGATACCTTGACTTTAAATTAAAAGGGGACAGCTAAGCCTCTAGAACAGTGGTTATCCACCTGTGGATTGTGACCCACAAAAGGCCATTGGAAAACACAAACATTTACATTACAATTCATAACAGTAGCAAAATTACAGTTATGAAATAGCAACAACAAAAAATAATTTTATGGTTGGGAGGGTCACCACAACATGAGGAACTATATTAAATGTCACAGCATTAGGAAGATGGAAAACCCCTGCTCTAAAAGAATCTTTAACACTTAGTCTGCTTGCTGAAGCAAAGCCACTGAATTCAATGACTCCAAATGTAGGTATTTGGTTTATAGATAATTTAAACACGTTGAAACACAATATCTACATGTATACTGTGTGGATTTAGCCCCAGAACCGGACACAAAACTGTGGGACCTTGAAAGAATAGCTTGGTTTCTGGTTGGGCACAGGCCTGGAACCCAGGACCCTAATGCAACAATGACAAGTATTCAGCCATGCCCCCAGAACCCAGGGTCCTGACATGTGGTCTAAGACCTCCATTTGATCTGTGCCATTCAGTCATGTAGGGCAATACCCCTACCAGCCCCTCCACAGGTAGAGGGCATGCCTGCAGGTCTCAGAGCCTCAAGAGATTTCCATATTAATGAGATACCTAAAGGCCAGAGGGCATAGCCAATTAAGTATTTTTTCCCAGACCCTCATCCTTATAAATGGTATTTAACCAAAGGCCAACCCTGAGGGTGTGGGGATGCATGACGATTCATCTATCATTCACCATGAAAATAAAACCCTTTTGGAACCATGGGCTTTCTTTTGTCTTTTGGGGCCCACTGTGGGGAACCGTGGAGATGGTCTCAACTACCCAGTTGTGTCTAATCTCCCTTAGAGGACTTCTCTGCATTCCAGCCACAGGGACCACGGATTCAACCAAGCTAGCCCGACCCTGCCAATCAAGTGCCGATAACCAAGTCTCTTCCTGCAGGGAGTAGTTGGGACTTCTCTCTCACTTGTTCCTCTCGGCTGCGGGACAGCCTGCAGCCCTCAGTCTCTTTTCATCCGTGGCCCCCCAACTGCATCTGGGGGCCCTGAGAATAGAGACCACTGGACTCTGGGTCCACTTAGAGGCCCTGCCTCCCTTGGGACTTCAGAGTGAGTGAGAACTTCCTGCACTTGGGTGTGAGCCCTGCAGCTTCCACCAGGCTGTGCAGGGTGAACTCAGTCAAAATTCCCGTGTGCTTTTCTGATCTCTGGCAGATACGCGGGAACCACAACTCCACTCAACAAGAACCCATGCCAGAACGTGACCACACACAAGCTAATCATCCCCTCATAAAACCAAAACTGAATGCAGCTGTTCTACTCAATAGGCAAATTTTAGACTATTGGCCTATTTTGCCAACAGTTTAGGAGTATCCCCTTCCATTCCAGAAACTGTGGTGTTCATTTTCAAGCACACTCCTTGTTGACTTTGAAGGGTGAAAATGAGTTAAGCCTCTGGTCAAATTGAACTACTCATGTAGATGTTCACTGGAGAAGTCTTATCATTTTTTGAGACTGAATCAAGCTGTTAATAAAGCATGGTTCTGTTTCTCATGGAGATTCCACCATGTCAGAATTGTCATTCTCTCCCAACGTGGTATCTTAAGACATTCCATTTTATCTCTCATCTGCTCCTGACAGACAAATTACGTTATATCAGTGGATATCAAGCTATAGGCCATGACACTATGGGGGTCAAATGACCCTTCACAGAGCTCACATATCAGATATCCTACAAAACAGATATTTACCTTAAGATTCATAACAGTAGCAAAATTACAACTATGAAGTAGTAATAAAATAATTTAATTGTTTAGTGTTACCGCAATATGAAGAACTGTATTGGGGTCACAGCATTAAGAAGGTTGAGAACTACTGCATGAGTTCTTAGCTCCTTTTTTTGTTGGGAGCCAAGTCCTAGCAGAAAGTGGCTATCATCTTCTAAGCCATCTCTGGCCATATACCCTGACAAGAGACTTATTTTTCAACAGCCTACAACAGCTGAGCACACTCTGCTAAACATCTTGTTTTTCTCATATATCTTGTTTTGTTGTTTAATGACTCCAGCTGCAAGGCACACGTGGTAAAGTGTCTTCAGCTGCATTCCCCTGCTTTTGTTTATATATACCCATGATTTCCTTTCAATAAACGGGACTTGATCACACACCCTGTCTTGTCTCCATTCTTTGTGTCTCTTGCCCGTCCATCCCCACTCTCTCTCTCTTGCTAGACCCTGTTGACTGACCCGGATAAACCAGGTCACTTTTTCAACACTATCAGCAGATCCTGACACTGCTGGTGCCATTTGAAGTTCAGATCACTTGACTCAATACCACCACTGTGGTCCTTGGAATTCATATCTGCATTTATTTCAACTCTCTAGATCATTTTCAGTGTGAAAATTGTACCTTTTGTTGAAAATAAAACTTTCCCCAATTATGATCTATTTAAAACTCCACTTCTGGCAGCTTCTGATGTGCTCACCTTAACAAAAAACAGAGGAAGTTAACAATACATCAAGGGTTTACTGAGGCATACTTCTAAAGTTATGAACTTCAAGAACTTTAAAAATCTATATAAATCTTCCAATCCAATATGTGTATTATTTTCTCTTATGCTTAAAAGATGAGGCAAACTTGAAGAGTGATTCCAAATACTCATTCAGCATTTTAGCTCAGATAAATCTTACAAAGAGAAGTTACCAATCTGGATGTAGATAATGTTATTTAGGCTGTGATTTATTCTAAGGAGACAAATTTTGAACTTACAACAGACTTCAAAGAATGGAAAAAGGAAAAAAAAAAACATTTTCAAGCCAGTAAAGAAGAGACAATTAAGAGGATTCCTTGGTTCCATTTGCCATTTTAAATAGTAGGAAAACAATTTTTTGGAACAACCAAACTGGTAAGACCTGACTAGATTCTAAGTAATCAAATATCTTTCCACAAAATATAAACAAGAGCTGAGGCCAGACGGCTTTGTTGAATCAGTGATTTTAATGTTTGGTTAACAAAAACGAGGCTGAGAGCTGCTAGGATGGTTCAGTGGGTAAAGGCACTTGCTGCCAGGTGGAAGACCTATGTTTTATCACTATGACACATATCCTGGAAGAAAAGAATCAATGCCTGAAAGTCATCACCTGATCTCCACATGCATGTTGTAGCAACTATGTACACACACACACACACACACACATACACACACACCACACAGACACACACAACCTACAAACATACCTTTAGACACTAAAAACTATTCCTTTTAATAACTTCTAGCTCTAGGCATTCTTAATCACCATAAATCTTTGTGCCTAATATATGATGTACACGTATATTAGCAGTCAACTTTGTGTGGATAATCAGAGATTTGGTAGAAAAGGTGGGGTAAAATGAAAGCTTATTATCACCTACCTTGTACTTAATCTAGTCTCTTCTATAATAATTTTAGCCATATCAACTAAAATAGTAGTGGTATCTGGCAACATATTTTATTTAGAATACTCTTTAAATAATAATGCCATAAATGAAGTTCAATATTTGTTGCACACACACACACACACACACACACACACACACACACACACCAGTAGGTACCTTTACCACTTATAAAATCCTATTTCTTTATTTCTGTTCTGCTGCTTTTATCATAGTAACTTAATGATACTACTCTTCTATATGCTGAAGAAGTTCCTTACCATGTATACCCCAACTATATCTATTATATACCACCATAATTCATTCTTTACAGTCATTGAATCATACTTTAAACCTGAAAGAAGAGAATCATTTGTGATATACTTTAACTATCTCATGTTTTGTTTTGAATTTGAGCTCTTGCTAATGAGAAAGTCTTCTTATGTGACAGAACTCAGGCATTCAACTGGGCTGATCAGGTTGTTCGCAAAAGTTAAGATTATTAGTACATGTACTGATATTAGAAAGATTTTGGGAGCAGTTTTTCATTTTGGAATACATGAAAAGCAAGTTCTTCTTTTTCCCTCAGCAGAAGCTCTATTTTAGAAGGGGAACATGATCAGGTATTTGGGCAGGGAATGGAATAGGCGTGAAGGTCTGAGGACCAGCAGAAAGAATGAAAACAGGCAAACTCAGGAGGTAGGAGGAGGGGGGAACCTCTAGAATGTACCAGAAACTTGGGAGGTGAGAGATGCCCAGAATTCAAATAGAGGGACCTTAGATAAAATGCCCAACAGTGGGGAGAGAAAACGTGTAGAGTCCACCTCCAGCATAAAGACAGGGCATCAAGTGGAAGGATGGGGTTGCTATCCCACAGCCAAAACCACTGACCTAGAATTTTTCATATGTGAGAGAACTTCAGGGACAAAAATGGAGAAGAGACTGAGGAAAGGCAGTCCAGTGACAGGCCTAAATTGGGATTCATCTCAAGGGGAAGCTCCAAGGCCTGACATTGTTACTGATGTTATGGTGTGCTTACAGACAGGAGCCTAGCATGGCTGTCCTCAGAGAGGCCCAACAAGCAGCTGAAAGAGTCAGATGCACATATTTACACTGAACCAATGGACAGAAGCAGGAAACCCCTGTGGTTGAATTAGGGAAAAGCTAGAAGAAGCTGAGGATGGGGGCAACCCCGTAGGAAGACTAGCAGTCTCAGTTATCCTGGATCTCTGAAATCTGTCAGACACTGAGCCACCAACCAGGCAGCATACATGAGCTGCTACAAGGCCTCTGACACATATACAGCAGAAGACTGCCTGGTATGGCCTCAGTGAGAGAAGATGCACCTAACCCTGGCGAGACTTGAGGCCCCAGGAAGTGGGGAGGTTTGGTGGGGGAAGCATCCACTTAGAGACAGGGGTGGGGCAGAGGAGAAGGAGGAATGGGATGAGAAATGGTGGGAGGGTGGAATAGGAGGGTGATAACACTGGATTGTAAAAATATATTAAAGAATAATCAATCAATAAATAAATGGAAGGGTATAATAAAAAAAAAAATTGAAGACCAGCAAGATGGCTCATTTGGTAGAGGTATCTGCTGTGCTTGGCTGGCTACCTAAGTTCTACAGTCAGAACCCATGTAAAGGTGGGTGAACCAACTCCACAAAGTTGTCTTCTGACTTTCACATGTGCACCATGATGTAAGTGCTCCTGCACACACCATGCATTTATATACACAATAAAAATGCAAAAATAATTTTGAATACTTCTGAGGAAATGGCTATTATGAACATAGGAGCAAATATCCTGGCTTGTCTTTCTACCAAATAGACTATACTAAGATTCTGGTCCTCATAAAGCTTAATCTTTAAAGACGACCAAAGATATTATTATACAACCCCCAAATTTTAAGAGTGGGAAAAAGAACAACACAGAGTTCTGGTATTTTATTCATGGTAGGGTGAATATAGATAACAAAATAATATTTTATGTTTTAAAAGTAGAAAGAAGCCAGGCAGTAGTGGCACACACCTTTA
The DNA here is from genome assembly GCA_030674055.1 of Rhabdomys pumilio. Classification (NCBI taxonomy): domain Eukaryota; kingdom Metazoa; phylum Chordata; class Mammalia; order Rodentia; family Muridae; genus Rhabdomys; species Rhabdomys pumilio. The sequence continues at coordinate 59,896,432 of JANHMN010000005.1, read as the reverse complement.
ATCCAAGCACTTGGGAGACAGAGGCAGGTGGAGTTCGAGGCCAGCCTGGTCTACAGAGTAAGTTCCAGGACAGCCAGGGCTACAACACAGAGAAACCCGGTCTCAAAAAACAAAAAAAGAAAAAAAAAAGAAAGAAAAAGAGAAAAGTAGAAAGAATGAGAATGTTTTCACTGTAAAGGAATTATTAAGGTTTGAGTATATAGGCTTACCTCAATTTAAACATTATGCAATACATAAAGCATTAAAATGTCATATGGTATTCAATTGTCATGAGAAATTAAGAATCAGGAAGGGGGACAGGTCTCTCTATTATTTAGCTCCCAGGACTCACAATGCAGAGCAGGCTGGCCTTGTCAAAAAGATCCACTTGCTTCTGCCTCCCAAGTGCTGGGATAAAAGGAATGTGGCACTATGCTCATTTTACAATTAATGTTTTTATAAAGCGGTGGCTTGAATGAAAATGGTCCCCATAGACTCATAGACTTGAATACTTGATCCCCCCAGGGGGTGGCAGTATTTGAAAGGACCAGTGTAGTCTTGTTGGAGGAAGTGTTTCACTGGGAGGGCTATGAGGTTTCAAAAAGCCTATCTCATGCCAGAGTCTCTCTCTTCCTGCTGCTTGAAGACTGGATTTAGAACTCTCAGCTCCTCCAGCACCATGTCTGCCTGTATGCCACCAAGCACCCTGCAATGGTGACAGAGGACTAAGCCTCTGGAACTGCAAGCCAGCCCCAATTAAATTAAATACTGTATAAAAGTTGTCATGGTCATGATATTTTTTAACAGCAGTAGATCATTTACTAATACACATAAATACATTAAAATTAAAATTTGAATAAAAGTGGTGATGTAATATGCATCAGTGGTAGTTGTATCTGCCTAGCATGCATCAGACCCTAGGTTCAATCAAAGAAAAAAGATAGGTAAATAAAAATAATAAATATCAAGTAAGATTATCTTAGGTCACAGTTAACTTTAAAGATTAGGGATCTTCTCAAGGTGTGTGTGTTGGTGTGTGTGTGTAGGTGGGTGGGTGTGAGTGTGTGTATCTATGAAGTCAGTAGCTGGGTTCATGTAGAAGATGATATTATGTCACATGTCCAAATTGAAAAGAATAAAAGAGCTGGGAAAGAATTTCAATAGTCAGTTTTTCCTTCCATAATAATAGTACCATTTCTCCAGTGTTTTGCTGTTCAGAACATAGACTTATGTTCCAAGCTAGAGTCTGTTAAGTACAGCCATGGAACTAGTTTATGAACAATAGAATCTAAGCAGAAACAGTATGATTTACATACATCTAAGATGAGTTCTTAAGGCTCGAGTGTATCCTCTACTTTTTCTCCTTTTCTACTTCCTGTTGATAGGAATCCATGTGCAATGGCTTGAAAGTGGAGAAGCTAATTTGAACCATAAAATGGAATTATATGTTGAGATGCTTGAACAACGTGAAAAAGGGGTCCTCAGTCCTAGAAGACAATTGAGCTACATATCAGGCCTGGACTGAGTGCGTTTGTAAGAGAAGAAAGTAAATCATTTATCATTATTGGTATGTAATATTTTCTATTATGAAAGAGGTTTAATATTTGAGTTCATTGCAAACAAAGTTGTTGAAGATATATAACATGGAATCTATGCTGCTTAGAAGACAAAATTATATCAGTGTTGCTAACAGATAATGAAAAGAGAAAAGATACTTTCAAATACACAAAACATAATGTGTTTTTACCCTTCTAAAGCTAGAATATGATTCCCCTGTCCTAGCGTAGGTGTTTTACTTTGTGACTCATTTCTAATAAACAGAAAAATGTAGTTGAAGTGACAGAGAGTGACATTCAAGATTGGGACATGAAAGAAAGGCACATAACTTCCTCCTTGCTCTTTCTCTTGTATCGCTTATTCTGAGAGAAGCTAGCTGTCATGACAGGAGAATACTCAAAAACTTGATGGAGAAATTGACATGGCAAATAATTCTTAGCTCCTCGCAACCATTTAGTGACTCATCAGACCTTACAGCCTCAATCAAATCTTCCGATAACTACAGCTCTACCCACCAGCTTGACTACAACCTCATGGTGCATCGAGAGGTAAAATTATCCTGTTAAGTTACTTCAAATTCCTGACATATGGAAATCATAAGATAACAAATGCTTCTTTTTCAAATTGCTCCATTTGTGATAAATTCTGAGGCTATAAATAGCTAGTGTAAATATTAAGGCCTAATGATCTCAAGAGTCTAAAGAATGAGTATTAGTCAAAAATTTCCAAGGATAACAATTGAGGTAACAGAAGAGTATTTGAATTTAAAATGTTAGTAATTAATTTTCCTAATTCTCATATCCAGTGACATTTTACTCCAACTTTACTTCAGCCATCCACGGTAACGGCCATATCCTGAGCTGAGTTTTACATTATAGTACTCCAAATTTTATAAAGCAAGCTCACCTGTGATAGAAAAAGTAGATACTGGCAAACTGGCCCATCTAATACTTGTCTAATGAAATCTGCTTAATTATGGACTTCCTATCATCCCAGGTGTACGTCAGGGGGCAAGCTGCTGTCACACAACTGTATGCCCTCAGAAACAGCATATTGAATTTTAGGAGGAACAGAAAATAAATAGAGGCCCAATCCTGCCAGGGAGCCAGGTAGGCTGACTGTAGATCTTCACCTCTCTGTCTATTCCTCCAGATCCAGTCCCTAGGTGCTTTCACCCTCAATTCTGAAGCAGAACACCCATGGGCGCCTCCCTGTACCCCATCTTTGGTAGGTCTCACTGAACTTTTTTTTCCTAATCACCAACTTTCCCTAGGTGCTTCATCCCAGCCTCCAACTCCAACCTGCACTCCTAACTAACTAACCCATAGTCCACTCCTGCCAAGGAAGCAGGTAGGCTGACTGCATACTGTTACCTTTACCTCTGTTCCTCCAGACTCAATCCTCCACTCTCATCCTCAGCTCTGCAAAAGAAAACCTGCTCTGGCCTTCTATGCCCCACTGCCCCCATCTCCTGTGGATCCCATAGATCTTCACCTTCTAACCAACCTCCTTTCCCCAACTCATTGCTTTATCTAAGCCCCCAACCCCAGCAAGGCACTCCTTGCCAACCAAGGGCCACTCCTGCCTGGAAAGTGGGTAGAATGACAGCAGATCATCACCTCTCCTTCTGCTCCTCCAGATCCAACCCCCCCAATTTTATCCACAGAAAATTTACTGCCAGACAACAGACATCCATCACACACTCCTAAAATACAGAGAGGAAGCAAGCAGAAATCAAGAAAAAAAATAAACACCCACTGAACAGACAAAACAAGGTATCAGCACCTAGGCTTGTAATCATCCCAATTCCAGATGCTTAGACACTAGCATAAAAACACAATTAACAAGAAGCCAGTATGTTTCCACTGGACCTCAGCAACCCTACTACAGCAAGCCCTGAATATTCCAACATAGCTGAAGCACAAGAAATAAAACTTTAAAACAATATTATGAAGATGATAGAGGTTGTTAAAGAGGAAATGAATAAATCCCTTAAAGAAATCCACAAAAACTGCAAACTTTGTAAGAAAATGAATAAAACTTTCCAAGACCTGAAAATGGAAATAGAATCTATAAAGAAAAATCAAACTGAGAGAATTCTGGAAATGACCACAAATGACATAAACTATCTTGGTGTAAATCTAACCAAGCAAGTGAAAGATCCATATGACAACTTCAAGTCTCTGAAGAAAGAAATGGAAGAAGATATCAGAAGATGGAAAGATCTCCTATGCTCATGGATCTGTAAGATTAACATAGTAAAAATGGCCATCTTACCAATAGCAATCTACACCCCAACAAAATTAGAACACAATTATTCGCAGACATGGGAATAGCAATTCTCAACTTCACATAGACAAACAAAATACCCAGGATAGCCAAAACAATCATGAATAACAAAAAAACCCTCTGGTACAATCACCATCTCAGACCTCAAACTGTACTACAAAGCAATAGTGATAAAAACTGCATGGTATTGGTACAGAGAAAGACAGGTTGATCAATGGAATAGAATAGAAGACCCAGAAATAAACCCACACACCTATGGTCACTTGAATTTTCTCACTCATTTTTAAAAGGAAAAAAATTTCCAAAGTTGTTACCAACTGTGATAGAAATTTAAAATTAAAATGATGAGTTATGGAAACTTTTAATAACTTAATAAATGATTCTAAAGAAACAGAGACATGAATTATATTTGAGCAAAAAGAATTTCTCTGATTCTATACATGCTTAGTCACAATTTTTCCAAATTGTATATTTACTGTTAATTGTGAAGATTTTATTAATATTAAAATTATTGACAAGTGCACCTCAATTAACTATGAACAAAGAGAATCACTTAAAACCTCCATAAAGCATCTATTGAATATTCATATATATTAGATTCTGATAAATAATGTAATTAAAAATATGTTAAACCTCAAAACCAGAAACTGAAATATTTGCAAATCCTCATTGTCGTTGACCAATATGTAAATAGTTTTATTGTTATCAGAAAGATAAATTTATGAAAATTTTAATATTCACTATTTTTATTTATAGTTTGTGTAATAGAATTTACTTGATTTAATATTATTTTTCATATTGATATTTATTATAAATATGTATGCTGTACTTTAAGTGTAAGAAGTAATAAAAACTTTTAGTCTTTATTCATGGCCATTATTATGTATTTAATCATTTAATAATATATTTCATTGTACATTGTATATTCATTAAAAATGAATCTACCTTAAGAATCAAATATGTTTAGTATACTATTAATGCTTAGAAAATAGTTTATACAAAGTTTTAGTGAATGAATGAGTGAATGCAGTTACCTAATACTGTGAAGTTAATGGGAACATTATGGACACTCTTTTTCTCTGAGTTATTCACAGAGGCCTCAGGGAGCCTCTGGGCTTATAGAGAAAAAATATACCTTCTCACAGTATAGTCTCCCTAGAACACAATAATTATCATTTTATAATGTATTTTAGATGAAGTCACACCAATGCTAAAACCCTTCCAATTACTTTCCTTTTTTTTCTTTTTTAATTAAGAATTTCCATATAATATAGTCTGATCTCCCTTATGTTCTCCCAGATTCTCCACCTCTGCCCCTCAATGCCATGCCTTCGTTGCCTCTCTTTGGAATACAAACAGGCAACTAAAACAACAACAACAACAAAACAGAATAAAATAAAACAAACAATCCAAATTACTTATAGTGACACACAAAGCCCCTTTGTAGTAAGTTTTTTCATTGCTGTGATCTACCACTCACTCTTTCCCTGATATTACTTTTGCATAGACCATTTTCCTACATTCCTTATAACTTTTCTCAAATCACCCTACTAGCGACTTCGATCTATATGAACTAGCAAACTCCATTCCTTCTCAACAGATACCTTATATTTTTATACTTTTAATACATTTTATTTTGTGTGTGTGTGTGTGTGTGTGTGTGTGTGTGTGTGTGTGTGTGAAGTTTAGGTCATCAGGCTTGGCAGCAGGTAGGTATGTACCTCTTATACACTGAACTGTCTTGCCTGTTAGTGATCTATTTTTTTGAACAGCATTTAAGCCTTTCTAAAATTTCTTTGTTGTTTTTTCCTGGTGGTCTATGATATGCCACTAGGTTTTGTAGTGTACTCTGAACAACCTCCCGACAGAAATGGTGTTTAGTGACAGTTCTAGAATGAATGTAACTGAATTGCCCCAAGGACTGCAGCGATGACCTGACTATACGGTTGGTTATTAAGGCAGTTAACTTGAGTTGTAAATTCTTATCTAGACAAATCCCATGAACAAACAAAAAGTTATTTACTTAAGAAAACAATTTCTAGTTGGAGTGTGGAGACTATTCTGAGAGGTTGGCTGTATAGAGGACTGGAATGTCAATCACAAAGAAAGGCCCTTTACTCTGAAGAACTGCTAACCAGTTGACTTAGGCGCTGACAAAGCAGCTGTAGGAGGGCGGGGAAAGGGCAGGAGCCAGCGGGCTCTCGCGTAAAGGGGCGGGGCTATGGTGACGCAAGGCAAAGTGAACTGCTTTGTCCCTCTGCGCTCTCCGTCTGAAAACTTGAGCCGAGAGGGTCAAAGGTATGGCGGCCTTTAGGGTAAGTGAAAAGAAACTTAGTTTTACACTCCCTGCTCGCTTCGAGCCCACAGTAATTGTAGAAGGGACCGTCCATAGTAACTCATGGAGGGAAAGCCTCAGCAAGTGGCGGCCTGGAGGTGAGACTGTGAGAATCGGAATCTTTAATCTTTGCAGCCTCAACAAACCTGCCTAGCCTCCTCCTTAATCCCCTGCAGTTAATTGTTTATTCCACGGAGGCTTTAGTCCCCTAACCCGCTGAGTGAGTGATGAGAACAGTCGGGGCAACTAGCAGCTCCGACAAAGGAAAGGAAAATAAAACTTTGGTATTTGTCTTGGTGCGCAGGGCGGGGCGCCAAGACCGAACGTAAGACTTCCTTCAAAAATTAATCTGTGGGCAAAACAGACAAGAGTAGAGATGTCCCAGAGTCTGTGTTGTGTGTAGAATTATACATGGTGCTATTCCCTGTCGAATAAGCAGTTTCTTTGGAGTTTAATGAGAAAAGGTGATTTTGTGTAGAAATCGGGGTAAAGGAAGCAAGCCAGCTGACTCGGGTTTCAACATCAGTTTACAAATACTTAACACATGTATGTTTTTAGGTGTATAATGACTCTGTTAGGCTTGAAGGCTATAAGAGTGTGAGTAATTCAATCAGCTGACGTTGATTTTTAATATTTCCCATTGTTAACTGCATTTCTATAGTTTGGGACCTCAGACTTTCTTTTGAACTATGGACCACTCTCTTAACTGAACTCTACTCCCTCCATTGCTCTGATGGAATCCATTTTCTCCTGTGCTGCCATAGTACTTACATCAAAATGAGACTCTGCCTCGATACTTTAAAGTCTTTATAGGCACTCCATTATCAGCTCTCAGGGGTCAGGTTACCCTTCTAGATAACAACACTTCACCTAGCCTCTGCTCTGCAGCTTCCTCTCCTGTCACCCAAGAATCCTCTCCTCTATACTTAACTTCCTACTTTATCTCTCCATGCCCCATTTACCAGCTCTCTCTGCAATTCCTAAAGTGCCCTTGCCCATTCTTATTTAATTTCTAGGAGGCATGTCCTACCAACCTTTTGATAATGCAACCCCACACTGTCCTCCACAAAGTTTATCCTGGAGAATCACAATCAAGTAACCAAAAAAAAAAAAAAAAAGTCGCAAAAAATAGCCCAAAATAATAATTTTGCAATGTTTAAATAGTTTACAGTTTTGTATTGGGTAGGATGTGTTGTGTAGGCCATAGGTAGGACATGCTTGCTCCCTTTGGTAAACACAGAATGCCTCTTTTAAGTGAGTGTTCTTGACAGCTTTAATGATCCACATGAGATAGTTATTGACAACCATATTGGTGAGTTAATTGAAACTTTTAAGTCCTTTCTTGGTGGCCAAACCATGAGCAGGCTGTAGTTCTGAAAAGTTTCTTGGTGCCCAAGTTCAGGAATGCACAGTTTTAAAAACAAAACCCAGAAAGATACATCAAAGTTAGATGGTCAGAATAACCTTGAAACATTTATTCCTGGCAGAGTATAGTTGTTATTTTAGATATAACTTGCCAATTATTTTGGCTAATACATCTGGACGATGGTCAAGGCCATAGAAGTCTCACATGTGTTGCCAAGGCATATGTGACCACTGGGGGAATCGCGGGTTAAGGGCTGAGAATTATTTAAGCAAACATAAAATGGAGTCAGAACAGGATGGTGTTACTTTAGTCATTTTTTTCTCCAATTTTAAAAAGTTATTGTTAAATTTTTGTTCTTGGCTATAGGGTAAGTACTAGTTCCTGAGTATCACTAGCCTAACTGAGGCAATTTTCTAGCTGATGAACTTTAAAAGACAATTTATAAGACCCTATAGCAAGTTTCATAATAAGGGGGAATAAGGGACCAGGCCAGACAATAAAAAGAATTGTGAGCCATAGGTTTTAATTGTTTTCTGGTACCAGAGATTATTTCATTAATATTTTTAATGTACTTTATTTTAACTTTTTGTAAAGTTTTTTTTCCTTAAATGATAATGTTTGATTTGTTGGCACAGAAGCAACAAGTCTCTTACTATCACACAGCCTGTCTTGTTTTGGAGAACTGTTTCTGTTGGAGACTCTATCTGACCATGGTGTGTATCAACGGAGAACCTGAAGGTGCCCCATATCTATCTGTTAGACAAATTATGTGTTGTAGGCTCTCCCCTTTTCCTGATTAGAGCCATAGTGTTCAAGATAGTAGTATCCATCTTCATTGGAAAAAGGACAGGGGCAGCCCCCTGTACCTCTGGTTGGCATATCAGTAGTGCTTACTGCTGTGGAGACGACTCTAGACAGTGGCTGCTCAAGTGCTATTAGCAAGGTGGGATACATGGTCTAGGCGAGTTCTCCAAATAATTGTTTAGATTTCATAAGGAAACTGATTCAGGTTAAGCTGTATTTCAAATTCCTGACACTGGGCCACCCTCATTGACGAGAGTTGTTACTTCCAGTTTTGGTCCCAGGTCAGTTCTGAAATCACCCTGAACCCAGCTTCTTAGAATTTGCTTATTGACTTCTGAAAGGCTTATTACCTTAAGCTGCTGTTTTCTGTATGGCCTGGTGTCCATTGTAGTTTCACCAGCTGTTTGAAGATTAAATATTTTGAAGTGTTAGTGCTAAGTCCTGGCTCTGAATTGCTTCTGCAGCAGCTCCTGCAAACTATCAGTTGTGCTCAGGAGGACCAGGAGCAATAATGTGAGATAGCCATAGAGAAGGTCAGCACCAACCAGAGTCCAATATTGGTCTAAGTCACCGGAGGTCCAGAGTGATGGTGAGTTGAGGCGTGGCCTCTGGGCAAAAGATGTCTGTCTCTTGGTTATCCTCTCAGCCTTAGTGGTCTGTGGTAGTTTGCTCTGTAGCAGTGGACTGGTGGACTGTGGTACTCTGTGGTAAGTCCTCTCTGGTGATTTTGGTATGCAGCAGTTAGGTGGTGTTGCAGCATACAGTGTTACTCAGCTACTGTGCAGTAGAAGGAAATGGAAGGCTTCTCTAGTAGTGACATTTGGCTAAGACATGAATCTTTTGCTTTTTTCCTTTTGCTAAGAAAAAGTCCCTCTGTGGAAACCCCTTGTCAGCTTTCATATGTTGTCTTTCTCACATTATCTTTCAAGCAGGAAGCTAGAAATAGGAATGTAGATGTTTTTGTAGAAAATTCCCTTTCAAGTATAAAATAGTTATCATGAATTAACAAAAGCTGCCCTAGCCACACATGGTGTCTTATGCGTTTTATCCCAGCACTCAGGAAGCAGAGGTAGGTAGATCACTGAGTTCAAGGCCTGTCTGGTATACAGAGGGAGCTCTATTATGTAGAGAAAAAAGAAAAGAAAAGCTGTCCTACTCCCGATCCATCCCTGCCATGTGCTAGGAAATGTCATTGTCACCTTCCTCACCTCCTCTTTCTCTTTCATGTTCTCTTGCCTTCCTCCATTTCTTTTTAACCCATAGAAATAAGGGCCATTCAGTTACGTGTGGGTATAGGTATGGAGTCATCCATTGGAGTATGGGCTCCATACTTGGGGTTTAGACCACTGAAGAAAACTGACTCTCCTCTTCCCTGCGGTCGTAGACTCTCCATAGCCCCTCCTTAGGGCTGAAGTGGCCCTCTCTGATCCTTTCTGAAATTTTGACTGGCCAGATCTTAGGTAGGCAAGCAGAATTTTTGAATTTATGAGTATTATGACCTGCATCCAGAAGATGGTTCCTAATGGTTGGTTGTCTTCTGGTTTGTACAGTCCCACCTTGCAGTCCTTCAAAAACTCCTTCCAGTGGAGTTTTTGAGCCATAAGAGGACAGTGGGTTTTATGCACATATCCCTTTTGGAGCTGAATACTTCATAGATAACTTGCTTTTCTCATATGGCAGATCTATTTGTAGTTTTCTGAGGAACATCAGACTAATTTTCAAAGAGGCTGAAGTAGTTTATACTCATACCAGTACTGTATAAGGGTCATTTCTCCTCACATCCACAGCAGTATTTACTGTCACCCCTGGATGATGGCCACTCTGACTAGAGTGAAGTGAAATAACGGACTGGTTTATATCTGCATTTTCCTGATGGCTAGGGGTGCTTAACAATTAATGCTTTCTGGCTATCTGTGTTTCTTTTGAGAACTCTCTGCTCAGTTTCATAGGTCATATTTTAAATGGGTTAAGTTGGGTTATTTGTATATTCTGGACTCCCAGAAGTGGTTCAGTCCACAGATTGCGTGTACATTGGCCCAGTAGGTAAAATACACACATCAAAAGTCATAACAAACACCCTAACTCCAGCTGCCAAGGTCTTGTTGGAAAACCACATTCAGTATAAAAACCAACACAGCATTTCTCTCACATGCCAGAGCATATTCCCAAGTTTCACCACAGGCTTTTAATTTCAACCCTTTGAAGTTGACTATTTGAAATGCTGATGAACAAGGGCCAGATTGTACATTTTACTGTTTTTTGTACTTGGGTTGTCTTTTGTTGTTGTTCAGTTACCACAGTTTTTTCCAAGAGGTTTTTGAGTTTTGCAGGAAAATACAAGTGTGTGTGTGTGTGTGTGTGTGTGTGTGTGTGTGTGTGTGTGATTTCCTTCTTCAGTAAAGTATGTGCTTTTCATTTTCTAGTATAATAAATGATACTGTGACTAAAAGACGTCCTTTTTCTTCTTAGTAGATTTAATGATATTTTATTCTTTTAGAGATAATTCACCTACCCACTATTTCCAGAAGAAAATAAGCATCCTGATATATACAGGTCCTCTGTTAGTGACTCATTGGTGATTACTCTAAAACAGGGGACTCTTGTATGAGACTTTTATGTTGCTGTCAAGAAATAGCTTCTAGGCTGTATTTCCAAGATGAAGCATTACTACCTTTTTTTTTCTTGTCAGTTTCAGCTAGAGAAAATAGTAGTGTATCTGTTAAAGTTGAAGATGAGTTTAGTGGCACTTGTTATTATCACAGACTTTATTATCCCTGGAAAATAGTCTAGCATACATAGAGATATAGTCCAGAATTTAGAAAAAGGAAGTAAGATGCGTTTTCATGGATAGGAAAGACAGGCTGAGCCTCTTCTTTATGACCCAAGGGAGCATACATAGATCAGTGAAAATGATATGATCATTAATTCAGTCTACTGAAGAGCTTTCTCACAAGGATGTTATTTAAAAACAAGTTTTGTGGGAACAATACTGTATTTGTTTCATTTTATTTTACTGCAGGTCACAAGTACACTGCTTGGGGATGCTTGGTGTTGAGTTTTAGAAAGGATTTTTAGCTATAGGAGAGTCTAGACAAGAAGATATATTGTGGAGATCTTATATTTTGAGATATAAATTCTCATACTTAAAATGCTGATATGTCTGTTACATGTCCCTTGCTTGAAAGACTAATCACTTACCATTTTCTATTGGATCTAACAATCATTCATTTATTCTGGAACAGCTCTTTTCTTTTCTTTTTTTTTTTCTTTTTTTTCTTTTTTTGGTTTTTCGAGACAGGGTTTCTCTGTGTAGCCCTGGCTGCCCTGGAACTCACTCGGTAGACCAGGCTGGCCTCAAACTCAGAAATCCGCCTGCCCCTGCCTTCCAAGTGCTGGGATCAAAGGTGTGCGCCACCACCGCCCGGCTCTGGAACAGCTCTTGATCTTTCTTTCAAGTTAACTTCTGTTTCACCTCCTCCCTGCTATTTCATCAGTCCTGTATGCCTCTACATTTGTTTCCATGTGTACATACTACTTCTGTAGAGAAATCACCCAGAATGAATACTACTGATATATGTAGTCACAGTTTCCCCTTCTCTACTGAAAAGACAGTTATTGGGAAAAAAGAACTAGTAAATAGAAGTTTAAAGAAAGATTTGAAAAAAAATACAGTTTGGAACAAATGATAGTTGGAAAATAAAGAGTCGAGGAAGTAATTGATTATAAAGAAGAACAATAACAATTAAGAAGAGGTGGGTAGTCTGTCTATTCCTTGAGCTAGGTCAGTGAAATACAACTCTGCATTGTTCTCTACTCAAATCTAGTGATCCTGAGTTTATATGTAACTTTGTGGTGATATATTTCCCAAAGAGTAAATGGAAACATAAAAATTAGGCAAATTAAAAATAGAAAGTAGATAAAGAAGATTCATTCAATGTATTCACAAGCCATATTAAGAAGAGGTACAAATCCAGCTAGTTATTCCCACAAGTCCTTTTTCCGGATCCTGAAGTGATATAAAGTTTAAACATAGGGCCAGGGATATGTACACTTAAGCAGGCTCAGTCAAGATGTGATTCTGCCCAACATCAACTCATTCATTATTGTCTGGGCTTCAGTCTTATGCAAAGTGGTCTCAGCAAGTTGTTAGAACTGTGTGAAATCTTTTTCTAGGAGACAAGTTTCCCACCTGACTGATGTCTCTTTCTTCTCTAAGCATGAGATTTCCTGGGGGAAATTACTATCTCTTTGAGATCTGTTGTTTCAATAGTTTTATATTCAAATTGAGAGGTATTCTTTTAGAATATCTTCATTTCTTCTAGAGTGATTACTGCAGTCTCTTTTCACTACTGTTCTTTTGGCCTACATAAAATGTGATCTATTTAAACAATATTTAAGCAGGTATACTATAAGTATACTTTCCCCAGGAAACTCACTAATGAAAATATTATTGGTGATTGTAGCTAAAAGTACACTGGCCTGAATAGAAAATACTGTCTATTAAAGTATGTATTTGATACAGTATAATTAATTTTACCAAGAACTTTTTCATGTTATATGCAAAGGTGAATTCTCTCTTTAGTAAATAGTCATTGTCTGTTGGCACTAGCAGTTACTACAAAAGCACCATTTGAATACACTTACTAAACTCCATCCTGCTCTGATAGACTAGCTCACATTCCACTGGCTCACTGAAAAATGTCTCTTATTTGTAGGAAGCAATAATCTTGTCTTTACAAATATAATGGTATATTATTCTTTTAAAATGCATCTAATCTATTTTCTGTTGAGTAGCTGTAGGATTTGGGAGGTCATTCTTGCAGGGAAGTTGAAGGGAGTCTATGCACTGAAAGAAGAGTATGCTTTACATCTTTGAGGCCTTTGAGGTCCATATAGCTAGAGTCACAGGTTATATGAGCAGAGATGAATAAAGATAGTTGTTGAGATAGGAGAAAGAAGCGGTAATTTAGAAAGAATAATTTAGCAATCTTTTACCGTTTATTTAATTGTTTTGAACTTTTGTAACATGTGAACCCTAAACTGAAAACAACTTAAAAGTCATCTCTTTGAGTGTTTCTGTCTATTCAGCCAACTAGAATGCTTCCAGTGTTCATTTGGTAAATCTCTATGAGCTGTGCAGAGCTTACTTTTTCCTGTATATAATACATATATGTTTATATGTATGTGTGACATATGGCCTTCAGGACTTTAAAACAAAATTGCTGGTCTTGACAGTATATATAGTATTTGTCTGACCTTGATAACAATAAACTGAATAAAATTGAGTTATGTCAATCTTGTATCATTTCTGAAGGATTCCAAGTATATCAAATATGTATGCTGTTATTTTTACTTTTGTACTTCTTGGATTTTTATTTATCTAAGATAAAATTTCAAGCGCCTCTCAGTAATTACTGCACCATCATTTGCAGTCATAAAAATGTTTAGAAATTCCAAAATAATTTAGTACTTTTATGTAATATTTTAATTAAAATATTCAGTGCTTAAAATATGTTATAATTCTGGTTCTATGATTGAATTATACAGCCACATTAATCTGGGCTATTTGTTCTGGTTATCTTATGATTGGCCTTAAGTGTTAGAGCTTTAATTTTTATGCAAATTACATCTCACATGTACCATGTAATTCCCATCCATCTTAGACTAGGGAGTTAAATCCATTCTTCATCATTCACTCTCTTCTGTTTTTCAGTTTTGCTAATTGAACTATGTTGTGACTGTTAGAATATTTAAATGAAGTAGACTCGAATGGATAATTGAGCTAAGAAAGAACCTTAGAAATTGCTATCTTGAAAAGTGTTTTGATGTTGTTTGCTTTTTCCTCCATAAATGTGAAATGAATGTATACAGTGTCTTGGCTTTACAGGCTGTCCAAGTGGTGTGCTTAGTGAATAAAAGACAGCCTTTTCTGAGTTGGTACCCATAGGGGGGCTTCCCCTTCTTTGAGAAGAAGAGGAAGGGGTAAAGGAAGAGAGGGTGATTGTGAGAGTAAGACTGGGAGGAGAGAAGGGAGGGGGGCTGTGATAAGGATGTAAAGTGAGTAAATAAATAAATTAATGAAAAAAGGCAGCCTTTCCCCAGTGTTTTTTTTAGTCCTTAAAGGATCTTACAGAGTACTTATATATATTTACTTATCTGAGCCTTTCAGAATAGTATGTATACTTTCTATATTATTAACATAATTCATTATGCACAGTTGGCATTCAAAAATGTTAATCATCTACCACTTTTCCCTCACAATGTATTTTATTAGACCACAGTTACTGTTTTGAAAACATGTTCATCCTAAGATGTGCCACACATCACTACTTGCTGTTAATTCCCTCTAATATTTAGATCTCAAGAAAATACCAGCTTCTGTGCACATTCTAAATAGCATTTAAATATAGGCAAGAAAGCATAGAGATGCAAGAATCTAAACTTGCTTGTGCTCTCTCGCACTCTCTAATAGTGGAAAACAGAAAAAGGATTTATTCAATGTGGTCATATGAAGAAGAGGGACAAATAAATCCAGGGAAACCCTACATATTCATCCTCAGAATCCTCAAGTTTTGTATTGGCCTGAAGTGAGATTAAAATTTAATAGAAGGTCAAGGATTTGCACTTCTAAGCAGTTCCAGAGAAAGTGTGGTCCTCACCATTGACCTATCCTTGTCTGGGTTTCAGTGTCATCATTTAAGGTAGTCCAACAAAGTTTGGAATCATTTTCCAAGACACATGTTCTCGCTCTAACTAGGGCTTATTCCTTATACCATGAGATTCTTGGGGGGGGGGTGTGGAATTTCCATTTCTTTGGGGTTCATTGCTTCACTTTTCTGAAAGTCAGATTGAGAAACACAAGTGTCTCTAGAATATCTTCATTTTTTTGCTATGCCAGTTGCAGTTCCTCACTCTCTGTTTTAACATCTTGGAATTTGTCTCTTTGGAACAAGTATAATAAAAGAATGCAAGTAAGCTTTGTTTTACTTAGTGTCAGGAGGGTAGCAGTACATGAAAACCATTTTTAAGTAACCTTTTGGCTTTTAGTTACTCTTAGAAGGCTGATAGAGCAACTTCATCTTGATCATTTAAAATAGGGTATCATCATGAAACTTAGGCTGGCCTCAAACTTAAGGTCCTCCAGTTTCAGTTTCCCAAATGGTAGGATTATGGGAAAGGACTGCCATGACCAGACCAGTGTGACTTTACAGCTTCCCTTTTGTCTCTGAATAACATTCTCAGAAGACTGTACTGATTATCCTTTTGGTACTTTGTTTTCCATTACCCCATAAAGTCAGAGAAAAAATTGTTCTGGTTTGTATGAACTGATGCCACCCACATCAGTTGTAAGTGACAGATGTCAAAGAATTAGTGCCAGTAGCCCTTTCAGCTCAGTTTTAAATATCTGAAGTAGAGGAAGCAGCTCTGAAGTTCATTCTCTTTATCTTACGAGTAATGTCCTAGCATTTCAAAACTGTTCAGGGTCCTTTGTCACAGCTGTACTTCTGTAGAATGGTAATAGTTTAATATGGCTTTCCAGAAAAACAACTATCTAGTAAACATCCCTAATTAACTATAAAGCTTTATGAAAACACAACCATCAAGAGTAAAACAATTTTGAAAATTA
The DNA here is from genome assembly GCA_030674055.1 of Rhabdomys pumilio. NCBI lineage: Eukaryota > Metazoa > Chordata > Mammalia > Rodentia > Muridae > Rhabdomys > Rhabdomys pumilio. The sequence goes on along the minus strand of JANHMN010000005.1, from coordinate 59,880,475 downwards.
TTTGTAAATAGATTTACAAATATCTAATACATGTTAATCTTTATAAGGTTTACATAGTTTGAGGCATCTATACATTTAAAACAGTCAGCGATAATTAGCATAATTATATAGAAGTACTATATGGAAGCTATTTCTAAACCAAAATATAGAATCTTTAGTTTACTAGAATAAGTATATAGCACTGACAATTAAGGAAAATCTCATACAAATTTGGGAAACAGTGCTAGTTATTATAAATAGATTATATACAAGTATATTATCTCATATATAATAGCAAAATACCAATCATCAGAGTATATATATAATTTTTCCATGTTTTTTATTTTAGTGAATCTTTTTATCATTTATTTATTTATTTATTTATTTATTTATTTATTTATTTATTAAAACTCCAGATTTTATTCCCCTCCCGGTCTACCCTGTGACTGTTCCACATCCCATACCTCTTCCCTGACCCTCTGTCTCCACGAGGATGTCCCCATCACCCACCACCACCCACCCTACCAGACCTCTAAACTCCCTGGGGCCTCCAGTCTCTCGAGGGTTAGGTGTATCTTCTGACTGAAGCCAGACTGGGCAGGCCTCTGCTGTATATCTGTTGGGGGCTTCATATTAGCTGGTATATGCTACCAGGTTGGTGGTCCAGTGTTTTAATTAGCAAGATTGTCCAGATGGCTATTTTAATATCTTTTTAAGTTTGTAAGGCACTAAGAGGTCAGCATTATACCATATACATAAGGAAACCATTGTATCCAGAGTGGGAGGTTCTCTGAAGGCCCATCATTATCTATTTTAAAGAGATGCCAATTGGTTTCAAGAATTACCAAGTAGAGGGACCGAAGACAAAAATGTTAGCAAGGTACAATTCAGCAAAAAACATTCCAGCATTTGTATAGATTGTTTCTTTGAAAGAACACAAGTGTAACTATGTGGATGGGAAGACATTTTTTGGTGTTTGGAACAGTGCATTCACCTACCGATCAAGTAGTTTATTCATGCTTATTAAATACATACATCATGCTTGTTGCTGTATGTGCCAGTGACCAAGACAAATATAAGCTTTATTAGTTATTAGATATTGGAGAGGAAGAAAAGGTGTTTTTGTAAGTTCAAAAATGCAGGCTGTGTGGAGGACACATTTTAGGGTTATGTTATCCAGTCAGGGGAATCTTTCAGGATGAAAGAAAGGGTTGGGAAGAATATCCTTGTTACTCCTTAATAATCCATAATTTGTATGTGTTGCCTCTCATTCTTATCCAGGATAATGTCTGGCTCATGGCCAGGGAAAAGCTGTGCATGTTCTGGCCTGCGAGGCCCATTGCTCAGAATGTCTCTGGCTGGCTGCAGCCTGTTACTGTCTCTCCTCCCTTACTCGGCTGTTTAGAAGGCACTGTGCTGAGCAATAACACTTGTTGGTTATTTTGCATGTATGAACCCTACATGCTTTTAACTTTGAATATTTTATATAAAGCTTAGATGTACAGTATATGTGTTTCTAGTCACAGATAACATAAGGCATCAATTGTAGTAGAGTCAATTTAAATTAGTTGCTTACAAATTAGTCATTTTAAAAGACACAGGTTGATTCTGAAATCACTTTTGACTTTCTTAAGACACTTTTCTACGTAGTCACAAGTCTGAAAGACAAACAGTGGAAAACATAAAACAATCTTAACAAAACATTAAATCTTGCTTTAAGTTCATCACAAAGAGCAAAACAATCTGTTTAGCACTTTTTGTTGATTTAGACACAAGAATTAGATTCTAGTTTCATATTGGTACTTTTATATTAAAGTATTAGTAATTTTTAAATATATGAATCTTATTCTCAAAATGTGGATTTTATAATTGCAGTGAAATATCAATTTTTATTTTGTATTTTTTTAGGCTTGGTACAAATCTATATTAAAGAGAGACTAGATTTTAAAAATAAATACAAATATCCAACATTATCAAAGTTTTAAATTGTCAGGATAAATATATATATATATGTGTGTGTGTGTGTGTGTGTTTGTATATAGCATGCGTATGTGGGTTGTCTGTGAAGACTAGAAGGGAGCACCAGATTCCTTGGAGCTAGAAGTATAGGCCATTTTGAGCTGTCTGATGTGGGTGCTGTGAACTTAACTCTAGTCCCCTGGAAGAAGAGCAGTACTTAACTTTAAACCACTGCTCCATGGCTCCATCCCAAACATGGTTTCCTGCTGTACCAAGTGGAGGTAAAAAGCAGCTGGTGCTAGCTGAAGTAAAAGACAGGAAAATGTTCCTGAAGTAAAATGACTCCAGCAACTGCTGGACATTTCCATCTTTCCTCTCCACTAGAGTGGCAGACACCCCCAAAACGTGTGGTAGTTCCACTTGAGTTTTTGTTTTGTTATTGAACTTGGGAAGTCATATCCTGTCTCCAGGTTCAGTTACCTGTCCTCAATAAGCTAGAAGAGTCACATTAATAGTAGAAAGCAGAAACGGGAGATTTATTCAATGTGGCCACATTGGGAAGAGGGACAAAGAGATTCAGTAAACTCACCAAAGTTCATATCGCAGAATCTGAGTTCTTGATAAGCCACTGAATCCATGAGTTATAAAACTGAATATTTCTGTAGTTCCAAGTATAATAGAGCATAAGTTTGGTTGTTGTTGTTAAGTCAGTTTAACTTCAAATTCCAAACCTTTTGCCAGCAGCACCTTAAGTGATACTAACTATATTGGATTATCATGAAGATTTATAAACTCAGTGTATGCAAACTTCCTGTAACATGCTAAGTGTTCCTCAAATAGAGAACATAGTGTCTTCAGAGAACATTTATGTGCCTAGAGGCATCGTAGTAAGGTCTGGCACAATACCATACTTCTACCAGAGAGCAGAGCCATTTCCTATCCAATTTTAAGTCACTGCAGTGTTTTGTTTTGTTTTTTTAAATTTTCTCACTGTGGTGTGCTTTCACGACCATCATTTGCTCCGTATCTGCTCTTCTATTTCTTGTTATTTCTTTCACTTCTTGACTGATATATTATTTAATGTAGTTTTTTTTGTTTTTGTTTTTTTTGTTTTTTATAAAGATAGCCACTGGAATACCTTTGCCTGAGCCCTTTGACTCTTTCAGTTAGTGTTTGGATGTTCAGACTTTTTGTCCAACATATTTTAAATTATGTAGTCCTATTTCCTTTCTCCTTCTCATGGTTTTAGGATTTCTCTAATGCCTAGAAGTTCTAGATAGCTGCTGTTATCCAAATGTGTTACTTCCACACATGTGTTCTGTGTCACTATTTGCTGTTACTGTTCCTTAATGCTTCAGTTAAATGCTATTTATAAAAAAGACATTTTCCAAGGTGTCTGAACAAGAAAATGAGTCTCCTTTGTAGTCATCCTATTTGATTTTTTTTTCTAAAAATCCAACAAATGTATTGGTCAAGTTTCATATCAGTAAAGGAAAATATTTTTTTGAAGAATCACATTTTCTCCTTCCTTATTTTAGATGATTGGGATTGTAATTGATTATGTGTCCCTGTAACATTGTTAGGCTAGAAACACAAAATTGGTATTCATATATCTTCGAAAAAATACTTTAGAACATGCTAGGTAGTAGGGAATAATTTACCATAGAAAATGGCACTTATTGTTAAATGTCAAAAATCTGGATAAAAATGATATAATTGCTTTATATTTTAGATTTTGGTTCTTACATTCGTATAAAATAAATTAATGATTTTCTTTCATTAATTTATACTGAAACATGTCCTTGATACAAACCCAGGGATAAATTGTCAATAAAGCATCTACGATTTATTTGCTTCAATGTAAGATGAAAATGATGAGGTTCAAAGTAGCATACAAAACCAAATCTAATTAAAGGGCTATGGAAAGCTTCACTATGAGCCCATATCTAGCAGTTCTGGGGTCTGTTGATTGAGTTATCTGGTAAAAGATCTTGTAGAGCAAGTGTGCTGACCTGAGTTTCATCCCAGAACCCACGGAGGTGGGGAGAGAACAGACTGCAGACGTGTGCCCTGGCCACAATGTATGCACTGTGGCACCTGCACTACTCTCCTCTCCCTTTCTCAAGTTAAAATAAAAACAAAGAGTGATCTGTGCTCAAAATGATATTTTGTGATGCATAGTTCAGTCGGAAGAATCCTGAAGGAGACAAAAAGCTGAGAAAATAATGGATGGTATGTTTCCTCAGAGATGGGCACTGAGGGAGGAGGAGACAGTTTGTTTTTATGTTTATAGACCAGAACAGCATCCAAGTTTTATTTAAGGCAGGGAAAATGTAAATAAAATATATGCTTTTGTTGTGATCACTATTTTCTGAAATATATATCATCTTTCAGGAAAGCCCCGTCCATGTAGGGATAAAATATCTCACCATTAATATTTGCCTTTATCCTTTTTAGAAGAATAACACCATTGTATTTCTTTACAGTGATGACCATGACTAGCTCTATTGGCTCTTTCAATGTGTGTGTGTGCACATGTGTGTGTGTGTAATGTGTATGTGTGTATATATATATGTGTGTGTATATATATATATATATATATATATATACACACATAATGTATGTATTATGTATACATATATATGCACACACATGTTCTGAATGGATGGATATAGAGTTAAAATTGATATGAGAATAGTTTAATCTCTTTTTGAGAGAATCACAAATTATTAAATATTGCAACTCTAAAGCTGCACTGTTTAATAAATTTTCAATAACAGAAACTATCTGAAGCTATGGTACCCAGTAGAATAGCACCAGAGACATATTTTAATCTACTATGATCTTAAAATGATGCTTAGTGGGATGGAGGAGTTGGTTTTTAAAGTAATTTTAACTGATTATAATATAAATAGCACATGTGACCATGGCCCTAAGTATCTGCTCTAGAGATCTTTTTTTACATATAAGAAATGAATAACAATTTTTCTCATACTTGCTTAGGCACATTTCTGTAACTAAAATAATTATGCTGTGAGTAGTAGCTATTGCTACTTCTAGGTCTGAATACTTCAAAACTTTTAAGTTGCTGATCAAATCATGATGAGTATTTCTGTTCATCAAGTTTAATAATACTTACATTGCTTCTTTTCTTGCCATACAAACTCTGCTGTCCTTATGAAAACAGAAAATAGAAGGTCCAGCAATGTGGCTCACTGGGTCCAAGCACTTGCCTTTCATACCTGCAGGTATAATTTCAACCCCCAGGGCTTACATGGTAGGAGAGAACTGTCTGTCTTCCACAAGTTATCCTGTGACCTTCACGTATATGCATGTTATGTACCCATTCCCACAACACACACAAAATAAATATGTGTGATTTTAAAAGAAAATAGGACTTTAGAATGAAGTTTTCTAATTAAGTTGGGGAAATAGTTCTTAATTGGTGTGTGTATTTAATATTAGTGTTCTTTATTTTTTATATATGGGTATTGTGCTTGTGTGTATGTATGCACACTACTTATGTGTCTGGTGCCCACAGAGGCCAATAGAAAACATGGAAGTGGAATTACAGGTAGTTGTGAACTGCCATGTCAGTGCTGGAAACTGAACTCAGGACCTCTGGAAAAGCAGCCAATGCTTTTAACCCCTAAGCCATCTCTCTAGCCCTAAATTTAATTTTTAAATTAGCATACAAGTACTAAGCATTACAGTGCCCTTTAAAATAGTGTATTATAGTTGATTCCTCTCCCATTTTCCATTCCCCCTTCTTTGCCCACTGTTCCTGTGTATTCTCCCCTCTCTGAGTCTTTGTGTTTTGTCTCCCCCCACCACCCCTGCTCCCAGGCCACCTCTTTTAATAGTAACCTTTATTCCTAAATTATTAAAATTACCCTGTAGCTTCCATGTTCACAATGTTTGAGTAAAATTTATGATATAATTAGCACAACATCACTAAATGTAATTATATTCTGGTGACTTCTAATTTTTGAGGAAAAGGGTGGCTATGGCTTATTTGCTGCAAAATTATATACTTGAAAATTATCATTGTCATTTACCATCATGTATTGTCATAATTAGAAGAAACTCTGGATGTTTTGTAGTGCAAACCTCCTTTCAAAAGTGGGGAATCTGAGACACAAAAGGTCTCATGGCAAATTAGTAGCTGAGCTGAGCTAGAAGACAATTTTTCTATTTCACAGCAGTGTGTTCCTTCAATGATACCATTTTTACCTTTGCCTTTTAGACCTTCACAAGTGAACCAGCCCCAGGGCACTGTAAAGTACAAAATTCTATTAAGCTGCTAATGGCTGTCCTGTATTTTGATGACTAATCTCAACTTGTCACAGCTCATTAGGTACTGGAAATAGACTCACTAAGTTCCTGAGCCAAATATTTCAAAGCATTTTATACCTGCAATATTGCAAGCACAATTGAATTTTACAAATCTCAATTTGAAGGTCCAGCTGGCTGTTTGCATGAGGTACTTGTTGCATAACTATATTCTAAGGTACCAGCAGTTAGTGAGGCATGTTACCTCAGGTGTCTAAAATATGATTTCTCTTTCTTTGCACAAGGAGGGGAAGGCACAATCACTTTTCTGAATTGTATTGATCAAAAGGCTAAATATTTCGGTTGTAATTCTGTGAGGACAGATTATAATGCAGGCCAGCTTCAGTTTTTTCTAACACTGAAAGTATTCTAACCTGCCCACAGCATTTGCTGCTGCTATTAGATCTGACATTTTAAAATGTCACGGTGGATTTCATGAGCAAAATTCTTCACAAGTGAAAGATACACTTGATTTTAGCCAAAAGGCTGAGAAGCATTCAAAAGTAGGTGATAAACAATTAACTCACAGATTTCCTACTTGTGCCCACATCTTTTCTACTTGAATTTTCATAGCTATCTAGCTAAAGTTGTCATCACTCTGTAAAAAATTATTAGTCTACTTGGAGAGTAAATGGTCATAGCAGTGACACAGGAAATAAAAAGCTCAGGTTAAGAGCTATGGAGAAAGGAGACTACCTGTATAGATTGGAAACAGATTACAGAGAACATGAAAGGTAAAAAATGGTTTTAAGCAGTGTGTTAAGAAAGAGGAAGCAGGATAGTGATCTGATTGACAATAAAATTATCTTGACTTGACAGAGGCAATTACACTTGGCTGGAATTAGATGAGACTATAGAGTCATGGCCATGGGCTAGGAGACTAAGGATGACAGCAATGATGATGATGATGATGGTGACTATGGCAACAGATAATATATACTGAACCTTTTCTCTGTGTTAGTTCCTTTGTGATAGGTGACATTAGAGATATGGACATTGACACAGGGGTTCACTTTCTCAGAGCCACATTATGAATAAAAAGTAGAGCCATAATTTACATTTAAATTTGACTCTAAAGTCTGCTCTCTGTGGGCTACTTTACCAAGTAGATGATAAGGGCCTGGTCTAGGTTGGTGATTCCTGTCACTTGTATATACGTATATTATAATGCTCATTGGCATAAGCTGTTGTATTACATACTGTCTTTCCTATTATTAAACTGAGACTGAGATTGAAGATCGCACCTTTTAACTCCAGTACATTTTCATTACAGTGTCTACTTGATAATGTTTGCCTCTTCCTCATCCTCTTTTTCTGCTTCTTCCTCCACATATGTTTAGCAGCTTTATCCAAGATCTAGTTACAGTGCTGTTGGCCATAAGGGCAGTGTTAATGAGTCGATAAAATATATTAATAAAATGCCTTGAGTTAGAAAATGTGAAGCAAGGTTATATATATATTGATGAAAATAAAACCGGTGAATCATGGGAAGCTAACCCTGAATTTTCCCTAGAAGCAATGGTTTCTAGCTACTTTATAAAACAGAACCATCACAAATAACAAGAATCAATTATTTTCATTATAAAAATTCTGGCAAAGGATGAGTTGTCCCAGAATGAGAGAGTTAAGTGCTGTTTATCTTTGCTATTTATAATCTTTATGTTACAGAATGCTCTTCCTAAGGCCGGTTATCTTTTGGGAAAAACTGGTTTTAATTCTCATTAGCATTTAAAAAATCATTTATAATTTGTCCCTGACAAATTGTTATTTTTGCATATACAAATAGTTTTAACTCAAGTTCTTTTCACTCTTGTGAAAGCCAGAGTACCTCTTCTTAATTTTAATGCTATTTGATTAATGACATCCTTCCCTTATACAATTTTATAGTATACTTAAATTCCTCTGGTACTTAATATCTAGTCTTTTAAATTAGGAATTACAATGTTTGTTGTTATAGTAGTTTTTTTGTTAAGGGTCAGATAATACTTTTGGCTTTGTGGAAAATGTAAGGTCTCTAGTCACATATGCTTCTTTACCCTTCCCTTTACAAACCTTACAGTATGCTTTACAAGTCATTTTTAACTAAGCTCAGTCCAGAATTGGCCCAGTGTTGGAGTTTGCCAACCCTTGTTCTAATGTTTCAGTGTGCTGTGCCACCAGCCACTCCTTTTTTTATAGAATAACAGCCATTTCACTATTTTAACTTGTGGTCAAAAAGAATGAAGTATGCTGATCTATTTTTTTTGTATTAGATCATAATTATCCATTCATGTGAATTTATTTTAAAGTATAGATGATATTGCATTGCATGAATTAATGCAACTACTATAAGAATATTAGGTTGTAGTATTCATGTATTATAATGCTGCAAATCTTTTTCTGTATATCTATGGATTACTATCTTAGGAAAAAATGTGCATCTAAGTAGTTATTTAAAAATAGTTTTTATATAGTATAAGACTTGACCTATTTCAAATAATCAGGGCTTTAGTAACAAAATTCAGTAGGTTCATAGGTAAGCATGCTTTATGGCATCAACTTTAATAAAGTTGTATCTTTGTGATGTACTTTTTAATGATCTTGTTGATCATGAAGTACATTGTACATCTAGAAACAACAGCAGAATTAGCAAGAGGCATGAGTCTGAAGGTTCTTGTTATGTAGCCAGACCTGACCTAGAATTGTCTTCCTGCCTTGTTGGGAATATAACTGTTTGCTACTTAGAAGTTGTAGCATTAAGCATTGTGTGTGTATAGGCCAGTGGTTGATATCAAGTATCTTCCTTGATCACTTTCCATGTTTAATTCTCTGAGGTAGGATCTCTTACTGAACTCCGAGGTCCAGAGCTTACTATTTTGGCTAATCTATTTAGGTAGCTTGTCTCAAGGAGTCTAGACTTTATGTCATGAGTGCTGGGATTAGTATATGCTGGCTCTCAGGTTCTTGAAGTTACTTTATATGTGTGATAGGAGTCTTCATATTTGTATGTAAACTGCCATTTCCCAGCCAGCCATTAATTTTTTGACTAAAAAATATTTTGTTATTTACAAAACATATGCTAAAAAGAAAGAAATCAATCAATTACACTTGTTAACTTTCATTCATACTAACTAATATTCTTTTTATTTTCAAAATTATATTTAATATGTTAAATTATATATTACTTGCTGCTGTGCTTTGAAGTAAAAACTAGTCTTACAGCCTCCCTGAAGTAAGTGATATTTTGATTCTTCATTTAAAATTTTAATTAAGTAAAATCTAAATTATGTGGGGTGGAGTGGGGGTGTGGGCATCAGTGTGGGTCTTCAAGGAGGCCAGATGCACTGGATTTCATGGAGCTGAGTTACAGGAAGTTGTGAACTGGGTGCTGTGGGAGTTGGCAACTGAACTCAGATCTCTGTAAGAGGAGTAGGTACTATTGACTTATGAGCCATCTTTCTAAACCCAATGTTTCTTTTAAGTTTTTAAGTACACATACAGGGCATTAGATAGCATGATATTTTCAAACAGCATGTATTTTAGTAGATTTTCTGCTTCTTTCATTTCTTCCACCCCTCTGCCCTGACTTCCAATCTTTCCCTGTATCCAGTTTCTTTTCCTAAATCACATATGTTCCTTTGCCCACCCTTGGCCTTCCCTGGTGTCTGTTTTTACCTTTCTTGTTCTCTTTCTAGTTTTGTAGGCTTTGCTCACTTTTGTAGTTATATGAAATTTCCAAGAAAGTACAAGATTCTGGAAAGTATAATATTAACAAGGTAGCCCAAAATCTTCCATGTTTTTAAGTTACATTTTATTTCTTTCTTTTGCATTTGTCAGAGTTTACATGTGTCACTGTGTTCATGTGAAAGTCAGAGGACAACCTGTAGGAAGTGGTTCTTTTCTTTTACTGTCTGGGTCCTGGGAATTGGTGACAGGCATGCTTACTAGCTGAGCCATGTCACTTGCCCTTTTCTTTTCAATTGTATGTGTGCTTATGTGATATGTGTGTGTTAGTGCAGGCATTTGTGTGCTGTGGCATGCGTATGTCATGGTATAATTGTGGAGGTCAGAGGATGACAACTGGTGGGAGTTGGTATGCTCCTTCACCATTTTCCACCAGGGTTTCTCTTGTTTCTAAAGCATGGCATACTCTTGAGTTAACTGGCCTAAGAACTTCTAGCAAATGTTCCTGTCTCCGTCTTCTATTTCTCCACAGGCTGAATTTCAGGAGTGTGTTGCTGCATTTGACTTTAGTAGTAGGAATTGAATTCAGGTCATCAGACTTGAACATGCTTTTAGCTACTGAACCATCTCACTGCCCTCTCAGTTGTGTGTGTGTGTGTGTGTGTGTGTGTGTGTGTGTGTGTGTGTGTGTGAGTGTGAGTGAGGCGGGGGGGGGGGGGGGGGGTGAGTGTGTTGCCCACGCTGGCTTCGAACTTGTTCTATAACCAAGGATCACCTTGAGCTCTGGAGTTTTCTTCTCTAACTTCTGAGTGCTAGTATTACAAGCATGTGCTACCTACTGCATTAAGTTTATGTGGAATGGAAATAGACTCCAGGGCTTTGCACACACAAGGCAAGTGATGTTCCCACTTTTAGGAGACTATAATAAAGATATGAGTTCATATATATTCATTTAAAATCAGTCTTCGAAGAAGACCATGAAGTCTTTGCACTCTATAGAAGTTGGGGCAACACAAGGGCTTTATGTAAATGTATAAATTTGAAATAGTAGAATATTTAATATGTTTCCCAAGATCCCCACCATACTTATCAGGAATTGGAAACAGAATTTTTTTCACTTACAGTGGTCTTTTTGATATGTCTTTTTCAGATGGGAAAGTTAACAACCATGCCTGCAAGTCTGATATATGCTTCTATAAATGTGCATCTAGCCAAAGAAGAGGAACCCCAAAAGCAGCTAGTGAGACCAGAACAGGTAATTGGCCTACAAAAGTTTCTGAAGTTTGCATGATATAAACTTAATGAAAAAGCTATGTAGGTATTTTTGTTTTATCTATCAGAAATATCTTTGAAGTCACTTACATATTTTATGAGTTTAAAGAAATAATTATGCAGTATCTAAATTACACAATATGTAGTGGAAATACAGAATTTTTACTTGAAAATAGTGATTTTTAATGGGAAATAATTAAGAATGAGGCCTTAGAAAATGAGAAGCACATGAAAAAATAGCATTTAACTGTCAGAACACCATTTTTAGGTTCCTCTTAATTTGATGCTACTGGTTATATGGATTAGGTGGGGGAAGCTCTTGCACGGGCACACTCTTGTCTTTTCTATGATTTATGCTGCTTTGAGCTTTAATTGGACAAGAGTTTGCTGTCTGCAAGTTCTGCTTTCATGTTAGTAGTTGTCCTTATTCCTATCACAAGGGCTTTGTTGTCCACATTTACCTTTGCAATCTGTGTGCCTGACAGGTTTTTACCAGAACCACAATAAATACTCAGCTTGTACCCTCTGTGGTGGCTCATTTTATAGTTAGGTAGTATCTCCCAATTATATATGAGAAGCAATCATAGCATTGCAATTTGTACAGAGGGCCTGTTTTTGTACATTCAAGACCTGAGTATTAGTTACTCTGCTAGAGGGATACAGGTTAGGGTATCAAGTGAACCACTGGAGCTTCACAGTTCTTGACCTCTATAGCAGGGCATGACTGACAGGTGGTGACTCCAGAGATGGATTCACCTGCTGAGCTAGGCCCAGAGCTATCAAACCCCAGTGTCATTCCCAGTTGACGGTTGGTTTTTCCTTTCTTTGTGAACTTTACAGCCTGAGCTGGGCCTCCTCTCACGTTCACTGCTTTGATTGCTAGTGTCTGGTCCTACCACACCTTCTCTCTACAACTGCTTCCCAGGGCAATCTGTCATCCCAGGGCTGTGGCGATGAAATCTAAGCTCCCTGACTTATGGTTGTTCCCTTTTCTCAGACCCTGAGGTAGCTCAGTTTTAAACAATGAATTCTTTATCATGAGAGTGGCTGACTTCTGCCCTTAATGTGACATATGGGATTCTTCTCCACTGCTGCCTTGTCTACTGGAGGAGTCAACTTTCTTATCAAAACCTTTGGTGTTAAAGACTTGTGAGGTATTCAGGATTATCCTAGAAGTAGAGCATTCCTTCTTTTTCACCAGGATTGCCTGGCTTACTTTTTGGAAGTATCTTTTGCTTCTCATCCAGTACAAGTAAGCCAAGCACATGGAGCTGTATTCAGCTTGGCTTCTTTTCCATGAGTCTTTTCCCTCATACTTTTCAGGTATTTTCTCACTCGCTGTCCTATTTTGCTTTCTCTGTTGCTGTGATAATCATACTGACCAAAAGCATGAGAGTGGCTTGGGAAGGAAACTGTCTATTTTGTTCTTACAACTTACTGTCTATCATAAAGAAAAGTCAGGGCAGAAACCTACTAAGGCAGGAACTGAAACAGAGGCTGTGGAGGAATGATTCTGGCCTGCTCCTCCTGGCTTGTTCACCTGTTCACCTTCCTTCCTTCCTTCCTTCCTTCCTTCCTTCCTTCCTTCCTTCCTTCCTCCCTCCCTCCCCCTCCCTCCCTCCCTCCCTCCCTCCCTCCCTCCCTCCTTCCTTCCTTCCTTCCCTCATTCATTACATACTGACTGCATTTTCTTCACGCTCCACTCCTCCCAGCACCCTCCCCCGCACACCAGACCATCAACACCTTCCCTTTCTCCCAGATCCATGCCTCCTCTGTTTCCCTTCAGAAAGAATAGGTCTCTCAGGGATATCAATTGAACACAGCATAACAATATACAATAGGACTAGGTGCAAACACTCATATCAAGGATGTGTGAGGCAATACAACACAGGAAGAGGAAAACAGTCCCAAGAACAGGCTAAAGAATCAGCGTCAACCCCCACTGCCACTGTTAGGAGTCCCACAAGAACAGAAAGCTACAGAACAATAATATATATGCAGAGGACCTAGCTCAGACCTATATAAGGTCTGTTTTTGTTGCTTCAATCTCTATGAGCCCTTATGAGCCGTGCTTGGTTGACTCTATGGGCCATGTTCTTGTGGCTTTCTTAACCCCTAATGGCTCCTACTAGCCTTCTCCATCTTCCTGGTGGGTTCCCTGATTTCACCTAAAGTTTAACTGTGGTCTCTACATCTGCTTCCATCAGTTGCTGAATGAAGCCTCTCTGATAATTATTATGATAGGCTCTGATCTACAAGAATAGCAGAATATCACTAGGCATCATTTACTGATTTTTGTGCCCTTCACTTTAGCAGGGAATGTCTGTGTGTGTTGAGGGCAAGAGGACAGTAGTGGGGACAGGCCTTGGGGCAAGAAGGTGTGACAGTGAGTCTTTGGGAATGGAACTGAGAGAATGGGAGAGTTCCACATGCAGACAGGCAGCTTACCTGTTCTTCAGACAGGCATGGCCTGCATCTGAGCTCAGCTTGCTTTCTTATACCACTTAGAACTAACTACCTGCCCAGAGGTTATATGTCTCATAGAGGGCTGGACCCTTTTACATCAATCATTACTCAAGACAATGCTCACAGATTTGTCTACAGCCCATTCTGATGAAGGCATTCTTTTAACTGAGGTTCTCTGCTCCCATGTTTTAGTTAGGGTTTTACTGCTGTGAACAGACACCATGACAGAGGCAGGTCTTTTAAGGACAGCACTTTATTGTGACTGGCTTACATGTTTAGAGATCTACTCCATAATCATCAAGGCAGGAGCATGGCAGTATCCAGGCAGGCATGGTACAGCAGAAGCTGAGAGTTCTACATCTTCCAAAGGCAAACAGGAAAAGACTAGCTTCTAGGCAGGTAGTAGGAGGAGGGTCTTAAAGCCCATGCTCACAGTAACACCTACGCTAAGGCTATACCTCCAAATAGTGCCACTCCCTGGGCCAAACATATTCAAACCACTATATTCTACTCCTTGGCCCCCATAGGCTTGTTCAAACACATGAGTCTATGGGGGTCATACCTAGCCATAGCATAACGCAAAAAAACAAAACAACAACAACAACAAAAAAAAGCATTTAATTCAACTTCAAAAGTACCCATAGAGTATAGCAGTCTCAACAATGTTAAAAGTCCAAAGTTGAAAGTCTCTTCTGAAATCATCCAATCACTTAACTGTAATCTCCAAAGCAAGACAGGAAACCAGCTGGGCAAACTTCAAACTCTGCATCTCCATGTCTGATATTAAAGTGTCTTCAGTTCTCTAACTCCTTTTTAATCTTTGTTGACTGAAACAAACTTCTTTTCCTGAGCTGGTTCCACTCCTTGTTAGCAGCTTTCTTTGGCTAGTATCCCATGGCTCTGGCATCTTTAACATCTCGGGGTCTCCAAGTAAACTTAAAGTTCACAGCTTCTTGTTCCAATGTCTGGGATCCACACATGATCATCTGGGTTCCTCCAAAGGGCTCAGGTCACTTCTCCAGCTTTGTCCTCTGTAGCACTCTAGGCTCCGGTTGACCTCACTTCACTGCTGCTGCTGTTCTTGGTGATTATTCCATGGCACTTGCATCTCCAGTACACTGGAGTCTTTGGCTGTAACTAGGCATCTCATAGGCTCTCTTCATGGTGCCAAACCTCAGCTTCTTTACATGAGCCCTTTAGTCCTGGGACATCAACTGCTATTGAGACTGAACGAACCTTCAACACTGACCTTCCATGGCCTATCACAGTGCCAAACCTCAGCTGCTCTCCATGACCACTTCATGCCTTCAAAACCAGTACCACTTGAGTGACTCTTACATATTACTAAGTCCAGCTGCAGCAGGAGGTACAACCTTGGCTCTCTCTGGAACACAGCTTCTTTGAGCTCTCAGAAAACACTTCTCAGAAGATTTCACTTCAGTAATGCTGGTCTCTTATGAATCACCACTAATTTCTTAGCTCTAGTTACCCAGCATCAGTTGTCCCGGTAGTCTCTTCTGTTTTTCACCCTAAAATCAGAGCCACGTGGCTGAAGATGCAGAGTTCTGCTGTTTGGAGGAGTTGGAACATGCCCCCCTTGTTCTATCACACTAGCTTTCTGTTTTCTACTCCTTCACTGCCTAAGTTTGGCTGATCTTACTCTGTAGATTGACCTTGAACTCAGATGTCTGCATGCTTGTCTCCTGGGATTAAAAGTGTATGCCACCACGCCTTGATCTAAATATAGCTGGGTAGGATCTTGCTCTAAAGTCTCACTCCCTAATCTGTTATCTCCTTGAACACAGGATTCAGCTCCATTTCACTTCCTGGTGCCCCTTTAATACTTGAACCATATATTTTGTATTTTTCCTTTCTCAGCTTGCTGCTTTTCATTAAAATAATCTTCATAGGAGTGAACTTTAGTAACCACATGACAGAATTTATACCAGGCTGTTTTGATACTTCCTTTTTCAAAGCAATTAATCTAAATTTCTTCATCTTAGCGTCAGGCAGACTCTTCAGCCAATGGCAAAAAGCAACTATATTCTTCACCAAAATACCACAAAAACAGTGTCTATGCTACATACTGAAATTCTTCTCCACTTTAAATCTCCTGGACCAAGTCTGCACAGTTCAAATCATTCTCAGCAATTGCTGTCCCAGGAAGTGTTTGTGAACCCCAAAGGACCACTAAGGAGCAGTTTCCTATAATAGCGTTAGGGTCTCTTTATTACAAGCTCAGGCTTCTGCTCTTCTCCAACCCAACCCTGATACAGCAGGTCAGGAAGGGAAGGTGGAGCAGCCTCAAACCCTTAGCACAACAAGTTTTTATGGGAAAATAGGAGCAAGTGAGAGGGTGAGGGAGGGGGTGTTCAGTCTGGCAAGCATCTAATAGAATGACTATAAGCCAACAGGTGGCTTGAAGCAAGACCATATAAAATCACAAATGGTCTGAAAGTATATCTGAAACAATTAATCTTTGATTAACTGTTGCTAAGAAGTAGCTAGTGAGTAACTCTGAGTGATGGGCCAAGAACAAGCTGTAGTGTCCTTCCTGGTACTTGGGTGCAGCTTGGGTTTTGCTGTAGGTCAAGTTCTCAGGTTGTTGTTTTTGTTGTTTAATATGGAGGCCTGTCCCCAGATGGAGTAGGTTTGGCCTTTCATTACCCCTTTCTCTGGTAACTAGAAGGCCCAATCATAGGACTTCTGATGTTTATCTAATCTCATGAAAACAGTAACAGGGCTATGCCTTTATAACTCAGTTAACTCAGACCTGGATTGTATTGGTGACAGAAAAGGACTGCACCATCTTAGTTTAGAGGGGATCAGGGTTGTCATTGTCCAGTCCTCGTAGTACCTCTGAGGCTTGGCTAGGGGCCTCATCAGTAGGAGACAGGGGGGAGTCCTGAGGTTGAGTTTCCTTCTGCTGATTTGGGTCATCTTCAACTGCAAACAGGTCTATGATTCCATGTTGCAATCCTTTGGTCCTCCAGGGTGATGGGTGGGATCTTTCTAATTAGGCTCTAATGATCCCTGGCTGGAGAGGGACCTGTTTTATAGAGAATATGAAATTTAGGCCAAACATATTTGTGAGCCCATTAGACACCTTCGTGATCATCCAGCCATTAGCAATCCTCAAACTTAGTAATGACCTCTGTGTGTATGTTAAGAACAAGTGGGGGAGGGTATCTTGAACATGATTTCAAAAGTAGTAAGGGGAGATTCATACCTGATAGAGAGCAAAGGGTAGGAGAGTTAACTCATTCATTACCAGTCTCTTAGGAGACTTTAATTTAATTAAAGTCTCTTTTAAGGTTTTGTTTATTCAATCTACTTGGGTCTATAAGCACAATAAAGTTTCCAGTCAATCCCCAGAATATTGGCTAGTCTCTGACTTATCTGGGATATTAAAGCTAATGCATTGTCTGACCCTATCATCTGAGGAAGTCCATACATTGGCATTATGTCCTCTAAGAGCTTCTGTGTTACCATGGATATAATTTTATATTTAGTGGAGAAAGTCTCAGTCCAACTTGAAAAAGGTATTTGTAAGCATCAGTAAATACTTATATCTAAATTTTCTATTTTTATCTCTGTGAAGTCTGTTTCTCAGTAGACTCTGGACTTTGTGCTCTGAATCTATTACTAGGGTTCTTTTCGTTAGTCACCATATTAGTTAGCTGGCAGGCTTTATAGTTCTTGACAATCTTAGCTATTTTTTTGATCCTGATATTAGCAAATCCTGTATTCACTGGATACCCATATGGGAAGAGTGGTGAATCTTCTGAAGTATGTGCAGTCCCATCTCTTCTGGCACAATGGGTTTATAATCTGCTATTCTCTACCATCTGTTATAATGTTGGAACATGGGCAAATTTCTAGCTCAGATTATGTCATCTTTTGAATACTTAGGGTCAGGAAATGATGGATCCCCCAGATCCAGGGAAGTCAAGGGCAAAAGAGGTCCAGTTTCTAGGGCAGCATGACAGCCTGCTTAATCTGCCCTATTGTTACCCTCTGAAACTGAGTCCTTTCCTCTCTGGTGTCCCAAGCAATGAATGGGCCAGCATAGAGCCCTTAGTAGGGAGAGAATTTTTTCTTTATTTTTGATAGTCTTTTTCTTCTTCTGTTAGAAGGCATTTCTCCCTATCAATAGCCCCATGGACATGAGTGGTAGCAAAGGCACAGTGGCTACCTGTATCTCTTGACTTTTCTGAGCTCTAATGCCTTGATTAGAGCTACCAGTTCAGCTTTCTGGGCTCTGCCTATATGATCTTGGTGTTTGAGACCATGACTGCTTCAGCATACCTCTGTTGATCCTGAATGAAACTGTCTGAAGATCTGGTCTGTTCTCAGGGATGTGGGCCAGAATGTCTGAGCAGTCGTGCAATGGCCTGTCGAAGTCTGGGTCAGGTGGCAAGGTAGCTAGGCTCAGGGCAGTTGGGGCTTGAAAGGTTATCCTGAGTGGGGATTTAAAAGGAGAGGCTGGTAATGAGTCATTCAGGGACTGGTGATGGCCAGGCTTTTGCCCAGTGACAGTTTGTCAGCATCTGTAATCAGGAGGCTGTCACTGCAATGATATGTGAAGGGGGGGTGCAGCTTCTAGCAACTGAGTCTTATTTCTTTGACAGGTAGGCCACTGGCTGGCACCAGGGCCCAGAGTCTGAGTCAATATTCCTTTTGCTATCTCAGATTTCTTGTCCTTGAAGAGATAGAAGAGTTTAGTCACTTCTGGCAACCCCAAAGCTGGTGTAGATTTTTTTTTTTTTTTGCCTCAGAGAGCCACCTCTGATCTGTTCTTAATAATAAGAAAAGTATTTTCTTAATATTTTCTCCCCTGGATCTAGGGAGGTCACCTGTGGTTGGCAGAGTAGTGCTTTTCTTGATAGTCCAAATTTCCCAAGGCCTCCAAGAAGTCTTGGGTTCTTTAGACATTCTTGTTTGGTTTCTGTTGTCACCAGGGAGTTATTTATAAACTGTTGAAGAGATTTCATCTTTTAGCTTTTAGCAAGACAAATGTTAAGCTACTTTTTGTTTAGGGGCATTCCCTGGCCCAATGGCCCTCCTTTTTACAATAAGTACATTGGTTCATTTCTGAGCCGTTCTTGGTCCTTAGGGCCCCACCTAACTCTTTTTGTAGAAGCCATTTGTTTTAGAAGTCTCTTACACAGGTATGCCACTGGCCCTGTGTCAGGGCCCGAGTAAGCATATTGGTTTCCAGAGGCCATTTGTTTCAGAGTCTTCTACAGTCCTCTGGTTTGTCCGTAGCTACCAACAGGATCTTTGCCAGATACAGAGTCTGTTTGTTCTGCTCTTTTACTTCTCTTTTTTTTCCTATTTTTCTATTTGTATTAAACACATTTTCTGCCATTATCTTTTAGACTCTTTTATCTTAGTCCCTGAACCCCTTGGAGTTTCCTGATATCTGGTGCTGTCTGGTTAGTAAAGGCTAGAGCTACTACTACTTTCACTTATTTTTGGCCAAATTAGTGGCTGTCTCATTGCTGCTTTGGGACCTGCCAATCAGAGCCTGGCAGTAAGACTTAGCCTCTCCTTCCCCTTAGCATTGTTGAAGTCCTAATCTAGGTAGATTCCCCTGTGGGGCCAGGAACCAGGTTTTCTGGCCTCCATCTGTGGTGAAGAGAACCTGCAAGAGCTCTTCGCAATCATCTCAAGTGGGCTGGTGGGTGAAAAGGACCCTCTCTAAGTGATTAATTAAATCTCAAGGGTTGTCTGAAAAGGGGGCAGTTCTGTGTTCTCCAGAATAAAAAGGTCACTAGTAGCAAAGGGCCAGTAGTGATGAGGTTGGTTTCCTTGATCACTAACTGGCCCTGCTGGGTGCTAGAGCACGATGACAGACTCAGGCTCAGAAGGCAGGGCTGCTTGGGGCTGCTGCCATTCTACTTGAGGGCTTGAATAATATGGGGGTGAAAAATAACATCTTCCTTCACTTCTTCTTGGAGGACCAGGAGATAGGTAGTTGCAGGAGAGAGGTGATCTGGTGTCTCCTCCTTCGTACCCTTGGACATTTTGCTAGCCAAGGCAAAAACTCATGCCTGTTGTCTGGGAGAAAAAGTTTAAGCCAAGAAGGCAGGTTCTCTAGACTCAACATCGGCAGTCTTAAAGTCAAATTCACCCTGTAACAAGAAACAGAAAACAGAGTGGACAGTTCTTTAAAGTGACACACACAGAACAGACAGCTAGTGAGAAGTGAAAATAACCAGGACTGCATGTAGCAGGTCTCCACATCCCTAGCTAGGTTCCATGTCCTCTCCATCCTTCCCAGAAATTAACTCCATGGGCAGTCAATCTCCCAGGGACTTTGAAATGTCTCCTAAGTCCCTGTGGTTACAACTTACCAGCACATCCACTGCAGGAGGATTCCACATCCGCTTTTGTTGTTTCTTGCCAAGAAATACAGATTTTTAGGCCCTTTCAGAACAGAATTACACAATTATTCAGAACAGAATTATTGTGGCACTACATGAGCACATAGACAGACACAGACTGGATAAACACATGGACAGACACTCACAGACTCAGACATTATAGGTATTATAATCTGGGTTGCGTCCTGGCGGTTGTAGAATTCCCAGCCAATGCACCAAAATGTTGTACTCAGAAGTGTTTGTGAACCCCAAAGGACCACTAAGGAGCAGTTTCCTATAATAGCATTAGGGTCTCTTTATTACAAGCTCAGGCTTGGGCTCTTCTCCAACCCAACCCTGATACAGCAGGTCAGGAAGGGAAGGTGGAGCAGCCTCAAACCCTTAGCACAACAAGTTTTTATGGGAAAATAGGAGCAAGTGAGAGGGTGAGGGAGGGGGTGTTCAGTCTGGCAAGCATCTAATAGAATGACTATAAGCCAACAGGTGGCTTGAAGCAAGACTATATAAAATCACAAATGGTCTGAAAGTATATCTGAAACAATCAGGCTAATCTTTGATTAACTGTTGCTAAGAAGTAGCTAGTGAGTAACTCTGGGTTATGGGCCAAGAACAAACTGTAGTGTCCTTCCTGGTACTTGGGTGCAGCTTGGGTTTTGCTGTAGGTCAAGTTCTCAGGTTGTTGTTTTTGTTGTTTAATATGGAGGCCTGTCCCCAGATGGAATAGGTTTGGCCTCTCACAACAAAGTCTTCCATATTCTTACTAGGATAGCCCATTAAGCCCCACATAGAGCATTCCACTGCTTTCCAAATCTAAAGTCCCCAAATCCACATTCTGCCAAACAAAAGCATGTCGAGCCTATCACAGCAGTACCCCAGGCCCTGGTACCAACTTTTGTCTTAGTTAGGGTTTTATTGCTGTGAACTGACACCATGACCAAGGCAAGTCTTACAAGGACACTATTTCATTGGAGCTGGTTTACAGGTTCAGAGGTTCAGTCCATTATCATCAAGATAGGAGCATGGCAGCATTCAGGCAGGCATGGTGCAGGAGGAGCTGAGAGTTCTACCTCTTCATCCAAAGGCAGACAGGAAAAGACTAGTTTCCAGGCAGGTAGGAAGAGGGTATTAAAGCCCAGGCCCACAATGGCACACCTACTCCAAGGCTACACCTCCACTCCCTGGGCCAAACATATTCAAAGCACCACATCCCAGATATCTCTGGTATGTGTCAAGTTGAGAAAAAAACTAACCAGCATGTGACTTTGAGAATTTCTCATGCTCTTTCTTTCTTTCTTTCTTTCTTTCTTTCTTTCTTTCTTTCTTTGGAATTTTAATCTGCCTTTTCTTATTCTGACTGTTATCCTTCACAAGGAGGTTATAGAGCATCATTTCAGTGTGTCACCTTATCTAGAAATACTCATGCTTTTGAATTTTGAAATTAATTAGCATGATTAACTAATGTTGTAGAGCATACAGAATTCCCAAGTACATTTTAATTATAATTAATTAATTTATTTGTTAAATAAGTCTGCTTGCTAGCTATATGCTAGGAAATATGTAAAAAAAAAACCTCAGGATCTACTTTTGAGGGATTTCAGTTGTCAAAAGGATGACAATGTAATGTACATACAGAATGTCAATGTACCTTTATTGTGTAATGTGAACAATACCTCTGTTTAAATCTATTTATTAATACAATCGCTTCCATATCAGAATACTTTGTGAATGAGGTATTTTGGTCATTTTAATTTTGTTAAGTTTCTAGCTGAATAAAAATCCTTAGCTTACCTTTTTCTTGTTAAACATCCATTTCAAAAGGATCAATATACTCTTGCTTTATTGAGTGCCATTTTGTGAACATAATTAAAGCCTTCTTGAATAGAAAACTTTTCAGGGCCATGAGATAACTGTCTTTAGACAAGAAATTTGTGTGCCACTATAATGACTGTCCAAGTCATAAATGTCCCTGGAAATTTCTTTTCTAAATTCCTGAATATCATGAATTTGACTTATTTTGTTGTCATTTGCTTATTTTTTCACCAAGAAAAAAATACAGATTTGTAAGTTCTAGTTCCTTTAATTCTATTTTAAAAGTGATTTTAAAGCTTAATTTAACCATAATTTCTAACTAGATACAAACACATTGAATGTAATATGTTTCTATGCTCAGTTTATCATATCATATCTATAGTTTGGATTCTATAAACAATTTTAGCTGTTTTTAGAAGAAAAGTCAATGACACTGGTGGAAGAGGCAGCCCAGTTTTTTACATGAACTTTTCTTCTACCCCCAGCTCCCCATATATACTGCACCACCTCTCCATTCTAAATATATTGAAGAACAGCCTGGTAATCTACAGAGGGGCTTTGCATCCATCCGTACTACAACTGCTTATTATATTGGCTGGTGCAAGGTAAGTCTATTTTGATAGTAGTTAAATATCAGTGTTTATTTATTCAATGTTTTAGGTAGTCATAAATGTGGGTTTAAAAAAACCCTTCTATTCTTATACATTGCATCCCAACTGTAGTTTCTCTTCCCTCTACTTCTCCTAGCCTCTCCTCTCCCTACATCCCCTCTCCCCAGATCAACTTCTCTGTTTCCCCTCAAACAAACAACAAACAAAAAAAAACTAGCAGGCCTCCCAGGGATATCCACTGAACATGGCCTAACAAGATACTATAAGACTGGGCACAAACCCTCATATCCAGGCCAGACTAGGCAATAAAGTAGGAGGAAAAAGGTCCTAAGAGCAGGCCAAATAATCAGAGATAACCCTAGCTCTCAATGTTAGGAGTCCCATAAGAACACCAAGCTATACAACTATGACAAAAATGCAGAGAACTGTGTTCAGACCCATACAGGCTCCCTGACTTCTCAGTTAGTCTCTGTGGGCCCCTATGAGCCCTGGTTAGTTGATTCTATGGGCCCTGTTCTTGTGCTATCCCTGACCCCTCTGCCTCCTACAGTGCCTTGATGTGGGTCTCTGCATCTGCTCCCCTTGTTGCTGGATGATGCCCCTATGATGACATTTGGGCTAGGTCTTGATTCATAGATGCATTTTTTTTTGAAAAGAGAAGAAACTACTTCATAATTTAGTGGCTTAAAATACTAAACATTGTACATTCCTATTATTTTGAGGCTAGGAATGTGATGAGAATTCAAACAGGTGATTCTTCTGTTCATATGACATTGTCTGAGGCTACTCTGTGGCATTCATCAGGCAAATGAGCTGTTCTAGAGAGGTCAAAACAGCTTAATTTGTATCTTGTCAAGGGTGGCTGCGTGACTAGACTCAACTGAAATTGCTGACCAAGGTGGAAGCTGATAGCACACTGATGTTCTATTAGCATCACCATATAAATTTAGTTGTGTGTAGTCAACATCACCACTATGAGGGCCTTAGTAATAATGGTCCCAATATTTTTCTAATACTGAAATAATAATCAATTTTCATTCCACCAACAAATGTAGCCTGATTATAAACCTTTGTGTAATTTTAACACTTATTTTATTATTTTTCTATGATTTCATACATGAGCACCATATTTACACCACTACATGAGTATTGTATTGACATTTCCACTCCAACCTCTCCCATCTTCCACATCCTCTTGTGTTCCCTTCGTTGCCTCTCAATTAATAGACCCCTTATTTACTATTGATAAACACACACACTGCTGAGTCCATTTAGTGTTGTTCATATGTATATGTGTTCAGGGTGGACTACCTATCAGGAGTTTGTTTCTAGAGATCACTGATTCCCCTTCTCTTAGAAACCATGAATTAATTGCCTGCAGCTTTTTATCTAGGATTGGACTTTGTGAGATTTTCTCATCCTAGTTGGAATGTTACCTAGTGGTATCATTGTGAAGGTCTTATTTAGGCTACCATGTTGTTAAGATTTGGAGATGTAAATTCCCTGTCATATATAATTCTAATCTATTCATTTTAAAAAGAAATTTCTGAAGCTGGTGAGATGGCTCAATGGATAAAGACACTTGAAACGTAAGCCTGGTGACCTGAGTTTTAGCCCTAGAACCCATGAAAGGAAGAAAGAGAGAAATGATTTCACAAAGTTGTTCTCTGCTTGACTTTATGCGCGTGCGAGTGCGCGCGCGCGCACACACACACACACACACACACACATGCACACACATACACACATACACGCATGCACACATACATTCACAGTAATCATTATCAAGAGAATTCCCAATAGGTTTATAAAACAATAGCATCCTTAGATGAAATATCTAATCAGTGAACTCTGATCAGTCCATGTGATATTTCAAAGATGTGATGTGGAGTTATTTTTGAAAGTTTGTGTTTGTCATACAGTTCCAGGGTACAGGTTGTGCTAGTCACCCTTAATGTGATCTCTGTGGGAAATATCTTAATTATGGTCTGAGTCATGCCCCTCAGGCTACATGACAAGTGCTAGATGATTCAGACTTAGGTCTCTTGAGACCTCATTTTCTATAGTGTACTCAGATGTGTCTTCAGTGAGGTAATTGTTCCTGAGAGATCTTTAAATTGCTATTGTAACTATCACCCAATTTAAGACTGAAAGAACATTTTATTCTGTTAATATTCTGAAGCAAATAGATTGATGAAGGGCACTTTCAAATGCATTTCATCTTCAATGTAAACAACTTTTCCTCTCTAATTTTCTCCTAAATACGCAATCTATTCCTCAAAAAAACCTGATTTAAATGACTTCTTTGTGAAAAGCAGTTTCATGGAGTGCGAATTCAATACAAGCTGCTAGCCTACGCTTTGCTTTAGCAGTTGAAATTGATGTAGCAGTGCCCCCAAGTGGTAAAAAGGAATTCTTAAATACAGTTAAGGAAAATTTGCTCAAAGACCATTATTCTTCCTTAATGCTTAAAAATGGTTCAAACAACTCAGTTGCAGATAATGTTTTCTAAGACAGTTCCCCAAGAGAAATGTCCCAGTGGCATTTTGTTTTATGCCAGTTTGTAGAGCTTTAAGCCATGGTAAACATCTGCTCACTCTTAAACTGAAACAACATTAGTAGATCAAGACATCTCAATAATTTATTTTGATTCTCATCTAATATAATTGTTTCTGTTTTTCTGCATTGAAAATGCCTGTTACTTTGTTTCCATCCCATGGTTTCATATATAAGGAGGTCATATGCCTAGATTGTGTTTTCTAGCTTGTACATAGAATTGAGCTTGGGATAATCAGTAAGATTCTGAGAAAATCACTCATATTTCCTCTAAGTGAGATAATTCCCATCATTCAATGAATATAATAGTATCTTGGCATTCAAGTATGTCAGAAATAGGTAAACAGAAAAACCCATTGCTTTAAAGCTTTAATCCCTTCAGTGGGTTAATATAATCTTGATTTATGGAGAATTTATGTTACTATTTAAAAATAAATGGCTCATTTATTTTGTCTCATTCTAATTGCACGCTAAGATAAAAGGAAGAGATAAAGTGCTTTTCATTAGGCTTTTCTGTTTTTGTTCTTTCTCTACAACTCATTATGCTGTTGCTATTGCATTCTTATTAGTCAGATGGTTTTGTGTGTGTGCTGAGATATACCTCTCTTCATGATTTATTGAAGATCCATTTCCTTTTTTTCCAGGCCATTATAAAGTAAGATAATAAATCTTTATAAAATTTTCAGTATCTTTTCTTTGAAATCACTGATTATTTTAAAGGTATTACATTACCCACTTCTATGAGGAAAATAATACACCAGAATTACTGTGTTAAGTGAAATGGAAAACAAGAGATGATGGAACAATGCAGTAAGCAAGTATACTCCTAGCAAATAAACAGAAATATCTGGCTTTAGATTTTAATGTAATACTAAATCACCAGCTAAATGTAGTCTCAGAGCTATACTGATTAACCCTTCAAAAATTCATATCCTTTCTGTATATCCCCTTTTTGCATAGGGCATTTATCTCTTTATGAAGAATGGAGTTATGGATACAGTACAATTTGGAAAAGGTAGGTGAGTAAACCATCTATAATTAGAAATATATTATGGTTTTAAGCTGTCTTGTTTACAATTCAAGAATATAAACATAGTATATTACCCATTACTATGATTATACTGATATAGGAGATAGAGCTGTACTTTATTTTTAATAATAACAAAGCAATAGTATATACTGTTTCCTTCACAATTTATTATATGCTAAGGCTTTGTCATATTGCTGAGTGTTGCTATTGTAGCTACAGGTTTCTCTTTTACAGATTAGGAAACTAACGTTTAGAAAGTTTAACTAGGTTCCCAAGTAAGCAAGTATACTCCTAAGAGGCAATGCCAAGATTCAAACTCAAACCACTTTTAACAGAAAGTCCACATGTGTATTAAAAAGTATAAGGTAAAAATGTGTCCCCTCATTTGCTAATTGATTTAAATAAGTGTTATTATCTGTTCAAATATATTATGCTTTTGATCAATTGCTGGGAAATTACATAGAATCACACATCTTGGAACTGTCTTAGCTAATGTTGAAAAGTAATTGCACTTTAGCTTCTTAATGGTATTTGGCAACAGACATTGCTTCCTGATATTCCTTGCCTAGAACAGTTGGCAAAATAAACATGTATGGAAAACAGAAAGAAATATAAGCTAAAATTTTAGGTATCTTCATAAATTTAATGTAGTTTATTTGAAATATTATTTAATTACATTAAGATTTAATATATTTATTAATATTTTTGTAGCTTAGTTGAACCTAGAACTCTGATTTCTGTCTTTATCTTCCTGTCTTATCATCCCAAGTGCTGGGTTAATATATGCACCAATATACCCTGCTATCCCTCAGCAATCTTGAGGACCATAATTATGTATGTGATTTTCATCAATAACTATGATAGAAAAGTTTAATTTTACAGCTGGAAACAATTTAAATGTATAAAACACTGAGGCATCTGTACTTTTAATTATGCTTTATATGTTTTTTGACTATTTTCACCTCTCATCTTGATCTTTGGTTTTAACCAATGCCTACTGTGAGGTTTGCAGGAGATAGTGACAAGAAATCTAATTTCAAAATTTTATTATATCCTTAATTGCTGATTTTTACCAGTGTTTAAACAGGTAACAGCAGAAAGGATTCATTGTAGGGGTGTAAAACATATACAATTTGGACTTTATTTTATGGTAATCATATTTAAGCTGTACTTTCTAGCACCATAGCTCTTTTAACAATAATAATAACTAATAATAATAGTGCATATCATAAAGAATATAAGTACTAAATGATCTGTGGAAGGTAAATTTGATTTTGTAGTTAGTATTATAACAAAGGTTTTAAGTTGCTATCCATATCAATTTTCTGTATAACTTATTTGAAGAATGTTTAAACTACCACTATTATCGTATTGTTTGCTATTAATATACTAATTTCTACCTTTTATTACATTGAAGAGAATGTTCAATTGTAGTCATTCTTATTCCTTCTTAACTGGTCTCTTCAGATGCATATGTCTATCTGAAGAATCCTCCTCAAGATTTTCTTCCCAAAATGGGAGTGATTACAGCTTCGGGACTGGCAGGTTTGGTTTCAGCAAGAAAAGGTATGCATTTAAGATATATTTTCTCTTTCACTGCTATTATATTCTGAGTTTTACCTTCATGACATTTATTGGATACTATCAGATTGAATTAGTGTAAAAATGTTTCAGACTGTACCATATTTAAATTTAAAGGTTAAGCTTGACTATACTAACTGTAGTAAAGATTGGTGAACAACTGAAATTCTTTTATTCTGTTGGTAAAATTGCAAAGTGATATAAGAGTTCTGGAAAAGAGTTTGACGAATTCTCATAAAGTTAACCATACACATATCAAGCAACTTAGGAGTGACATTCCAAAGTATTTAGTTACCGTAGATGTGGTGGCTAATCTTGTGTCAACTTGACAAAAGCTAGAGTTATCTGAAAGGAGGGAACCTCAGTTGAGAAAATGCTTCCATTTAAGATTCAACTGTAAGACATTCTTTTAACTAGTAATTGATAAGTTTGGGCAGCACAATGTAGGTGGCCCTGGGTTCTGTAAAAAAGCAGGCCAAACAAGCCATGTAGAACAAGCATGTAGAATAAGCAGCTTCCCCCACCCCCAGTGACATCAGCTCCTGCCTCCAGGTTCCTGACCTGTTGAAGTTTCTGCCTTGACTTCCTTTAATGATGAACAGTGATCCGGAAGTGTAAGCCAAATAAACCCTTTCCTCCCCAACTTGCTTTTTTGGTCATGATGTTTAGCTGCAACAATAGAAGCCATAAGAGTCTAGAGAAATGAGACAGCCATACGCACATGTTTATAGCAATTGTAAATAACCATAAAAAGCTGGAAACAGGCTAAGTATTTCTCCAAGCGGGTAAATGAATAAAGGAATCAATGGCACAGCTCCACAAAGGAACACTGTTCAGTGTCATGTCGTAATATTTTGAGCTATTGCCATATGTAACATTGGTTTTGAAATTCATACTACCAAAAGAATCTTGAGAATTATGTTAGTATAAAGATATACACTAACCACTCAAAACTGTTTTCCTCAATCATGCTATTCTAACACTGTACGCAGTGGTAAAGATTTGAAGAAGACATCCTGTACCTCAGATAAAATCTGATTAACTTTTGGTTTCAACCTGACCAAAGTAGTTGAAATCAACATTCATCAGATAGGAATGGAGTTTTCAGAATGATTTTTATATACAGTTAAAGAAAGAGTAAATATTATTTTTTTCTAATAGTTCATCAAAGAAAAATGCCACATATCACCATAATTCACAGAATTTTTGATGAGTTAAGAGGTTCTTTCTAATCCTGACATATTGGGATTGTTAAATCAAGAACTAAATAAAGAGCCAGGCTATAGTGGTGCACACCACACAACTTTAATCACAGCTCTCAGGAGACAAAGGCAGGTGGATCTCTGAGAGTTTGAGGTCAGCCTGGTCAACAGAGTGAGTTCCAGGATAGCCAGGACTACACAGAGAAAATAAACCCTGCCTCAAAACCAACCAAACAAATAAACAAAAAGAACTAAACAAAACTAATGAGGAGGAAGGAACAGAGCTGAGATTCAGGTTTAGATATGCTTTAATTACTCCGACTAACTTTCTCCATACCACATTCCTTCTTCCTTACCTACCTTCTCCAAGTTCAGGCTATTGTAGACCTGACTTTAACAGGCTCCTTTACAAATAATTAAACCAGACAGAAGAAAAATATAAGGTTTGTAACAACATATCACAAATTTCAAAATCACCAACAAACCTCAGGTATTTTTTTCACCTTAGTATATTGCTATTTCCTTTTTAAACTAGGGGTCAACAAGCTGTTTGAAAAAGTTAACAGTTCTTACTCCTGTTGGCAGGAAAATATATCTGATTTCTTAGTCTCATTCAAAGTGCAGCATACCTAGACAGAACTTAAGATGCTTATCATTTGGAATCAGTGGTCTTATAGGTCAAAGTGTTTGGCGAGAGTCCCCACCCCCTATCGCATTGTTCTGCCTCTGTGGAAGTGTTTAGGGGGAGTGAATGTGAGAGGAAAGCTGTGTGACAGGCTTGATACAGAACTCCTTATACCCAGGTTAATCAGAGCAATTTCAAGTTGACAGGCTCCTAGTGAGAACCTAGGAAGTTCCTAGGCAGATTCTCTTTGGTATTTTTTTAAAAGAGATTTTGCTGTCAAAAAATGATATGAAAATGACTCTTAGATGCTTAGTCAAGGCACTTTTGAAAATGAATTAATTATGTCAAGCTAATTGTAATTAGTATTACTTCAGTATTCTGAATCAGTGACATGAGGAGTTATGTACCTTCTGAGGTCCTTAGCTGATTGGTTAGTTGGGTCCTTCACCTTTCTAAGTGTTAATCAGACAGGGCATGTAGAAGAGAGTCCATTTCACTTTAACCTGCTTTGACAAACACAGTAGCTGATTAATTCTCTGCTATCATGCTTTGTTAGATATTTGAAAAATGTAATTATAGTTTTAAGTTTCCTAGGACATGAAAAATAATCTTTTAAAAAAGAAGATAATTACTAATTTCTTAGTGTAGATAATTATTAGTATTAGATTTAGAACATTTTTTCTTAAATTGGACATGATGGCTAAGAGACATTAATTGAATTGAGAGCCTTGAGGTCATTTTAGGAACCATCTTGATTGGTACTGCTAACTAAAGAACAAGTGAACATAGGGTGATAAAGAGGAGTGAAGAAAAATCTACAGTATAAAACCAGCAGATCTCTGGTGGCATGTATTTGAAGTGAATCATTTGTTTGAATTTCATAGGTACTAGGTTTAAGAAGATTGCTTATCCACTAGGACTGGCCACATTAGGAGCAACTGTTTGCTACCCAGCTCAGTCAGTAATAATTGCAAAGGTAAGTTCTTTTTAAATGAGAACAGTATTTCAGTGTTTGTTTAAATTCCCAGTGTGACAATATTTAAATGTCATACAACATCTTAAACATTTGATCTTTCAGAGGCATGTAGTTGGAATCAACTCTTAGGTTAGCAAAATTACATTAGCATTTTGACATGGAAATGCCATTCTTAATTTCATGATCATCACAAATAAATAGGATGAATTTGTTTAGCTGTAGTTCAGCAATATAAAAGCAGGTTGATGGATCAAGTTTAATGACAGAACTAGAATTTGCGGGGAGAACTACTGCTTCATGGTTGAACTATTAAAATTCAGGAATTTTTTGTTTTTTAATAGCAGAAAATTATACCTGCTGACAGCTGCTCAGTTCAGAAGATTAACAACAAACATCCAAATAATAGATTGCAGAGACTTCTGAGATTAAAAAATACACACAAAAGGTGAATTTTGAAACCATTGGAACCAAAAAACAACTTCCAGCTCATTATAATTGCTGCACATTTAAAATTCTCCTAATAATTTGAACAGTTTCCATTGATTTTTTTTCATTTTGCAGTGATAGTCCCAGAGCCCCACACACAATGCTAGTCAAGCTATAACTAGGTCCTCAGGCCTTGTGTTTTTATCACACAGTAAGATTCAGAAGCAGAGATTTGTAGCATGCCAGTTTTCCTGCTTTTCTGCCCTTAGTTATCAACATTTAATATTCCCATTCATACTGAAATATTGTTACGAGAAGGACCTTTTGTACTTGTATTCTCAATACTACATCTCTTTAATTGTTGATGTAGATAAAACTGCTTTATTCAATATTTTGGAATGTCAAGGATATTATGAACTCTGCAGTTTGTAATATGATGAAGCTATAAAAGCTTATAACAGGAAAAGAACATTATTCATTAAATCTAGTTATACTTGAGAAAATTGCTGAATAAAGTGATGAATTTGTTTTAAAAGACTCCTTCCTATGAATTTACATGAGAATTAGCCACTCAAATTAATGTTGATACTGAAAGAAAATTTGAGCTCATTTTACTTAACCTTTCTATTGTTTTCATTTCCTGATAAGCAAACAGTGGCCCAATGAGACTTCCCAGAGACTGCCTAATCTAGTCACTTAGCTTTAGGTGGCCTACTCTTTCTGTTTCTGTTCCCACTGGATACGGCAGCCACTGATTCTACTCTTTTTCTTTCTACAATAATTTCTCTCTCTCTCTCTCTCTCTCTCTCTCTCTCTCTCTCTCTCTCTCT
>JANHMN010000005.1:59839511-59848759 GCA_030674055.1 Rhabdomys pumilio | reverse complement strand
CTCTCTCTCTCTCTCTCTCTCTCTCTCTCTCTCTCTCTCTCTCTCTCCCTCTCTCCTTCTCCCTCTCTCTCGCTCTCACTCTCGCTCTGTGTGTGTATGTGTCAGAGAAAGAGAGAAGGAGAGAATTCTTAAATATAAACATTACATAAAAGTAGAAAATTTTAGGCTGTAAGAAATATAAACACTGAAATATGCTTCCATCTATAAAAATATCAGTGTCAAATCTGTTAGAATATTCTTCTAGCGATCTTTACATGATTACATAGAATTAGAAAATTATATGAGTAAATATATAGAAAAGAATAATTCTCAAATGGCATGGTATATATCGTTTTAAATTAAAAAGTGTTAAATTTAATTTTGTATTAACAAAGGAAACTTTGATAATTTTACTTTAACAAAGGAAAATAATTATTGAAATTTAATATTAAATTCTAAATTTAATCTATAATAAATTACTGAAATTTCTGGAATTGAATCCCTTGCTTTTTTGACTCTTAAGTGTATTGTATATAATTTTTGTTGGATTAGAATATAGATAGATAGATAGATAGATAGATAGATAGATAGATAGATAGATAGAACATGGCTTCTTAATATGAGATCCACGATAGGATTCAGAAAGTCTCTGACTCCTATACTATCTAAAATTGTATGGAAAAGTGTGTATGTAATAAAACCCTACTTATTTCATATTTTCAAGACTGGTACCTAGCAATTGCCTGAAAAATTGAAAGCAGTATATATATATATATATATATATATATATATATATATATATATGAATGTGCATGTAGACTGGAGGGCAGCCTTGAGTACCATCCTCAGGAACACTATCCACCTCCTTTGAGGCAGGGTCTCTCATTGCCCTGAAGCTCACCAACTAGATTGCCTTGCCAGTTAGTTGTAGGGATTGTCATGTTCCTGCTTCTCCAGAACTGGAGTTATAAGTAGACAGTATCAGAGCTGATGTTTTATGTTGGTTCTGGGCATTGAACTAAGGTTCTCATGCTTGCAAGCACGCTCTTTACTACTGAACCACTTCCTCTAGCCTCACTCCCTTTTCTCTATTTTAAAGAAAGATTGTTCACTGAGTATTAGGTTCTTAAAAAGATTTTTGACATCTTTCTTATAATTACATTTCAATTTTTTATTAAGTTTCCTTCAAATAGTGGGAAATATTTTAAATCATTGAAAAAACATGGTTGCAGAGTCTACCTAGAATTTTTAATCTATGTCTCCCAGCTTTTTAACTGCTAATCTCAAAGAAGTTATATTTTAAACATTCAGCTTCAAAACTTTATAATGCATTTAACCCAATTTTCTAGAAACAATTTTAGCTCACATTTTGTTGTACTTAAGTTGTTTAGTTTCAAGTGAAACTGGTGTAGAATCTTGCAGAGAATAAACAATCTTAAAGCTATGGGTCAAGTTACAATAGAGGTCATCATTTTAATTGAAATAAACTAGACTCAGAAAGACAAATATTGGTCAGGCAGTGGTGATGCACAGTTTTAATCCCAGAACTTGGGAGGCAGAGGAAAGCAGATCTCTGAGTTCAAGGCCAGCCTCGTCTACAAAGTGAGTTTGAGGATAGTCAGAGCTACACAGAGAAACCATGTCTCAAAAACAAATAAAAATAGAAAACAAACACAAAAGAAAGACAAATATTGAGTGTTTTCTCTCATTTCTTGATCCTAATTTGTATATTGATGCATAAAACCACATATACATTCAAATATATGACAAGTAAATGTTATATGCACACACATATATGACATGAAAGTAGAAGAGAGTCTAAGGGAAGAAGGGGTAGGAATGAATATAGTCACAGTAAATGATGTATTAGAGAGAAATTGTCTTTATGAAATTTATCATGGAAGACATTTTACAATGAAACTTTGAAAAAATTATATTTTATATTAAAAAGTAACTAGTGATCAGTATTCAAAATTCTATGAGTATCTTTTACTATAAAAATATTTCATTTTGTCTAGAGAGATGCCTTGATGGTTAAGAATGCTCTTACAGAGGACCCAGGTTCAGCATCCACAAGGTGGCAGCTCACAGTCATCTGTTATTCTGGCTCTAGGGGAACTGATGTCCTCTATTTCACAAGAATCAGACATGCACACACTGCATATAAGTATGCAGGCAAAACATTCAAACACATTAGTAATCATAATAATTAAAATAAGTAATAAAAATAAATTTTAAAAATCTTGGTTTAATCAGATAAGTCTCTTAAAGGGATGTCAGATAGGAAATCTACTGTAAGTATTTTTTAAGAAAGAGAGAGCTGACAGATTTCAAAAACCAAAATGATAATGTAGAACATAGTTGCAGAATAAAGGAATGCTTAATATAAGACTATGCTTTTTTTTTAAATAACTTTTCTTATAGCATTTCATCATTAGCTTATATAAATATTAATCAAGTAGCCTGTCTTCAGACACTGTTGTGCATGTAGGAATAAACCCATGGAACTTTTAAAAGCATATATATGCATATATATATATATATATATATATATATATATATATATATATAATTTTATATATAAAACCATGTATATATAAACTTAAAGCTTTATAAAGCTAACTGAGCTTCACTAATTCTGTGATTAGTACAATCAAACTAGCACATCTGTTAGTGCTCATGTTGTATACTAGACTCCCACAATTGCTTCATCTTAGAGTTGAATATTCATTCCCTTTGACCAATATTTCTTTATTTCTTCCAGCCTCGTAAAAGCACTTCTCTTTTCCTTTTTATGATAGTTTATATTTAAAGGAAATTAATGTCTTCATGAGATTTTTACTTTTTGTTCATTGTAGCAGTATTCAGAATATCCCAAATTGGAAAAAAAAATCTCAGTGTGTATTAGTAGATGACGTTAAAGAAATAGTGGTTCATATATGCAATGATATGTTATCCAGCCATAAAGTATTCGTTACAACATAGATGCGCCCAGCAGACACTGACCTAAGTGAAATCAGCTTAGTGCACAAAAACAAACTGCTGCTTGATCTCAATTATGCGTGAATAGACTTTGTGAAAACCTTAAACATGTTTAAAGAGATAGCCTATTTTTATATGAAAACATTATTGGATGATGGCAGGCATTCCAAAATCTAGAATTTTAATTCAATTCTTCTTTTAGAAGTCTTAGGTGTGGATAGAATGTGAAGTTCATTCAACACCCCATTTTTTTGTTTGGTTGTTTTTTGTTTGTTTGTTTTTGTCCACCTACCATGCATTGGTCACTATTTTAAGCTACAGTACAAATAATAAAATAGATCAAAAAATAAAAGAAAATGCCCTCAAATTCTGTTAAATACATATCATATACTTGTGACTGACAAGTGCTATTTCATAATGGTCGTACTTCACATTAGTATGCAAAGGAAAACTTAAAAAATGTGGTGAGATACTAAAGAGCTTTACCAGGTACCAAGTATAAACAAATTGTAGCTGGAATAAAGATCT
Source organism: Rhabdomys pumilio (assembly GCA_030674055.1). Lineage (NCBI taxonomy): Eukaryota > Metazoa > Chordata > Mammalia > Rodentia > Muridae > Rhabdomys > Rhabdomys pumilio. The sequence goes on along the minus strand of JANHMN010000005.1, from coordinate 59,845,270 downwards.
ACCCATAAAATGAAATGCTATTTAAAATATAAGAGGAAAAAGAGAGGTATATTTTAATTGTTTTTTAATATAAATTAGATCTTAATTGAACCAGAATCCTGAAGCCCTCTGAGGAAAAATGATGTATTTGACTATATAAAGATGACCATGACAATGAATAGAAGTCTGCAACTGACCAGGGTGGGGAGGTAGGGGCATCTCCAAGATGAGTTAGAGACCTGCTATAAGGGAGCTACCAAAGAATCAATGGGGGTAACCGTGGCTGTGGCTCACAGCATTGAGGATATGGAACCTGAAGAGGCCACCTCCTGTAGCCAGGCAGGAGCCCCAATGGAGCAATAGAGACACCAATCCACCCACAAACTTCTCAACTCAAAATTTATCCTGTCTACAAGAAATGCAGGCACAGTGGATGGAGCAGAGACTGAGAGAATGGCCAATCATAAACCTGCCCGACTTGAGACCCATCCCATGGGAAAGCACCAATCCCTGACGCTAATAATCATATTCTTTTATGCTTGCAGACAGGAGCATATTGTTCTCTGAGAAGCTCCACCCAGCAACTGACTCAGACAGAAACAGATACCCACAGCCAAACAGTGGATGGAGCTTGGGGACTGTTAGCAAAGAATAGGGGAAGGTTTGCTGTCACCGAAGGGGATAGGGACTCCATAGGAAGACCTACAGAATCAGCTAACTTGAACCCTTGGGGTTCTCAGGTTGAACTACCAACTGAAGAACATACATGGACTGGACTTAGGCCTCCAAACATATATGTAACAGATGTGCAGCTTGTTCTTCATGAGGATCCTGAACAGCTGGAGAGAGTGGTACCCCAAAAGCTTTTGGCTGTCCATGAAATATGTTCTAGTTGGGCTGCCTTGTTTGGCCTCAGAGGGAGAATATGCTCCTAGCCTGCAGAGAATGGAAGTGCTAGGGTGGGAGGATACCCAAGAGCACCCTACCTACTCAGAGGAGAAGGGGAGGAGGTGGGAGGAAGGATTTGGGGAGGGGATTACCAGGAGGTGGGCAGGGAACAGGATATAAAGTGAATAAGTAAAAAAAAATTAAATAAAAATAAGTATAATACTACACAAAGATTAGTAGATACATGACAACACTTGGAAAACTGTAATATATACAGCAAAAGTTAACATTCTTAATGTATTAAGAACTTATAAATAAATAATAGAGATGAGTACTAGTCAAAAAGTAGAAATGGTGTACAAAGAGGCAGTGCACAGAATAAGATGCATAAATGGACTAACAAAAGGTACTATATGTTTTTATCAGCAATTACATAAATGTCAATTTAATAGACCACTTACAATTTAATATTGGGGAATTTGTATTTTTTTAAGTGCTAGGGATCAAACTCTGCCTCATGTAACTTAGATAAGCACCCTACAACTAAGCATACATGTCTATAGATGCACTAATTTTTCCTTAAGTTTTACATTTTATTTTCCAGAGTCAATAATTAATTCAGCTAATTAAAGTTTATCAGAGAAGCAGTCAATTTTTTTTTTTTTGCCTTTCAGCTTCATAAAGACTTTACAAAGGAATTATAATTTTTCTGTTGGTAAAAAGGGTAGGAAAACAGAAATATGCTTTTGGTGGAAGTGTAAATTGCTGAAGTATGTTGCTAGCTTTTTGAAGAGCAATATGATAATATTTTAAAATCAAAATTAGTATGATTATTAATCCAGAAATTTCACTTCTAGGAATGCATTCTGAGAAAACACTGCAACTGTATATGAGTTTGGTTGAATATATAAGAAATAAAATGCTAATTTTATCATTGTTTATCCCTTCTTTCATGCTCTATTATTTCTTTTTCTATACTGGGGAGTGAGTGTAAGCCCCCATGTGGTGTAATTTATTTATTTATTTATTTATTTATTTATTTATTTTACAACACAATATCAGCCTTTCTTCTCCTCCCAGTATACCCTCATGCAAATCCTCCTTCATTCAAAAAGAATGGCTCCCTCTGGATGTCATCCTCCCTATACTAACACTACCCACCCCTCAATCCCACAATTCCCCTAGTCCCCCACCCCCACACATATCAAGTTGCTGTGAGACTAGGCACATTTTCTCCCACTGGGACCTGACAAATTTTGGGTTCATTTAGGGGAGCAAAATCCACAGGCAGGCAGGCAGCAGGCTCAGGGACAGCCCCTGCTTGAGTTGTTGGGAGACCTGCATGAAGATCAAGGCGCTCATCTTCTACATATGTGCAGGAGGCATATGTCCAGCTCATGTATATTCATTGGTTGGTGATTTCATTCTCTGGAAGCCCCAAAGGGTTCCCGTTAGTTGACTCTATTGGTCTTCCTGTGAAGTCCCTGTCCTCTTAGGATCTCTCAACCCTTCTCTCAACTCTCTATAAGACTCCCTGAGCTCCATCTAATGTTTGGGTGTGAGTCTCTGTACCTCTTTCCATTGGCTGCTAGGTGGAGCATCTCGTAGGACAGTTATGCTCAGTCTCTTTCTCACTCAGGATGATACCTGCTTCCATGCTCTATTCTTTCTTTCATTTTTTCTATACTGGGCAGTGAATATAGGGACCCATGTTGTGTCATTCTTTAAGTGTAGGTATATAGTAAAATCAATAAAATGTTTTAATTTGAAGAACAAAATATTGCTTAAAAAACAAGTTTGTCAAAAGTGTAATCTTGTAAAGTTCTTTATTAAGCCTTAATAGTTGTATACCGTAACCATGAGGAAGGATTGAGAAAAAATAAGAAACCAGAAGATATTCAAAGAGAAAGTGCTTATAGTAGAAGTTAACCCAGACTAATATGGCCATCAGGAAATCCCAGGTGGGATATCACAGACATATGCCATCACTCCTAACATTATCTTTCTACCCAAAACAAATGTTATTCTCTTGAGAACTGAATTGATGTCTTTTTGTTCAGTGAATGGAGAAAGATCCACAAAGTTTTAAGTAAAAACACTCATAGCATCTTAAAAACCTCACTTTTGTCAGTGATCAAGTTACTCAAATTATTTCTCCCTAGACTTTTGTGGATATAAATTTCACTTAGTATGAAGTCTTCTAATATAAGGTACCTGGCCATATTAGTAATAGCTTGATACAGAATGACAAATTTTGAGTTATGTCACTTATGTGGAGTGAGGTTAAAATCCAGAGAAGCAAATTGCAGAATAGCGATTGGTGGGAGCTTGCAATGGAAGGAAATGGGGAGGGGAGCTGTTTGTAAATACTGAAAGGTATAGGACAAATGGTAGGAGACAAAAACGTTGATGAGGTCTATCTATAGCAAGGCCATCATAGTAAATAAGCTTATGCTGAGTACTTGAAATTTGAGAGGGAGTTGCTCTTAAGTGTTTCATCCTGGGCATATGGCAGGAAGGAAACTACATGAGCTCATATCTATGTTGGTATGCTTGAGTACAGGAATTAGTACAAAAAGTACACTTATGCCAAAATCTTGTGTCGTTTATCTTAAACAGATACAACTTTTAGTAACATTGCCTTTACAGTGCTGGAAACATGAATTTGAAAATACTAAGAGAAGAGCTAAGGTTTGGCTCCCTGGCAGAGAGCTGTGTCCAAGGCCTGGGGTTCTGTCCCTAACACTATAAAAATTATCTTCAAATAAAAATAAATAGGCATAATTTTAAATTGATGTTATATTATGAATGAAATTAAATATTTATTAGCCACTTACATGGAGATATATGATTTCAAAAAACTTCTTTATCTTATGTGAACTAGAAATTTATGTTTCTATTGTTGATTGTGACTTAGGAGTTCATATAAAACCATTTATCTAAACTTAAAAGGTTTTATTTTAGCTTTTAAAAATAATGTTATTTGATTCACTTTTTCTTTGTTAGATAACTGGGAAAAAAGCATATGCTACAAGCCAGCAAATTTTTCAAGCCTTTAAGTCATTGTGGACAACAAACAGTGAAAATGAATTACTCCCTGAACCAAAGGAAGAAACCAAGGTAGAGTTTAAATAAACAAGAAGAGTGTCGTTGAAGCTTTGGTTGACTAAGCACTGGCTCATACTGATACTCCAGAGAGGTCAGAGATAAAATGCAAACAATCAAAAGACTCACAGTAACTTGGTATAGCCTAAGTTTACATTTTCTTAGTAAAATGATTTACTGCTGAAGAAAATATCTGTTTTTAATACACAGGAAAAAAAGTCTGATGAAATCCATGCCAAAACGCCTGATCTGAAACATTCAGTGTCTTTGCCAAAAGAACTTGCCTCTGAGACAAAGCTTAAAGCAGAATCCACCTCAGGTTTGTTTGGAATTTTCAATTTTGTTTTATTTTTATTAAATAATTTTAAAGCATTATAGTTGATGCTTTGACCTTTCATGTTTTCCCAAATGTTTTTTCTCTCTCATATGTATGCTTTAAATTTCATTTTTGGTTATGAGGGACCTAGATTCCTGAGATTTTTCTTTCTAAATCATACCACATAGTTATAATCCATGTCTTCGTGTGTACAGGTACAGTACTGTCAGTATGATTGAGTGAAACATTTAATATCACTTTATAAATGTAAGTTATTTCATCAGAGGGAACAAAGTGTACCTTTCAGGATTCTGTCAACTGACAGGTATGAGCCACACCTGCAATAAAGCATCTCAGCTTCCATTTCTCATGCTATTTACCTGTCAGTCTCATATCAGTCTTAGTTTCCACTACCTCTGCTTTTATTAAATTCGGGTACCAGGAGAGATTGCATGTTAAAGTAGTACATGTAACACTATTACAACCTTGCTAGTAATTCAGTATTGGCAATCAATATTATGCTTTCTGAAGAAATCCTACCATGATCAAAAAGAATAGAGACAAATGTTTAAAACCACTTTGGTAGTCTATTTACATAAATCTGCCTAGCTTAGATTTGCATAACTGCCTCATTGCAAAACAAGTATGCTGCATTCAGAGGTGGAAAGGTAGAAATGGTCCTGTTATCTACCCTATATAAAGCATGCACTGTGATATAGATTACTTATTATATTGTTATTCAACCAGCAATACAAAGCAAAATAAAGTCCCACCTCTGATGCATTGGTAATTATTCCCATTTCAAAATGAAATACCCCAGGAGCTTAAACAGCTTCTTTCAAATCATAGAACTTATCAGTAGCAGAGCTGTGTTCTAGCTCATCTTCCTAATGCCATAGTCTAACCTCTTTACACTGTAAATAGTTCTTCTCATTGAAAACTAGAATTTCGTCTCTAATTTCCTCTTCCTCCTACTCCCCTCTTAATCTTCGTCTAGTGGTAGGGTACGGTGGTCATACCTGTAATTCAAGCAGTTGGGAAACTGAAAGAGAAGGCTTGTGCACTGAAGGCCAGTGTGGACTCTTAATTTAGTGAGTTCCTAGACTAGCTTGAGATACATACTAAGACCCTGTCTCAAAAAAGCAAGATAGGAATAACAGTAATATTAGTCCAAGAAAAGCTGTCACCAAATAGCAAAACCTTAGGAGGAAGGGAAAATAATTAGGATTAGATTAGGCGATAAAGGTAGAGTTGTAGGAGGCAGAAGAACACCTTTATAAGAGCCTGGCCATGTTCCATCTTTCTTACCAGTCTGTGGTATTCAGAACATCTTTCTCTCCTTCCTTCCTTCTTTCTTTCTTTCTTTCTTTCTTTCTTTCTTTCTTTCTTTCTTTCTTTCTTTCCTGTTAAATCTTAATTACTCTCAGCCATTATCAACTGAAATATCTCAAAAACACCTTGTAATTAACTC
>JANHMN010000005.1:59804511-59837011 GCA_030674055.1 Rhabdomys pumilio | reverse complement strand
CCCACCACTAGGTGGAGAGCAATAGCCAATCAGTGGCAACTGAGAAAGATAAAATCTATTTTTTCCAGGGACAAGCCTCATGACAAGCTATCTAATCTGTTAGAGTTAGCCCTAAACATGTATATATATGAGCAATAATGGATTATGATATGTATGTATGTATGTATGTATGGATGGATGGATGTATTTCTGAAGCTTAATAAGAGTAATTGCCTTCCTAGAGTCTCTTTAGATTTCTGTGTCTATTTAAGCCAGAATGTTTTTTATTTACATTCCAGCCATTGCCCTCCTCCAAGGTGCTCCCCCCCCCCGCCCCCATCAGATCTCCCTCTTCCCTGGGGCCTCAAGCATGTGTGTGTGCTTATGTATGTATGTATGTATGTATGTATGTATGTATGTATGTATGTATGTATGTATGTGCTGGGGGCCTTGGACCAACCCCTGTATGATGCCTGGGAGCTCCTTGGGATCTGGGTTAGTTGAGACTGCTGGTCCCAAGTGGAGGGACAGGGTTACTGACTCATAGTCAAAATTCTTTACTGAGAACTGTCTAAAAGAACTTCAGGGACAGAAATGGAGAATAAACTGAAGAAAAGGAGGTCCAATGATTTTCCCAACTTGGGATCCTTATCATGGGGGTGGGGGTGTACACCAAGGCCCGATACTATTATTGATGCTATAATATGCTTACAGACAGGAGCCAGAACTTATATAGCCACAATTTTCACTCAAAGAAGACAGAAAACTTGTGTATGTATATATGTGTGTATATAACAGTACACAAGTCATGAATTGAGAATGGCATTTACATGAAAGGAGATAGAGGGGAAGGAGTAGAAATGATGGAAATGTAGGACTTATATATGAATTTCTCAAATGATAAAAATTCGAGTAAACAAAATTCTCAAAAATAAAGAAAACTTTAAAGAAAATTTCAAAGAACTGAGTTCAGAGAACCTTTTTATGTTGTTGAGCAGTGCCTGCCACCAGGTGGCAGTGAAGCTGCATTTGAGAAATGCTGACAAGCACAAAACTTCTAGCATTTCTTTACCCCGTTTTTTAGACCCTTTTCAGAGGGTTTTCTAATTAAAAGCTAAATACATACTAATACATTATATATGTTAAAATATTATCTAGCAATAGATTTAATACCTACTCTAATTTTCAAATAGTGCCAGTTGAAAGTATCTTAAGATAATCTATAAGGTGATATAAAAACACTTGTGATTCCTGTTGGCAATTCGTAGCCCCATAGGAAGAACAACAATATCAACCGATCAGACCCATCCCCCACAACTCTCAGGAACTAAATCACCAACCAAGGAATACATATGGAGTGGCCCATGGCTCCAGCTGCATATGTAGCAGAGGACGGCCTTGTCACACATCAGTGGGAGGAGAGGCTCTTGATCCTGTCAAGGCTTGATGCCCCAGCATAGGGGAATGCCAAGGCAGGGAGGCAGGAGTGGGTGAGTGGGTGAGTGGGTGGGGGAGCACCCTCATAGAAGCAGTGGGAGGGGAGATGATATAGGGGGTTTCTGGAGGGGAAACTGGGAAAGGTGATAACATTTGAAATGTAAATAAATAAAATATCCAATAAAAGAAAAGAAAAAATATAAACATAATACCCTCGAAGTTTGTCACCGAGATTTATAACTGAATAAAATTTCCAGTTTTAGAGATTAGTAACAGTATAGACAACTTTTCTTAATTTGACTTGATAAATCATGAATTCTATCATAAGCCTCTGAAAGGACCTCAAATTAAAATTTTCTATTGTATGGATAACAGTATTAATATCATAGATAGTGGTTTTGGCCTGATTAAGACTTTGGTCCTGATACCATATATAGGTGTATCATACTTTATAAAGTAGGAAATACTTCTAAAAATTATAAATGACTATGTTCAAGTTTTCTTTTTTGTTTTAATCATAAAACTGAAAATAAATTCTTCTGTGGGAAAAATGTATGGCTCCACAAAATTATAAAATCATTTAAAAATAATTCAGACATTGAAAAAACTTTTGAAATAAAAACAGTTGGTGCATGTACTTTACAGAGACTTGAAAATTTAACCCTTAATTGTTGACTAAATGACTGCTTTTGATATCTTAAGACAAGGTAAGTAGCCTACCCCCTAACTTTTTCTAAGTAATCTTCCTCTTCTAAATAATAAACAAAGTGTTTTTATTATTTGGTTGTTCTTTGCCTACTTATTACTCACAAAGTAGTGTATGCATCTTACCTAATGCTAAAAGAAAGTATGCGATATTGTTACTGCACTAACTTCCATTTTCAGAAAATCTAGGGCTCTGAAGGAATCAGACATGCCTACATTCAGGCTTGCTTCTCCACTTGGCAGTTGAGTGATATTAGTCAAATGGATCTCTCTAAATTAATTAATCAATTGATCTTCTTATCTGTCAAATGTGAATAATGCAGGTATGCATTGCTAAATGACAGGGATAAATTCTGATGAATGTGCCATTAGATAATTTCCCCATTGTGGAAACACTACTGTGTGTACACAGACTAGTTAGCATAGGTCAGTATGCAATGTGACTTGTTTCATCAACCTAATCCCAAGCATGTGTGGTACATTGAGCACATCTTTTCTGGAACATAATTAACTTGTCAAGCTAACTATTACATCATATTACCAAATTAAGGAATCAGTTTTTCATCTCAAGTACATGAAATCCATCAATAACCATGAATACAGGTTAAACTGCCCCATCCTCCCTTGGCCTGTAAGGTATCACTTATGCTTGGTTCTTGTTCATATCTCTGTCTTAATCATAACCTTAAAAGGTTACAGTATTCTGAAGAGTTCACTTCTTGTACTCATCTGGCTATAGATAATGCTACCTTGCTCCATGGTTTTTAATGCTATATAGGCTGGAACTGTAATAACCCAGCTGGGGCCTCTTATGAACTGTACTGACACAGTTCTAGATGACTACTCAATATTTCTACTCATATGTTGAATAAGTAATTCAGATTCCACACATCTAAAATTTAACATTTTATTCGCTTTCCCCCAAATCTACTTGTATCACATTTTGTCCTGTCTCAATAACTGTCAGCTCTATTTTTCTAGTTTCTCTAAACAGTCAGTCTCTTTAGGAAATTCTGTTTATTTTACCTTCAAAATTATTCATAGTATAGTTCTTTCTTACAATTCTCACAACTGTCGCCATGAAGCCCTCAGCACTTCAGTGAGTAATGTAATGGCTTCTTATCTGCTATCCTTACCTTTATGTTTGTTCCTCTATGGTCTCTTTTACTTAGGCAAAAGTTCTCTTATTAAGCACAACTATGGTATACATCTACTTTAAAATTGCCCATCAACTTAAACTAAAAGACTAGACCTTAACCATGACTCTAAACTAGCCTGAAGTCTTCTCCTGCCACTTATTGATACTCATTGATCTACTGTATTTCAGCCATATTGGATCAGGTCCTCACGCATGTGGTCAGCTCATCCTAGAAGCCATTTCCCACAGATAACTATCTATAGAGCACATGCGTGCATCTTCCTCAATTCTTTCCTCAAATATCACCTTTCTAAGAACCTTATCTAAGCCACCTCATTTAAACTTGGAAATTACCCAAACACTTTATGTATCCCTCTGTGATTTTCTATTCTGTGCAGCACTTAACTATCAAAGGATGTACTATGTATTTTACTTACCTTGTCGTCTATTTTACCCATGTTAGGCTCATATTGAGAAATTTTATGTTTTGTTCACTGCTGTATTCTCAAAACAAAATAAAATATCTTCTTTTTCACTTTAATACTTTATAGGTACTACACAGTTTATACCTGACCCCAAGCTCATGGATCACGGGCAGTCTCATCCAGATGATAAAGATATGTACAGCACCAGAAGCTGAACTAGTTTATAGAGGGAACCTGCATAGAGAACTGCCAGATGTACCGAGTTGCAAACAATGGTGAAAGATCACATAATGAATGGGTAACTGACAGAATGTGACTTGAAATCTTTTCATGACATTTTCAAATAAACAGTTTGACCAATGATATAAGTGGTAAAAATGCATATTAATGAATGCAACACAATTAATATTAAGTGATTGATGAGGGAACTGAGGTAAAAATACTAGGAATATATTTCATGACTTGTAATAGAGTATATCAGAAAGCAAAATGAAGTGGAGATATGTCAGTAAGACTGAATTCTAAAAATATGCATATGTATGTATGTATGTATGTATGTATGTATGTATGTATGTATGTATCTGCTTCAGTTTTCCCAATTATTACCAGTTAACTTAGAATGGGGGCTAGCAGAATGTTTTTCACTTGACTTTTTTTTCAAGCTGGAATAAAACATCCATATTTTATGGCACATGAGCTTTGCTTTATTTATGTTGGCTACTCTTAAATGCTTGAAAACATCTGTTTAAGTGGACCATATACTACATGATCCTAGGACCGAGTAGCAATTTTGCAAGTGCTTCCTGGGTGTTATGTTTTTCTGTTTCACTCCACTTGGGCCTTTAAACCCAACAAACTAGCCTGTTTTCTATTTCATAGTGCAAAGATGTCCATTTCTTAGATATAAGCATTCCCACTAGCCATCTAACTTCCAGATTACTCTTTGCAGCCATTCTTTGCACCCTTTCCTAAGACTAGTGTTTCTTCTCAGGTCCCGATTCCCATCTTTTCAGGACTGTTTCATCCTGTTGAACCTTCAATCTTTGGTTTCTCTTTTCACTCATATCTCTTCCTCAACTAGTAAATAGATTTATCTTAAAAAAAAAAATCAAAAAGCATGAAAAAAAAAAAGACTAAGCATAACCCAGCCTTTCCCTCAAGCTGTCTTTTCTCTTGAGCTTCCTACTAAGATTTCTGTACAGTTTAAAAAAGGCATTATGTGTAAATGAAGTACATTATCAATAATATTTTAATGAGCATTGCAACCAATAGACGTCAGTTATTTAGGAGACAGGTAAGTATTGTTAGATTATTAAGAATGCTTCAAACCTAACACACTGCCTGAAATATTTTACAGTGGCTCCCCATTTTCAACTACATTAGCTTCTGACACATTGATGAGCTCAGGCCTTGTTTTTTGACTTTACTGTCAATTACATTTCGTAACCAAATAAACAAAAAGCTGGAGAGATGGCTCAGCAAATAAAAATGTTTTCCCCAAAGCCTGATGACCCAAGTTAGAGCTCTCAGACCCACATGAGAGAGCTCAATCTTGCCACAATCCTGTGGCCTGCATACAAAAGCAATGACATACTCCTGTGCATAGGCACAAATGTCTGCATACATGATAAATGTTTTTAAGTAACATAGTCCCTTAATTCTATCATGGTTTCTACAGTATCTCAGAAGAAAACAATACAAATAGAAAAAGTACAAGTGAAAAAGGATTGTTTAATGAAAAATAGAACATTTTTTGTTGATAAATAGTAAGGCATTCTGCATAATTTTTTGGGAATTTGTGTGAGATTTGAAAGACTATAATCTGAAAAGGCCATATATGCAAAACCATGCTGAAAAACTGGGTACATATCAAGGGTCATCTAGGAAGGACAAAATATAACTCATATGAATTATTATATTGCAATAGCTGGTTCTGTGATAGCTTATTTAACAGCAAATTAAAACCATTTATTTATAGTGAGTCCCTTAATATATAGAGATTATAACAAATATAATAGCACCCTTAAAAGGAGAGATGGTTCTAAAATGAGTGTATCTGATAAGAAACAGTGAAGCAAATTTGAGAAATGGTAAATTCTATTGAAAAAATTTGGGTGTAGAACCACTTATTTTAAATTTTATGCTTTGGGGATAGATGACAGCCCAGATGCTACAAATATGGCTGAATTTCATATTTTAATGGTAGAATTAATTACAAATTTGTCACTTAAGAAGTGACTTCCTTAATGGCACTAAAGGATGCCACTAAATCAAGAGACTTTTATGAAACAGTAATACATGTTAAAACAATTTTCCTTATCCAGTGTGAACATATGTAGTATAGTTAGTAACTGTGTCTCAGGACTGGTAGATAAAAGACAGGGTTTTGTAAAGATAATAACAGACAATAAAAGTGCTTTCTCAGGTTTGCATCTAATGAAATGTCATTGCATAGCATATCAAGATATTTTGTATGCAGAACCATTAAAAATGAGGTTGAGAGATGGTCTAGTGGATCAAAGCCTTGCCATGAATGCATGAAGAACTGAGTCTAAATGCCCAGAGACCAAGTAATATCAAGTGTACCAGTTAACTTCTATAATCTCAATGCTCCTATCTTACAGGAAGATGGGATGTGGAGATAGGAGGACCCACAGAAGTTTGTGGGGTGTGTGCAACAGTGAGGACAAGAAATGTGTCTCAAACAAGTTTTGATCACTAAACATACTTGTAGCATGAATGTGCCCACATTGACCTGTTACTATACAAAGAGACATTGTACAGTACATGTATACACATACACAAGTGTTTTAAGTATTAAAATGGACAGTGTCATGTACAAGATCAATCGAGTCAAAATTCCAACATAGATAAAAGAACCCCTCTCCTCCATGCTGCGGTCCTACCTCCTAGTCAAGGATCTATGGTCCATTGATTGGTGCTGTCAGAGGGAGAGTCACTCTTTCTTGGACATGTGGCCTTTGGTAGATTGCCCGTGCCCATGTGCATATAAGCATAATAAAGTAGACTCAGCAGTGTTTAATAAAAAATAAAAAAAATCATGTGGCATGAAGTTAGGAGGGTAATTGAGTAGGGAGTGCAAAAGAAGAGTTAGAGGAAGTGGTGGTGGATGAAGATAGGGATGAAGATGGTTATAGAGATACGTGGAACACAGACAACAACAATAGACATGTTAAACATGGATGGGGAAAAGCCAGAAGGCACCAACCCAACCCAAAGAACTACAGGAAACTAAGGAATGCTGAGAGCTGGAGAAATAGTCTTTTCAGGGAAGAGCACACCAACCAGTTATTCAAACCAAGTGGTCAGTTTTGAAAGCATACATACTAGTAACATTATACAGACTCAACAGGTTGTACTTAGGTATTTAAGAATGTGTGTGTGTGTTTAACAAGAATTAATGAAAGAGGCCATAAATTTTAAATAGAGCAAGGAGGGGTATATTGGAGAATGTTGGAAGAGGAAAGGAAAGGGGAACTGATATAATGTCAAAAATAAAAATTTTAAGCAAATAAATAATAAACTCTAAAAGGATAATATATTTTTTAATTATTTAAAACAATATTGAAATTGTAATGACACAATTTCTCCTCCCCTTTCCTGCCTACAAATCCTCCCATACCCCTCCTTGCTCTCTTTCAAAACCATGGCCTTTTTTTAAAAATTAATTGTTATGTTTTGTGTGTGTGTGTGTGTGTGTGTGTTCATGTCTGTAACTATTCTTAAATACATAAATACAACTTGCTCAGTCTGTACATCATTTTTAAACCTTAAATTTTATAAGATCCAAAAGATTAAGTTATCACCAATTAGCAAGAATTATTTAAAGCATTGATTTTAACATGGTAGCATTATTTACTTTCAGAAGTAAGGTGGTTTGAAGCCAAATATTGAAAAAACTATGATTTGTGAAATATTAAGTCACTTATAGTATCAAATGCAAAATTTGTGACAGAATTTAATGATTAAAAACTACCTTACAGACATCATTTTCAGGTATTAAACTTTTCATTTAAGTGAAATAAATATGCAGTGTTAAGGTAAATATCATAACAGTGTTCCAAATGAAACTGAAATTTTGACATGTTGGCAAAAACAAAGGCCTTGAGCTTTAAAGATTAGGTAGCCTTGCTTTTTCTATTTGATAACAAAACTTGAAAACAGATTTCAAGATTTCCAAAAATTTTTATGTATTTGCAACTCCATTTTCAGTCAACATAATCGTTACCTGACAGTTTTCAAATGGAAAGCATGGGGCTGAGATTTGATTCTGAACTAAAACTTCCTCTCTCTTACTTCATAATATGTTTTGTTTGCATGTGAACCAGGTAAGTAGCTACAGCAATAAGAATGTATTTAAAGCCAGAAATAAGGTGGAATAGAGGTAATACAATGTTTCTTGGTGACTTTAAGACCTAGACTTTCCACACTAATCTCTTTAGCACATTTCAGAGTCACAAGATGAGTATTATACCTCTAGGGAGCATGCAAGCCATTCAAAGTAGGAAGACATAGGGACAGGTGTACAATATGCAAAGGATATGCCCTAAGTCCTTTTCATTGGAAGAGTAATTGCTTTTTTAGCGTCTCCTGAGAAGATTTCAGTGTATTTCTAAACCAGAACCTATAGAGACACAATTGTCACTCAAACAGCAGGTGTCTTAATGAAAACTTTAGTAGCTCACCATTGACTACAGAATCAAATCAAAAAATCTCCTGTCTTATATTCTAATGTCTTTTCTTATGCACCTTCATTCAACTGTACATTTATGGCATGTTTGCTCTTCACTGCCTGTGCTGTTGCCCTTCAGTGTGCCTCCTTATCTTGTTTCATTCCACATTCTTGTATTCTACCCAACCTTCAATAATTACCTTTTCCTAATTCTCTAAAATAGGATTTATTAATTTATTATATTCCCTTATCCTTAGTCTCTGTAAATATAACCCACACAATTTCTTTTAATAAGTATTTTCTTGCAAATATACTTGTGTATAGCTGGCTCACCTTTTTATTATGGTTTTAGATGGTTATATAATTCCAAAATAATTTTACTTCTCTAAAGTGATTATACCACAAATGATGGACACAGATGCAAATAGCAGTGTTGAATGTGATATCTTCTCTAAGTATAACCAAAGAGCTGTAGATGTTCAGGGATGGAATATACTTAGGGTACAGTAGTGAAGATGCAATGGGACTGAATGCTCTAGATAAGCAATCATGAGTTTTTCACAAGTAAGGTCTTCAGAACTTAGCCTCACTGTAGGAAATGAATTTTAAACCTCATACCTACTTCTTTCTATTTAAACATACTTGTACTTCATATATAAAATATAAATCCTTAAGCCATTTGAGCATTGTGCTTAATTTCAGCAATGTTAAAATGTGAAAATATCACCATTGTACATTTGATGACATACAGTTATTGAAAACTCCAAACCTAGTATAAGTGGGTTTTGAAGGATGTAATCACATAGATTGTTAGAACTTTTACTATCCATTCGTGTTTAGTTTGGATGGTGAAGAATTGATTCTATCTTGAAAAATCTGTTTGAAAGTAAAATATCTACAAGAATATTATGTTCACTTGCTTTATTTTACAACATTTGATGTCAAAGTGATGCTTCTCAGGTGACATTCAAATGTTGAGGCCCATTTTGGGATTTTTTTTGTTGTGTCTTTTGTTTTTTGTTTTCATTCTTCCTCTGCAAGTTCCAGGAGATCTTCCATGTTAAATCTGAACAAATGCCAGCCTTCCTCACAGGAAAGGTCTAAAGCCCCTAGGCGAGTGTAGTACTCAACAGAATCCTGATTCCAAATGATGACAAGAAACTGCATGCCACAACATTCGGTATTGATGGCTATCTGTTTTAAAACAAACAAGTAGATATTACCCCTATTTGACAGTATAATCATTCACATTTTACTGAAGATCTATTATATATAATGCGATATACGTATAACAATTTTGAAATAGGTATTTTGGGACAAAAAAGAATCCTTTATATTATTGCAAGTTACACTGTAGGTCTATTTTGTGAGTAAAATCACCTCATCCTTGATGATAAAAACATACATAGTGTGCTTATACATTATATAAGAATAAAATTTAAGCCAGGCAGTGGTGGTTCACGCTTCTAATCCCAGCACTTGGGAGGCAGAAGCAGGTAGATTTCTGAGTTTGAGGCCAGCCTGGTGTACAGAATGAGTTCCAGGACAGCCAGGGCTACACAGAGAAACCCTGTCTCCAAAAAACAAGAGAGAGAGAGAGAGAGAGAGAGAGAGAGAGAGAGAGAGAATAAAATTTAATTAAATATAACACAGAATCTGAGCTTTCAGCTCAAAAATCCACTTTAATAAATATTGGAAGTCCATGTTATGAAAATGTTTTGTGTATGTGGATGCACATATTGATGTGGATTTGGGGTTGCATATGTGTGCGTGCTGTGGTGCTCAGGGAACAACTTTGGATGTTAGCCCTCAGGTGCTATCACTTTTTGTTTGAGAAAAAGTCTTTCACTGGCCTGAAATTTCACCAAATAGGTTAGGGTGGCAGCCAGTGACCACAGGATATCAACAGTTTGTACCTCTTCTCACCTTGCCATTTCTGGCATAAAAGTGTGTGTCACCACTCCTGGCTTTTTATGTGGGGTCTGGGGATTAAATTTGAGTTCTGGTTTTTGCAAAGCAAGCACTTTACCAAAAGAAGCAGTCTTGGTATATTTACTTAATAAGATTATTTACCTAATCTATGCCCCATTAAATAATTCTTGATGAAGAAAAGGATACTATATAGACTATCAATACTAACTATAACACATACCTGACTTAGCTTCTTCAGCATGTCAGCCCCAATACCTAGACCTATTAAATAGATGTCAAAGAAAGGCAGTAAGTTGAGAATTTTCACATAACTAGTGGTTTACTTTGATTTTAAAGCAATATAAGATCAAACTCTGTTTATGGTTGTCATATATTCTAAATAGCATATGTTGAAACTCACTCATGAATGTTTTAAACTGTCTTTTATCTTACTGGAGCCTGGCAACAATGCTAATACAAATGAGATTTGTTTTATGTTAAAAATCTGTGCTGAATAAATGAGTGTCACTGTATTTTTTTTCCTTGAGAAAGGGTCTGACTATCTTTTGCTGAATGGCTTGAAATACAAGCACACTGAGATCCACCTACCTCTGCATCCCATGTACTGAAATTAAATGTATGTGTCACCATGCTTGCCTTCACTGTTTTCCTACAACAAGGCATATTTCTTATCTATGTCTACTAAAAATCAAACCTAAATTATAAAATTATTTTACAGATAAAAATATTTGTTGGGCTGGAGAGATGGTTCAGTGGTTAAGAGCACTGACTGCTCTTCCATAAGTCCTGAGTTCAATTTCCAGCAACCACATGATGGCTCACAACCATCTGTAATGGGATCTGATGCCCTCTTCTGGCGTGTCTGAAGACAACTACAATGTACTCATAAATAAAAGAAATAAATATATCTAAAAAACATACATTAGTTGGAACTGTGTAGCTTACTTGAATGTGTTGATGAATACTGTTGAAATATTTTCTAACTTGTGATTGAGTCTTCACTGCACTAGGATCCTGATCAGGCTCAAGAAATGGAAATGAGTTATCTAAATAAGTTAAAACTCATAATTTTAGCAAAAGACTTATCTGTAGCCCTTACATTAGAATGTTACTTAGAAAAATTTACATGTTTGCAAATAATATTATGATTGTAGTTTTACCTTGATATTCTTCGGTGATATAAAAATCCTCTAGGTGAAGCAGTTTGCCAATCCGTGGGTCATAAGTGAAGTAGTACATGGCAAATCCAATAGTTCTTACTCCTGGGAGGAGAGAAGAAAGTGGACAAAGGGGCTGATGCTTTCAGTCATAAGGTATGTGTTTCCAAATAGAATACAAAATGGTGTGTTTGCTGCTTTAACTATTAAGGCAGTAAGTGGTTCCTGGACAAAGTCAGTACATACATACTACAGAAAGTTTACTTTTCTTAAAATAAAGCCTTTAAAAGAAAGTATATACTTTGATACATGTTCTCATAATTTTAATACTTTATTATCAGAGTGACATAGTAGTGTTATTTAAAAGTACTCTAGGTTTGTACATTGTAGTTTTCTACTTAATCCTATTTACACAATGTGTATTTGTTACTGTTAACTCTGTTTTCAGATACAGAAAATATGTTATAGACTAAATTAGAGACAAAAGGTTTACTTTACCTGATTCTGCTTGTTTACTGGGTGCTTCAGCAATAAGGCAGTAGAAAAGTGGTTTGTCCCCGAAACCATCCCTGAATAAATCTGAAATATTAATTCACATATGATATGTCAAAGTTTATAAGTGAGCAAAGATAGTAGAATAGAAAGCAGCAGGACCACTTCTTCCTGCGTGTACAGCAGCTATGCTAGTAGCAACTATCTGAAGTGAGTATTTTAATGTTTACAATTCTTAGGAGAGTCTGGCTAGTATCTGTAGTTACTTTTGGCTAAATGTATTCATAAGTGCATAAGTGCCTATCTCCCTTTGAGTTTTCTAGGGTTATCTGTAGGAATGACAGCTTGTATTTCTGGGTAGTTTGTTGAAGCCTGGGTCATCAATAATTATCTTGTCCTTAATGTACTAGTTTTATATGTTCTAACTAGACTTCAATTCAAATTGTTCATATGAAAGCGTAGGGGCTGATTGTCATCATACCAGCCCCTGTCGTTATACCAGCCCCTATCAACTGAAGTGACAATTAAAGGAAATAAAATTTTAGGAACTTAAATGGATCTACCCCTGCTTGTACTTGTATGGTCTCTCTCTCTCTCTCTCTCTCTCTCTCTCTCTCTCTCTCTCTCTCCCTCCTCCTCCTCCTCCTTCCCCCCTCCCTTTATCCCTCCTCCCTCCTTTCCTCTCTCCCTCTCTCCCTCCTTTCTTCCCTCCCTCTTCCCCTACCCCATTCCCTCTTTTTGTTTCTATGGGAATATATACACATGCATATACAATCTACCCTCACTTTGTGTTTCTATGGGAACACACATGATAGTATGGCAATCAGTTACAAATAAATATTGCTGCAGTAAATAACTTTAAAATAGTCAAGATGCAATTTTGTTGAAACTACTGTTTTTTTCTAGTATGCCTGCAGGCAGAAGATATAAATCTTAAAAAGACATGCTAAAAATAATTAAAAAATAATTGAAAATGAAAAAAAAACATTATAAACAAAAACTTATTGAATGCAGTGATAATAGTGCTCACAGAAATTAATAGTTGTAAATTTCTATACTGTAGAAAGAAAAACTTTCAGAAAAGAACTTAATATATACCTTTAAAGAGGTATAAAACAAAGCTAAATAAGCCCTGATTTATCCTATGGAAGGCAATAAAGTTTAACAGATATAAATAAGATGAGAAAAATAGATAAAACTTAAGGACCTCCAAAACTGGTTATTTGAATAAGCTAGCAGAACTGATGACTAGACTGGAGAAGAACAACAAAGGGTACAAATATTAAGATCACAAGACAGATAAACCCCTAGCCAAACTAACTAAAGAGCCCAGAGTTAGTATCCAAATTAACAAAATCAGAAATGAAAAGGAAGACGTAACAACAGAAACTGAGGAAATACAAAAAATCATCATATCCTACTACAAATGCCTATACTCAACAAACCTGGAATATCTAGATGTAATGGATGGTTTTCTAGAGAGATACCACATACCAAAGTTAAATCAAGAGTGGGTAAACCATCTAAACAGGCCCATATTGCACAAGGAAATAAAAGCAGTTATTAAAATCTTACCAAACAAAATAAGCCCAGGGCCAGATGGTTTTAGTGCAGAATTCTACCAGACCTTCAAAGAAGAGCTGATACTAATAGTCCTCAAACTATTCCATAAAATAGAAACAGAAGGAACACTGCCTAAATCGTTCTGTGAAGCCCAAATTATGCTCATACCTAAACCACACAAAGACCCAACAAAGAAAGAGAACTTCAGACCAATCTCCCTTATGAATATAGATGCAAAAGTACTCAATAAAATTCTTGCAAACAGAATCCAAGAACACATTAAAACCATCATTCAACATGATCAAGTAGGCTTCATCCCAGGGATGAAAGATTGGTTCAAAAATTCACCACTATATAAACAAACTCAAAGAAAAAAATCTCATCATCTCCTTAGATGCAGAAAAAGCATATGACAAACTACAATGCCCCTTCGTGTTAAAAATATTGGAGAGATCAGGAATTCAAGGCCTATAAATAAACATAATAAAACTAATTTACTACAAACCAACAGCCAATATCAAATTAAATGGACACATGATTGAAGCAATCACACTAAAATTGGGGAAAAGACAAGAATGCCCACTCCATATCTTTTCAATTTAGTACTCAAAGTGCTAGCTAGAACAATAAGAAAACAAAAACACATCAAGGGTATACAAATTGGCAAAGAGGAAATAAAGGTAACACTATTTGCAGATGATATAGTATACATAAGCGACCTCAAAAATTCTACCAGAGAAATTCTCCAGCTGATAAACAACTTCAGCAAGGTGGCTGGGTGTACAATTAACTCAAATAAATCAGTAGCCTTCCTCTATAAAAATAATAAATAGGCTGAGAAAGAAATTAGGGAAATGACACCGTTCACAATAGCCACAAATAATATAAAATATCTTGGGGGTAACTAACCAAACAAATGAAAGACCTGTATGACAATAACTTTGAATCTCTCAAGAAAGAAATCAAAGATCTCAGTAAATGGAGAGACCTCCCATGCTCATGGATTGGCAGAATTAATATAGTAAAAATGGCCATCCTATCAAAGGCAATCTACAGAGTTAATGCAATCCCCATCAAAATCTCAATACAATTCTTCAAAGACATGAAAAGAGCAATTCTCAAAATTATCTGGAAAGGCAAAAAAAAAAAAAAAAAACCGGAATAGCCAAACAATTCTTAACAATAAAAGAATGGCTGGAGAAATCACCATCCCTGACCTTCAAGCTTGACTACAGAGCAATAGTGATAAAAACTACATGGTATTGGTACAGAGACAGGCAGGAAGATCAATGGAATAGAATTGAAGACCCAGAAGTAAAACCACGCATTTATGGTCACTTGATCTTTGACAAAGATGCCAAACATATACAATGGAAAAGAGAAAGCATCTTCAATAAATGGTGCCAGCCTAACTGGCTGTCTATATCTAGAAAAATGAAAATAGACCCTATTTGTCACCTTGCACAAAGCTCAAGTCCAAGTGGATCAAGAACCTCAACATAAAATCAGATACACTGAATCTAATAGAGTTTCTCTTTCTGGGAAAGAGCCTTGAACTCATTGGCACAGGAAGAAATTTCCTGAACAGAACTCCAATGGCTCATGCTCTAAGATCAAGAATTGATAAATGGGACCTCATGAAACTGGAAAGTTTCTGTAAGGCAAAGGACATAATGAATAAGAAGAATTGGCAACCTACAGATCCTTCACTAACCCCACATCCAATAGAGGGTTAATATCCAAAATATATAAAGAACTCAAGAAGTTAACCACCATAAAACCAAACAACCCAATTAAAAATGGGGTACAGAACCAAACTGAGAATTCACAACAGAGAAATCTTGAATGGCTGAGAAGCACCTAAAGAAATTCCTTATTCCTCTTCAAAGTCTTTAGTGATCAGAGAAATGCAAATCAAAACGACCCTGAAATTCTACCTTACACCAATCAGAATGGGTAAGATCAAAACCTCAGGTGACAACACATGTTGTCGAGGATGTGAAGAAAGAGGAATATTCCTCCATTGCTGATGGGACTGCTAATTGATACAACCACTCAGGAAATCAATCTGGAGGTTCCTCAGAAAATTGGAAGTAGATCTACCTGAAGACCCAGCTATACCAGTCTTGGGAATATACGCAAAAGATCCCCCACAATGCCATAGGGGCACATGTTCCACTATGTTTATAGTGGTTTTATTTGTGATAGCCAGAAGCTGGAAACAGCCCGATGTCCCACAATAGAAGAATAGATATGGAGAATGTGGTTCATTTACACAATGGAATACTAGTCAGCTATTAAGAACGAGGACATCATGAGTTCTGCAGGCAAATGGATGGAACTAGAAAATATCCTGAGTGAGGTAACTCAGACCCAAAAGGACACACATGGTATATACTCACTAATAAATGGATATTAGCCAAAAAAAGAAGAAGGAAAAGTATAGAATACCCAAGATATAGTCCACAGATCAACAAGCTGAAGGGCACAAGTGATAATGTCTAAATCCCACTTGAGAGGGAGAAGTAAGCAATCACAAGTGGGGAAGAAGGGAGGGACCTGGGTGGGAAAGTGGACAGTGTGGGGTGAGAGGGGAAAGAGGGGAACCTGATCTGGTACTGAGTGAGGGAAAAAGACTGAAGCTCTGAAGGCCAGCAGAAAGAATGGAAACAGGCAACCTTGGGAGGGAGGAGGTTGGGGGATCCTCCAGAATACACCAGAGACCTGGGAGGTGAGAGACTCTCAGGACTCGAAGGACCTTAGATGAAATGCTCCCAGTAGGGAGAGAGAACTTACAGAGCTCATCTCCAGCAGGAAGACAGGGCATCAAATGAGGGAAGGTGTTTACCATCCCACAGTCAAAACTCTGACCGGTAATTGTTCCTACCTGAAAGAAATGCAGGCATGGAAATGAAGACGAGCCTGAGGAAAAGAAGGTCCAGTGACAGGCCCAAAGTGGGATCCAGCTCAAGGGGAGGTCCCAAGGCCTGACACTATTACTGAAGCTATGGAGTACTTACAAAAGGGACCTATCATAACTGCCCTCCAGAAGACCCAAGAAGCAGCTGAAAAAGTCAGTGCAGATATCTACATCCAACCAATGGTCAGAAGCTGCTGACCCCTGTGGTTGAATTAGGGAAAGGCTGGAAAAAGTTGAGGAGGGGCGACACTGTAGGAGGACCAGCAGTCTCAATTAACCCGAACCCCCAAGATCTCTTAAACACTGGACCACCTACTAGGCAGTATATACCAGCTGATATGAGGCCCCCAACACACATACAGCAGAGGACTGCTGGGTCTGAGTTCAATCAGAGATGAAGCATCTAAACCTCAAGAGACTAGAAGCCCTAGGGAGTTTAGAGGTCAGGTGGGGTGGGGGATAGGGGTGGGGACAGCCTAGTTGAGACAGGGCAGTGGGTTGGGGGTATGGGATGTGGAAC
The DNA here is from genome assembly GCA_030674055.1 of Rhabdomys pumilio. NCBI lineage: Eukaryota > Metazoa > Chordata > Mammalia > Rodentia > Muridae > Rhabdomys > Rhabdomys pumilio. Next base: position 59,820,050 of record JANHMN010000005.1, on the reverse strand, counting down.
AGTTGGAAGGTGGAAGGAGGGGGAAATAAAATCTGTAGTGTAAAAAATAACTAAGTAAGTAAATAAATAAAAATAACCAATTAAAAAAGAAATGAAAATGAGGCTTTTACTATCTGAAAGTCAGAATATATCCATGCTGTAAGTGATATTAACCTACTAGTTATAGTTATGTTTTCTCTATTACATATCATTATTTTTTCTATGTGTTATTTTCATTAAATTTTCTTGTAAGTCCACCTAAGGAAATATATAGTATATTTGTAATGTTTGGTACTATCTACATGTTAGGTGCCCATGGTCCTTGGAACCTATCACTGGATGAGGGGGTGATATTATCTATTCAAAACTATAAAGTATTGCTAAAATAAATTTCAGTAGACTTAGTTGAAGGACTGTTATGAGTAGTAAGGTTTAACATTGTTATGACATTGATATTAACAAAATTTATTCACATATTCAATGCAGTCCATTAGAAGTCCACTGTCTTAGTTATTGTTCTGTTGCTGTGAAGAGACATCATGGGCGAAGGTAACTCTTATAAAAGAAAGTGTTTAATTGCAAACTTACAGTTTCAGAGGATTGGTCCATTATTGTCATGGCAGGAAGCATAGCAACATTCAGGTATGTATGGGGCTGAGTGCATACATCCTAATCCATAGGCAGGTAGAGAGAGAGAAAGACTGGACCTGGCATGGACTTTTGAAATCTCAATGACCACCCCACAGTAACACACTTCCTTCAAGTCCACAAGGCCTCATCCTTCTTAAACAGGTTCACTAACTGGGGACCAAGCATTCAAGCACAAGATCCTGTGGGGACCATTGATTCCAACTACTAATTTCCACTCTCTGGTTCTTGTAGGCTTGTAGCCATATTGTAATTCAAAATGCATTTAGTTTAACTTCAAAAGTCCCCATTGTCTTTCAGTTTAAGTCTGTTTAAAAGTACCAAGTCTATCTTGAGATTCCAAGCAACCTCTGTCAAATCAAAATAAAAGGGCAGATCACATACTTTGAACATATAATGGCACAGGACATACACTACCATTTGAAGAAGGAGGAAAGGGAAGATAGTAAGGACCTGCTGGACCAAATCAAGACTGAAAACCAGCAGGGCAAACTTCAAATTCTGCATTTCCATGACTGATGGCAAAGCACTGTTCAGATCTCCAACTCCTTCCAGCTTTGTTGACTGTAGCATCTTTTCCTCTTTTGACCTGGTTCTACATTCTGTCTGCAGCTCTCCTTGATAGGTATCTTATGACTCTAGGATTTCCAACATCTTGGAGTCTTCAGCAAATTCCAGGCTTCACTCTCACAACGTCATACAATGGACACTTCAGGCCTCCATGCAGGCCACTCTCTGCCCCGCCCTCTACTCTTACCACATTCCTGACCTCTCAGTAGCCTTTATTAGACACAGAGGGAGAATCCACAATCTTTTTCCTATATTCTTTGTGAGTTTCTTTTTCTTTTTGAGAAAGAATCTCCTATGTAGCCCTGGCTGCCTGGAACTTACTATGTAGACCAGGATGGCCTTGAACTCACAGAGATCTACATGCATCTGCCTCCCAAATTCTGGGATTAAAGGCTTGTGCCACCGTGGCCAGTCTTCCTATATTCTTCTTGACTCTAAATTAAGAACCATGTGGGAAAAGCTTCTAATTTCTGCTTACTATGCTGGAACCTACTCCCCTCACTCAATTACAACTGCACAAGCCTTCTGCTATTGATGGATGCTTTTACTGCTTAAACTTCTATTTTTCTTTAATTTCTATGCAAAGGTTAGAAGCTTAGCATGTGGGATACTACTCCCTTTATTCCATTTTAAATCATGCCTTTCTTTAAATGTCACATCTCTTTGAGCACAAGACATGGCTCCAACATTATATTTCTTGGTGAGTCTTTTCTCCTCAAAGTGTACATTTTGTATTTCTCTTTGCTGTACTTAACTCTTTTCATTGCAGGTCTACATAAAAGTCAATATTAGGCTGTTATGAAATCTCCTTCAAGGCCATCAATCCAAAACTCCTCAATTTAGCCTTAGGCAGATTCTTCAGACAAAGGCAAAAAGCACCCATATTCTTTGTCAAAATAGCCCAAGAATAGTTTCTAGGCCACTTACTAATATTCTTTCCCTCTGAAACCTCTTAGTCATCCTCAGTAGTATACTCTTCCTACTATAATGGCCTATTAGGCTCCTGTCTTAGTCATTGTTCCATTGGTTTGAAGAGACACAATAACCAAGGCAACTCTTACAAAAGAAAATATTTAATTGAGGCTTATTTACAATTTCAGAGGTTTAGTACATTCTCATCATGGTAGGAAGCATGGTTCATGTCATGGATGGCACTGGAGCAGTAGCTGAGAGCTACATCCTGATCCTTGTACTGAGAGGGAGAGGGAGAGAGGAAAAGAGAGGAAGAGGGAGAGGGTTAGGGGAGAGAGGGGGAGAACTGTCTGTGTATCTGTGTGTCAGTGGGGCCTGACATGGGCTTTTAAAAACTCAAAGTCCACCACCAGTGGCATACTTCCTCCAATAAGACCACACCTCCCAATCCTTCCTCAGTAGTCCACAAACTGGGGGCCATTCTCATTCAAACCACCACATCTGCCATTTTTTTTAATTGTACAGATTACAAAGAACTCCAAATATCCCAAACAACTTTAAAACAGAAGAATAAAGACAGAGGATGCTTATTGCTTAATTCTGAGATTTACTATAATGTTACAGTAATTAAAACAGTATGATACTGGAAAGAGGCCTGATATGAAGACAAACCAATCATAAACGGAACTGTAAAATAAATACTCACAAACTTATAAGGCTGATTTTTTATCAGGGTACCAAAACTATTAAAACTGACTTTCCAATAAATTCTCTTGTGAAAACTTTATTTCTATATACAAAATATCAAAGTTGGACCCTCACTTTTTTTCATATTCAAAATATAGCTTGAAAGAGATCAAAGACCTCAAGGTAGATGTTAAAAGTAGAAAACTCTTCGAAGAAAATGCAAAAAAATCTTCAAGTCATTATATGTGGCAGTAGTTTCATAGGTATAGTTGACAACAAAAGCACACATAGTAAAAAAAAAGAAAATAGTAAAACTTCAACAAAATATCCCACTATGAAACAAGTAAAAAGTTTCCACAGAGTATAAGAAATTATTTTGCAGAATGTTCTTAGTTGATTGCGTACATTCTTAAGTATTCAACTTTAAATAGTCATCCTTCAGTAATTCTTCTAAATTTTAATAAATAACATTCTTTATTTGCTGTTTGCCAATCATGATTTTTCACAATCTTTTAGCTTTATTACTGTGTAAAATTCTAATTCATAACAATTTTCTACATTCTCCATTAATATTTTTGGCTACCAAATATAATAAAATAACTTTTTTAAAGCTCCTACCAACATAGTGCATGTAAGGAACACGTTAGACATACCGAACCTCTTGTTCTCTGTTTTGAAATGCATTTGCTGTCTACTGCATCTTTAAAGACATGCACATTTTCGAGTTAAAAAGATGCAAAATGAAAATTATTGGAACACTGAAAAGGCTATGTAATTTGTGTCTTATATATATCCATATTAATACTAGGAACACTTTTTGGAACAAGGACAGCTGCTTCTGCATGTTTAGGTATTCATCCTATATGCATTCATTCACACTGGTTTTACCTGCACAAAGATTACCACAAAACATCTTACCCAGCTCTGTTAATGACACTTTTTCTTGCATGCCTTCACAGAAAGCCAGTTCCTGTAAAGTAGAAAAAAAAGTTTCAGCTGATGATTTGGTAAATATAATCATTGAAATATTTATTGAATATTCTTATACACAAGAATGCTAGGTTGTGCTAAAAAAAAAAGAAGTCAGATTTGATTTCCATTATGAAGAAATTTAAAATCTGAAACAACAATGTAAAACAAAATAGGTAGATACGTCATTGGTAGCTAGATGTTACATAGGCATATTTTAGGGAGATGATAGTTTTGATATTCAGTCATGTGAATGTTAAATTTCTGGATTAGTAGCTTTGAATTCAACAGGAACCTGGAAAGCAAAAATAAAAACTTGTTTCTGGGTAGTCACATGTTTATTTATTATGACTTTACAAAAAAATTTGTGAAACATGTTTGCTTGGGGCTTACTAGTATAACTTTAAAAGTTTTTTAAATTGTGACCTTTATTATTTTGTATATCTAAATTCCTTCTCTTTTGATGCCTTTCTCATGTTTTGAGTTATAAAATATTTACACTTTTTCTCCTGTTTCTTTGTGAGGATATTAATCATAAAACGTGCTGCCTTTTGTCCTTACATTCTTAATACTTTCTTTGCTTGCCTGATTTTTCTTGTGTGTAAATACTGAGGTATAATGTCACCATCATACCAAACCCTGTCATCCAAGGGTCATTAATTTAATAACCCATTTTTAGTCATTGATTTGAAATATCCTTTATATCAAACACCATATACTCACATGTACTTTAGAGAACTGGACTCCTCATTAAGTTTCATTGTGCTAGCTCTGGAAATTTTATGAAAACTTTTTTTTCATTTAGTTTTGAGATTAAAATATCACTATATCACTTCTCCCTCCAAAACCTTCCATATATTGCTTGTCGCTTGCAACCTCAGAAGTTACACCCATGAAATCTCATCAAAATGCCTAAACATGAGCTGAACAAAGATAACAATCAAATCGTATTTTTTTTACAAATCAATTTCCTATCTACTATACCAAAGCAATCATGTCATTCACATGAAAATGCATATTTCTTATACATTGAATACTCCAAAAACTTTGCTTCTAATATTATTTTGTTATATTCTTGTATTCAAACTCTTTTATATTTTTATTATTTTTTTCCAGAATAGTCACAGTTAACTTCAGTACTACTTAGAAAGGGGAACAAAATAATCACGGGAGGTAGAGGGTGGGAGGGACTGGGGATGAAGAGAGGAGGGGGAGGAGAAATGGGGGTGAAGGATGAGGAGTGGGAGGAGATGGGAGATGTACAGAGGGTCAGGAAATTGAACAGAGGTGTGTGGCAATGGGGATGGGGAACTGGGTGTAGCCACTAGAATTTCCCAGATGCTAAGAAAGCAAAAGGCTCCCAGGACCCAACAGGAATGACATTAGCTGAAATACCAACAAAGGGGAGGGAGAACCTGTAGAGACCATATTCAGAGGTTAGGAATGGCTCTCTGGTTGAGGGATGAGGCTATTCTCCCATCTCAAAAATATTAATCCAGAATTGCTCCTGTCTAAAGAAAATACAGGGACAAAGATGGAACATGGACTGAAGGAAAGGCCATACAGAGACTGCCCCATCTGGGGATCTGTCCCATATACAGTCACCAAACCCAGACACTATAGCTGATGCCAAGAAGTGCATGCTGACAGGAGCCTGATATAGCTGTCTCCTGAGAGGCTCTGACAGAGCCTAACCAATACAGAGGCAGATGCTTGTAGCCAACCTTTGGACTCAGTGTGAGGACTCCAATGAAGGAGTTAGAGAAAACATTGAAGGAGCTGAAGGAGTTTGCAACCCCATAGGAGAAACAACAATATCAACCAACCAGACCCCCAGAGCTCCCAGAAACTAAACCACCAACCAAGGAGTACACATGAAGGGACCCATGGCTCCAGCTGCATATGTAGCAGAGGTTGGCCTTGTCAGGCATCAGTGGGAGGAGAGGTCCTTGGTCCTGTGAAGGCTCGATGTCCCAGAGTAGGGGAATGCCAAGACAGGGAGACAGGAGTGGGTGGGTGGGTAGGGGAGCATCCTCATAAAAGCCAGGGCAAGGAAGGGATGGGATAAGGGGCTTTTTGGAGGAATAACCAGGAAGAAGAATAACATTTGAAATGTAAATACATAAAATATCTAATAAAAATTTTTAAAAATTTTATCTCACATTGATAGAAACTGAAAAAAAAAAACCACATTTTCCCACATTGCAGCACAAGAATTCAACAGGACATTTCTTACTCCTAAATAAGAACTTACTGTTGTATATAATCAAAATAAATTTAAATTCTTCAAAATAAAGCAACATGTCGGCTCATTTTATGTCAATTTGACACAGATTAGAGTTATTTGAGAGGACAGACAATTTGTCTCATTTGACACAATGCATTCATAAGATCAGGTTGTAGGAAAGCCTCTGGGACATTTTCTTAATTACTAATTGATTGAAGTTGGGAGTTGGAGGGCAACAACCATTGTGGTAGTGCCACCACTAGTCTGGGTGCCCTACCTTCTATAAGAAAACAAGCTGATCAGGCCAGGAGGAGCAATCAGCACCCCTTTATGGCCTCTGCATGCTTTCAGTCCCCGCCCTATTTGAATTTCTGGTCTGAATTTGAATTTTATTGAATTTCCTTCAATAAACTATGACTTGTGGTATGTAAACCAAATAAACCCTTTCCTTCCCAAGTTGCTTTTGGTCATGGTATTTCATCACAGCAATAGTAACCATAACTAAGACAAAATAACTGCTCATTTAAAAATTCACACACAAGCATGCCTTCATTATTAGTATCCTAGTCAGTCCCTACTATATTATTTCCATATCAGTTAGCACTCATTTATAAAGATGTGTTTATCATATGGTATTGGTCAGTTGGAATTCAGCAGGAAAAGCAACAATTCATGAATAACCATACGTTTGCAACATATTCAGTTATGTGGTAACTCTATGTATCTATCACCACTATATGTATAAGAGTTTTAATCAATGTATACTACCCACAAATCCATGTTAATAATTTAGATTCACTAGTATTTTGGATATTTTGACATTTTTAAATTAAATTATTGCTATTTAATTTCCGCAAAGGAGACTACTAATTTTTGAAAATTTAACATAAGTAATAATCTCAAATCTGTTAGATAAAAATGTTTCTAACTGGTTGCTTATCTTATACAGTAGTTGGCTTCAAGCAAACATGTACAGAAAGTATAAATTTAAACTCTGCTATAAGGTTTGTTTTAAAAATTAGATTGTAGCACCAGATATAGGGATATATACCTTTAATCTTAGAACTTGGGAGGCAGAGGCAGGTGGATTTCTATGAGTTCAAGGTCAGCCTTGTCTATATAGTGAGTTCTAGGACAACTATGGCTACAAAGAGATACCGTATCCAAACAAACAAACAAACAGATGTTACATTTTAAAACCCATCTTTAGTATTTCTGAACTTGCCAAAATTTTAACTTTCAAAAAACTACAGAATTTTGTCCAGGATTAAAGATTCTGATATAATTTAAATCAGACTAAGATATAGTTATTTGAAATATGTTAGCTTAAGTAATATTTGTTTTCTTTTGAAATTACTTAGATTTGGAATATCATAGGTCTGTGATTCAGAATGTCAAATTATGGTATATATTGACATTTGTTTTGCTATAGAAATTCAAGAAAGGACCTATGTTTATTTCTTGAGAGGAGAAAAAAATTAGAGGTCTCTTATGTAATATAATGGCTATGTGTATATGAATACATATGTAAAACACAGACACTATATTGTGATTTAGGTATTATGGAGTAAACTTATAATAGTCTCACAGCATTAACAAGTCACTTACATCTTAACTGCTTAGTCCTGAACAGAGTAAATTTTCGGTGAGTATACTAATAACTTTCAAATTACATTTAAATACTCTGGTTATAGTATTTTATTTTGCAGAATTACTTTTGAGAAATGAACTACTTTGCTTTACCCATTTTAATATGAGTATATTCTGGATTTATAATGTGAACATATGTGTACATTGAAAGATCATACATTTCCCATGAGGGAACTGTCATTTAGTCTGGTATGTATCTGCAAAACATTTTAATAGTTAAAACATACAATTTGTAAGATCAGGCATAGGAAAAGGTTTATACTGTGCTACAGTGATGTTGATGTACAGCTACATAATGCCTCTTAGTGATGTCTTTTAGCTAAGGAATTTTGATGGCAAGCTAATAAATCAATTTTCAAAGAGTATTTTATAAACTTGGAAATAATCATGTGTTGGGAAAATGAACATAAAAGGCAAAGAGAACCACTACATACACATTTGTGTATCACATGAATGACTGCCATCAATGCATCAAAATTCCATTATGGTAACTATAGTTATTACATTGTCACCTTTACTGCACTGGTATGATTTCTAGGAAAGGTATAAAAATAAACATGGGGATAAGAAAACGTTCACTCAATTCCTTAGACTCAGGGGCATGTACGTGTTAACAGACTTCTAGATAAGCTTTACCAACTGAGCTATCTCCCTTGTTGACATCTCATATTTTTTTTTTAAAAAATTATATTCTGCATATCATAAAACACTACAACCATATTTTGGTGTAGCAATTACTATAATCTTGATTTATATTGAAAATGATGATTAAATGGGTTTAGTGAATTTGATATTATGTATATGCATCATAATTATTATTATTATTATTATTATTATTATTATTATTATTATTATAACATAGACTATGCAGTCCTTTTGTTCTTTCATCCTTCACTAACTTCCAAGTAATAAGGAGATACAGGCTTACTTTAATCAGTCTCAGGATATCTGGGCAGTCTTGAGGCTCAGCAGGTCTTATGTAGAAAGAACAAGAATTTTTTTTTTTCATGGCCGATTGTTTCATTTTTTGCTGACTTTCAGTTAAATCACTCATGCTTGATTCACTTGGCTCTAATTGACTTGCACCTGATTGGATTATGCCTAGTTGACTTGAGTCTGATTGACTACTGTCTAGTAAACCACCTTTCTTCTCTGGTTTACTAGGACTTGGTTCTGATTTATCTGATTGTGTCTTTCCTTCTAGGCTTGATTGACTGTCATCAAATTGGTTTGTGTCTGATTGGTATGTGCCTAATTTAGTGGTTCCTGATTGTCTTGGTACTGTTTCCCAATTATTTGATTGTTTCATGTGTGAGTTGTTAGGGTAGGGTTGCCACTTTTCTGATTGTCTTGTGCCTGAGCAACTTGGGGTTGGTTGCCATGTGTATAATTGTCTTACACCAGGCATGTAGGGATGTTGTTGCCAAGTATCAAATTGTCTTGTGCCTAATTGCCCAGGGCTTAGGTGCCATAAATCTGATTGCCTCATATCTGAGTGGATTAGATCCCATGGCCCTGAGTCTGAATATTTCATGCCAGATTGGCCTGGTTGCCATGAATCCAATTGTCTCATCTCCAGAGGGCTGGGGCCTGGTGTCCATTTGTCTGATTGTGTCTTGCCTGCATAGTTGGGGTCCCATTGCCATGGATCCATCTGTTGCATGCCTGGTTGGCTGGTGCCTGATTGCCATACATCCAGATCTTTCATGTCTGGTTGGCTGGTGCCTGATTGCCATGTATCTAACTCTTTCATGCTTGATTGGCTGGGGCCTGATTGACACCTGTTGTACTGTAGGCTGAAGCCTGTTGGACATATGTTCAACTGCTCCATACCTGGATGGTTGAGGCCCACTTGCCATGTACCTGACAATTTCTTTTCCAATGGGGTAGGACCTGCTTGCCATGTGACAGAATGTCTAGTAGTTTGTTGGCTAGGGCCCTGTTGCCCTGCATTTGAATGTCTCTTGCCTTGTGAACTAGGGACTGGTTGCCATGTGTCAGATTGCTTCATACCTAGTTCAATGGGACCTGCTTTTCTCAAGTCAAATTGTCTGGTGGATGAGTGATTTAGTTGTGGTTGCCATGAATTTGATTGTTTGCTGCCTGGGTGGTCTGGGTTCCATTGCCATGTATCTGTTTGTCTCATACTTGGAGGGCTTGACCTCCATTGCCATGATTCTGTTTCTCTCATTTCTGGATAACTTGGGTCCTGTTTCCATGTATCTGGTTGTTTCTGTCCTGCATAGCTTGAGTCTTGTTCTGTATCTGATTGCCTTGTTCCTTGATTACTTTGCGTTATTTGCCACATGTCTGGTGGTCCCCTGCCTGAGTACTCTGGGTCCCATTGCCATGTGTTTATTTGTTTCATATTGTGAATGGGTGGGCTTGGCTGCCACACACCTGCTTGGCTCATGCCTGTTTGGTTCATACCTGGTTGACTTGCACTTAGTTGTTTCATACCCATTTGTCTTGGGTCTGACTCCCTCATACATGGTTGGCTTAGGTCTGTTTTGTACGTGCCTGGTTGGTTCGTGCTTGACCATTGTTGTTTCACATTGGGTTGGCTCAGGCCTGGTTGGCTTATATCTGCTTGGCTTGAGCCTGATCTTGTCACATCTGGTTTGTTCATGCCTGGTTGGTCCATGCTTGGCTGGTTAGTGTATGATTGGCTTGGCCCTGGTTGTTGCATGTTGTGTGGACTCAGGCCTAGTTGGCTTACATCTGGCTGTGTCATACCTGATTGATTCACGCCTGGTTGATCCATGACTGACTGATTGGCAGATGATAGGTTGGCAAACAACTGACTTGCTTGTAAGAGTCTTGATAGGACAGGATATTTTGACTACAGCACTGTGATGAAAAGTTGTCAGCTGTTTCCAGTTTGTCTCAACTCACACTTGGAGATAGTCCTTTGTCATGGTGGGAATGGGAAAGAAAGATGATTGACTACCTGAAGAAAGTGATTAAAGCCTCTGATTCACTGGAGGTGACTTCAACAGATACCACAGCTACAAGCTTGGCTGGATTTCAGCCTGCCATCTGGTCTTTCCCTGTCAACAGGCCAGAAGAAGAAGAACAAAATGATCCTGGGAGAGTGTTACCACATTACCCCTCCCCCACCACACAGAACTGCATCATAATGATGAAGTCACAATGCCAGATTCTCTCTACCTATGTACTGTTCTTCCTAGTTGTAAGATAGGGGAAGGGCAGTGACTGACTAAAGATTCATTGCTCTTTTTGAAAAGCAAGCAGCTGATTCTCACTGCTGCAGAAATCCACCCACCCTACCTCCATTTTCTATGAACTTTGCTGAACCTAGGGGTGGACCTAGTTTTCCTCATTTCTGTGGACTCTCTTAACCTCATTCTACTCCATTTCCATTACTTTCTGTTAGCCAAGGATACCTAGAAACATTCTCTACGTAGGACCGCCAGTGATCACAGGAGACCTGAGTCATCAGACATCGACTCAGGTATGGGGATTTTCACTCTACCTCATTTCCTCCGTCATGATATTCCAGCCTCAGTCTGCTTGCAGGTATGGTGCTTCCTACCTCAACTCCATCCACTGGAAATTCTAACTCTGAATACAAACCCAGGATCCCCATAGTCTTTAATCCCTGTGTTTCCAATTTTTCTTTCTCTTACTGCAACCTACTTGAAGTTACTCCTGCCTCAACTCTAATTTCCTAGGGATCCTGACTGATGTTATGAACAAAATACCATTAGTTCTTTCCTCCAGGCACTCTCAATCTTTTCTCTAAGCCCATTTCTATTACTCTTTGTCACCCAACAACCTGCAGAAGCACTCCCCAGCAGACAGCACACAGCCAACATACTTTCCTAAGATTCAGAGCGACTACAAAAAAACAAGGAATGCAATACTCACACAACAAAGACAATGATAGATATCCACACCTAGAATCATCTCAATCATCCTAACTCCAGATGCCTAGACATGAGGACAAAACCAAAAATTAACAGCCAAGATAATATGTCTCCAGAACACAGTTACCCCACTACACAGTAGGCCCCAATAAATGTGACTTAGCTGAAACACAAGACAGGAACATCAAAATATCAATTATGAATATACTCAATGACCTTAAAGAGGATATGAATAAACCATTTAATAAAGGTTTTGTAGATTTGGTCTCCTCATGGTCTATGAAAAAACATAATTAGTGGAATGAAATGAAGAAATAGTTCAAGACATGAGAATAGAAATAAAATCACTAAGTAAAACCCAAACTGAGATAAAACTGCAAATTTAAAAGTTTAAGAAGTCAAAAACAAAAAACCTGAGGTGAGCCTCACAGAGTACAAAACACAAAAGAGACAATCTCAGACATTGAAGAAAGTAGAAGAAATATATAACTATGTCAAAGGAAATGATGAGTATAAAAATATCCAGGCAGAGGGTAGGTAAGGGCACAGCCTCATAGAAGCATGAGGAGGGGGGATGGGATAGGAGGATTCTGGGTGGTGGGAGGAAGTGAGGTAAGGGGATAAAATCTGAAATGTAAATATAGTACCCAATTTAAAAAAAAAATTAAAAAATTAAAAAAGAAGAAAGCAAAGCAAAGAAAAAATAAAAATAAAAAAGTTAGCTTGATACTAAAATTTGTTTTGAGAATTGTATATTGCAGAATACAGAGCCTTGGTGTATCTACTCATCAAGCAAGCTGAGCAGACCTGCTCAAATCTCCGATGTCCTGGAATTCCATCTGGATGCAGTGAAGACCCAGCATCAGAGGCTTATCAATTTACTCTTCCCCCCACTCCTCTTCCAATATCTCAATGCCCATAATCAGCTTGAAGAAGTTAATGATGGGTCAGCGCCCCCTATTCCCTGGGCTTGGGGACTAAGATGGTTAATATTGGGCTGTCTTTCTAGGGAAAAGTAGTGGTTTTGCTGGAATAGGGAGGATTAGCTAGGATTTATGGCATAGCCATAACCTATTGGTAGAAATCTGTATAATTAGTATCAAGATGAAGTTATAATTTCTTAAATTGTACAAAATTTACTTTGATTTCAAATTTAAGGTTCCCATTGGTACGAGCTTCTTATTGATATAAAGTGAAATGAATATTGATACTCACATAGGCATTGTGCCTGTATAACACATTTAGGAATACAAGGCTTAGACCCAGTCCTTCTTTAACTTTTTCAACTGATTTGAGATGGTTAACCTGTGAGTTAAGGAACTATAGCAAATTCAGGGCTTTGAGTTTATTGTTAAGGTGTTTTCTGTATTTTATTTAGAAATAGCTGAGAGGAGTTAACAGACAACAGTCCAGATTGCCTTACATGAATAGTTGGTTTTCAAAACGTCAGAAGTCCACAGAATTGACTCTACAAACATTTCTGTATTAATGTTCATTTTGATTAGAGACCTGTCTGCTCCTGACAGCTTCCTGTCTTGGATTCTAAGAAGAAATTGAGCATCTTTGGAGTTACTCCAGTTGTGGTGAGACAGCCACAGAGCAAGAATTGCCTCTCCCCATCTACAGACAAATTACTGTCCAGAAAATGACGCACTTGTGGAATAGTTGACTGATTATATCTGCCTAGACAGAGTAATCAGCCCTTAATAATTCTGCATCACTAAGGTCTGTCAGAAGATCCTGGGCTAGAAGGCTGAAGATCAGATGCTCCAACGATTTGAAGTATAGAGACTGTCCAGGTGTTCAGCAGTCTCTATACATTGGCTGAGTTTTAGAAGCTATGCTTTGTGCTTCCCGTAATTTCAGTTAACTCAGTCATTCTGAATTTCTGACGGGGTTGAAAACTTATAGTCTCATAGCCAATCCTGGCTATTTACTTTGAGAGAAAAGACTTGAGTGGATGGTTTTCAGCTGACATTCATTCTAAAGCCAAGAAAAAACCCAGGTTCAGAACTAAATGTCTTAGTTAGGAGAGATGACAGAAGTTCTGGTTAGTCAACAAAATGATGGACTGGGTATTAGGACTATCTTGTACCTCACTGGTACAAATTGGCATAATTATGCTCTAATTGTATTTTAAGAGAAAAGTTTTATTTTAACAGGAAGGGTGATATGTAGGAGGAGCTAAGTTGGGAGGAGTACGGAGAGGAAGGGAAGGAGTAAGGAGAGGAGGATAAGGACGGGAGAAGCTAGGTGATGAGAGAGAGAAAGAGGGGAGGGGACATGGAGGCAGATGTTCACGTGTCTCCACTAGTGAAAGATAGTTGATATATCTAGGTTGAGTATTGGGTTACACTTCTGACTGAGCATTACTAAACTTATAAAGCCTTTGATTAACATTTAAAAAAATTATATAAAAGCAAAAAGGAAAAGGGGGCATGGGATAGGGGTTTTCTAAGGAGGGGAAATGGAGAAAGGAGATGACATCTGAAATGTAAATAAAATATCCAATAAGAAAAAAGAAAAGAAAACAAACAAACAAACAAAAACAGAAACAAAAAAAATATCCAGGCACAAAACATCCAGAAAATGAAAAGACCAAATGTACAAATAATAGGAAAATGAGAAGGAGAAGAAACCAAGGTCAAAGGCATAGAAGAAAATATTCTTAACCTAAAAAAGGAGGTATTCCTCAAGGTATAAGAAATATAGAAAACACCAAATAGACTGGACCAGAAAATAAAATTCCTCACAGTGCATAATAATCAAATCACTATCTGTATAGAATGAAAAATATAAACTGAAAGGGGAAAAGACCATATAACATGTAAATGCAGATGGATAAGAATAACACTCAACTTCTCAGTGGAGATTCTAAAAGCTATAAGGACCTGGACAGATGTTTTATAAAGTCTAACAGACCACAGATGCCAGCACAGACTACTATGCCCAGCAAAATTATCAATCACAATAGACAGAACAAGAAAAAATATTGATACAACCAAATTTAAATAATATCTATCTACAAATCCTGAAGGCACTAGAAGAATAACTTTAATATGAAAAGGTTAAGTATAACCAAAATAACATAAGAAATAGACTAATCTAGACAAATAAATCAAAAGAAGGGGGAAAACCCAGAGCATAACAACAAAATAACAGGAATCAACAAACACTGCTCATTTATAATTCTCAATATTTATAATTAATTATTTTATTTATATACATCCCAAATGTTGCCCCACTCCATCCCTGCTCCCAGCTCCTAGAGTTCTTCACACCATTCCACCTCCCCTTCTCCTCTGAGAGGGTACTTCCCCCCCCAAATCCCCTTCCCTGGGGTATCCATCAAGTCTCAACAGAATTAGGCTCATCCTCTCTTACTGAGGACAGACAAGGAAGTCCTTTGCTATATATGTGCCAGGGGCTTCAGACCAGCCCATATATGCTCTTTGGTTGGTGGCTTAGTCTCTGAAAGCTCCATGGGGTCCAGGTTAGTTGACACTTTTGGTCTTCCTAAGGGATTGCCATTCCCTTCAGCTCCTTCAATTCTTCTCCTAACTCTTCCATGGGGTCCCCAACCTCAGTCCAATGGTTGACTGTAAGTATTAGCATCTGTCTAAGTCAGCTGCTGGTTGAGACTTTCAGAAGACAGACATGCTAGGCTCCTGTCTGCAAGAATAACATATAGAAAACACCCTAACAATAAACTCAAAGCCATGAATTTGGTATAGTCCCTTAGCTCACAGGCTAACCATCCCAAATCAGTTAAAAAAGTTAAAGAAGGACTGGGTCTACGCTTTGTATTCCTAAATGTGTTATATAGGCACAATGCCCATGAGAGTATCAATATTCATTTCACTTTTATATCAATAAGAAGCTCATACCAATGAAAACCTTAAATTTGAAATCAAAGTAAATTTTGTACAATTTAAGAAATTATAACTTCATCTTGATACTAATTATACAGATTTCTACCAATAGGTTATGGCATAGCCATAACCTAT
>JANHMN010000005.1:59770814-59804411 GCA_030674055.1 Rhabdomys pumilio | reverse complement strand
AACTTCATCTTGATACTAATTATACAGATTTCTACCAATAGGTTATGGCTATGCCATAAATCCTAGCTAATCCTCCCTGTTCCAACCACTACTTTTCCCCAGAAAGACAGCCCAATATTAACCACCTTAGTCTCCAAGCCCAGGGAATAGGGGCACTAACTCTTTTTTAACTTCTTCAAGCTGATTACAGGCATTGAGATATTAGAAGAGGGGTAGGGGGAAGAGTAAATTGATAAGCCTCTGATGCTGTGTCTTCACTGCATCCAGATCAGAAGTTCATAGAATTGACGTCACAAACATTTCTGTATTAATATTCATTTTAATTAGAGACCTGTCTGCTTCTGACAGCTTCCTGTCTTGGATTCTAAGGAGAAATTGAGCATCCTTGGAGTTACTCCAGTTGTAGTGAGACAGTCACTGGGCAAGAATTGCCTCTTTCCATCTACAGACAAATTACTGTCCAGAAAAGGACACACTTGCAGAATAGTCGACTGATTATATCTGCCTAGACAGAGTAATCAGCCCTTAATAATTCTGCATCACTAAGGTCTGTCAGATGATTCTGGGCCAGAAGGCTGAAGTTCAGGTAGTATAGGGGCTGTCCAGGTGTTCAGTGGTCTCTATAAATTGGCTAAGTTTTAGAAGCTATGCTTAGTGCTTTCCATAACTATAGTTAACTCACTAATTCTGGGTTTCTGATGGGGTTGAAGACCTATAGTCTCATAGCCAATCCTGGCTATTTACTTTGAGAGAAAAGATCTGAGTGGATGGTTTTCACCTGACATTTATTCTAAAGCCAAGAAAAAAGCCAGTTTCAAAACTAAGTGTTTTGGTCAAGAGAGATGACAGAGGTTCTGGTTAATCAACAAAATGATGGACTGGGTATTAAGACTATCTTGTACCTCACTGGTACAAATAGGAGTAATTATGCTCTAATTGTATTTTGAGAGAAAAGATTTATTTTAACAGGAAGGGTGATATGTAGGAGGAGCTAAGGGGGAAGGAGCACCGAGAGGAAGAGATGGAGTAAGGAAAGGAGAAGATGAAGGAGACGAGAAGCAAGGTGATGAGAGAGAAAGAGAGAGAAGGAGAGGGGGACATGGAGGCAGATGTTCACGTGTCTCCATCAGTCAAAGATAGTTGATATATCTAGGTTGAGTATTGGGTTACACTTCTGATTGAGCATTACCATACTTTGATTAACATTTAAAAATGTATACATTTTAAATGTATAAAATTTAAAAATGTATAAAAGCAAAAAGGAAAAGGGGGCACAGGTTAGGGGTCTTCTAGGGAGGGGAAATTGGGAAAGAGGATGGCATCTGAAATGTAAATAAAATATTCAATAGAAGTATAAAAAAAAGAATAACATAGCATCAGTAATAGTGTCAAGATTTGGTTCCTGCCCATGTGATGGGTTCCAAGTTGGACCAGTAACTGGACATCCTTTCCTTCCATCTTTGCTCCATTTTGTCATTGGATTTCTTTTAGTCAGGAACAATTCTGGGTCAAGAATTTTGAAACCAGGCTGATGACACCATCCTTCCACTGGGGGTCCTGTCTATCTACTGGAGGTGGTCTCTTCAGGTTCCATCTCCCCATTGTTGGGCATTTGGCTAAGGTCACCCCCACTGAGTCCTAGGAACTTCTCATATCTCAGGTCTCTGTGGATTTCTAGAGGTCCCTTCATACCCCTTAACCCCAGCAATTTTATGAAATCCGAATTGTCAATAGTTGATCTTAGATCCTGAGCCATTAGTGTTCTTTCTGTTCAGGAAAATTTCCCCTGTGCCAATGTGTTTGAGGCTGTTTCCCACTTTCTCTTCTGTTAGAGTCAGTGTATTTGGTTTTATGTTGAGGTCCTAGATCCACTTGGACTTGAGTTTTGTATAAGATGATAAATATGAATCAACTTGCATTCTTCTAGATGCAGACCACCAGTTAGACTAGCACCATTTGTTAAAGATGCTTTTGATTTTCCACTCTATTGTTTTAGCTTCTTTGTCAAAGATCAAGTGTCCATTGGTGTTTGGGTTTATTTATGGGTCTTAGATTTTATTCTATTGATATACCTGTCTGTCTCTTTACCAATACCATGTTGTTTTTATCACTGTTTTTCTGTAATACAGGTTGAGGTCAGAGATGGTGATTCCCCCAGAAGTTCTTTATTGTTGAGAGTTGGTGTGGCTATCCTGGGTTATTTGTTTTTTTATATGAAGTTGAGACTTTCTCTTTGATATCTGTGAAGAATTATGTTGGAATTTTGATGGGGATTTTCTTGAATCTGTAGATTGCTTTTGGTAAGATGGCCAGTTTCACTATGTTAATCCTACCAATCCATGAGCATGGGAGATCGCTCCATCTTCTGAGATCTTCTTCGATTTATTTCTTTAGGGACTTGAAGGTCTTGTCATACAGATCTTTCATTTGCTTGGTTACAGTTACACAAGATATTTTATGTTATTTGTGACTATTGTGAAGGGTGTCGTTTCCCTAATGTCTTTCTCAGACCATTTATCATTTGTATAAGGGAAGGTTACTGATTTGTTGAGTTAATTTTATATCCAGGCACTTTGCTGAAGTTATCAGCTGTTGGAGTAGAATTTTGGGGGTTGCTTATGTATACTACCATATCATCCACAAATAATGGATGATAATGAGGGATAATAATGATAAAGTGAATGAGAGACTGGGAGGGTAAGCAGCATTTGGGAAATTTAATTAAACAAAAAAGAAAGAAAGAAAGAAAGAAAGAAAGAAAGAAAGAAAGAAAGAAAGAGAAAGAGAGAGAAAGAAAGAAAGAAAGAAGGAGAGAAAGAAAGAGTGAGAAAAGAAGAAAGAAAGAAAGAAGGAAAGAAAGGAAGAAAGAAGAAGAAAGGAGACAAAGAGACTAAGAAGGTTCTCAGAAGTTATGAACACCAATAACCTGTTGTTATTGTTGATTTGTTCCTGTTGATTTGACTAATTGGTTCAAAGACATTTGTCCCAATTGGGTAACTTCTCCCAAGTGAATAACTTATTTCATATTTCTTTTGTGTTTTTTTCCACATAAAAAACTAGAATGTTTTAAAGGCATGTCCTAATAAGATAATCAGATTTTAAATGCAGAGAATTACCATTTCTCTAAAAATAATAACTTCAGGCAATGTCTTAGATACTTTTCTGTGGCTATAAAGAGATACCATAACAAGACAACTTATAAAGTGAAGTATTTAATTGGAGGTTCATTTATAGTTTCAGAGGGTGAGCCCGTGACCATCATGCTGGGAAGCACAGCTGCAGGCAAGTAAGCATGGCACTGGAACAGTACCTGATTTTGTTCATCATATCTGCAGGTTAAAGACAGTTACAGACTGGGACTAGCTAGCATAGACTTTTGAAACCTCAAAGTCCTCCCTCAGTGTCACACCTCCTCCACCACGGCCACACCTTCTGTCTTATTTAGGGTTTCTATTGCTGTAAAGAGACACCACACCAAAGAAACTCTTTTAAAGGAAAACATTTAATTGGAGTGGTTTACAG
This sequence comes from Rhabdomys pumilio, assembly GCA_030674055.1. NCBI lineage: Eukaryota > Metazoa > Chordata > Mammalia > Rodentia > Muridae > Rhabdomys > Rhabdomys pumilio. The sequence continues at coordinate 59,800,889 of JANHMN010000005.1, read as the reverse complement.
TTTTAGAGGTTTAGTCCATTATTATAGCAAGAAACATGGTGGAATGCAGGTGGACATAGTGCTGGAAGAGAGAGTTCTACATCTTGATCTGTAGGCAGCAGGATATTATGTCACAGCTTGAGCATGGGATCTCAAAACCTACTCCCACAGTGACATACTTTCTTCAACAAGACCACACCTACTGTAACAAGGCCACACCTCCTAATTATGCTATGGACTAAGCAAGCATTTAAACACATGAGTCTATTGGGGCCATACCTATTCAAACCATGACACCTTCTAATCATTTCTAAACAGTCCACCAGGGGCAAAACAAACATTCATTTATGAGCCTATGTGTGCCATTCTCATTCAAATTATGACAGCTAATATTTGATTTCTTTTATGACATAGGCTTAAGTGGGAACCACTTTATATTTTCTCATCCCTAAAGTGGTTCTTTTATTCTTGATTCTGAGGAAATTTACTAAAGGATTTGGCAACCTACATTAGGCCTCATGGAAAGGAAGCTGTCAAAAGGCTGAAATCAACATTGGTAGCTTATTTCTTTTTCCAGGTTCTTTCAATCACCCTTTCTCTATTCTTGAACACTAGCCATTCTTCATATCTGTGAGGCCAGACATGTTCTATCACCCTAAATCTCCACAGTAGTCTTTCTATTATCAGATAATATCCTGGATTACTACTTCAACTGTGCTTATTATATTTCGTGTATTAATACCATTATAGATGGGACTTATTTTTTTCATATATCACAGAATGTTACTTCATGTAATTTTAAACCTCACACTGTGCTAAAAATTGTATATGTATTATCTCAATCATTATAGCAAGCATTTGTTAGATGTATTGTTTTTATGTTATCAATAATCTAAAACATAGGAATATTAACTAATTTACATAAGTTTAGTATATGCTAGAATGAGGCTAAGGGCCAAAGCTCATTTTATTAGTGGGAGAGTTCAAATAAAACGAAAAGTCCATTCATTATTAAGCATCTGCTGATAGTCTGGGAAGTTAGTCAAGTCACAGTCCAGAACCATGTGAAGCCCAATACACATTAGATATAAGCACATTACTGGTATCCATTTATTTTGTTTCTTACTATCTTTATAATGTAAATAAGAATTCAAATGAAACATGTTTCTTGTGCTCTCAGGCACACCTTCACTATAATATTACAATCCAATATGTAGCCAATATAAGTATATGCATTGTTAGGGTAACAAAATTAAGATTCAGAGATATTAAATAAATTGACATATGTCACACAGCTTAAAGTGCAGATAAATTAAATATCCAGTTAACTTAGTTATTTTTTTCTTAAAATTCCAGGAACAATATAACTGGTTTTGTTGTTTGTTTTACAAAATGAAAACATTATGCAACTTATTTTATACATAGATGACATATGGATTTTGCTTATTAGAGGAGTTATATGATGTTTCTAGTTGATACCTTTATGGGTAAGATTAAAAATGCAGTTTGGTGATAGAGAAGTAGTTTGGGAGTTTATTGCCTATTGGATCATAAGAATTTATGTAATTTGAACACACTTGAGTTATTATCACCCCTTCTCTTTTTTCTTAAGCATTGGATTTGAGTACTGTGCAGCTGAATGCAATTGAAAGGCACGCAGACAGATATTCTCACACAAGGCTACTTAGTGCAATTTATCCCACCTTATGAATACTGAATGATATTGTATCTGTCAGTCCTTCAAATATCTGCTCTTACAGATGGAAAACAGTTTTTAGCATGATTAAATAAAAGCTTCCATAGCCAGTCTCTGCCACAAGGTGACAGTATTGCCCAGTTTAAGAACCAAAAGTCTATAAACTGTTGTAAGCTTGTAACTTACATGGTTAAAGTTGTAGCTCTTGTTTTATATACAGTCTCTGAAAATCTCCAAAAGTCAATTGTAATATTTTAATTTATTAGCCTGATAAATAGAGTGTACAAATACATTATAATTAATAAAATATTTCTCATAATTTAGAAACTTCTTTTAAATTTTAATTTTTAAAAGATGTTTATTTTACATGTATGTTTTCCTGGCTTGTATATCTGTGTACCATGTGAGTGATGGCATCCACAACTGTCAGAAAATAGTGTGATATCCCCTGGAACTGGACTTATGGATGAGTGTGAGCCATTATATGAGTGCTGGTAACCAAACCTCTGTCTTCTGCAAGAATAACAAGTGCTCGAAATATCTGATCCAGCTCTCCAGCCTCCAAATTTAATTTTTATTAATCTTTTGAGTGTTTCCTACAGTGTATTTGATTGTATCCATCACCTTTCCCAACTCCTCCAAAATCCATGCTTCTCTTCTATAGCCACTCAATTTTGCATCTTCTTTTTGTCACCTATCAATTCAATTAATGATAGGAAGATAGTTTTAGGTATGGCCTTCTCCTGGAATGGGTCAACTTGCCAGGGGGCAATGCTCTTTTAAAAAAAGAAAAGAAAGTGCCAAAAAAAGAGACAGAAGAAAAACTGACTCTCTAAGAGCTGTTATCATATAACTACGAATAGTTTCTCAAATCAGTCTTACTTGGTTGTGAATCCTGTGAAGTACAATAGCAACTAAACTGTAACTGGGGTGGGTCCATGAACTAGAATCTAGAAAAGTGATTCTCCTAGAAAAAGGAGCAGAGAAAGAAAACAAGTTGTACTGTTACCTGGGGTGGAAATGCATGACGTTTTGTTCCTGAAAGGACTACCAAGAATGAATAGAATAAAAATGAAAAAATTGTTTGGACTATTGTCTAGACATGCCTACTCTTTGTAGTTAAATGGCTATTCTTTTATTCCTTTCTTTTTGAATAGACAGAATTTTAAATTAAATTGGTGCCAAAGTAGCTATCTTTATCACTTAATAATATATTGTATTCTAAAAAATAGTCAGGAGACTAGAAACAAAATGTGTTCCTAGCACAAAAAAGTGCATGAGATTAAATTTATGTTAATAACTTTAATTTAGCTACTCTACAATGTGTGCATAATTTAAATTATATATAGCTGGCAAAGAAGTTCTGCCATTACCCAAGGCCTCCTCCTCACTCAACTAACAAGATACTTTGCTTTACAAAAACTCTAAAATTTCATGACACCACTTGTCAATTATTAGCCTTACTTCCTGAGTAAACGAAGTCCTATTCTGTTTAGAAAGTCCTTATTTATGCTTATGTCATGAAGCGGTGTTCTTGTTTTTAACTTAACAGTTTTAGAGTTTTAGGTCTCATATTAAAATCTTTGCTCCATTTGGAGTCAATTGTTTACTCAAGCTGAGATAATCTTGTTTCATCCATTTTTCATGTAGTTATCTCATTTTTCTAGCATCGTTTATTAAAGAGGCTGCCTTTTCTCCATTGAGTGTTTTTGACACTTTTGTGTTTTTCAAATGTCAGGTGATTGTAACTACATGGATTTATAGCTGTATCTTCTAGTCTGTTCCAGTGACCTACATGCCTGTTTTACACTACTATCATGCTGTGTTTGTGAGTATGACTTCCTAATATAATGTGAAACCTGGGATGATGATACTTTCAAATATTATTGTTATAACTATTACTAATATTATTAACTTGGATATCTGAGTATTTCCGTGTGTTTGCTTCTAGATAGACTATAACATCCTTTTGTATTTATGAGAAGAAACGTCCTGACATTTGATTGAGATTGTATTGAATCTGTAGACTGCATTAGGTAGGACAGCTATGTTCACAATGTTGATTCTTCCAATCCATAAACATTAGAATTATTTTCTATTTTCCAGTATTTTCTTCAATTTCTTTCTTGGCTGTTTATAAGTTCCCATTATAGATGTCTTTCTTTTCCAAAGCTAGGTTTATTCCAAGGTATTTTATATTTTTGTGGCAACTTTGAATGATACGACTTCCTTGATTTTTGCCCAGTATCTTTGTTACTGGTATACAGGAAGACTTTGTGGACTAATTTTGTACCCGTGACTTTGATGAAAGTGTTTATCAGCTCTAAATATTTGCTTGTGGAATCTGTAGTGTTCCTTATGAATACAATTGTATAAGTTGCATATAAGGATATTTTGATTATTTCCTTTCCCATTTATGTCACTTTTGTTTTTTTTCTCTTGTCTTATTGCTCTAACAAAGATTCCAAGTAGTATATGGAATAGGAATGGAAAAAGTATAAACCCTGTTTTTGTTCCTGATATTAATGGATATAATTTGAGCATTTCCTCGTTTAGTATGTTAGCTACAGTCTTGTCATTATAGTATTTATTGTGTTAAGCTAACATCTGTCTATTGATAGTTTCTTCAGAACTTTTACTACATTACATTTTGTTAAAATCCTTTTCCTTGTACCTTTTAAAAATGATCATATGGTTTTTTCCTTGAGCACATTAATATGATATGTTATATTTACTGATTTCCATATGTTGAACCTCCCTTGCAGCTCTGGAATGAAGCCAACTTGGTCAATAGTAAATAATCTTTATTTGTTTCTTTTATATTTACTCTGTAAGTATTTTATTGAAAACTATTGTATGTGTGTGTTCATAATGGATATCAGTCCATAACCATCATCCCCAAGGCCATAAGAACATCACAGAAGGGGTACAAATAATGTCAGATCGGGAAGGATGGGGAAAAGTGCTGTGAGATGTTGACTTCTAGACACAATATATCAGTTGAACTAATGAACAAATATAGTTGGTGATTTACTGCATAAGATCTGCACATGAGTGTATCCTCTAAATTTCGGTAATGAATGGTGGAGGGGCTCATTTGGCTCCACTCTTCACTGGGAGCTATTAAAAGTTAGTGGTTGTTAGAGGAAGAAGAATCATTTTATTTAGTGATGTAGTTGCTGGGAAGTTGACTCTGCTCCATTAAATATCTCCCACCCACACTTATATAAGCAACTCTAGTTAAATTCAGTGAGCAACAAACAGACAAAAGACATAATAAGAAAATCAGTGAAAGTGGGAGAGAATGAAAAAAGGTAATATGGGGTGGATATAATCAAAATATGCTATATTTATGTATAGAATTGTCAAAAATATTAAAATTAAAGTAATATAGAGTAAATACATGTTTTTAAATAAAATAAATTAAGTATTTAAGTTTGTGCTAATTCAGTCTCCATGAGTTCATACAAGCTTCGCTCCACTGATTTAAGGAGATTTGTTGTCTTGGTGTCCTCCATCTACTCTGGGTCTTATACTCTTTTGTTCTCCTCTTCTTTGGAGTTTCTTAAATTTTAAGGGGAGGGATTTGATGGAGACATTCCATTTAGAGCTGAATGTTCCAAGGCCTGTGTGTGCCTGTGCGTGTGTGCGTGTGTGTGTGTGTGTGTGTGTGTGCGTGTGTGTGTGTGTGTGTGCGTGTGTGTGTGTGTGTGTGTGTGTGTGTGTGTGTGCGTGCGTGTGTGTGCCTGTGCGTGTGTGTGTGTGTGTGTGCGTGTGTGTGTGTGTGTGTGTGTGCCTGTGCGTGTGTGTGTGTGCGTGTGTGTGTGTGTGTGTGTGTGTGTGTGTAGTGTCTGACTGTGACTATCTATATTTGTTCCCATCTGCAACAGGAGGAGGTTCTCTGATAATGACTGAACAAGGCACTGATCTATGAGTATAGCAGAAGATCAATAAGAGTCACTTTATCACTATTTTTTTAAATGGTAGTATTTGGCTTTGTGCTCGGTCTCTGGGCTATCTAGTTTCTGGTTCTTGGTCACAGAAGCATTATTGATATGGTTTCATGTCATGGAGTGGACCTTAAGTCAAATAAAAAAATTAGTTGGTTATTTCCCACAGACTTTGTGCCACCACTGCCCTACTGTAGAGAGCTGTGATCACGCTGGCACCTGACACGCGTGAGTAAACAAGTAAAACTGCACATGTGCAGTGGCAAGGACCGCCTATCACCGCCCAACCCGGGACGCGTAACATGGGAATTGAGCAAGCAGCCAATCAAATATGTCCACCCCACCCTAGGGTGTATATAAAGCAGCGCCATGTTTGATCTGGTCTCTCTCCTCCGCCATACTTGGGAATAAACACGTGCTGCAGAAGGATCCTATGTGTCCGCGTGCGTTCTTGCCGGCGAGACGACTGAGCGGGTCATGCCCTACGAAGGCAGGGCAGCATTGTGAATCAAAGGTTTTGTAGCTGGGTTGATGTTTACGTTTCTATTTTGGTAGCTTGCAGGGTAACTCCCTATAACAAAGACATTGCAACATGAGGGTTAAGTACTCTGCATATATATTACAGTTTTCAGTGTGTATGTGTCAACTCATCCACTTGGAATTCGGTAACCCATCAAGAATACATCCCTGGAGAAGATTGTCTTCTCTTAGCAACAATTAATTGCATATAGTTCTTCATCCAGGGGTGGTATCTTGTGAGATTTTTCCCATCTCAATTGGGATGTCAACTGATGAGATGCATTTTAATAGCTTCCAGGGTATTGGTATTAAACACTGTTCCAGTAAACACATATGTGTAAATAATTTAAAAATAAATAACTATTTATGGAAACATTAAAGACATATTTGGGAAAATAACAGTTGAAGAATTCCATATAAATTCTCTATTTAAGATGTTTAAATACCTTCAGCTTAATATATAGGTCACTTGGGTTAAAAAAAAAAAGCTAATCATATTGAATGATTATTACCCAGACCCAGAAAGACAAACACCACATGTTCTTTGTCCTCTGTGGTTTTAGCTCCAGAATTTTAAATGTAAGTATATAACCTGATGTAACTGCAAAAAGCAGGAACATAAATGGGATCTGGAAATCTCTAAAGAGGGGAATAGCAGGGTACAGGTGGCACTAAGGGGAAAATTGGATAGTCCTAGAGAAGGGTTCTAGTTAGGGAGACAGGGGGAATACATAGAAAAATACTTATTTAACTAATATTTACTGAACTTAAAATTGAATGTAGGAAACATACTCCCTCAAAGAGCCATAGAATAACCAAACCCCAGTACCATGCATAGAGACCTCCTTTCAAGTCAGGAATTATCTTTTCCAAAAACAATACTAGCTACTGCTGTTGTCCTTCACTGCATTTAAGTCCCTATTGTTGAAGACCATTCTGGGAACCACCTGATTTCATACACAGGGCTAGGGAGATACATACATGCTGGCCGTGACCCAAAATCCTCCTCTCTGAGCTTTAATATTCACAGTACCAGAAGGTGACACTTTGCATTCATGAAATCTCAACACATGACTACCTAAACAAGACCTGAAATTCTGATACCAGTTGACATCTCAACAAATAGGTTGGGGAACCCTCACCAGGCTCCATCTCTAAATAAAGAGCTATATGCTTTAACTACTGGTGAGAAAATCAAACTAGTCTTCCTCAGGAATGAACCTTCTGATTGTCTAATACCAAATAGTCAACTCTAGAAACATACACATAAACAGGGCACTGACTGGTCTCAGAAGGTTATATTTTAAGTTTATTCATTTATGTCATGTTAACAACAATGTTTATAGAAGAAAAGGCTATAAATTTTCAAACAAGCAGGAGAGAGGACAGACATGGGATGGGTAAAAAAGAAGGGGGAAATTAGGTAAATATATTTTTTACATAAAAGGTCATTTTTTAATACAGACAGAAAATGATAGTTCAGTCATTTTTTGAAAAAGATAAAATTAAGAATATCATTTTCTGGTCCTAAGAAACAAGCTGGAGTAGCCATTCTACAATCTTTAGCCTGAGAACACAAAGGCAGGGACTCATGACTCCACCTGTATAGGTAGTTGAGGGTGGCCTTGCCAGGCATCAGTGGAAGTGGACAGCCTTGGTGCCTGAAAGTTTGGATTCCCCAGTGTTGGAGAATTTCAAGAACAGGAAGGCAGGAATGGGAGGATGGTGGGAGCACACCCTCATAGTAATTGGAGGAGGGGGATGGGGTAAGGGGTTAGGCATCAGTGAAAGTGGACAGCCTTGGTGCATGAAAGTTTGGATTCCCTAGTGTTGGGGAATTGGACAACAGGGAGGAGGGAATGGGAGGATGGTGGGAGCACACCCTCATAGAAATTCTCAGAATTATATGGATTAGACATGACAGAGGCAGGCTGCTAGAATACTAGATTCCAGAATACAAACAAAAAATTATCTTGATACTAAAATTTGTTTTGAGAATTGCATATTGCAGAATATACAGCCTCAGTGTATCTACTCATCAAGCAAGCTGAGCAGACCTGCTCAAACCTCTGATGTCCTGGAATTCCAGCTGGATGCAGTGAAGACACATTGTCAGAAGCTTATCAATTTACTCTTCCCCCTGTGCCTCTTCTAATATCTCAACAGCCATGATCAGCTTGAAGAAGTTAATGAAGAGTCGGCGCCCCTATTCCCTGGGCTTGGGGACTGAGGTGGTTAATATTGAGCTGTCTTTCTAGGAAAAAGTAGTGGTTTTGTTTGAACAGGGAGGATTAGCTAGGATTAATTGCATAGCCACAACCTATTGGTAGAAATATGTATAATTGTTATTAAGATGAAGTTACAATTTCTTAAATGGTACAAAATTTACTTTGATTTCAAATTTAAGGTTTTCATTGATATGGATTAGTATGACCTTCTTATTAATATAAAAGTGAGATTACTATTGTTACTATCATAGGCATTGTGCCTATATAACACATTTAGGAATACAAGGCTTAGACCCAGTCCTTCTTTAAATTTTCTAACTGATTTGAGATGGTAGGCCTGTGATTTAAGGGCATATAGCAAATTCATGGCTCTTAGTTTATCGTTAGGGTGTTTTCTATATTTTATTTAGAAATAGCTGAGAGGAGTTAACAGACAACAGTCCAGATTGCCTTACATGGATAGTTGGTTTTCAAAACGTCAGAAGTCCACAGAATTGACGTTACAAACATTTCTGTATTAATGATCATTTTGATTAGAGACCTGTCTGCTCCTGAGAGCTTCCTGTCTTGGATTCTAAGAAGAAATTGAGCATCTTTGGAGTTATTCCATTTGTGGTGAGACAGCCACTAGGCAAGAATTGCCTCTTTTCATTTACAGACAAATTACTGTCCAGAAAAGGACACACTTGTGGAATAGTTGACTGATTATATCTGCCTAGACAGAGTAACCAGCCCTTAATAATTCTGCATCACTAGGTCCATCAGATGATCTTGGGCCAGAAGGCTGAAGATCAGATGCTCCAACATTTTGTATTATAGGGACTGTCTAGGTGTTCAGTGGTCTCTATAAATTGGCTAAGTTTTAGAAAGTATGCTTTGTGCTTCCCATAAATTCAGTTAACTCAGTCATTCTGGATTTCTGACAAGGTTGAAGGCTTATAGTCTCATAGCCAATCCTGGCTATTTACTTTGAGAGAAAAGATTTGAGTGGATGGTTTTCAGCTGACTTTCATTCTAAAGCCAAGAATAAAAGACAGGTTCAGAACTAAATCTTTTAGTTAAGGAGAGATGACAGAGGTTCTGTTAGTCAACAAAATGATGGACTGGGCATTAGGTCTATCTTGTATGTTACTGACACAAATTGGTATTGTTATGCTCTAATTGTATTTTAAGAGAAAAGTTTTATTTTAACAGGAAGGGTGATATGTAGGAGGAGCTAAGGTGGTAGGAGTAAGTAGAGGAAGAGGAGGAGTAAGGAGAGGAGGAGGAGAAGGAGCTTGGTATTGAGAGGGGGGAAGCATGGGGAACATAGAGGCAGATATTCGCGTGTCTCTGCCAGTCAAAGATAGATGATATATCTAGGTTGGGTATTGGGTTAAACTTCTGATTGTATGGGCATCTTGTTATTGAGCATTACCAAACTTATAAAGCCTTCGATTAACATTTTAAAAAAACTGTATAAAAGCATAAAGGAGAAGGGGGATGGGATAGGGGTTTTCTATGGAGGGAAAATGGGGAAAGGGGATGGCATCTGAAATGTAAATAAAATATCCAATAAAAAATTTTAAAAAAGAATATCATTTTTTGAGTTTTTCATTATATTTTTTATTTGTTTAATTTCATAGAAATGTGCTTTTTCACCATAGAAGGATAGAATATGACCCATGGGTATGCTTAGTAGATAAACATTTGCCTAAGTTTGTGCAGAGCCCTAGGTTTAGGTCTAACAGCCCCCTTCACACAAAGGAGGTAAGGAAGATCTGTAGCAACAGTGGTTAAAATAGAAGAAACTTTGAATTTGAGGAGGATCAGCGGTGAGGACAGACACTGGAGGGGTAGAAGAGAGAAGAGAGGGAGGGAAAGTTTAGACAGTAATATTTCAATAAATAAAATGACTTAAAAAAGCTCCAAGAGACACTGTTAGTAAATGTGTAGACATGGGTTAAAAAATACATCTTTCTGTTTACCATTTAAATTGTCACTCTGAGTTTGAATGTTTGCACTCATATTTTTTCTCTGACTTGCACTGAGACTAGTACTGTGCAGTCTGGCTTATCATGTATTGTCAATGCCTGACAAATGATTAGCAGCATCTCATGTTGGAAGGAATAAAATGAATAAGTAAAGGAAGGCTAGAAAAGAGGTGGGAGATAATGTAATTGGAATAGATGGAGTAGACTGAAGAGTGATAGAAAGTAAAGGTGAGAAGAGAGAGAGAGGAAAGGAAAATGCAAAAGAAGAAAGGGAAAGACAAATATGCTCTAAAATGAGCAGCCTCAAATGTAGAGCTCTTTGAATCCTGCATATAAGCAGACATGCTCTAAGAACACAGACTAAATAGAAAAATATATTTCTGCCTCTGAATTTGCTGTTGTAATAACTGATAATTATGATTTTGCAATACTTTTAGTGGAAATTGTCATTTTCACAATTAATTGAAAAATTATACACAATATAGAAATTTTCACCTCGGTTTATCCAACTTCGAGATGTTTTGCTTTATTTCATTTCTTTTAGTTATAACAAAGTCACATTGAGAAGATATTTAGAAAATAAGCAAGACAAAATACAACTATCCTTGAGATCTAACAACCCTTACTTCAAATTCAGGTACAGACATTTAATAGTTGAATTTCCTCATTTTTAATGTGGCTAAGGAGAGTACCTTCCTGGAACTGTTGTAAAGATTGTGTTAAATGTGTTAGCATAGTGACAAATGTCAAATGAATGCCACTTTTCTTCACTTTGTTAGTTAAGCAAACATATACTAACCACCTAAATGCTGTTCAGAAGATTTATGAATAGCCAGACTAAAGAAAATATTTCCATCGCCTGAAAAATTGCAAAGATCATCACTGTACCAACTATCATAAATATAAGAACAAAAATTCTGCTTACTGTATTTTAATTACAATTTTATCAATTGTCTGAATCCAGTGAGACAGAACATACTCTCATGTAGACAGTTATATGAAGATGGCTTATTGTTTACAGATAAAAATCAAGGTACAAAAATGTCTAAGATGTACTTGGTACAGTCTTCAAAGGCCTATGTTCATCCAGCTGTAGATGGTATCTTCACTGTTCATGTCCCACTTATACCAAAGTACCATAAGCTTTATACTTTGGGATTAATCATTCATTGGGTAAAACTTTAAGAGATGTCCTGTTTCCAGTGAGAAGGAACAAAATCTTATCTATTCTATACAGTTACCTGTAACTCTCATGCTGTTACCTTCCCTGGGAGCAGCAGGAGCAAGGCCCAGGATGTCTGGGACAGTTCTTCCTTATCAGAGGATATAAGAAGAAGACTGGGGAAAACAAAGCTATTTGAAAATTATTTAGCTCATTTCACATATTGCTTTATGAACTGGTGATACATGCACAAAATCAATATGGCAAGTGAGTTTAAGGAGCTACCAGTAGAATGAAGAAGACAGGCAAATCACACCCAGATTCTACACAGTGAAAAAGTCTGTTAGATGCAGTGAAGGACAATGAAATATGAGGAGAAAATATAAGAGAATTGTTTTATTTATTTATTTTTTTGCTTTAATGCTTCAAAGTGGATAATCACCCTAAGGAATATCCAGTTATTTAGGCAGAAAATAAAAATGAAAGAAAAAATAACAAAAAATAACACTTTAAGCACCAAGGTCTGTGTATGTATGTATACAGAGACAAAGAGACAGAGACAGAAAGACAGAAAGAGAAAAAGAGAGAGGAAGAATAGAGTGCCTAGTGTTTTGTGTAAGTACTCATGTCACTTCTGAACTCTGAACACATAAGAACATATATCAGAGTCAATCTGCAATAAAGCATGAGAATTTGCTTAACTAAGTAGTTCCAGTATCATAAAAGTCACTGGAGAGATTTCAGATGGATAAGAATGTGTATATATACAAACACCAAACACGCATATGAAAAGAAATGATTGACTGTGCAAGTGCTTTTAAACCCTTTTTATTACTTTATTAGCAACTTGTGTATTCTTTACAATGCATTAGCTATGAAACTTAGAATAGAAAAACTGTCTTCCATTATCCATTCAGTTCATTCTCAAATTATTACTTTAGTGATCTTACCAAGTTTGAGATTCATTGTTAAGCAATTTCCTATATTTCAATATCTAATTTACAAATATGAACTACTTGTTGAAATACTTTGTAGCCTTGAGATGTAAAGAACTTATTTTCCAGTGATTTGTCTAGCCCTTACAACTTCTAAGATTAGGCACTTGTTAACTTGGCAAACATAGAAAAGAACTTCCAGAGGAGGAAATGCCCAACAGTGACCTTTATTTCTTTGATAATAAGTTCGCCTTCCTGTATTTGTTAGACCCATATATGCCATTGCTAGAATCTTATCATTTACTGCAATTAAAATGACTCAGTATTCAAAGGTCAACAGTATTTTGAAGCATTAGATAACTGACTTGAGGAATACTTTTATTTATCCAGTCAACTTGCTCAAAATTTTCCATTTATAAGTTATTTTGGAAAAAAAGAGAATAAAAATAAAATACAAAATTATATTTCTATTTATAAGTTAATGACTTAGATTTCTAGGCAATGGATTGCTATTTAGTACAGAAATTAAGAGTTAAAAGTCTTGAATTAGATTTCTAGATCCAACACATTTCATATAATATTAATTACTTATGTAATAGCTCTGAATCTTGCCTGCCACCTTCCTCTGTCTTCTACTTCTTTTTTCTTCTGTCTGAGATTTTGGGAACAATATTTTCCTAACTGCAAAGATAATTTTCACAATAAAATAAGAATGTGTCTATTTTAAAGAGCTACACAAACATAGGCTTTATTACTCATAATATCAAATCTGAGAACTGAAAAATGCTGCTTAGGGGAACCTGATCTGTTATTGGGTGAGGGAAAATGACTCAAGCCCTAAGGGCCAGCAGAAAGAATGGAAACAGGCAACCTTGGGGGGTAGGAGGTAGGGGGGACTCTCTAGAATGTACTAGAGGACTGGGAGGTGAGAAACTCTCAAGACTCAAAGGGAGGAACCTTGGATGAAATGCCCTACAGTAGGGAGAGGGAACTCGTAGAGACCACCTCAAGCAGGATTACAGGGTATCAAATGAGGGAGGGGGTTGCCATCCCACAGTCAAAACTTTGACCCATCATTGTTACTGTCTGAAAGAACTGCAGGGATGGAAATGGAGAGGAGCCTGAGGAAAAGAAAGTCCAGTGACAGGCCCAAAGTGGGATCCAGGTCAAGGGGAGGCCCAAGGCCTGACACTAGTATGGAGGTTATGGAGTGCTCACAAAAGGGACCTATCATGACTGCCCTCCAGAAGACCCAACCAGCAGCTGAAAGAGTCAGATGCCAATATTTGCACCCAAGCGATGGACAGAAGCTGCTGACCCCTGTGGTTGAATTAGGGAAAAGCTGGAAGAAGCTGAGGAGGAAGGCGACCCTGTAGAAGGACCAGCAGTCTCAATTAACCTGGACCCCCAAGATGTCTCAAACATTGGACCACCAACCAGGCAGCAAACACCTGCTGATATGAGGCCCCCAACACATATACAGCAGAGGACTCCGGGGTCTGGGTTCAGTCAGAGAAGATGCACCTAACTCTCAATAGGCTGGAGACCCCAGGGAGTTTAGAGGTCTAGTGGTGGGTGTGGGTTGTAGGGACATCCTCATTGAGACAGTGGTTGGGGAGAGGTATGGGGATGTGAAACAGTCAGAAGGTGGACAGGAGGGGGAATAAAATTTGGATTGTAAATAAATAAATAAATGACAAAAAAATTTTCTCTACAAATTTCATGATGCCATTGTTTTCAACAGCTGAGTAGTATTCCATTGTGTAAATGTACAACGTTTTATTTATCCATTCTTTGAATTTTTTCCAGTTTCTGGTTCTTATGAATTTAGCCCCAGTGAACATAGTTCAGCAAGTATCTTTATGGTAAGATGGGACATCCTTTGAATATATGCCCAAAAGTGATATCGTATAGCTGAATCCTGAGGTATAGATTCCCAATTTTCTGAGAAACCTCCATATTGTTTTCCATACTGACTGTACAAGTTTATTCTCCTACCATCAATGGAGGAGTATTTCCCTTGTTTCACATCCTCTCCAGCATTAGCTGTCACTTGTGTTTTTATCTTAGCCATACTGACAGGTGTAAGATGGAATGTCAAACTCTGTATGGAATGTCTGAAACTAGAAACAGTTCATCCTGAGTGAGGTAAGCCAGGCTGAGTAAGACAAACATTGTATGTACTCACTTATAAATGGATAATAGCTGTAAAGTAAAAAATAATCGTGCTACAACCTATAGATCCAGAGAGGCTATGTGATGATCAGGGCTTAAGCAGGGGTGGTGGGGACTTAAGAATCTTCCTAGGAAGGAAAAATAGAATACATTTTGAAAGTGGTCTGGGGGCAAGTGGGATTCGGAACAAGATGGATCCAGTTGGAGAAAAGGGAGGGAGAATACATGGGGAGAGGGAGAAAAGACTAGAATTGGGAGGCATTTGGCAGGCAAGGTAGAAATCCAGTGCAATGAAAACTCCATGGTATTTACACAAGTAACCCTAGCAAAGATTTCTAATAACGAGGGATAGGGAGGCTGAACTGGTCATCTTCTGTAACCAGGCAAGACCTCAAGTGGAGAGATTGGGACATCAATCCAGCCACAAACCCTTTGATCTACATTTTTTCCTGCCTGCAGAGTATGCTTGGACCAGAGCTTAGTATAATCATCAGAGACCAGAGAAATTTCATCCAGTAACTGATGGGAGTAGATACCGAATCCCCCAGCCAAACATAAGGCAGAAATTGAGGAGTCTTGCAGAACAAGGGAAGGAAGTATCAGAGGAACCAGAGGGGTCAGGAACACCAGGAGAACATGGCCCACAAAATCAACTGATGGGGACTCATGGGGACTTGTAGAGATCGGAGATCATGTATGGGTTTGACCTAAGTCCTCTGCATGTATATTATGGCTGAGTAGCTTGGTGTTCTTGTGAAACACGGAATAGTGGGAAGAGAGGTATCCTCTGATTTGGGAGGGCATGTCTCCAATTCTTTTACCTGCGTCTGGCACCTTTTCCTCCTATAGGGTTGTCCTATCCAGCAGTGATGTGATATGTTTGACTGGGAGGCCTGCTCTTTTGGGGAGATGAAGCCAGAGTGGATTTGGCAGAGAGGGGAGGTGACAATAGAGAGCCTGGAGGAAGGAGGGAGGAGAATTGCAATAGTGATGTAATTAATGAGAAAAGAAGGAAAAAAAAGATTTTTCTTCAATCCAAAATTTGTCATTTAGGTGAAGGTTTACACTTCTGCAAACCTTATTCTATTCAAGTGTAACACCTTGTATGTTTGAAATTTTATCATTTAATGATCTCAGTTTCTTCTGTACATTAATAAAAATAACAAAAATTGTAATAAAATCTATATTTTAATTAAAATTATTTTATACTTTGCCTTGTATACTACATAGTACTTGTATAAATTAGTTATAGGAATTAAAAATTGTAATTCCTTTTGTTTTTTTATATTATAAACCTCTATGGCCATACCACATTGAATGTGCCCTATTTATTCAATAGTAAATGATGACATGTCAAATGTTGCATGCAAATTTTCATACATGGGAAGAATAATTACTTTCTTTTCACTGCTCAAAACTCAACTAAAATAAATCTATGTTTTAGGGAATACTGGAAGTAAACAAAAATAAACTTTGCACAAGTGCTAGAATATTATTTCTCTGTTCAAAATTAAAACTTCAGTTTATATATATGTGTATATAAAGATATAATAAATTTTATTCATTTATAATAATAATAACATAAATACCTTACAAATATACATAATATCCACACCTTTAGATTTTTCAATAGAAAAACTCAAGGTAGTAGTTTTTAAAACACATTAAAAACAATATTTATGTGACTTATGAGAAAGAGAAGGTATGTATAAGTGGATAACATAGAAATTTCGAATCAACCCTAAGAAGGTGAAAAACATTTCAGTTAGGCTTTCACTAAAGAAAATGTATCGCTTGCCTCCTCTGTGCGCAGTAGGTATTAGATCACGTTCTTTGGAGATGGACAAACAGATAAATCTCTGTTCTCAATAATTTCAGTGTTGTTGAAGCAAAAGCCCTGAGCTGAATTTAAAGTGTGAAAATGCAGTTATTCATTGTAGAGAATAGGATGTATTGTAGGTAGTGAAAGTTGTTTATGAAAGCAAAGAGGATGCTGGAGGTTGGTTAAGTGGATCTAATGTCTAGAATGTTAGGGAAGAAATAGCAATCAATACAGCCCATATAGGTATAGGCAGGAACGTTGAAAAGACTTGATATGCTTTGCTAAGAATTCTGACTTGAAGTGACTGAGAACCAGGAAAGGAGTTTAAGCAAAACAATTTCATGATAACTTTTGTGCTTTAGATAGGTAAATGCAATGAAAAGGAAAAACTGTGTGATTACCAATAGCCAGGCACAGTGCAAAAGTATGTAGTCTCAGATCCTCAAGTGGCTGAGGCAGGAGGTTCACTTGAGCCCAAGAATTCAAGGCCTGTCTGGGAAACATAGCATAATTCCAAGAAGAAGAAAGAAATCTGTCTTGAAGTAAAGTGGTGGGCAAAAAGTAGAAAAAGGATGCATTCAATGATTTATAAAGAAGGAGAGGTAGGTGAGGAAGTTTGATGACTTTATCAGATAAGAATGCAGGTAGAAGGAAGTGGGGAAATATATTTTTAACAGAGTAATTTGATGAAAATGTCATATAGGAGAAGGAGCAGATATGGGTGCAACATTATGGATTTAAGTTGTTATATCAAATTTGAGATGGTTTTAAAATTTCTAGTGACAGCTATCTGGGTTATATACAGACATGCTTTTAGAGAGGTGGGTAGATAAGGTCAATCACAATGAGATGACCTAATGGAGAGTACCAGGCATGGTATCAGAATAAAGAAATAACACAGCTTTTTGACTAAGTGGAAAGAGAAGAACACCCATGGAAGACAGGAAAATTGTTCATAGCAATATGGGCAAAGTAAAAAAAGATTGCCATTTTCATAGAAGACAAAGGAATTGAGTTTACTGAAGGAAACACTTTTTTTTCAAATTCTGTGAACACTGAGTGATGATAAGGGCATGGAATTACCCAATGGACTTAATAGCTAATAGGTTATACAGAATGTTTGGTGAGCACTGTTTTAGTTTAAATGAAGTAAAGAGAATGGAATCACAATGCAGTAGGCCAAGTAGTAAACCAGAAGTGAAATAGCTCAGAAATATCCCCTTTCCCAACCTAAAAAATATCAGGAGACTCCAGTATTTTTTATTGAGAGAGTACATTCTCATTTTATATAATTTATAATGGTAGAGTTATTAAAGGTGTTTCAGAAAATGAGGAAGTACAAAGAGTGAATATTATTCTTTCAACTATCTGTAAGATAGAGAGAAATATTGATAAGTTGAATGAACAAGTGATACAGAACCCCTAGGGTTTATAAGGTCCTCTTCCTTCCCCCCTCCTCCTCCTCCTCTTGTTCTTCTTCCTCTTTTTCTCCTCCTCCTCTTCTTCCTCCTTCTGCCCTCCTCTCTGAATTGATTTTGCCATGTCTAAATACTGATGTATAAAAGCCAATGGAAGGGAAGAGGGTAAAAATAACAGAGAGGGGTCTAGTCAGTGGAACACAAATTACAAAGAAACAGATAAGTATTGAATCTGGAGGCAAAGGCAAAGGTGGGATGTATTATGATTGGGAGCCATCTTTTCTAATGAGATGAGATTGAATGAGATTAAGACGCAAGCAAAGACTTGAAGGTGAGGGCTGAATGATAAGGGCCAAGAAGTTTTCACTTCATAAAAATTCTTTGAGTAGTGAAGTCTGAGACGACTGATGAAGAAAATGGTTGAATGAGAGAATTATCATTATAGGTGCATGAATACTCTGAGATCAGAGGTCATGCTTTCTACTTCTTTATTCTAGTCTTATAGCATATTTCTAGTCTATCAGGAAACTGGGTAAACTTCAAACTGTCACCAGAATTCAACAACTTTTCTCAAACTCTACTAATAGTAGCCTAGTTGAAGTCATCAAACTTCACTGTATGACTCTGTTCAACCATCTTAGTCCTACCCACTATGCCTACTTTCAAAAAAATTTTTTTCTTTTGGTTTTCTACAATTTGAATATAAACCTAGATTTATAGTTAGAGAGATATTGATCATTTATAGTGGTCTATGAGCCTTTTTATTGGTTTGTTCAAAATTTCTCCTGGATCTGTGGGTTAATGTGAGTCATTAAATATGGACAATTATCAGCCATTGGTACTTCAAATATATCATTTGGTTTTTTCAGCCTGTCCTCTTTTACCTATGTTCCCATAATGCATATGCCACATGATTTTTGTACAAGTGTTAGATACTCTGTTCTTTACTTTTATTCATTTCCCATGCTTTACATTTTAGTTTAGCAGGTTTCTATTGATTTATTTTTGTTATTGTTTTTTTGTTTGTTTGTTTTGTTTTTCGAGACAGGGTCTCTCTATGTAGTCCTGGCTGTCCTGGAACTCATTCTGTAGACCAGGCTACCCTCGAACTCAGAAATCTGCCTGCCTCTGCCTCCCAAGTGCTGGGATTAAAGGCGTGCGCCACCACTGCCCAGCTCTATTGATTTATCTTTATAACATGATTGTTTTTTGAGACAATCTAAAGTCTAATAAGCCTATTAAAGCAATTTGTCCTTCATCTTATAGTATTTTAGATATAGAATCTCACTTTTATTCTTCCCTAGGATGCTTATCACTATACTCAAACTACCCACCCATTATTGAATGCTGTCTTCTTTTTATGTTGGGAGTTTTATTATGTTCATCATGGCGATTTTAAATTCTTGGTCCGATAACTTTAAAATTTATGCCATATCTTATTGTAATTCTGATAGTCACTTTTTCTATTCATATTTTCTTCTCTAGTCTTTTATCATGGCTTACAGGTTTTCATTGTAAACTAGACATTATGTCAGGAAAAGTCTCCTCTTGTGTCACTGCTTCATCATAACCTAGTGTGAGTTTGTCAAACACTCATTAAATCAGTTCTGTGTCATACAACTCAGATAAGGAATTAATTACTCTTAAACTCTAACTCTATTGATGAGGTAGCAAGGTATTGAAAGCATGATCTCTTCCCAAACAAGCTCTGAGGTTCCCAAGATTTCTATAATTAACACATTATATGTATACAATATAATTTTTCAACTTATACATATATGCTATGTAAAATAACAAAATTAGAGTAATTGTCATTTATATCACCACAGACATTAACATGATGTTATGTTAAAAACACTCAGAACATTTTCAATTTATTGTAAAATCTCTAATATATTCTTTTTGACTACAGATTCTCTCTACTGTGCTATACAATACTATGCTCTATTACTCTTAAATTTTACTCACTAGCCCTTTCTCTCGTCCCTCTGCCACTCTCATACTCTACTCTAATTCTATAGAGTAAGCTACTTTACCTTTCACACTACACAGTTGAGAACATATTATGTTTTTCTTTCTTTTTAATATTACATATTTTATTGAAAATACGTATTTCATACAATATATTCTGATCATGGTTTTCTCTGCTCAAACTCATTCAAGATCATCTCTACCACCCCAAACCTACATCCTTTCTTCTTCTCTTTCATTAGAGAACAAACAGGTATTGAAAAATTGAAAAGCAAAGCCAAACAAACTAGGACAAAAGAAACAAACAGGAAAAAGAACCAACAAAAATGTAAAGGAATACATACAGATGCAGAGCCACCACTGAAATTCCAAAAAAAAAAAAAAACAAAACAGAAAAACAGAAATCAAAATAAACTAAAATATACTTATCAAAAGTCCTGTAAAATAAAAAAATTCAGATAAAATATTATGAGACAACATATAGCCAACCCTTAAATGTGTATCCAGTGAGACTCCTTTGAAGAAAACTAATTTTTTTCCATTGTGATCAGTTATCAAGTGTTCACAGCTTCTGGGTTAGGAAGAGGGGCATATGTCCACTTGCCCTTAGTTCCTTATCTGGTACTCAACCTCTGTGGTTATATGGATTGTAGTTTGCTTATTGAAGGCTTAACATCTGATATCTACATGTAAGCAAATACACAACATAATTTGTCTTTCTGGGTCTGTGTTACCTGACACAGGGTGGTTTTTTTCCTAGTTCCATCCATTTATCTGCAAATCTCAGATATTTCATTTTTAATGTTCAAGTAATATTTTATTATTTAAAAGTATCACATTTTTCTGAACCACTAATTTGTTGATGAACATCTAGGCTGTTTTCAATTTCTGAGTTTTGGTGTCTTCTCTCTGTGCCTTTTCATTAATTTGACTAAGGCATTCTCAATCTTACTGATTTTCTCAAACAACTAATTTTTTTTTAAATTTTATTGATCTTTGTATTGTTTTGTTGTTGTTTCTCTTTTATTGTTATCAGGCATGAATTTGATTATTTCTTGATATATATTTCTTGTCGATGTTATTTTTTTTTCTTTTTGTTCAAGCGCTTTCAGGTATGGCATGTTAACATGAGATTTCTCAAAAATTTTTAATATAGGCACTTAGTGCTATGAACTTATCTCTTAGAACTGACTTCATGTATCCCATAGGTTTCAGTATGTTGTGTGTTCATTTTCATTCAATTCCTAGGACATTTTTTATTGGATATTTTATTTAATTACATTTCAGATGTTATCCCCTTTCCCCATCCCCCCCCAGAAACCCAATATCCCCTCCCCCTTCCTCCTGCCTTTATGAGGGTGTGCCTCCATTCATCCACCCACTCTCACCTCCCAGCCCTCAAATTCTCCCACACTGTGGCATCCAGCCTTCACAGGAACAAGGGCCTGCTCTCCCACCGATGCCTCACAAGGCTATCCTCTGCTACATATACAGGTAGAGGCATGGGTCTCCCCATGTGTGTTCCCAGGCTGGCTGTTTAGACTCTAGAAGCTCTGGTTGGTTGGTATTGTTGCTCTCCCCACTGGGCCACAAACCCCTTCAGCTCCTTCTGTCTTCTCTCTAACTCCTGCATTGGGCACCCTGTGATTAGTTCAATGGTTGGTTGTGAGCAACCACCTCTATATTTGTCAGGCTCTGGCAGTGCCTCTCAGGGGACAGCTATATCAGGCTCCTGTCAGGGTGCACTTCTTGGCATCCACAATAGTGTCTGTGTTAGGTGAATGCACATGGATGAATTCCCAGGTGAGGCAGTCTCCAGACAGCAACTCCTTCAGTCTCTGCTCCACACTTTGTCTCCATATTTTTTCCTGTGAGTATTTTGTTACTCCTGTGAGTACTTTTACAAATGTCCGAGGCACACTCACTTTGTTCTTCCTTTTTCTTGAGCTTCATGTGGTCTGTGAGTTGTATCTAGGGTATTTCAAGTTTTGGGGTAATATCCACTTATCAGTGGGTACATACTATGTGTGTTCTTTTGTGACTGGGTTACCTCACTCGGGATGATATTTTCTAGTTCCATCCATTTGCCTAAGAATTTCATGAATTCATTGTTTATAATAACTGAGTTATTACATAACTCCATTATGTAAATGTACCATCAAAATACAAAAAATAAAATACAAAAATATACCAAAATACAAAAATAAAAAATAAAAAACACAATAAATACCAATGGATTTTCTGTATCCATTCCTCTGTTGAAGGACATCTGGATTCTTTCCAGCTTCAGGCTATTATAAATAAGGCTGCTATGAACATAGTGGAGCATATGTCCTTGTTATATGTTGGAGCATCTTCTGGGTATATGCCCAGGAGTGGTATAGCTGGGTCCTCAGCTATATATTATGTCCAATTCTCTGAGGAACCACCAGACTGATTTCCAGAGTAGTTGTATCAGATTGCAATCCCACCAACAATGGAGAAGTGTTCCTCTTTCTCCACATCCTCACCAGCATCTGCTATCACCTGAGTTTTGATCTTGCCATTCTAACTGGTGTGAGGTGGAATCTCAGGGTTGTTTTGATTTACATTTCCCTGATGACTAAAGATATTGAACATTTCTTTAGGTGCTTTTTGACAGTTTGAGGTTCCTCAGTTGAGAATTCTTTGTTTAGCTGTGTACCTCATTTTTAAATAGGGTTATTTGATTTTATGGAGTCAAATTTCTTGAGTTCTTTATACATATTGGATATTAGCCCTCTATTGGATGAAGGATTGGTAAAGATCTTTTCCCAATCTGTTGGTTGCTGTTTTGCCTATTTGACAGTGTTCTTTGCCTTACAGAAGCTTTGAAATTTTATGATGTCCCATTTGTCAATCCTTGATCTTAGAGTATAAGTTATTGGTGTTCTGTTCAGGAACTTTTCTCCTGTACCCATGTATTCTAGGCTCTTCTCAACCCTCTCTTCTATTAGTTTCAGTGTATCAGGTTTTATGTGGAGGTCTGTGATCCACTTGGACTTGAGCTTTGTACAAGGGGATAGAATGGATTGATTTGTATTCTTCTACATGCTAACCTCCAGTTGAATCATGACCATTTGTTAAAAATGCTGCCTTATTTCCACTGGATGGTTTTAGCTCCTTTGTCAAAGATCAAGTGACCATGTGTGTGTGGGTTCATTTTTGGGTCTTCAATTCTATTCCCTTGATCTTTCTTTGTTCCTGGGCATGTTAGAGCTCCTGAGAGTCCAGCTTCCTCTTGGTGTTGTGGGATTAGGTGCAGAGCTGGCCCCCAAGGTCTTCTCAGTGCACCACCACAGACTGGAAGGACCATACCAATGGCAGAGTGCACATTCTTGTGACCCTGGATACCCGGGGGTCCCAATTACTTCCTGTTTGGGGCAAGTGTTGTGGCATCCTCATCTATGATCCCGGGCTTGTTAGAGCTCCTGGGAGTCCAGCCTCCTCTGGGTGTTGTGGGATTGGGTGCAGAGCTGACTCCCAAGGTCTGCTCAGGTCCCTGGTGCAGACTGAAAGGACTCCTAGGAAGTTTTAAGTTTCCTATTTTTTATCTTGATGCACTTTTTATTCAGTAGTGAACCTTTCAGTTTCCATGAATTTGTAAGCTTTCTGTTGTTTCTGTTGTTGATACCCAGCTTTAACTGGTGGTGGTCAGCTACAATGCAGATTGTTATCTCAATTTTCTTTTATCTATTGAGACTTACTTTGTGGCTGAGTTTATAGTCAATTTTTGAGAAAGTTCCATGAGATTCTGGGAAGGTAATTTCTTTTGTGTTTGGGATTGAAATGTTCTATAAATATCTGTTAGGCATATTTGGTTTATGTTATTATCTACATCCAGAATTTTTTTGTTTAGTTTTTGTCTGAATGACCTATTGGTGAGAGTGGGGTTCTTACATTTCCCACTATACTTGTATAAGGGTTGATACCTAATTTTAGCTATAATAGAGTTTCTTTTACAAAAGCTCGTGTCTTTGTGTGTAGTACATAGATTTAGAACTGAAATGTCATCATGCTGAATTTTTCCTTTGATGAGTATGTATTATTGTTCTCTGTCTCTTCTGATTAATTTTTGTTTGATATATTTTTCAGATATTATATTGGTCACACTGGCTTGCATATTCAGTCTGTTTGTTTGGAATATCTTTCCCATCCTATTACCCTGAGATGATATCTATCTTTGATGTTTATGTGTGTTTCCTCGATGCAGCAGCAGGATGGATCCTGGTTTTGTATCCAATTTCTCAGTCTGTGACTGCCTCGGGGGAATCGAGATCATTGATATTGTGAGTTATCTATGAGGTGTGTTTGTTGATTCCTGATAGTTCGTTATGATGTAGTTTCCCCTCTCTTTTGATTTGATCATCTGAGATTATATATTCTTTGAAATTTCTTGGGTGTGATTACCTCCTCAGATTGAATTAGCCCGTTTAGAATCTTCTGTAAAGCTATATTTGTAGATAGATGCTAATTAAAGTGTATTTAGCATGCAATGCTTTTACTTCTCCATTTATTGTGATTGAAAATTTTGCTGAGTGTAATATGTTATTTGGTCTTTCCTCCTTCCATCTTTTAACATTCTTTCTTTGTTAGGTATGTTTAGTGTATTGATTATTATGTTTCTTGGGGAATTTTCTTTTCTAGTCCAGTCTAATTGATGTTCTATATTCTTCTTGTACCTTGATAGGCTTCTCCTTCTTTAGGTTAGGGACATTCTATCATTTTGTTGAAAATATTTTTCTGTGCCTTTGACCTTGGTTTCTTCTCACCCATCTATTCTCA
Organism: Rhabdomys pumilio; assembly: GCA_030674055.1. Taxonomy (NCBI): domain Eukaryota; kingdom Metazoa; phylum Chordata; class Mammalia; order Rodentia; family Muridae; genus Rhabdomys; species Rhabdomys pumilio. The sequence continues at coordinate 59,776,258 of JANHMN010000005.1, read as the reverse complement.
TTATTTGTAGATTTGGTCTTTCCATAGTGTCCCATATTTCCTGGATGTCTTATGCCTGGATATTTTTATGCTCAATATTTTTTGACATAGGTATATATTTCTTCTACTTTCTTTAATGCCTGAGATTGTTTCTTTTGTGTTTTGTACTCTGTTGGTGAGGCTTACCTCTGAGGTTTTTGTTTGACTTCCTAAATTTTTCATTTTCAATTTTATCACAGTTTCAGTTTTCTTTAGTGGTTTTATTTCTACTTTCATGTCTTGAAAGATTTTATTTTATTCCACTGATTGTATTTTTACAAGTTTCATTAAAGGGTTTATTTATATCCTTTTAAAGATTCTTGAGCATATTCATAATAGCTATTTTGAAGTCCTTGTCTTGTGCTTCAGTTATATTGCAATTCTCAGGGATTGCTGTAGTGGAGTTGTGGGATGAAAGAGTACATACGGAGAAAAAATTTATTCTGCTATGAGGTTTGAGAGGGTCTCCAGGGAGTTGAGTTAGAGAGGATCAACAGGCCCCTGCCAATGATCTGCTATAGAGTTGAGGATAATATTCACTGTTTTTCTCTCTTTGACTTATTTCACTTAACATTATGCCCCCTGTGGATGTAAATGGCAGGATTCCATTTATTTATTTTCTGGACAAAGATTGTTATTTTGTTTATACAAGCCACAATTTATCTATTTATCAAGGAGTAACTATATTTGTTTAGATTTCAGGCTGTTAGGAATACAAGGGGGTGAACACAACTCTAAAACATTCTGATTCTGATTCTTTTTGTAAATTTGCCTAACAGTAGGACTGTTATATAATATGGGAGTTCTATCTTCTTTTTAGGGGCTATCATAATGTCTTTTGTAGTGATTACTAAGTTTCATTCCTAAAAGATACATCCTTTTTTTTATATTATCACTACCATGTTTTGTCTTTTTAATGATAGTTTTTACAAGTAAGGTGGAATAATATTTCATTATAGATTTTATTTAAATTTCCCTGATGTCTAACAATTTATAAAACTTAAAAATACATTTATTGGTCATTTGTGTTGCTTCCTTTGTGAAGTATCTAGTTTATAAAATTGTTAGTCAGATATTTTTGTTTTTGTTTTTGGTTTTTTTTTTTTTTTGGTTTTTTGAGACAGAGTTTCTCTGTGTAGCTCTGGCTGTCCTGGAACTCACTCTGTAGACCAGTCTGGCCTTGAATTCAGAAATCCGCCTGCCTCTGCCTCCCAAGTGCTGGAATTAAAGGCGTGCGCCATCACCGCCCGGCAGTTTTGTTGTTTTTTAAATGTATGACTTTCATTTAAAATATTTTGTAACATTTATGTTTATGTATGCATACATGTCTGTGTATGTGTGTGTGTGTATGTGAGAAAGAGAGACAGACAGACAGACAGACAGACAGACAGAGAGACAAGAGAGAAAGAGAGATCAAGTATGTGCCATGTTACTTATGTGGAGGTCAGAGGACAACTTGTGGGAATTGGTTCTCTCCCTTCCAACATGTGGGCCCCATAAATGACCTTTAACCATTGAGGAATCTTATAGGACCTGACTTCCATTTATATTCTGGATGTTAGTCCCTCAGCAGATAAATATTTTCCTCATTATCTAGGCTGTCTCTCCACAGCTGATGGTTTCCTTCACCGTATAAGAACTTTTAAGATCGTCTATCTTCTATTCTGTTACCAGTGCTTTGGGGTTTTATCCAAAGAAGTTATTACCTATATTGTCAATGGAAGTTCCTAGGAAGAAGCTTCACTTTTTAACCTTCTGAAATGTCAAGTGACTAGAACATCATATCTTGCAGAAAGGCTAGAATACTGCAGGCCCAGTTATAATCTTAGTTATAATCTTGTGCTATCTTCAATACTCTTGCTTGTCATTCTTTTCTTTCTTGACTGTGTCTGACCTAATATTTTTGTTAGAGTCAGATAAAACTGTTTCAAATGTGTTAACTTAGAAGACCTTGAGTTTCCACCAAGCTAAGAGTGTCATCAAATAGAATAGAATCTAAGAATAACTGGTTTTCCCAGTTTGCTGTAACCTGACTAACCCATGCATCATCAATGCATTTGAAAATTGTCTTGATTTATGGCATCTTTTGTTCTGTTAGTAGAAAAACTGTACAAAATTGTGTTCATGTTGGAACATGAATTTTGAGGTAACCTTAGTTTGGGTTTTACTTCTGTGAACAGACACCATGACCAAGGCAAGTCTTATAAAGAACAACATTTAATTGGGAATGGCTTACAGGTTTAGAAGTTCAGTTCATTATCATCAAGGCAGGAAATATATCAGTGTCCAGGCAGACATGACACTGAAGGAGGTGAAAGTTCTATGTCTTTATCGAAAGGAAGCCAGGAACAGACTGACTTCTAGGCAACTAGAAGGAGGGTATTAAAGCCTACCTCCACACTGACACTCTTTCTCCAACAAGGTCACACCTCTTAATAGTACCACTCCCTTGGCCAAGCATATTAAATCACCACACCACATAACCTAAATGTGTTCCCAGTCCATGCTCACTCATATTTGGTTCTAGTAAAAACTATCTCTTTTGAAGTAAGAGCTATGTTTTGAGGGGTTGGCAATATTCATGTTCTGAGCAACTTTGCTTATGTTTTTTCTAGTACTTTTAATTTTCTATCATAGAATTATTTCCATAAATTTTGAAATTATATTACATTTTATTTCTTTTTGAAGGGTAATGTAAGCACATTTGTACAGGTTCCCATGTGGAGATAGGGGACAATTTGCAAAAGTCCATTTTTTTCTTCCAACATATGGTTCCAGGAATAAAACTCAGATCATCAGAATTGGTGGCAAGTATCTTTAACCACTGAGCTAACTTCCTAGCTCTTTGGTATATGTTGAATTGACAGATTTTGGAACTGATAGAAGAAATAGTTTCAATTTCATTTTTTCTCTTTTAGATATAATTTTCCTTACACCATTTATTATATATATTATACTTTCTGTAATGTATGTCATTTGAACCTTTGTTGGTTGTATATGAGCTAGCTCTATGCAAATACATTTATTTCTGGGTTCTCAATTCTATTCCATTGGTCTATTATTTTATGAGTTATGAGTATTGAACTCAAAGTCTGGTACATGATAGACAATCATGCTATCCCTGAGATATATTCTCACGTATATGTTTGATTTTGTGGCAGTCATGCTATTTTGATTACTATTATTTTGTAGATCTACACTGTGACATTATCAAGTATCTTGTTTTTCTTTGGAGTACTTTAGTATTTTGGTGTAAAGTTTAGGATGCTTTCTATTGCAAAAAATGCCTTAATATATTGATGGGTAATGTAATTTTTGACTTTGGAAAGTATAACCATTAAAGCAATATCAATTCTTTAAATATGAATTAATGTCAATATTTGAGCAATATTAATCCTTCCAACACATGAACCCAGTTCAGTTTATACAAATCTTCCTTCAGTATATTTTTCTTCTCTAATGTTGGCCCATATTCACCCTTCTGTGATTTACCACTTCCATTTAAAACAGCATTACCCATTGCTAACTCCAGTGATTTATTCTCTTAAAAAAAGCATCTGGACTATGATTTGATTTGTGATAGGAGCAATTAGCAAAGAGAAACATTGATTGAAGTACAATGAATACATGTTTTAAAAAGTTACAATAAGACCTATTATTTTGTACAAATAACACATCATAATAAGAAAAAAAAATAGAATGGGAACAATATTAGAACTAACATTCATTCGTTGTTCACATAATCTTTTATAAAACTGTATTGCTGATATTTGGGGGCATCCATAATAGTTTTGCCATCAGAACATGGGGGTTTTGAAAGATCACTGCCAATTTAACACCAAATGAGAAAGAAAAAGACTCATAACACTGTCATCATTGAACATATAGGTTGGGGCAAGTCCACCATTACTGGCCATCTGCTCTACAAGTGCTGAATCTACAAGTGATCCATCGAAAAATTTGAAAAGGTGGTGGCCAAGGTAGAAAAAGGCATCTTCAAGTATTCTTGGTCATGGACAAACTGAAAGCTGAATATGAACATAATATCACAATTCTTATCTCCCTGTGAATATTTAAGACCAGTAAATAGTATGTGACTATTACTGGTGCTCCATGACACAGATGCTTTACCAAAGCATGATTATAGACAAGTGTCAGGCTGGCTGTCCTATCTTGAGTGTTGTTGCTGATGTTGGTGAATTTGAAGCAAATACATCCCGAAATAGGCAGACTCCTGAGCATTCCACAGGGGCTTATACACTGGATGTGAAATTGCTAATTGTTGGTATCAACAAAATAGATTCCACTGAGCCCACCTACAACCAGAGAGGATATGAATAAATTGTTAAGAAAGTTAGCACCTACATTAAGAAAATTGGCTACAATCTTGAGACAGTAGCATTTGTGCCAATTTCTGGTTGGGATGGTTAAAAACATACTAGAACAAAGTGTTAAAATATGCCTTGGTTCAAGGAATGAAGAGTCACCTGCAAGGATGGCAGTGTCAGTGGGATTACACTGCTGGGAAGTTTAGCCTGTATCCTGCCACCAAGTTATTCAACTGACAAGCTTTTATGACTGCCTTACCAGTTTGTCTGTAAAATTGGTGATCTTAGTACTGTCCCTGTGGGCCACGTGGAAATTGTTCTCAATTCCCAGGTAGTATAGGTTACCTTTGTTTCAGTCCATGTCACAACAAAAGTATGTTAAAATCCATTATGAGGCTTTGACTGAAACTTCCTGGGGACAATGTGGGCTTTCAATGTAGAGAATATGTCTGTCAATGATGTTAGATATGGCAATGCTGCTGGTGACAGAAAAAATAAGACACCACTGGAAGCCATTGGTGTCATTGATCAGGTGAGTTTCCTAAATCATCTAGACCAAGTTATTGCTGGCTATGTCTCTGTATTGGATTGTCATACAGCTCACATAGCTTGCAAATTTTCTGAACTTAAAGAACAGATTGATAATTGTTCTGGCAAGAAGCTAGAAGGTAGCTCCAAATTCTTGAAATCCAGTTATGCAACAGATCAACTATTGTTGATATGGTTGCAGGTAAGTCAATGGTGGGTTGAGAGATTCTCTGACTATTCTCTGCTGGGTCACTTTGCTGTTCATAACATGAGGCAGACAGTTGTGTCATCAAAGCTGTGGACAAGAAAGCTGCTGGAAAGTCACCAGACTTTCCCAGAAACCTCAGAAGGCCACATAATATTACATCTAACACTTCTTACCCCAGTCTTAGTCAGTGGCATAAGGTAACAAAACTGTGTCAATTGGCCATTAAAGTTTAATAGTAAACGACTGGTTAATGGTAACAGTGAATAATAAAGCTTTCCGAAGGAAACAAGAATATATATTTTGTGGACAATTCTTTCTCTCTCTCTCTCTCTCTCTCTCTCTCTCTCTCTCTCTCTCTCTCT
>JANHMN010000005.1:59739511-59770804 GCA_030674055.1 Rhabdomys pumilio | reverse complement strand
GTGTGTGTGTGTGTGTGTGTGTGTGTGTGTGTGTGTGTGTGTGTGTGTCTGTCTGTCTGTCTGTCTGTCTGTCTGTCTGTGGGAGTTTTATGTTATTAGTTTTTAAAATCAGTGCTTTTCATGGAAACAACTTGACTCAAAATCTGTCACAGAGTTTTGAGACCAACTAAAATAAGTTTAATGAGATAAAACTTTGTATGGCTTATTGTCCTTTTTTTAATTTCAGAAAACATAGCTTAGACAAAATAATAGAGTCTGAGTCCTGAAAAAAATATGAATCTCTTAGTGTTTAAGAGGAAGCTTAAATGGAGGACAGGCTATAAAGCATGATAATAGTTAATACTTGCTTTGCACCTACTATTTGCCATATATATATATATATATATATATATATATATATATATATATATTTACATATAAGCAGACACAGGTATAGAAATTTTATTTTATTATTACAATAATTCAACAAGGAAAATTGTATATATATAATCACTCCCATCTTATTGAAAGGTAAATTGACATTTACTGCTAGTATCAAAGGAATCAAAATATGTTATCAGTACATTATGGAGACAGAACATTGGACAAAACAGTGGAGTCTGTACACTTTTCATTATCAGTCTTGCCTACGTTTGACTAGGGATTCACTAATACCCTGGTGATCATTTCAAGGTATGCCGAACATAGTTAAATCTTGAAAGAGAAAATGAAAGCTAAAGTTCTTTACTGTGGTCTTGGCCTATTTTCATAAATCTTTTATGAAAGATTTCATAAATCTTTGAAAAAGACTTCTTAAATGACCCATGCCCTGTTATGATTTATTTATTGATTTTCTTGTTAATATATAAATAAAATGACAATTAAAACTATATTTATATCCTTAACCTTGTACAAAGATCAACTCAAAGTGTATCACAAGGCCTTAATAAAGTACCCGAGATGGTAGAATAGTTCAAAGAATAACTTACTGAATAGGACTCTATTAGCACTGGAAGTAATTTCAGTAACTGAAAAATGGGCTATATCAAATCAGAAGTCTTTTTTTCCATGAACAGCAAGGAAAAAAACAGAATGAAGAAAAAATCTACTAGTTAAAGAAACATTATGTGTGTATATATATATATATATATATATATATATATATATATATGAAACATGAGCCATGAGCTAAACAGAATCTTTTCAGAGAAACTATAATTGGGGATGGAGATATTGCCACACCTGATTATGGATCCATAGTAACAGAACAGCATGGTACCAATGCATAAACAGACATGTAGATCAATGGAACAGAATAGATGATTGAGATACCAAGTTCTGTAGTTTGAATCACATGAGTTTGACAAAATTTCCAAAAAACACACATTAGTGACAAAACAGCTTCTTCAATATATGGTACTGAGAAAACTAGATATTGTTTCAAAGAAAAATCAAACTAGATGGTTTTCCAGATAATAGCAGACCTGAAAATCCATAGTTATTAGAGGAAAAGTAGACAGTATACTTCAAGCTACAGACATAGATGCAGAATTCCTGAATAAGAACCCTAAAGCTCAGAAGCAAGGTAAACAATTGAAATTTGAAAATGAAGTAATAAATCAGAGGAGATATAAGTCACGAGATGGTTTATAGAATGAGATAAAATCTTTGCCAACTAACTATACCTCTAGTAGAAGATTACTGTCTTGAATACACAAATAAAACACTAAACCAGAAAACACAGAGAGAGAGAGAGAGAGAGAGAGAGAGACAGAGAGACAGAGACATACAGAGACTACCACCATCTACACCAACAACAAAATAACAGGAATTAACAATTATTGGTAATTAATATCTCTCAATATCAATAGACTCAATTCCCCAATAAAAAGACACAGGCTAACAGAATGGATACAAAAACAGGGATCTATCTTTTATATTGCATAAAAGAAATGCATTTCAACATCAAAGGTAGATATTAGGTTAGAAAAAAAGAATGGAAAAAATTTTCCAAGCAAATGGACCCAAGAAGTAAACTGATATAACTACTAAAATATCTAATAATCTTCAAACCCAAATTAACCAAAAGAGGTGGAGAAAGACATTTCATACTCATCAAATGAAAAATCCATCAAGATGACTTTTCTTGACATCTATGCCCCAAATGCAAGGGCACTCACATTTGCTAGAAAAAAATACCCAAATCTTAAATCATGCATTGAAATCTCTCAACTAAAAGAGACCAAAGAAAAGAAATTTTAAATGAAAAAATCAAAGTACCATTATTTGCTTCTGATATGCTAGTATACATAAGTGACCCTAAAAGTTTTACCAGAGAATTGCTACATCTGATAAACACTTTCAATGAAGTGGCTGGATAGAAGATTAATTTAAAAAATCAGAAGCCCTTTTATAAATAAGTGACAAAAGGACTAAGAAGGAAATCAGAGAATTTCTTTACCAATAGCCCCCAAATTTACAATAGCCTTAAATAATATAAAATATCTTGGTTTAAATCTAAGCAAGCGTATGTATGACTTGTATAATAAAACTTCAGTTCTTTGAATTAAAAAATTGAAGAAGATACCAAAAGATGGAAAGATTTCCCATGATCTTCAATTGGTAGGATTAACATAGTAAAAATGAACATCCTATAAAAAGCAATTTAAAGATTCAATGCAATCCCCAACAAAATTCTTACAGACCTTGAAAGAACAATTATCAACTTCATACAGAAAATCAAAAAACCTAAGGTAGCTCAAAAATTTCTGTTCAATCAAAGAACTGCTGGAGGTATCATGATCCCTGATTTCAAGCTATAGTTTAAAAATAAATAAATAAATAGATAAATAAATAAATAAATAAATAAATAAAATTGAGTACACATGATATTGGCATAAAAACAGACATATTGATCTATGGAATCAAACTGAAGATCCCAACATAAATTCATACATCTATGAACTCCTGATTTATTTATAAAAAAAAAACCTAGAAATACACAGTGTAAAAAGACAGCAACTTCAACAAATATTGCTGATCAAACTGGATGTCTACATGTAGAAGACTGCAAATAGATTCATTCTTATCAGCCTGCATAAAACTCAAGTCCAAGTGGATCAAAGACCTCAACACAAAAACAGATACACTTAACCTGACAGAAGAGAAAGTGGGGAATAGCCTTGAACACACTGGCCCAGGAGATGACTTTCTACCAGAACATCAATATTTCAAGTTTAAGGTCAATAATAGTAAATAGACCTCATGAAATTGAAAAGGTTCTGTAAGGTTAAAGGCATGATCAATTGGATTAAATGGCAGTCTACAGAAAGAAAAAATGTTCCCCAACTCCACATTCAATAGAGAGCTAATACCCAAACTATATAAAGACCTCAAACTTAAAAAACTGGGGTAGAAACCTAAACAGAATTCTCAATAGAGGAAACTCAAATGGCTGAGAAACACTTAAAGTAATGTTCAACATCCTTAGCCAAAAAGGAAATGCAAGTTAAAGCTACTTTGAGATTCCATCTCAGTAGCATAAGTGATAGCTCAGGCTGCTGAGGATTTGGAGCATGGGGAACACTCCCCCATTGCTGCTGGGATTGCAAACTTATACAGCCACCATGAATATCAGTATGATAATTTCAATATCAATATGATAATTTCTCACAAAATTGGGAATCTCCCTACCTCAAGGCTCAGCTATACCACATTGGGTATATACCCAAAGTACACTCCAACTTACCATAAGGACACTTGCTCTGCTATGCTCATAGCAGCTTTATTCTTAACAGTCAGAAACTAGAAACGATCTAGATGTCCCTCAAGTGAAGAGTGAATAAAGAAAACATTGTACATTTACACAGTTAACTACTAATCATTTGTTTAAAATATAACATTATAAAAATTGCAGGCAAATGAATGAAATTAGAAAAAAATCAGGCTGAGTGATGTAACCCAGATACAAAACAACAAATGTGATATTATTTACTTATATGTGGATACTAGCCACTTACAAGGCTAGTGATTCCATAGATCAATAAATGATGACCGAGGTACAACGTATAGATCCAGAAAGGTTCAGAAAAGAAGAGGGCTCTAGCATAGAAGCATGAATATCCCAGGTAAAGAGAAATAGAAGATTTTACAGGTGTACTAAGGGTGGGGACAAGTGTAAGAAGGATTAGTTTGAGGGGATATGATAGGGAGAAAATGGACAGAATAGGTGCAGGGATAGATGGATGGAATAGTGGAGTCTTTGGGGGGCTTTTTGGAATCCTAGTGAAATGGAAACTTCCTATCTATGGGGGTCACTCTAGTCAGAACTACTAGTAATGGGTGGTATGGTATCTAAACTGGCCATCTCTTGTAACCAGGCAAAGCTTCCAGTGGAGGGATTAGGCTGCATTTGTTTGAGTTGTTGGCCAAAGGGATCCTGTGGAGATCTTTCAACAACCCAGGCTGCTGCTTTGACAGAGGGCTGCTCTCTGCTAACTGATACTGGAGCCTCATTCCCAAGGACAAGATGCAAACATCTCATTGAATGTGAAGAGATTGAGCTGATGCCTGCATGGAGCCTTCATCCCTACATTTTAGTCTCTTTGGTGTGAGAAGGCACTCTGCAATCTTCCTAAAGAGAAACAAACACCAAGCCAGCCTCAAAGCCTTTGACCTATAATCTGCCTCATCTGCAAGAAGTGCTGGAGCAATTGTGGCACAGTTTGTGGGAGTGGCCAACCAAAGTCCTATTTAAATTGAAGTCCCTTTACTGGAGGGATCCCATGCCTGACACTGCTTGAATGGTGATGAACTAGTGACTGGATAGCCCAGAGATCTAGGTTAGAACCAAATATGGCTGGTCAAAAAACATCAATGAAATGATTCCTAAAGACATTCTGCTATACTCATTGATGAATGTCTTGTTAAGTTGTCATCAGGAAGACTTCCTCTGGCAGCAGATTGGAGCAGGTGCAGAGACCCAGGACAAGACATGAGGAGAGAGTCTAAATTGGATGTCTCCATTAGGTCCCTTTCCTTGGAGATTAGGGAATCCTATGGAAGAGGGAGGGGAAAGATTGTAGAAGTAAGAGAGAATGAAGGACATCAGGAAAACATGGCCCATTAAATCAACTAAGTAGGGAGCATGTGAGATCCCAGAGACTGAAGCAGTAAGCATAGTGTCTGCACCAGGTCTCTGCTTACATATTGTAGTTGTTAGCTTGGTGATGTTGGGAGTAGGTGTGTCTTTGACTTTTATGCTTGTTCTTGAGACTCTTTGCCTCCTGTTGGGTTGCCTTGTCAGGGTTTTTGCCTTGTCTGATTTTGTTTCTTCATGTTCTGTTATTTCTTGGAGACCTGCCCTTTACTGAAGGGACACTGAGGGGGAATGAGACTAGCACGGGAGCTGAGAGGATTAGAGGAAGGGGAAACTTACCAAAATATATTGTATCAGAGAAGAATCTATTTTGAATAAAAAATAAGAAAAATATAATTGCTATTGTACTAGTGAATTACATTATCAAAGTACCGAGGAGTTAATTTTAAAAATGGAATGAAGAACTTTGAATGGAGTGAGACTTACACTGTATACTATACTATATGGTATACTGCACCAACAAGAGTTATTTCATTTAAAATATACTAGTATAAGAAAATAGACTTATAAAACAGATGATTGGAATGCCAATGTTGTGATGGGTTCAAGTGAAATGCTTATAAAACAATCTTCTCCTTGAAATTATCATTAGAACACTAACGATCACTTCCTCAAATACTTAATACTTAATACTTCCTTGAGATGATTATTTTTAGTTATTTTTTGAACTTGATTTTGAGCTCTACTATAAAAATAGAATTTTCTTTTCATTTTTTTTGTCAGTCCTTCAGACTTCATTATATTCTTCACATTCTCTTATCATTTATCATTTAAACATTTTTCATGGTCTCCTATTCTCTTAGGTTTTTTTCATATTTCATCATTATTTTTCTACATTAACCCCTACTGTCACTGGCATCTAAGCACCAGTAGGGTTTGCTCCAAAGAGTGCTACATTAAGACTTGTCCTTACATAATAAAAGTAAATAAGGATAAATAAAAACTGTTTTAGAAAAAGATTTTTCTTTACTGTAAATCTTATACTTTAATAACCCTTTGTGTCTTAGGGTTTTTATTGCTACACTGAAATACCATGTTGAAAAAGCAAGTTGAGAAAGAGTTTATTTGGTTTATACTTCCACATTGCTATTCATCAGTGAAGGAAGTCAGGACAGGAACTCAAACAGGGCTGACACTTGGAGGCAGGACCTCATGCACATGCCATGGAGACATGCTGCTTACTTGTTTCTTATGACTTGCTCAGTCTGTGTTCTTATAGAACCCTGGACCACATGCCCAGGGATGGCACCACCCATAAAGGACTGAGCCCTCATTCATTGCTAATTAAGGAAAGGATTTACAGTAGTTGGATCTTATGGTGGCCTCCTTTCAGGTAATTATAATTATTTCAAGTTGACATAAGACTGGCTATAGTGTTGTGTAAATACTAACCCACTCTCCTCAACTATTCTATATGCAAAATCAAACTGACCAAAGGTTTACTAACCTGAATGTGAGTCCTGTCTAAGATCTTGAAGTTCTCTCTTTCAGTGCTTCTGTGTGTCTTTATTTCCATAGGGGTCAGTTCCTCTTTTATTTGAGAGTCTATGCAAATATTTATAGTTTTTATATGTTGGTAATGACTGATTTTTATTGAATATTTACCTTTTAAATTTATATTTCAAATGTTATCTCCTTTCCTGATTCTCACCCCAGAAAATCCCCTAATCCAATCCTGTTCCACCTGTTTCTATGAGGATGGTCCTCCACCTACCCACTCTCATCCTCTCACCCTGGCATTCCCTTACACTGGGGCATTAAGTCTTCACAGGACCGAGGGCCTCTCCTCCCATTGATGCCCAACAAGGCCATCCTCTGCTACATATGCGGCTGGAGCCATGAGTCCTTCCATGAGTACTCTTTGGTTGGTTGTTTAGTCCCTGGGAGGTCTGGGGGTGTCTGGTTGGTTGATATTGTTGTTCTTCCTATGAGTTACAAACCCCTTCTGCTCCTTCAGTCTTTTCTCTAACTTCTTCATTGGGGACCATGTGCTCAGTTTAATGGTTGGCTGCAGGCATCCTCCTCTATATTTGTCAGGCTCTGGCAGAGCCTCTCAGGAGACAGCTATATCAGGCTCCTGTCAGGAAGCACTTCTTGGCTTCAGCTATAGTGTCTGGGTTCGGTGTCTGTATATGGGATGGATCCACAGGTGGGGCAGTCTCTGGATGACCTTTCCTTCAGTCTCTGCTCCACACTTTGTCTTTGTATTTCCTCTTGTGAGTATTTTTGCTCCCCCTTTCAAAGAAGGACTGAAGTACCCACACTTTGGTCTTTCTTCTTCCTTTTCTGAGATAACATCCACATAAATAAATTTGAGGTTTCTCACTTCATTGTTCAGCATTCCTGTCCACATTCTCATTGGTGTTCTGTAGATAAACTCATTCTAAGGACAAATACAAATACAAATAAAATAAAATCCCAAAGCACAATGATCCTGTAGTAATGTGTGAAAAGAAAAGAACTATACAAACTTAGAGTAATAAGAGTACCATGCTAAAAGTCTTCAGGGATTACAGAAATAGATGGGAGTTCACTTTTTCAGTGAAAGGTGTTCATGGTTTTTAGTGAAGAAAACACCAACATGATTGATGATACTTTCTTTTCCTTCTCATATCAATTCACTAACTTATATTTGTAGAATAGTATATACATGATAAAGTAAATGTACTTATCCTATGCTCTCCCTCTCCCTCTCCCTCTCCCTCTCCCTCTCCCTCTCCCTCTCCCTCTCCCTCTCCCTCTCCCTCTCCCTCTCCCTCTCCCTCTCCCCTTTCCCTCCCCCTCCCCTCTCCCCCCCTCCCCCTCTCCCTCTCCCTCTCCTTCTCCCTCTCTCTCCATATATACATATATATATAGATATATAGATAGATAGATAGATATAGATATAGATAGTGAATAATATAAAGTTTCACATTATTGCTTTAAGTATTACAAAAAGGAAACAATTATATTAAATGACTTTTCAAGAGCCTGCAAGAGTTTTAGGACAGTGTCAGAACTTGAGACCAGCTGTGTGAGCTTTCACACTCCTAAATCAATACAGGGATAAAACATCAAACCATCAAAATGGGTCAGAAATCTAAACAGAGTGTTCTCTAGGGGTTAAATACAAATATCTGAGAAACATTTAAATATATTTTCCAATGCCTTTAGGCATTATGAAACTGCAAATTAAAACTTTGAGATTTTTATCTCATCCTACTCAGAATGGGTAAATTACAAAAAGTGACGACAAAATAGAGATATGGATTCGAGGGAAAGGGTACAAGTTTAAACTGGAAATTGTGGGGGGGCTTCTCAAAATGCTAAAAATAGATCTAGCATATAATCAAGCTATACTGTTCTTGGGCATAGACTCAAAGGATTCCCATCCTATAGAGCTATCTGCTCATCTCTGTTCATTACCATTCTACTCACAATATCCAGGAAATGAAAATAGTCTAGAGGTCCATTAACTGAATGAATACCTTTGAAAATGTGGTTTTCAGAAAAATGACATTCTCTGAGTGAGGTAACCCAGACCCAGAAAGACAAACATAACATTTTTTCTCATCTGTGAATGTTAACTTTGAATCTTTGGATATGTCTATTCCATTTGGACTACCCATAGAGGTCAGGAAATTTCTAAGTGGCAATAGAGAGGGAGTTTGGATGGAGGGGAGATAGAATGCACTTGTACAAAGGATAAGAAAGGGATAAGTAATTAGAAAGGGTTAAACTGGGTTGGGGAGCACAGAATAGAGTAGAAGAGGGAGTATGAGGAGGCATAAGTAATACTGAGTACCTTTCATAAAAGAGATATAGAAACTCTCTACTACATTGTGTGTGTGTGTGTGTGTGTGTGTGTGTGTTTGAAGAGTCAAATTAAAGATAACCTACAAGAAGCATTAATTTCTGTACTATACACCAGGGCTTATCAAGAAAAAGCCCAGTGTCAGAAAATGTTTATTTCTTTAGGAGTTTTCCAGTGACAACACATAGACTCCGAAACATTGCTGTCTATTGCCACTGCCCTTTGGTTACCCTCCAGAACTTGATGATAAAACCTTATTGCTGAAGAAACCATATTCTTGATTCATAGAATATGGTAAAATCCAGCTGGCACATACCTGGTACCTTCATAGCTACTGACTAGCTTTCATAATGTTAGAAGGTGCTATGAAAGCTACCAGAGGAAAAAAGCAATCAGACATACTCAGCTGTGAACCATCTGAGCTATAATAGTGATTGACCTGGAAGACGTGTTCACTGTTGCAATAGAAGAAACACCAAGGGAGTAACCACTAATTTTGTAATGGATTTAACTTTCAGTGTACAAGGTAAAATGCATACCTGCCATCATTGTTGGGCCAAGAACCTGTGGCTAAACAGGACTACCACTGTTTTTCTGCTAAATGGATATGGTATTAAACCAACTGTTTATGACTTAGTATGTCCATAGATCAATGCATCTCTAAATCCCCATCTGAGAAGCTTCAATTTGTAGTATATTGTAATTAACACAGAGACCCACAACTGACCAAGGTACAGAGAATAAGAGATTACAAAATACCAAGCCTTAAATGGAACATATATATCAACCCTCTCATCCAAAGCCCCATGGGTCATTTTGGAAAATGTGAAGGAGTGAGCACAAAAGGTAGAGGAGGATGACTACAAAAACATTAATTTTGGGGCAAGGCAGTGCAGCTGTGCATATGAATTCCCAATGGTTGTAACAGTATGCACAAAACCTGTGCAAAATCCAGTCCAATAAAATCTCAATGTGGAGGAGGAAGCTGGGTTCAAAATCACACCCAGATCCCTGGAAACACTACCAGTTGTTAACTTGTTAGAATGGGAAAGGCATTTTTCTCTAAGAGTATAGCCCCTGTTAACTTGACCATGATCCAATAGCTGACCAAACATCCAATAGTATTTGGGAAGTACAAATTTGTCTTAAAAGATTTACAAATATAAGGACACAATGTTGTGTGGATAAGGAAAGAGAGTAGATTAAGGAAGAATCTGGGAAAGGGAATGAAAATGATTACATTGTACAAAGCTCTCAAGGAGCTAATTTAAAAAGTAAAGTCATAATACCTTTTCAAAGTAAAATATTTGATTTTAGTCTACATTAAACTGATAACATTTCCGTGAAGAACTCCAAGCCCCATTTTAAAAATAAATTTCAATTTACATTTTACGTTGACAAACTATATATTCACACTTTGATTTTTTATCCAGGTGAAAACCCAATCAAAAAACACATTATTAACATTTTCTTGTTCTTTGCAAGTCCTTAGTGACTACACCCTCTAAAGGTTAGCAGTATTTGATGTATATAATTTTGAACTTACATTTGCCCCACATTTAATTTTCTCTGTTCTTATCTACATTCTAGATATTTGTTGCCTGATTTTGATGTTCAGTCCATTTAAAGATCATAGCAAAAATGGTATCATGTTTATTCCAGTGGAAAACATATGTTCTGAATTTTTTATTATATTTATTCTATGAGACAAAAAATAATAGTAATAGCCACACTCACTGAACACTTAGAATGTTCCTAATGAGTGCAATATCACTTGTCAAAGCATCTCAGCAACTTATGGCATAAGTAACTATAAACTACACTTTTATTTTTAATAATACTTTTTATTCTTTGCAATTTCTATGCATTTGTACATGTATATTGATTATATCTGTTGCCATCTTTCTTCAACTGCCCTTAGTTCCCACACCCCACCAATTTCATGTTCCCCTTTTTATTTTATTTGTTATCAATGTTGATATTGATTTTATCAATTTATTTGCTATTCCTGAGTCTACTTAGTATTGTCTCTATACACACTGATGTGTGTCCATCCGTTGTGATATGAGCAACCTACCAGTTGCCACATCCCCCAAAGAGATATATTCTCTTTCCCAGTATCCATCAATGGCCACTATTTCTTTAGTGGGGGATAAGATCTCATGATTTTGTCCCCATTGAATTTTGGCTGGCTTGATCTTGTGTAGGTTTTGTGTAGATAACAACAGATTCTGTTGAGGTGTGTAACAGCCACATCATGTGCAGAAGTACACACATCTCCTACCCATCTGCTATCTCTTTATTCCCTTATTTTCCCACAGTAGTCCCTGAATCTTGAATGGTAGGAGGTTAATAACAGGTGACCTACCCATAACTTAACAGAGTTCAGAGTTGTTAATATCTGGCACTGTGACTAGCTAAAAGTCACTAAATGAACCACTACCCACTGCAACAAAAAGCTTTTCTGACCAAAGTCGAGAGAAATGTAATGCAATGACTATAAACATACACATTTTGAATAATCCACAGTTTGAACATTTAGCAAAAGAATGACAAATTCTCAGCCTAGGATTGATCAGATCCTGAGTCATGTGATTTCTACCAGATTTATAGCACCAGGCATGAAAATTTTCCTGTGGAGCAGGCACATACTGAGTCAAGAAAACAGTTGATTATACCAAAAACAGTCTTGCTACTATTGCACTAGTTAGCACATCTTGCCTTGCAGATTAGTATTGTGCCATACAATTTATAAATGCTTATATGTACACGATGTAATATATATTATTCTTATACCACAAATGGCTTTCTCACCTTGCAGCCTGCCTAGCACCTTCTGGAACTATTTAAGGTAGTCAGCAGGAATAGAAATGTTTATTTTTTTTTGTTTCCTGCATACAAAGTGAGTTGTGCTAACTTCTGCAATTGAGTATTAGCACATAGCTGTAACCAAGAATCTCTACTTTTCAAAAGAGGAAAGTGAAGCAAAGGAAGGTTAGAAAACTTACCCAAAGACATGCAGTTAACAAACAGCAGAACTGGGATAGTTTGTTCTGAAATAGCATATCTTGATGTATTGAGATAAAAGTTATATCTCAATTCAGAGAGAAATCTTGTTATAATACCAGTCAGTTTACAGAATTCTTTAAGTATATTCAAATTGAATGGTCCTTTTTTATGTTTTTTTAAATTATCAAATCACATGATTTACTTTTTAACATAGCGGTTATAAACAAAAAAATGCAGGATGTGGGGAAGGGGATGACACAGGAGCATAGGTGTTCAGGGTGAGTACAGATATCTTTCAGAACAGGGTATCAGCTGGGTAAAATTTCAGGGGACAGGTCACTATGACTCTGCCTATGATTCACTTGTCCTAATCTAAGTTGGTACTATCCTCCAAGGTTACCTATTTACAAGGTCTATGA
Organism: Rhabdomys pumilio; assembly: GCA_030674055.1. Classification (NCBI taxonomy): domain Eukaryota; kingdom Metazoa; phylum Chordata; class Mammalia; order Rodentia; family Muridae; genus Rhabdomys; species Rhabdomys pumilio. The sequence continues at coordinate 59,758,446 of JANHMN010000005.1, read as the reverse complement.
CTACTCAGACTGGTAAATTTCCACAAAAGCTGCCTGTTTACAATAGCTGATAGCCATCTGTTTCAGTGTTTTTCCACAGAGACCCAAGACTTTGTGTTAGCAGGAATGTATGTCAGGCCTATTGCTAATTTTAGGCTTATGGCTGATTTTAGACCTTCACTGTATAAGCAGGGCTGCTCCTGACATCTCCTCCCTTCTCCAAGTATAGAATGGCTGTGGTGATTTTAATCTTGCCAAGGTGAGGATAGAGGCCTGACCTCCAGTAATTAAAGGGGACCTTGTAATGACTCTGGTCCTCCTGTCGTTGTCCAGTGAGGTATGAGGGCCATCCCCATCCCCATGTCTTTTTCCTGGAGAGGGGATAGTCCTTTATCATACTGAATTCCTTGTTATAAATATTTTTTTTTAAAAAAATATTGGATCCATCTTTAACCTTCATGGATTTAATTGTGCTTTTGTCTATATTTTAAAACAATAAGTTAGCAACAGATATCTATATGATATCTCTGGTGGGATATCATATATGAGATCTTAGTGAAAAGGCTCAATGGATATAGATACTTACTTACAGTACTTACTGCTCAGCCTGATGAGTGAGTTTGATCTGAGATTACATGGGAGGAGGGAATTGACTTTTTCAAGCTATCTTCTGGCCTCCACAAACATAACATAGTATCATTCAGGATTACATGTACACATGACTACACTCATACAAATAAGTAAATAAATGTTTAGAAACTTATTAGAATATAAGTATAGTATATTTACCTCTTATTCCTAGATGTTTATTAAAAGCACCCATTATACTGAATTCAGGGACTCCTGTTGTTGAATTAGGGAAAGCTGGAAGAAGCTGAGGAGGAGGGCTACCACATAGGAAGACCAGCAGTCTCAACTAACCTGGATCCCAGAGATGTCTCAGACACTGAGCCATCAACCAGGCAGCATAAATGAGCTTATCTGAGGCCCCTGACTCATATACAGCAAGGGACTGCCAGGTCTGGCCTCAGTGGGAGAAGATGAGCTTAACTCTTGAGAGATTTGAGGCCCCAAGAAGTGAAGAGGCATGGTAGGGGGGCATTTCTTAGAGAAATGGGGGGAGGAGAAATAGGATGAGGAACTATGGGAGGGCAGACTGGGAAAAGGGCAACAACTGGACTGTAAAAAAATAATAAAAGTAATAATAAAAAAGCATTTTAGCTGGTTCATGTTAACTGTCTACCTTTTTCCATGTTTTTATTAGATATTTTCTTTATTTACATTTCAAATGTTATCCCCATTCTTGGTTTCCTCTCAGAAAACCCCCCATCCCATTCCCCCATCCCCTGCTTCTATGAGGGTGTTTCCCCACCTACTCACCCACTCTGACTTCCTTGTTCTGGCATTCCCCTACACTCGGGCATTGAGCCTTCACAAGACTAAGGTTCTCTTCTCCCACTGATGTCCAACAAAGCCATCGTCTGCTACATATTCCACTGGAGCCATGAGTCACTCCCTGTTAATCCCTGGGAGCTCTTGGAGGTCTGGTTGGTTGATATTGTTCTTCCTATGAGTTGCAAACCCCTTCAGCTCCTTCAGTCTTTTCTCTAACTCCTCCATTGGGGACCATGTGCTTAGTCCAATGGTTGGCTGTGAGCATTCACCTCTGTATTTGTCAGGCTCTGGCAGAGCCTCTCATGAGATTGTTATATCAGGCTCCTGTCAGGAAGCACTTCTTGGCATCCACAATAGTGTCTGGATTCCGTAACAGTATATGAGATGGATCCCCAGGTGGGGCAGTCTCTGAATGGCATTTTCTTCAGTCTCTGCTCCACACATTGTCTCTGTATTTCCTCCCATGAGTATTTTGTCCTTCCTTCTAAGAAGGACTGAAGCACCCACACTTTGATCTTCCTTCTCCTTGAGCTTCATATGGTCTGTGAATTGTATCTTGGGGATTCCAAACTTTTGGATTAATATCCACTTATCAGTGTGTATATACAGTGTGTGGTTCTTTTTGTGATTGGGTTGCCTCACTCAAGAGGATAATTTCTAGTTCCATTCATTTGCCTAAGAATTTCATGAATTCATTGTTTTTAATAGCTGAGTAGTACTCCATTGTGTAAATGTACCACATTTTCTTTATCCATTCCTCTGTTGAAGGGCATCTGGGTTATTTTGCAGCTTCTGGCTATTATAAATAAGGCTGCTATGAACATAACAGAACATGTATTCTTGTTATATGTAGGAACATCTTTTGGGTATATGCCCAGGAGTGGTATAGCTAAGTCCTCGGGTAGCACTATGTCCAATTTTCTTTTTTTTTTTAATTTTTTATTGGTTATTTTATTTATTTACAATACAGATGCCATCCCCTTTCCCCATTTCCCCTCCCTAGAACCCCCTATCCCAACCCCCTCCTCCTCTATACTCTTATAGCATTTTAATTCCATGCATGTATTAAGGTCAGTTCTAGATTGAGAGTCTAGCAATACAATAGATGCAAATACTCAACGAACAAGCAAGACAATAAGCACAAACAGTCAAAAAAAAACCAAGGCTTTAAATTCAGTTCTGTGAACACTCCTTTGATCACTGTTTCTAAGGGCTTATCAGGATGACTAAAGTATCTGAGCCTACTTCCCTGTCCTAGCCCAAGGTCATTTTTATGTCTGAACCCTACTTCCTTGTTCTAGCCTAAAGTTTAGATTTCTGTCTGAAATTACTTCGAACCACCATACTGATTTTCAGAGTGCTTGTGCCAGCTTACAATCTCACCAGCATTGGAAGAGTGTTTCTCTTTCCTTGCCAGCATCTCCTGTTACCTGTGACTTAATCTTAGCCATTCTGACTGGTGTGAGGTGAGATCTCAGGGTTGTTTTGATTTGCATTTCCCTGATAACTTAAAATGTTTAACATTTCTTTAGGTGAGTCTAGGCTACTCAAGTTTCCTTAAATGAGAATTCTTTGTTTATCTCTGTACCCGACTTTTTAATGGGGTTATTTGATTGCCTGGAGTCTAACTTCTTGATTTCTTTGTACATATCTCTATCTGATGTAGGATTGGTAAAGATCTTTTCCCAATATGCTGGTTGACATTTTATCGTATTGACAGTGTCCTTTGCCTTACAGAAGTCTTGCAATTTTATGAGGTCCCATTTGTCAATTCTTGATCTTATAGCATAAGCCATATGTTCTGTTCAGGAACTTTTCCCCTCTGCCCATGTGCCCCAGGCCCTTCCCCCTTTCTCCTCTATTAGTTTCAGTGTATATGGTTTTATGTGGAGGTCCTTGATCCACTTGGACTTGAGCTTTGTACAAGGATATAAGAATGGATCTATTTGGGTTCTTCTATATGCTGACCTCCAGTTGAACCAGTACCATTTGTTGAAAATGCTGTCTTTTCTCACTGAATGATTTTAGCTCCTTTGTCAAAGATTAAGTGACCATAGGTGTGTGAGTTCATTTCTGGGTCTTCAATTTTATTCCATTGATCTACCTGCCTGTCTTATGTTCCAATACCATGCATTTTTTCATCACTGTTGCTCTGTAATACAGCTTGAGATCAGGGATGGTGATTCCTCAAGAAGTTCTTTTATTGTTGATAATAGTTTTTGCTCTCCTGGGTTTTTTGTTATTCTAGATTAATTTGAAAATTGTTCTGTCTAACTCTATGAAGAATTGAGTTAAAATTTTGATGAGGATTGCATTCAACTTGTAGATTTATTTGGCAAGATTGCTATTTTTGCTATATTAATCCTGTCAATCCACTAGCATGGTAGATCTTTCCTACTTCTGAAATCTTCTTCGATTTCTTTCTTCAGAGACTTGAAGTTCATGACATATAGATCTTTTATTTGCTTGGGTAGAGTAACACCAAGGTATTTTATATTATTTGTGACTATTTTGAAGGGTGTCATTTCCCTAATTTCTTTCTCAGCCTTTTTATCCTTTGAGTAGAGGAAGGATACTGATTTGTTTGAGTTAATTTTATATCCAGCCACTTGCTGAAGTTGTTTATCAGGTTTAGGAGATTTCTGGTCAATTTTTGGGGTCACTTAAGTATGCTATCATATCTGTAAATAGTGATATCTTGGCTTCTTCTTTACCAATTTGTATCTATTTGACATTTTGTTGTCTAATTGCTCTGGCTAGGATTTTGAGTACTATATTGAATAGGTAGGGAAAGAGTGTGCAGCCTTGTCTAGTTCATGATTTTAGTGGGACTGCTTCAAGTTTCTTTCCATTTAGTTTGATGTTGGTTATCTGTTTGCTGTATATTGCATTTACTATTTTTAGGTATGGACATTAAATTCCTGATCTTTCCAAGATTTTTATCATGAAGGAGTGTTGGATTTTGTCAAATGCTTTCTCAGCATCTAACGAGATGATCATGTGGTTTTTTTCTTTGAGTTTGTTTATATAGTGAATTACATTGATGGATTTCCATGCATTCCTGCATCACTGGGATGAAGCATACCTACCTGATCCTGATGGATGATCATTTTGTTGTGTTCTTGGATTCGGTTTGTGAGAATTTTATTGAGTATTTTTGCATTGATATTCATAAGGAAAATTTGTCTGAAATTTTCTTTCTTTGTTGGTTCTTTGTGTGTTTTTGGTATCAGCTTAATTGTGGCTTCATAAAATGAATTCAGTAGTGTTTCTTCTGTTTCTATTTTGTGAAATACTTTGGAGAGTATTAGGCCCTCTTTGGAGGTTTGATAAAATTCTGCATTAAAACCATCTGGTCCTGGAATTTTTTTTTTTGGTTGGGAGATTATGAATGACTTCTTCTATTTCTTTAGGGGTTATGAGACTGTTTAGATGGTTTATCTGATCCTGATTTAAATTTGGTACCTGGTATCTGCCTAGAAAATTGTCCATTTCATCCAGATTTTCCAGTTTTGTTGAGTATATAGGCTTTTGTAATTGGATCTGATGATTTTTTGGATTTTCTCAGTTTCTGTTGTGTCTCCCTTTTCATTTCTGATTTTGTTAATTTGGATACTGTCTCGGTGCCCTCTGGTTAGTCTGGCTAAGGGTTTATCTGTCTTGTTGATTTTCTCAAAGAACCATCTTCTGATTTTGTTGATTCTTTGTATAGTTTTTTGTTGTTGTTGTTTCTACTTGTTTGATTTAAGTCCTGCTTTTGACTATTTCCTGCCATCTACTCCTCTTGGATGTATTTGCTTCTATTTGTTCTAGATCTTTCACATGTGCTGTCAGGCTGCTAGTGTATGATCTCTCTTTAGGCACTTAGAACTATGAGTTTTCCTGTTAGCATTGCTGTCATTGTGTTCTATAAGTTTTGGTATATTGTGCCTTCAGTGCCATTGAATTCAAAAACATCTGTAATTTCTTTTTTTCTTTCTTGACCAAGTTATCATTGACTAGAACATTGTTCAGCTTCCATGTGTATGTGGGCTTTCTATTGTTTTTGCTGTTATTGAAAACCAGCCTTAGTCGGTGGTGTTCTGATAGGATGCATGGGATTATTTCAATCTTCTTGTATCTGTTGAGGCCTGTTTTATGACCAATCATATGGTCAATTTTGGTGAAGATACCATGAGGTGCTGAGAAGGTATATTCTTTTGTTTTAGGATGAAATGTTCTATAGATATCTGTTAAATCCATTTGGTTCATAACTTCATTTAGTTAGTTTCATTGTGTTAGTTTCATTGTGTCTCTGTTTAGTTTCTGTTTCCATGATCTGTCCTTTGCTGAGAGTGGGGTGTTGAAACCCCCCACTATTATTGTGTGAGGTGCAGTGTGTGCATTGAGCTTTAGTAAAGTTTCTTTTATGTATGTGGGTGCCCTTGCATTTGGGGCATAGATGTTCAGAATTCAGAGTTCATCTTGGTTTCAGGAAAGTGGGTTTTGGTTTAATAGGATAAATGTTGTTTCTGAGAGAGCTGCAAGAATCTTTTGTGTAGAAGGGATCAGTTACCTTTCTCTAGACTACATAAGCAGAATTCTTGAATGACACCAGTAATTTATAAGCTCTGAGCCAAGATAGACTGATATTCATCTTAAAGTCCACTAGAAAATAGGTGTGGTGACATATCCCAACACTTAGCACAGTGTATTGGGTGGATCACCACTGAGTCTAAGGTCAACTTGGACCATATAGTGAGTGTCTGACTTAAAAAGAATGCAATGGCTATCATAGAGAAAAGTAACATAATAGGAAAAGAATTAAATTCTGTATTTGTAACATATCAATTTTTGCTATGTGTCTACAAGACGTTGGCTTTAATCATAATAGATACAAATAAAGAAAATTTCTTATACTCAAAATGAGTATTTATATTTTTATAATAGCATATTAATATCATTAAGTACACATTTAATTGCCATGATATTATAAAATAAATAGTTGGCTCTTAAAATATTAAATAAAACTGTTCAGAATAAATTATATTGAATTAGGGTGCACCAAGTAAAGGATGCTTTTATTGGATACCATATTTTTATTCATGATAACAAGAAGCTTCAATCTGGGCTCATAGTATTATTATTTTATTGGTAGCTAGAATAAAGTAAAACAATGGATAAATTCCAAAGAGGAAATAGTACATAAAATATTCTTTAAAGTAATGGCTGAAGAAATAAACAATGCTATCATATCTGTCAATAAAATAAACTTAAAATGTTTCCAAGCCAGAAACTATATTCCTTTTTTTTCTCAGTATTGCCTGTGAACATGAAAACTGTGTCCCAACACTTTTACATCTGATTTGCTTCCTTCTTCATCGCATAATTTTCTCTTCCTTGTAGCTCTCCTTATCTGCTTCTGAGTTTATTACTTTTTCTAACTTCTCTTTTTCTTATTGGAAATACTACATCATTGTGTCTTCTGATTCTTGCTTAGTAGTCCCAGTGATCGTGAAGTCAGAGATCCCTTATTCTAAGCAGTGTTGAAAACTGTATTCATAGAAATATGTTCCAAGTAAAGATTCTTCTTTGGCAATAACAAAACATTATGGAACATAGTAGAAAGTTAATGTAGAAGTAGAAACAAACAGTTTTAGGAAATGGCACAGAGTTGAGAATAAACACAAGCAGTATACAGTTCATAAACAAATCACTTGTATTCTGAGAAGTAGGAACTGTGGGTACAGTCAACCAATAAATCTACAGTGAAATGTTAATTAGCAATTTACACACGCTGTAAGGGAAAAGTTCAAAATCCATCTTCACATATCTCCTATATAAGCCACTCACAGTGTCTGTTCAGCAGCTGGCTATCATAACTGCAGGAGACCTAAGTTCAGTTGTTAACGCTGCTTAGGGTTCTGCTTTACTCTCATAATGGCGGAGTGCGCATTTATGCTGACTCAAATTCTGTTCGTCTCCTGGTTTTTGACAGCACATTGCTCACAACGTAAGAAAATTTTACTTGCTTTATTTCTGTAGGTTGAAGACATAATGAATTAATTGGGTTTCAGTGTCCAAGCCTAAGAAATTAACCAGCATTCTAGGCAAGAGCTCTGTCATTGAAAATATACAAAATTTGAAAATATCTCCTTTATTGGAGTTATTTACTTTCTGAAGAGATTTTTTTTTTCTGAAGTTAACATGTTTGTTTCTGGTCTCTTAGTTAAAAATTCTCTTAGGTGAAAAATTCTGTAGGGAAATAAATAAAGATTTTATTTTCAGGATGCTGGTAATTGGTTTAGGCCACTTACATTTAATAACTTGTTTCTCAGAATGTCTTAAAGTTGTAATTTATTTTTCAGAAAAATTTTGTTCTGCAATATATTCAGTTATGTACTTATTCGATATAATCAAATCACATGGATTGCTTTAAAGTGGTGGTTAACAAATGGATTAAGTAATCATGTCTGTCTGTAAAATAAAGCCTAAAATTGTTGCCAAGAAAAGAACTATATTTCTTTTTCTAAACACTGCCTGGTAAAAACAGATGTGGCTAAAGTTTTGCTAAGCAGCAATATTTGGTGGTATTTCTATAACGTGCAGTTAGAGGGAACATTTTGGCTAGTTGAAGTTGCTTTCATATTAGAAAAAAAATGAGAATCAAACCTTCAAAGTATTACATTATTTTTTAGTTTTGCTTAAAAATACTATTATGTTTTTTGATGTTTCTCTTTTGTTCCTTTCAGTAATATATTTAAATAGGAAAATCAGGAAAATTGTCTCTAGAAAAGATTATTAGCCTCCTATTGGATTCTACATTACCCACATCTTCTGAACCAAAGAGATACCAGGATTCAGACAATTCTGAAATCTCACTCTATAAACTCCTTGTTTTTGTTTGTATCTGTGCTGTTGGAGGATAAAAATGATTCACCATTTTCTGGGATTAAGTTTTTTTGTGCTTTATGCATCTTGTGATTTGTAACAAGCACTTTTCACTTGTTTTTAGTCTTTTTCTCAGTTCTCATTGGGATGTTAGTGCAACCATATCTTTGTCATAATAAGTGTCTATAGATGCCTTGGGTAAAAACAAAGTGTGTTCAGGCTGAAGTGTCTGTTGTGTTACTCTTTGTGTCTTACTAGTTCAGGGATATTATTATTGTTGTTGTTATTGTTATTATTTTTAATGAAAATAGATTCTTCTCTCATACAATACATCCCATAGTTTCTCCTCTCTCCACTCCTCCCAGCTCCTACCTACCTCCCCTCTCCCCAGACTCATTTCCCTTCAGAAAAGAACAGGCCTCCAACAAACAGCAATCAAACATGACAAAACAAGATACAATTAGATAAGGCAAAAGCCCCCATATCAAGGATGGACAAAGCAACCCAAAAGGAGGAAAGAATTCTAAGAGCAAGAAAAAGAGTCAGAGACACATCCATTTGATGGATTCTTTAATCTAACTTTGTAAATCAATGTCCTTAAAATTATTTTATTGTTGACATTTCAAAAGTCCCCCTTCCTGGTCTCCCTTCCATTAACTCTCCACCCCATCCCCCTTCCCTTTGTCTCTAAGAGGTTGCTCCCCCCACCCATCTATCCACTCCCACCTCACCCATCTAGCATCCTCCTTTTCTGGGGCATCAAGCCTCCACAGAATCAAGTGTCTCCCCTCCCACTGATGCCAAATAAGGCAGTCTTTTGCTAAATATGTAGCAGGAGCCGTGGACTAGCCCATGTATACTCTTTGGTTGGTGGTTTAGTTCCTGGTAGCTCTGGGGGGTCCTGGTTAGTTGATAATGTTGTTTTTCCTATGGGGATGTAATCCCCTTCAGCTCCTTCAGTCCTTCCCCTAACTCTTCCATTGGGGACCCCATGATCAGTCCAATGCTTGGCTGTAAGTATCCACATCTGTATTGGTCAGGCTCTGTCAGAGCCTCTCAGGAGACAGCTATATCAGACTCCTATCAGTAAGTGCTTCTTGTCATCAGCAATAGTGTCTGGGTTTGGTGTCTGTATATGGGATGAATCCCCAGGTGGGGCACTCTCTGGTTTGCCTTTCCTTCTATCTCTCTTCCATGTTTGATCCTGCATTTCCTTTAGACATGAAAAATTCTGGGTTAAAAATTTTGAGATTGGTGTGTGCCCCCAAACCTCTACTAGGGGCCGTGCCTGTCTACTGGATACGGTCTCTATAGTTTCTCTCTCCCCACTGTTGGGCATTTCATCTAATATCATCCCCATTGGGTCCTGGGAGCCTCTTACATCCCTGATGTCTGGGACTTCCTAGTGGTTCCCCCTCCCTCCTTCCTGGCCCCCCACTGCTACATATTTCTATTCATTATCCTTTCCCTCTGGACTTCTCTCCTGTCTCTTTGAAGGGAAGGGGATGCAGTTGTTTTTCTAGGGTACCAATAGTAAACTGAAGTTAAGCATGTCAGTTGTATACTACCTCTACCATTAGATATGATACTTTTGTTCCTTATCCAGATCATGCTCAAATTTTCTCTGAAAGAGATGCCCTTTTGTCCATAATGCTATGGATCTTCATAAAGCCATATTTTCAAAATAAACAGAACAAAATAGTATGAGAAAATGATGTTTGGATATTCATCTTGAATTTAGAGGCCTAATCCTTATCAGTATGATGTCTGGAAAATCTTAAAGTGGCACAAACTTATTTTCAGTTTTTATTTTAAAATTCTTTTTCTTTTATGAAAAAATAATTTCATCATTTCCACTCTCATGTATGTTCCCCACTTCTCCTTCCCACATGAACAATTTTCTTAACATTTAGAACATTGCACATGTGTAGTATATACATTTGAAACATTATTTTCTGTTGTTAAGTTGATTTTTGAATTTTACTGTTTACAGCTAACTGTACATCAGTGAAAGACTTTAATGATTGTCTGGGAGACACAGCAGATTTCTGCCCAGAGTCTATTGTCTGTGCATGCAAAGATGGCAAGCCTTTCTGCAAGTAAGTAGTATTTATAGTGTAGAAAATGAGAACATGATATATTATAAGTAATTTCTATTTTTGTTTGTTTCTTTGTTTTGTATATGCAATGATATAACACTTTAAATAATAATGTAATAAGAAACATCTCTTATGCACATAGGACAATGGTTGTGTTTTTTAAATATTATAAAAAATTATACTGAAATTTTAAAAATTAAAACTGAGATGGTTTCCTTTGACTTTATGAGATTAATAGCATTCAGATTTGCTTTCTGCAGATAGAATTTTCACAGCTAGATTATATATATTTGTTAGTAAATGTTTTACTACTCTACCAAGCAAGGAAAATTAGGTATGTATCACTTTATTCAATAATGAATGATGATCTTTTGTTTGTAAATTAAAATATGCTTTAGACATGCTATGACATGTGACAGCCTTTCTTTTCCCAGTTATTAAAGTATTTAAAATCTTAAACAGACTTTCTGTTTTTCTAACCCTAAAAATGAGAGTGATTGGAGGAAAATATATCATATAAGTAAGAAAGCTTGCCTCACTGACTGAAGAGAGTATAGCCAGCAAGAAGCCAATAATAAAATTGTACAATAGCATCACCATATACAGGCAAGGGCTCTGAGCTTTGAAAAATTATACAGTTAGAAAAATGCAGATAGACTGTGCTCTAGACATTCTGAATGAATATGCTTTTATCTCTAAACGTATACTATTTTATCTTTCCTCTTTACAAGGGTTTTTCAATGAGCCAATCACTGAATAGGAGTACCTACTTAGTACTACAAAATACTGGACCCATATTAAAATAATGAAAAGTGATTTTAAACAGTAAGGCATTGAAGCTGGTCCTGATGGCATGTATATGTATTCTCAGCTATTTTGGAGATGGGGAGCAGGAAGGACAGATTGGTGGTCACATTATTTTTTCTGGTTTGGCGTTTATATTTATCTTTCAGTAGCATGCAGAGTATCTTCCCATACCAGAGACCAGAAAGTAGAGATGAAGGATCTGTGTAGGCACCATCTTGACTTCTCTATGTTTAATGACTTGTGTGGGTGTTGTCTTTGGTGATGGGAACCTACTGTCAATTTGCAGATAGCAATCAACCCGTTGTCTCAGCAACAGCCTGAGCAGTTTGGAGATTTCCATGTGACTCCCTTAGGCAACATCTTAACAGAATGCAACTCATTCCCACCATTGGAAGCCTTGCCTGGCTATAAGAGATGGCAGCTTCAGACTCAGTATACCCCATGACTAGGAATTCTTATTAAGATCATTTTCATACTTTCCAGGAAGTTTGCACAGCGGTAGGCTTCCATACCACTTTCCAAAGGCCCCTCCACAAGTCCAGCTGTCTCTTCCTACACTCCTTCCCTCTCCCATCTCCCTTGCCTTATCCCTAGCTCCCATCTTGATACCCACCCCTATTCTAGTCATGCTCTATGGAGATCCGTGTCTCTCCTAGAAGCCTCCTTTTTATCTAACCTCTCTAGGTCTATGGATTATAGCTTGGTTAACATTTATTTGATAGCTAATGTCCACTTAAAAATGATTACATACCATTTTTATCTTTCTATGTCTGGGTTAGCTCACTCAGGGTGATTTTATTCTAGTACGATCAATTTGCCTGCAATTTTCATGATGTCAGTTTTTTAACAGCAGAGTAGTACTCCACTGTGTAAATGTATTACATTTTCTCTATCAGTTCTTTGCTTAAGGAATATCTAGGTTGTTACCAGTTTCTGACTAAGGAATATCTAGGTTGTTACCAGTTTCTGACTATTATGAATAAACCTGCAGTGAATATGGTTAAGTGAGTGTCTTTGTGATAGAATGGAACATCCTTTGGGTAGATGCCCATGAGTTTTAGCTGGATATGGAGGTAGATAGATTTCTAAGTTTCTGAATTGATTTCCATATTGATTTCTATAGTAGCTGTACAAGTTTGCACTCCCACCAGCAATGGGAGTGTCACTTGTGTTACTCATTTTAGGCATTCTGACAGGTGCAAGATGCTATCTCACAGTAGTTTTGATTTGCATTAACCTGATAGCTAAGGATTTTGAATACTTTTTGAAAGTGTTTATCAGCCACTGGAGATTGCTTTATTGAGAATTCTCTATTTAGGTCTGTACCACACTTATTAATTGAAAAAAAATATATATATATCATGCATATTGCATATAAATATATACAGAATATATATATATGTATATATATATATATATATATAGAGAGAGAGAGAGAGAGAGAGAGAGAGAGAGAGAAGACAGCAGTTGTCATAATTAAAAACAATCAGTTTTTTTTTCACCAAAAACCACAGGAACCAAACCAGTGTCTTATCATATCTTGAATAAGGGAAACATTTGTCGAAAAAAAATCCCAGGGAGAGACATAATATGCCTATTCCTAAAGTCCTGATGATGAACTGAGGCACAATTCCACCAAAGTTCATTGTGGAGAACCAGTGAGTTTACTGGGCTTCCTTACAGAGCATAGGTAAGAGGTTACTTGCAGGAGTGTGGATGCTTCCCCTCAAAAGGATGTACTTGGAAAGCCTTTACTCAGCAAGGAAGAGAGTTTCCCTGTAGCCACATAGCTGAGGCTTCTCTTCCCTAGTTTTCCTTGGCTTACATACTCTATTTTTTCATGGGGTCATGTGCAATTAAGGTGGCATTTATGTAGACATAGACACTCAGGTAAGAGGCTTGTGACATTCTGTGAAAGGAAGGCAACAGTTAACAAGCCCAACTAAGATAACCCTTTGTAAGGGAATGCAGTTGCTTGGATCAGAATGCAGTTACTCAAAACAATATCCAATAAAGTATTAAGATTCCACAGGCTATAGAGATAACATCAAAAATAGCAACATTTCAGTTATGGGCAGAACAATAAGTTTTTAGTAGCAAGTTGTAAAGGTAAATGTGTACCATCCTGTGTACATTTAGGCAATATTGTGGCATAATTCCTGTTAGATAACACGTTGGCAGGGGTGGTAGAATACATAGCACATGCTGGACAACAGAATGAGGCCTGTGAATGGTATACCTAAAATTAAATATAAAATGGTGTAACAGATTAAGAGGGCAGCTATAGTATTCTAATATATTTTTTGACACACTCATTGTGTAAACTTTGCCAAGAACTTTAAAGTCCAACAGGATCAACAGAAAACATTATGAAAGCTTCACAGTGTGGCAAAACTTAGCTGACCCACCCAAGGAATATAATGAATATAATGAATATAATGAATATAATGCTTTGTGTGTTCAGAACAGAAACATTTGACTATTTGTCAAGTCTGCTGTGTAACACTTGCATATATATCTTGGACACAGGTCTTTGTATCAAAAGTCAAAACTCACAACCACCCATAAGGAGCAGGCATAGTGACTACATGAAAATTTAAATTTGTTAGTAGTTTTGTTCAAGGAATTCAGTCCAGCTGAACAAGATGTACTAGACCAATGGGAGTGATATATTTGTTTTCTTAATGATTTATTTTATATGCATTGGTGTTTTTACTTTCATGTATAGCTGTACAAGGGTATAAGACACTCTAGAACTAGAGTTACAGACAATTGTGACATGCTATGTGGGTGCTGGGAATTGAACCTGGATCCTCTGGAAAAGAAGCCAGTATTCATAACTGCTGAGACATCTTTCCAAAACTGTATTTGTTTATTTTTTAAAGACTTAAATTTTACTTTATGTTTATGAGTATTTTGCTGCATGTATGCATATCTAACAGGTGTGTAGTGCATAGAGAAGCCAAAAGATGAAGTTGAAACTGGAGTTACAGATGGTTGTGTGCTGCCAAGTAGATACCGAGAACTGAACCCCAGTCTTCTTCAAGAAAAGCCCGTGCTCTTAACTGCTGTGTCATCTCTCCAGTTCCGTATATTTTGGGGTTAAAAATCTTGTTTTATTTTTTATTCTAGCTCTGTTTTCTGAGAGTTATATAGTGAATAAAAGGAGCCCCAGCACAATACTGCTTACCATGCCCAACATAATGAATATCCACTCTATTGTTAATCAGGGGCAGGTACTAATGTACCACACTTCCATATTAAAGACCTCTGAACCTGAAAGTATAGTTAACATATTTCATATGTCATTGTGACATCTAGATAGTTGGGACAATCAGTACATTGATTGGTCAGTACAATGGCTATTACAAATAACCAGTGCCCCAGGCCCCTGTGGGAATAGCAGGCATACTATCCTGATCATACAACTCTGGCCATTAGCTGTTCTGTATTTTAATTTTAATCTTAAAATGAGTAGCATCAATAGTGAGTTGTACTACAGTGTAAGTCCTGATATTTTACTTCCAACTGTTCAAAATTCTATATAGCAAATACTTCTTGGTTTGTGGGTCAACCCCTCTTAAACTTTTCAGATCATAGATGCTGGGAAAACCACTAGAGGGAGGGTGGGGGTGAGACAGTTTCACAGGAAGCAACTGCATCTTGGGAGTCAATAACTATTGAAAAATGACACAAAAGGCCTGTTATAGATATTGACTGAAACTTACTTACAGGTCTACCTTATAGCATATTGAAGGTGATGAAATGAGGTATTTACCCATCCATTGTGTGAGTAGGATGGTTCACACTGTGGCTAACAAAGAATCAGTGGCTCTGTTTGTAGTAGGCACTATTAGAAACTTCAGTTCTAAGAGGGTATATCTGGCCTCAGTTCCATTTCTCAGCTGTGACTAAAAAGTCTAGCATATCTCCTGTTTTTACTCTTACTAGAAAGCCTAATTCATGCCCCACAGATACCATCTAACTGTATTGGCATACCTGGCAATTCTCAAAGCCTGGTATTGTGTTATGATCGATATTGGTAAGAAAATTTTGAAGACCAAATACAGTCTAGGAGTCATACAAAAGCCTGTAAAACTCATAGCATCTTGGTATTTGAAAAGTTTGTATATAATGTTGCATCTTGCCTGAAATTAAGCTGGTTATAACTGATGAAGCTACCATACTTAGGAACTGTGTACATGGCCCAAGACACTGTTTCTTGAAGTAGGTAACCTATCACTTTATGTGTAAGTGAATGGTCATTCACTAAGAGTTAATAATAAACACTATAAATAATCCCTGAAAAGATAGTTTGCATGTTTTATGACAAAGTATAAACTTTATACACACATACATATCATGAGTATGTATATATATATATATATATATATATATATATATATATATATATATAATCGATTAGGAATTTGCATTATTTCTTACCAAGTGAAGGTAACTCAATATTACGCATTTAATTCAAAGGAGTGCTGAAAAAGCTGAGAGGGGATTTCTTCCTCCAGTACCAGAGAAATGTTAGGTACTGTAACAGAAATAAGAAATGTTTAGTTCCCAATAGTCAATCATTAGTCTCAAAGTTGCAGTCATCTTTCTCAATGGTAACTCAGGAGTCTGGTAGATGCTATAGGTAATGTATGACACTCTACAGTACTTCATTTTATGGCATTTCTTTCTGAACTATCCACCTGAAAGCTTCTGCTACTTGTAATCTCCTTTACAGACTATCCATCCTAGTTTTCAAGGACTGAAGATGTTTAATCACAATTATGTAAAGCCTTTGGTTACCCCTTGGAGGCATCAATTTGAAGCAATCATGGCCCCACTCTTAAGCATGTCAAGTTAGGAAAACCCAGGCTTAGCATCCAGCAATCCTGGAATATGGAATCCCTTCTTCCTCTCTGGGGGAAAAATTCTTGTAATTGTTATTTGGACCTAAGTTACTACTATAAAAACTACCAACATTTCACTTGAGGCTGTCAGAAAAAAATAAATCATAACACATCTGCTTTCTTGTTACCTTAACTTGCTTTTTACTCCTCCCCCTACTTCTATTCTTCTTTGCTTCTATTTCCTATCAAGTCTTATGACAAGTTACACCCTGTCCTGGCCACATTTGCTATTTCCCAGGCCCACAGTATCTATTCCCACACAATAAACATACTGGCCTACTATCAGGGTAAAGAAAGAAGAAAACAGATTACAAATTATCAAGGAACATTTTGTAACAGCTATTCTTCATTGCGGCTATAAAAAATGGCTTTGTCATACCCTTGAAAGACTTGAGTACAAAATGCCATTGAATGCTCAATTCTTGCAGATTATCCTCCCTTCCTCTGTTTTCCCATGGGGATCGTCCTTGTACTGGAAGATCCTGATCAGTTGGTCATGCCTCCCTTCTGCCCAAGATAATCCATTAAGTAAGGGTAATATTTCCTTAGATTTGACAGCCATTATTAACATGATGCCTAAGGATGGGTGCACAATAATATTACTGTTTTCTCTGCTTCATTTCTTCCTTGTCCCAGAGACCCATTATCCAGGCAGTCAGATTCTCATGGAGCTAAATGTTAAAGATTTTATTTATTTTATTCTAACATTTCTGGAGAGTATAAACTTGACCAGTTGTAGTTTTTTTGATCATGAAGACCTTTTACTATATTTTCATGTGTCTACCTTTTCTTTGTCTTTAGTTAGTTGGTAGGCAAAAAGCAAAGCTTTGTGTGTGTGTGTGTGTGTGCGCGAGCACATGCACACGCATTTCACTTGAGTTTCATGTTCTTCCTCATTCTTCTCTTCTCAGACATCCCAAGTCTTTGCATGCTATTCTGATCATAAGAAAGGAGCCAGCATCCATTTTCTCTTCTAGTTCTTTCCCTAAAGAAATAATATGGAATTTAAATTTTGGCTTCTTCTTTCTCCATTTCATTAGTTGTTTGTGGAACTGAGGGAGGGGAAATCCTTTATTTCCTTGTTTGAGAGATAAAATCTAGCTGTATATCCCAGGATAGCTTTGAACTTGTGACCTCTTGTCTCTACCTCCAGAGTTCTGGGATTACAAGTATGTAGTACCATGCTCTGATACTGTATACTTCAAAATAGATTTCATTCTCTAATATTCTTATTCTTTCATCTGTAGCCAGGTGGGTATTAACAGTCAAATAAACTCCAAAGAAATGGCTGTTTCCAGCCTACAGAATAGAAAACAAAAACAAAAACAACTACAGCAACAAAAAAACAAAAAAACAAAACCCTTCACCATCTATACATTAGCTCGAAGATTAGTGTCTAAAGTATATATGAACTAAAGAAGTCTAAATGTCAAAAAGGAAAACCAACCCAATTAAAAGTAGACTACGGAACTGAACGATTTCATAGATAAAATATAAATAGCTAAGCAATGCTTCTAAAAATATTTGTCTTTGGGAGTCTGGATTAACTCACCTAGGATGATTTTTTTCTTTTTAGCTTTATCCATTCTACCTACAAATTTTACTTTTTTAACAGCTGAATAATATTCAATTATGTAAATATACCACATTTTCATTTTCCATTAATCTGTTGATGGATGTCTAAGCTGTTTCCAATTTCTAGCTACTATGAGTAGAGCAGCAATAAACATGAGTGAACAAGTACCTCCGTTGTAGGCTGTAGAGTTCTTTGAGTATGTGCACATGAGTGGCTATTGTGACTGGGGTAAGACGAAATCTCAAAGTAGTTTCAATTTGTGTATTCTATATGGTTATGGATGCTGACTATTTCCTCAAGTATTTTTGAGCCAATTGTGTTTTATCTTTTGAGAACTCTCTCCATAGTTCTGTACCTCATTTTAAATTATTCGTTTTATTGATTCTTAGTTTTTTTAGTTGTTTATGCACTGTAAATAGTAATCCACTATCAAATGTATATTTGATAACTGAGATGTATACTAATCTGTGGGTAGAGAGATTTTAATAGAGAGGACAGTTTGATGCTGTATCTAATTAGCAAAATAAGAATAATAGATCCACACTGGGGCCTGTGAGCTCTCCAACCATGGGTTCTTGGCCAGATTTTAGTATTAGTCATGTGTCTTCAACTGTGAGATGGACCTTAAATACAATCAAACAAGGTGCATTACCTCCATAACATCTGTGCCACTATTGCACCCACTGGTGTATTCTGCCACACCTGTCATTGTTACAGTTTACAACTAAGTAAAACTCTTGATGACTTTATCCCCTATTCCAGCTTACACAGTACCTTCTGATACTATGAAAGTGACCCAACAAGAAAGAAGTTTCCAAATCATCATCAACTTGATTTTTCTATGTCCTGTGATGAAACTATTTATTCAATAATAAAGTCTTACCAATAATTTCTGGTTGGCCACAAAGAGCAATCTTGATAACCTGTTTTGGGGAATACTGGGTCACCTCTGAGCAACAACCAGAGGGGAGGTATTCCACTCTTGGCACTTGGCTTTTAATTTGGCAACCTTTGTCTTCTAGAAATAACATAATTCTTTGTGTAAGGGTGATTTCAATTGGTGTGTGTATTTGTGTGTGTGTGTAATAGATTTTTATATAACTTTTTCAAACAACAATTATTATTATTATTATTATTATTATTATTATTATTATTATTATTATTTAGTGTCTCACTATGTAGTATGTAGTCTTGGCTGGCATCAAATTCACTATGTAGACCAGGTTAGCCTCAAACTCACAGACAGCAGCCTGCCTCCGCCTCCGCCTCCGCCTCCGCCTCCGCCTCCGCCTCCGCCTC
>JANHMN010000005.1:59697951-59739501 GCA_030674055.1 Rhabdomys pumilio | reverse complement strand
GCCTCCGCCTCCGCCTCCGCCTCCGCCTCCGCCTCCGCCTCCGCCTCTCGAGGGCTTCATTGCATGTATCACCATGCCAGGCTCTTCAAATATTCTTGTTAGTTATTTCTTCTCCTAACGTCTCCTCTGCCTTATTCTTCCATTCTTTTTTCCACTTAAACCTTCATTCCTCTTATTCCCCAGTTTATATGATCTGTGATCCACTATGCTATTATTTTAAGATCTTTCTCTTCTGTCTGGTCTTTTCTAGATTCCACAAGTACTCCAAGGTAAGCAAACAAATCTAAGAATATTAATGGTATTTGTGAAACACTCCAACCCTTAAGTAGATTGGTGAAGAAACTAAGAAAGGTAATTTAGAGATAAACAATGAACTAGAAAAAAATGTTCTTGAAGTTAAGTGAAAATTCAAAGAGAGAGTGATAGACTATGTTAATTGCTGCTGTAAAATGGGAGCTTAGGTTGCCTTTAAAACCATGAGGCTACAGATAAGAAATAAAATGTTATTTCAGAACAGAGTTCTGAGACAGTTACAATTCTAAGCATTCGAAATATTTCTTTGTATTTCTCACAGTAGTCTTGAGTGGTATGTAATTTTTTTTGTTTTTTAATGTAATTATGGAATAAAATCTTTATATAAATATTCATTTACTTGGCACATGAATCTCTATTTATTATGTTAAAACACGGGATTTTCAAATACACATCCACAACAATTTGGTTAGATCTAGTTAATTATCATATGCATGACCTCATCTTTTTTGAGGAAAGCATATTTACTCTCAGTATTTTTCAAGACGATAATATGCAACCATTAAATACATTCATCATGTATAATCAATGCTTTGAATTTATTCTATATTTTGACCAATTTCTCAACATAATTCACATTTTAAAATCTCATTTCCCAGAAGGTGTATAAGAAAAGTCAGTGTTAGTTGGAGAATATATTAATGGCATCAACCGCCATTAACCAATTCTACTTTACTTAACCCCATAGTAGATAAATTACTAATTTTGCTTACCCCCCTCTCCCTCTGCTATATTTTATGTCAGTTGAGCATATGGATAATTTTATTTTATTCAACAGTATATTGCAAATATCTGAAATAATATTTAGCACATAGTCAATACATGTTGAATGAGTAAAATATTATTGTAGGATAATATTTGTGATTTACTGCTAGATAAAGAAATATATTCTCATGGCAGGAAGAAATTTTCCAAGGAAGAAATACGGGAAGGTGGATAAGATATAAGAAAACTGTTCTTTGACCTGTTTAAATAGGTGAAAGTATGTTGCATACCAAAAGGCACATCCTATTAATAGATGACTATTAGGTTGAAACTGGCAGATACATTTTTTTAAAGAATCACAGACAACTGGAGCTGTAAAAGATTATAACTATCTAGTCAGTTTCTTCACGTCAACCATGACAGTAAAATTTAGTGTGTTGGAACAACACAAAAGGCCACAAGTGAACTTGCTCTACTAACTACCTTTATTATACAACTGGGTAATCTCCTATCAGTCCTTTAAGAGACAGTAGTCTTAAACATATTACCCCAGAAAACTTCTCTAGGCACTTCCAGGGGAGGCATGAAAAATCCCATCCTCCTGACTTCACCAACTCATGGACATTTCTATGTGGGTGTATGCTACGCCAGATTTTAGTCTATGCAC
The DNA here is from genome assembly GCA_030674055.1 of Rhabdomys pumilio. Classification (NCBI taxonomy): domain Eukaryota; kingdom Metazoa; phylum Chordata; class Mammalia; order Rodentia; family Muridae; genus Rhabdomys; species Rhabdomys pumilio. The sequence goes on along the minus strand of JANHMN010000005.1, from coordinate 59,737,817 downwards.
CAGAGAGTCATATTCACATTATTTGGCTGCATCCCAAGACTTATGAAACACATGTAGTTCACAAATGAGTCACTTCTTTCAAAAAATGAAAAGGGAACTCTGGAGCCATGGGAAAGATGGGGGCAGACATATTTTCTGGCAGCTTATTCACTTCTCATGTTTCTTCTTGCATTTCTTGTGGTGTGGTAGATTTAGTTTGTTAACTTGTATTCTTTCTTGCAGAAGTTAGTGTGTGGGAGGCACATGGCCTGTCCTCTACAGAACTGGCAGCTTATACTGAGTATAACTCTTTTTTTTCACAAGCCAGAAAGCTGGAGTAGTCAAATTAGAATGCAGGTAGGAGCAGTGCACAATGAGTTTTGAAAGCATACTTAAAACAGCCTTTCTTCCTTCCCTGTTCCTATGTACTAATTGTTGCTTCTTCATTAGCTGATGGTTAGCAAATCCTGAAATCCCACAGCTTTGGTATGATTACTCAATGTGTCAAAACTTGTAGGTTTAGAGCACTTGCTCAAGTGGAAAAATGGGATGATGTAAATCTCTGAAGAGATTAAGGAGAGGTCTCATGGTTGAATAGCAATGAAACATTTGATTCACTCATATGAGATAACTTGTATTCCGCTATTGTGTGAAACATTTATTTTTATCCCTACCTAGATGTCCAAATTTCAGAGGCCAATGGGGAGACTACTGGTACATGGGGGAGAAATGTGATCAACTCTGGAATACTCTGGACTTGATTTTAGTAGCAATATTGCCTGGAATAGCACTGGCTATAATTGTTGGTGTGGTGATCCAGATTATCCATTACTGTAAAGGGAAGTCAAAGAAGAATGCAAATCATCACAGGTAAGAGATTTCTCAGTACTTCAGAGAAAAGTAGTATGTCTTTTCTCACTTTTCTCACTTATGTGACCAGCAAATGAATCAAGAAATAATGAATGCCACTTACTATGCATGTAATGTGTATGTTTTCTTTCCTATCCATCAACACTGTAATTCAGTGTCAATTTAACATTGCCAAAGTACACATATTTGGTTTAGAATTTCATTAGGGAAAAATATAAAAAGCCTCTCTCCAAATAAAAACCAAATCAATTGTACATATGTGCAGTTTCAGTGCTTTTTGTCCACCAAGGCAGTATTTGCACATACCACACATTCTTCTGTGGTAGGGTGGGAATAGAGGCTCAGAGGTGGCTGTGCCACTCCATCCAGCTTCCTTATCAAGCAGCATTATCCAACACACCAAAAGATGGATCTGATTGTCCTGGCTGCAATGGCACTCTGTCTTATTTAACTAATTTAACATCCTTAGGCTTTAATTTTCTCATCTACAAAATATAGATGTTTATAATCAGGCCTACTCACTTCAGAGATGGTAAGGATGATACTAAAAGCAGCAATCAGGTACAGACTATTTATTATGCATAGCAAAATGAGTTACAAATGTTTCATGCCTAGTAATTCATTTAATCTTCTCAACAACCTTATAAAACATTGATGAAACTACTGAGGCATAGAAAGATCAAATAACTTGGCCAAGGTTGTAGTGTTGAGTCTGGTTACTAGGCATAAAATTCATGCTGTGCTAACGGAATTCAATTAGCTAAAACAGTGTTAAAGGTGGTATACCTTGCTGCATCACCTTTATTTCTTTATGTAAACAAACTCTATCCTTTATGGTTTTAATGCTTCTGTACTTTAGAAATATGAGGGTTAAATATCAATGTATAATCTCATCAATTTTCTATCAGATAATTAAAATTATCATCTACTTTACTTTATCATTCCTCTGTGACAAGATAATGTTACCTTCCTTCCAAGCATTATGAGAGTACATTGAAATATTAGTTTTAAATGGGAAGTGTCTGGTACTCTTTGCCTCATATTGACAAGAGCTGGCTTTCAAATTCCAACAAAATCAGCAGTTTGAACTGCCATGAGTATTTGTCTATAGAAAAAGTAAGATTAAACTCACCAACTATTTGATCATTTTAAACTTCCAATCTTTATGCCATTATTCCATATTCTTTAAGGTGTCATGTAGTATATATGTATACATGCATATTCTTATGTTTATGTATGTGGTATATATAATAAATGTTAACCAACATAATTTTGTAAATTGAAATTAATATGAAGAATTTCATATTGTCAGCTATAATATAAGCTGTAAATTCCCTGAGTCACTAACCAAGCATTATAATTACAAGTAACACCTATGCAGGTCACTTTAAAAATATTTTCTATAATCTTCCTATCCAAAAGTTCTTTGTTAGATTCATCATTGTTTTCATGTCTGCATGTCTGTGTATACCATGTGAATGTAAATTCCTATAGAAGCTAGAAGAGGTAGTCTGAGACTCTGACACTGAAGTTATATAGACAGTTGTGAACTGCCCAACATGGCTGCTAGAAACTGAACTTGGGTCTCTTTGAAGAGCAGCAAGTTCTTTAAATCACTGAGCACTTTACTCCTGGCCTTCTATTCCAAAGTACTTAATCAATGAACATATGTTCCAATTCTCTTTCTCTATTTCTTTCTTTTTTTGGGGGGGAGGGTTTCAAGATAGGGTTTCTCTATATAGCCTTGGCTGTCCTAGAACTCACTTGGTAGACCAGGCTGGCCTCGAACTCAGAAATCCACCTGCCTCTGCCTCCCAAGCGTTGGGATTAAAGGCGTGCGCCACCACTGCCCTGCCCCAATTCTCTTTCTTTTAATAACTCTGTGACTTTGAATAAATCAAAGTTCACTGTTGTAGAAAGAGGAGTTTCTGTATCTTCTTTCTTCAATATTCTGAGATTTAAATGAAATAATTAATGGTATTTAGAATGATAAACAAAATAGATTTTATGAAGATAATAGTAGTCTTCAGAAGATTTGAAGTCATTCATGGGTTTTCTGTATAAATTCTTAAGCTACTCTATTTTTTTTAACTTAATGTGATTTTTAATTTGAGTTTCTTTTTATAGCTCTTTTGTTATCTGAATTGTGAATTGACAAGATAATTCTGAATCTACTCTGTGAGATTCTTTAAATTAGTGGAAAGTGAAAAGATTATTGAGCCTAGTAGGGTTATCATCTCTTCCCCCACAAATTCCTAAAAACAGGTAGCCTGGGAAGTTTCTACAAATTGTCTAGGCCTTACGTTTCTTATCTACAAATTAACTTTAAAACACCCAGTTAGCAAGCTCTCTGTAGTATTTAAATGATGCAGTGAATTTCTTTGTGTAGTATCTTGCTCTCTAAAATTTACTTTCAATTGCATAATAAATAAGATGGATTGATAGTTCCATAGGAAAAAAATATATATATAAATATGTATATGTTAATATATGTAATAAAATGGTAATGGTTGATTCAATGTGCAAGACATATGGATATTTGCTAAAAATTTCTTTTGACTTTACAATATGCTTGAAGGTGTTTACAACAAAATGTTGTGTAAAATCTGATGAAGTAAAGCACCTTGATCATAAAATAGATTTGATAGATGGCAGCTTTATAAATTCTTTTTCTAGAGTATAGTCTTAAAATGGAAGGATTTGATGTGTAGTCTCAAAAACTATTATTAAGACATTGGCTTATAATCAGTTATGCAAATGCTTCATCCTAACTGAATTGCCACTTTTTTTTTTTTTTTATGTGCCAGAGTGGAGAGGAGTATGTCAGAACTTCGACTTCAGCATAATTCTCCATACGGTTTTGGTACTGATAGGAATCTTTCTCAACCTAATCAAGGAGAGGTAAACACTGAAACTCATTTGTCAAATAAACTAAGTTTGAGGAAGACATCAAAGAGAGAATTGTCACAGAGAATGAAAGTAGAGCTTTCCAATGTTAAAAGAAAATGCTATCAAAAGATAAAATTGCACAAATATGAGATGGTTGGTACTAAGTTATATATCAAATATCAATAGAGTACAGGCCAGGCCTGCAGCAGTGACACTTGAGATGCTCTCTATCTCTTCTATACATCGTTTCCTCCAAGAATCAAGTTAAAACAGATATCAAAGGCAAGCTTGGAGAAAACTAAAATATGTAACAAAAAAGTAGCAAAAGTTGCCAGAAGAGGGCAACAAAGATGAGTAAAATGCCAAGTATTTGGTCATAGAGAATGTCACTTTTAGGGTGTGTGGCCTTGTTGAAGTAGGTGTAGCATTGTTGGAGGATGTGTGTCTCTGAGAGTGAGCTTTGAGGTCTCAGATGCTCAAGCTGGGTCCAATATGACGTACATTCTTCCTGCTACCTGCTGATCTGGATGCAGAACTCTTGGCTCTTTCTTCAACACTATGACTGCCTGCACATCACTGGGCTAAACCTCTGAAACTGAAAGCCAGTCACAGTTAAATGTTTTCCTTTGTAAGAGTTTCCATGGTCATGGTGTTTCTTCACAGCAATAAAATCCTAAGACAATAATATATGAAAATGTCTAATTAAGTAAAGTACTCCTTATATACATACTATTATTTTGACTTACTTTCTGCTTAGAAGTCAATATCTTTTTAAACAGTAATACCCCTCTATTATAAACAGTTCTGTGAAAACTTTGATAAACTCAAGATCACTGCTACATTTTCAATATGTGATACGTGTGCATATATTTGACATCAAGTAGGTTATTAGCTATCATTTTATTGATATATAAATAACCAAAACTTTATCTTTTGTCACTTACCTAATTCCAAATTTCTAAAGAAATTTTATTATGTAAATTAGCAACAAGGCAAAATAGTCCCTTTGCTATGATAACTTATTAGTCCTCTCTCTCTCTTTTGAGCCAATATCTCACTTTGTAGCCTTGATTTGCCTCACGTTTAAGGCAGTCCTCCTGTGTTGGGATAACAGGTATGAGCAACTATGCCTGGCTAAGACTACTTTTTTCTGTGGTTCAATATTTTACCTAAAAAGGCATTCTAGAAATACTGAAGAGTCTCATTAACTGAAAAGAGAATATGATACTTCATATCTTCACTTTGTGTTGTTTGGTCGATAAAGAACTGAAGAAAAACATAGTGAAATTGTTTAAAGCATGAAAACCAATCTCATGCTCTGGTGAAAGGCAAACTGTCTTTGAGTTTTTTCTATTTTGGCAAATTTCTTTTTTGGATTTATTTATTTATTTATTTATTTATTTATTTATTTATCCATTTTATACCTAGATTGAAGCCCCCCAAAGCCCTCCTCTCCCCTTCTCCTCTGAGAATAGGGAGCCACCCTCTGGGTATCACCCCACACTGGCACATCAAATCACTGCTGAATTAGGCACATGCTCTTTCACTGAGGCTATAAACATATAATCTTAGCAGAAAACAACAGTCAGCCAAATTGTTCCTTATATTTCCATCTTCATTTAACACTCTATTTGTTTTGTGTAAACATGGGCTTTGTGCCTTGAAAAAAAATCGAGAATTTCCACATTAAAGAATTAAGTCAGGGACTCAGCAGGTAAGGTGGCTAAAGACACTTGCACCAGCCTATGAAAAATGAGAGAACCAACCCTCTAACAAGTTGTCTTCTAACTTTCACATACTCCTCCACACAAGTATTCAAGTACATTTAATTAAAAATCGGGGTCAGCGTTTATCTGTTCCCAGCTGTAACCACAAGAGAAAAGATAGAGCATTGCTTAAAGGCATTTTAGTAGTCTAGTGAGAAATAAATATTTCTTTCTTGATTTCATTTTTGATTCTTATAAGATTAAATCCAAGATGAATATTAAAGTTTTTCTGTAAACATTTTATAGTAGCATCAACACATTATTTAGGTTCCAAGTTTCAATAATGTTATTGAAATATAGTTAATGAAGGTAAAATTGTGATATGAAACATCATTCAAATATTTTCATGTTTACAAATACTTCCCCTTCCGATGATTCTGTTTAATGAATAAAGAAATAGTGTTTTTCCGGGAGGCATGTTACACATGTAAGAGGATAAGCATCCTGAACTTTCCTAGAAAAAAATAGAGATTTATTCAGGAAATTTTACCATGGCTAAAGATTACTGAATCAAAGGGGTTATTAGAAAATATATTACTATTCATCTAGGATCATGATAAAATTTGTTTTACACAAACTGATAATAAAAGTTTAAAAATTAAATCTGCTGTATTAAGGCCACACATGATAGCTAAGTGTTTTTCCCAGTTGCCATTTAAATGTCTGAGTTTGCCACAGAGTCTATTTCTTAAGCCAATTCCTCTCAAAATGTTCGCTAAATCAACAAGTAGATCCTCTCTTCAACCCCACCATGGCAACTTTTGGTAACAAGAATTTAATAATGCTTCAGAACCCAAACTGATCTCATGAGTGTGCTTGATCATGACCTCTGTTTTTTTTTTTTAATCCCTACCTTAAGTCTCATTGATGGGAACACAGTTTAGGAAATATGGGGTTCTATTAACAATATATTATTTCTATGGTCCCACCTTCCTAGAGATGATCCATTGACAGAGTATATGAAGTTTTCACCATACCCTGAGATTAGTTTTCCTTGATCACAGGGAGTTTTCTCTTTAGAGGCTTTTTCTGTTGTTTTATCATCCCCCTTACTCTATAGTGGTAACCTTAACTGCGATTGTAGAATTGGAGCAATGATTTGATATGGCTTCTTCAAGATGGATGGGTCACTGAAGACAGCTATCAGGGTATACCTCTACTGTGCATATCTGAAAGACCATAAAAGCACAAGTAGATTCATTTATCTTTTATCATTTCTTTTCTAGTATTTAAAAAGCATTTATCTTGCTATGAGTTAATAATAGAAAAATTCCATTTTTAATTGGTAGCACACAAATTTATTAGATAAATTAAAATTTTATCTTCATGGCTTTTGGTGGTTTTAAAGATTTTTTTCTATTATCCAAAAATATCTTTCCCTATTTTATTTAGCTATGTTGTGAACACCTTTTAGAATTCTCTCCAGCATTTCTCTTAATGCTTTCATTTGCCCCCTGTCTCTCTGTCCCTTTGTCAACCAGGCTTATGTTTGTAATATGAGTTCAATCTTCAAGTAACAATTGTGCTAAATTCTGACCTTGCCTCAATCATAGTAACAATGCTTATCACAGATTCAGAGGTGAGGCTGGAGCACCTGACACTGCAATTAGTAACTTATGAACTCCTACCCCAGCCACATGTTCCTTTACTCTCCTAGTGTCTGAGTTTTCCACAGGTCTTGCTCTAAGCTGCCTAGCACTGACTTGTGTAGATAATGTCAGGGTACAGTTTTATAGGTAAACCTAGAGTTTGTGTTTCATGGAATAACATGGTAATGTATAAAAATACGAGCTATTGAGACAGAGGATTATAACTTAACAATTTTTAATAGTTTTTTATTACTATTCAGTTTTAAATTGATATTAAAATATGTTTTGAGTAAGAGATTGCAAAGGGAAATAATGGACTGGTGCTTAGAGTGTAATTATTAATCTGCAAACGGCATCTGTTACTATTTACAGTGAGTGAGTAAAACTATCACATAACACTTGTCTACCAGGAGAAAAGTAGTTTATTGCATCCTCTTTGCATCCCAGAAGGCTGTGACTGCACACAGCATAATGGAAGAGCTCTGAGGAGTAGCTTTGTGTGGTCCATACATCCTTTGAACTAAAATGCAATGCACAGACAATGGGAGAATGGAAAAGATGGATAATAAGTTATCTGTTAAAACTTTCTGCCTCTATTTTGGAAATTATTCTAGAATAAGCATGAGGTGTGGACCTAATTCTGGAAAATCTATAATGAGATAAAGGGCATTGATAGTATACTTCTCAAAGCTTGCATACCTATTCTGAAATAGCAGTTTAATTACTATCATATTATAACTGCTCATTACTTCAGCACATTTACTATCTTTCTGATAGAAACATGAACATGAAACTAAATCTCTGCAGCTATTCTTATTGGATCACTTGATAATGTTATGAATTTCTAACAAAAGCAATCATAATTTGCTTCACAGTGGCAGGGTGGCTCGCTGTGTAGTGCCTAGCATATAACATGTCATTCTGACTGCTAAAACATAATTACCTTTCAGATGTTGATGGAATATGACTGCTAACCAACTGAACTTCAATCCAGTATAGTCTCTCTCATATTCAAAGACAAAGGATTAATGCTCTGTATCATTTCTTTATGGAATTAAAATGATAGATATTTCCCTCTAGATCTGAATTACAATGGACCCAGTAATAGAAGGCAGCATTGTCAAGGATCAATTGGCTGGGGATGTCCTATTTTATATGACCCAAGCTGGAATAAAATTGATTGCTAATTCGCAACAGCCTTTGAGAAAACATGATGGCACTATATAGGACCCCTATGGACTAATCTAGTAAAACCCAGTATCTTCTTTATCTTTTGCTCACTGACAATCTATGATGGAATCATGGCCTAAATTTTGATTAATAAAGCTTAACCAACAATGGCAGTAACACCTGTAAAAGAACCTTCCAAATATGCTTTAATTTGAATAAGCTATTCTATTCAACTGAGATATCAGTGCTGTTTCTGAGTGATTACTGACTGATACCAATTAACCTTCTTGACATTTTAATCTACCTAATTAATATAATGATCTAGTCATTATATCTAACCCCTAAAACTTTTGTTTCAAGTTATCTTAGATCATTTTGTAGCCTCAAAAATGAAAATAAACAAATGCATTTTCTTTTATTATATCATAAGCCTATTTTTGTTCCTTTAATTTTTTGCTAAAACTTTTATTCACAATAGATTCTTCTCTCATACAATATGTCCTGACCACAGTTTTCCCTCCCTCCACTCCTACCAGCTCCTCCCCACCTCTCCTCTCCCCAAGATCCACTCTCCTGTTACCTCTTCAGAAAGGAACAGTCCTCCAAAAGGCATGTCACTAAGCTTACCAGTAGATGGCAGTGATTAACCTTTATATATCTATCTTCTCTTGGACTGTGAGGAAAGACCTATGTGAAACTGTTTTCATTTGACAATGGTCTAGATAGTGCTTATGATAACTTGAAATTTAGATTGTATAAATACTCTTCTAAAGACATTTTAGCAAATGTGAGATGGCTCACTGGGTAAAAGCACTGGATTCCAAACCTAACTACTTGACTTTAATTTCTAGAACACAGATACACACACAGACACACACACACACACACACACACACACACACACACACACACACACACTCATGCAGGAAGGTTCACACATCGAAGTAATTAAATAAAGTGTTTCTAATACATTAAACTCTTTTTAATCTGTAAATTAATATTCTCATAATCATAATTTTCTAAAATTCATAAAACTTTTTCAGACTACTTTATTACTAAATAACGATGCCACGGGTAATAAACTGTTGGGCTTAGTGGGAGGATATCAGTCTAACAGGAGGCATTGTGTAGAAGATACAGAAATTTATTTTAAGGACTAGTGTAGGACACTGCATTATGTACATGCTGTTGCTTTTAATATGACTAGCATGTTTGTATTGAGCCAGAGACCAGGACAGTGACCTTGAGAGCTTTACGGCTTCATTTCCAAAGTTTTTTACTTCATACTGTAAACAATTTGCATTTTGAGGCAGAAAACAACAACAAAAAACCCTTATCCAATATGTGGTTTAAATATTTTGTGTTAAAGGTTGCAAAAGAAGAAATATAAATTTTGTGTGTATGTATGTGCATATTCATACACACACATGTACATGTACATGTATATATACATACCGGCACAGGTATGTATACAAATATGTGCGTGCATGAATGCATACATGTGTGCAAGTGTGTGTGAGGGAGACTGTGGAGGACAGAAAACAATATCTGGCTGTCATTTCTTATACATCATATACCTTGCTTTTAAGAGATGAGTTCTCATTTTAAAAAACTGGATTCCTTTTTAAGAACTTCATATATGAACACTGTATTTACATAATTTTCCCCTTTCTCTCCTTCCTCCCACTCTTCCCAACCCCCATACTTTTCAAATATATCTTATTATTTAATTATCGTTTATATATATATGTATATATGTATACGTGTATAAGTATATATGTTTATACAAATATTGATAAAGTGTTTTAAATTGAAAAAAAAACAAGAGAGATGAGTTCTCTCATTTGCCTGAAATTTAACAAGTAGGTATTATAGCTTAGGGGATCAGCCTGCCTTTGAGCCCTTAGACTCAAATGGCACATACCTTTAATCCCAGCACTTGGAAGGCAGAGGCAGGCAGATTTCTGAGTTTGAGGCCAGCCTGGTCTACAGAGTGAGTTACAGGATAGCCAGGACTACACAGAGAAACCCTATATTGGAAAAAATGTTGTTGTTTTTGTTTTTAATATGCCAAACACATTACTGACAGAACAATCTCTTGAGATCAGTAATGTAGTTTTTCATTGATTGTGTTTGTGTGAATGCTTTGCCTGTGCTTGTATATCTGCATCACATGTATGCCTGGTAACTGTAGAAGTCAGAATTCGCTGGATCTGGAGTTAGGAGTGGTTGTAAACCACCATGTGGGTGCTAGGAACTTAACCTGGTTTCTCTGCAAAGGTAGCCAGTCCTCTTGGCCACTGAACTCTCTCTCTCTAGGTCCCAGGAATCTAATTTTTAAAAGCTAATGAATTAAAATTCTAGTCTCACATTCAACAAACTTTTCTGTAGGTTCATTCTTTCAAATGACCAAGACTTTAGTTTTAAAGATTGTATTATTCATGTACACATGTACATGCACATACACATACTGATGTCAATAAATATGTTCAACTATTTCAGTTTCAGAAAAGGAAATGGTAGTTAAGGTCTCTCAGCCTAATTATTTGGAGAATATACCAAAAACACATTATTATTATTTTAATAAAAATTTTGCTTTTATAAATTTTTTTTAAATGTTAATCAAAGGCTTTATAAGTGTGGTAATGCTCAATCAGAAGTGTACCCCAATACCCTATAACCCCAACAACTACCTCCCAATCCCTGTCTTCTCTCCTTAATAATTTTCAACCAAAGCAATTACTGTTACCCATATCCCCTTATTGGCTTCTATAGGTATGGTATGGCTATAGAGCTAGGATCCATATATGAATGAGTATGTAGTGTTTGTCCTTCAGGGTGATGTCATTCAGAATAATATTTTCCAGTTACATTCATTTCACAGCAAATGCCATACTTTATTTTTACTTACAGCCAAATAGAATTCCTTTACATAATATGAATCATCAATCAGTTGATGAACTCTTAGGTTATATCTGCTTTAAACATGTTATGAATAGAGCAGCCATGAACATAAATGTGTAGGTATTTCTGTAGTATAATAGAGAGTCATCTGTGTAGATGCCCAGATGCTAAGTAAAAAGGCAATTTTGATTTTAGCTATTAAAAAATCTCCAGACTGATTTCCTAAGTAACTTCGCTAGTTACATTCCCACTAAAACTGTATGAAGTCTTTTCTCCATACTCATACCATTGTTTGTTGTTACTGGTATTATTGATGAGGGCCATTTTGACTTGGGTGACATGGAATATTAATGTATTTTTCATCTATTTTCTCCTAAAAACTAAGGATGCAGAATACTTTAAAAGTGTTCCCTGGCCTGTGCATTATTTCTTAGGAGACATATTTATTCCTGCAGCTCATTTTTAATTGGTTTGTTTGCTTTCTTGGAGTTTTTTCTCTACAGTAGGAATGAAATCTTTTTCATATGTAGCTAGCAAAGATTTTCACCCATTCTGTGTGCCGCCTCTTCATGTGATTGATAGTTTCCTTTACCACAGCTTTTTAAAAATTCCATGAATTTCTATTTGTCAATTGTTTTCATATTTCCTGTGTTACTAGAGTCATATTCAGAAAACCACTATCTATACTTATATGCTCAATATTATAGAATGATTTTGGCAAAAAAAAAAAAAACAGGTGCATATATCAGTCTTATAGAGAACACACATGGTATTCACTCACTGATAACTGGATATTAGCCCAGAAGCTTGAAATACCCAAGATTCAACTCACAGACCACATGAAGAAGGAAGACCAAGTGTTGGTGTTTTGGTCCTTCTTAGAAGGAGTAACAAAATACTCAAGGGAGCAAATATGGGGACAAAGTGGGGGACAGAAACTGAAGGAGGGGCCGTTTGGAGTCCATTCCACTTTAGTATCCATCCCATGTGCAGTCACCAAAGGTAGACGCTGATGTGAATGTCAGGAAGAGCATGCTGACAGGAGCCTGATATAGCTGTCTCCTTAGAGGTCTGCCGGAGTCTGACATATTCAGAGGCGGATGCTAGCAGATAACCATTGAACTGATCATGGGGTTCCGAACAGAGGAGTTAGAGAGAAGACTGAAGGAGCTGAAGGGGCGACCCCATGAGGAGAGCAACAATACCAACCAACCAGAGCTCCCAGAGTCTAAACCACCAGCCTGGGAGCACATAGGGAGGGACCCATGACTCCAACTGTATATGTAGGGAGGATGGCCTTGTAGAAAATAGGTGGGAGAGGAGGTCCTTGGTCCCATGAAGGCTGGATTCTGAATGTGGGGAAATTTGAAGGTGAGGAGGTGGTAGTGAGTGGTTGGCTGGTGGCACATCCTCATAGAAGCAGGAGGGGGGATGGGATAGAGAGTTCCTGGACTGGGGGGGGGGGGGGGGGGGGGAAATGTGGTAAGGGAATAACATCTGAAATGTAAATAAAATACCAAATAAAAATTTTTAAAAAAGGTATAGGGTAGACTTTTCTTACTGTCCCAGATAACATTTATTTTTATTTTATATATAAAATTCATTCTAGTGGGGTGAGATGATATCTTCTTGCAGTTTTGACTTGCTAATAATTTTTACCACATTTATTTGACTTTGTTGGGAACTTAAATCTCTTTTGAAAAGTACATATTCATATAACTTCCTGTTTTTAAATTGAATTGTATATTTTGTTTTGCTGTTTGTTGTTAAATTGTGTTGTACGTGTTATATAAAGTGGTTTATAAAAACTTATTTTGTTTTTTTAGAGTATAATATAATAAAACCTCCTATATATTCTTCCTTATTCTCTTTCAAATTCAGGAAATCTTTTTGCATGAATTGTTGTTACATGCAGATTTTTTTCTAAAATAAAATGCTTATTTTTGTATAATATTAGTTGTGTATATGTCTTCAGTACTGACCATTTGGCATTGGATAACCAGTTGGTGTGGTTGTCTCTTCTTTCATTCTAAGCATTTCTTCGTTGCCTGTAGTTCTTTGTGTAGGCCTGAGACCTTATGGGCTTTTGTCTTTCCATTCTGGCATGTCTATTGTTGTGCTTGTTGAGTTTATCTTTAGGCAATCAAATTTGGTGGGCCTTTATAGGTCTAGTTTCTGATATTTGTAGCAGACACAATCTCATAGTAACTTCCTCAACCTCTGGCTATTAATATTATCCCACCTCTTCTTCCACAATCTTATTTGAACCTTAGGTACAGGAATAGTCTTGTAGGTGAATTAATTGAGATCATTCTCCACAACTCTGCATTTTGATTGGTGTGATTTTCTGTAACGGTCTCTATCTATAGCAAAGAAAAATTTCCTTGATGAGGAGTAAAGACTATACTTATTTGTAAGTACAAGGACAAGTAAATGTATACATAAAATGTGATATATATGTACATATGCATATATATATATATATAAAATTGTTGATGTTCAGGGTTATGCTGAGTGATTGATCAAAGAAGAGAGCCATTGCAGGATGAAGTTAGGCTTCAGCCTCTGAAAGACTGAGCATTGACAGTTTTCTAGAGCTCTTTTTATTGTTATATTAAAAGACACATTTATCAAGTCAATTTCTGTATACCAAAACTTCTTATCTGAATTAGGAGTTATCTTGAAAGACCCATCACCTAAGCAATTCTCAGGCATACAAGACTTCCTTGTTTACCAGGACTGTCTCAGGACTAATTTATGCAAAGGCTCTGAGAATCTTTCAAATGAATAACCCTGTAAAATGTTGGATAACAATCACTGACAAAAGGTTTCAAAGCTTTAGCACCATCACTCTAGATTCTTGCTAAAATTCTGCTACATATTATATATTACAGATGTAATATTAGATATTATAAATTATATATTTAAATATATATAAAATAAAGAAATACAATGGAAATTCTTTAGCCATGTAGGAAAACAAAATTAGGTCATTTGAATGAAAATAGGAAAACATCATATGAAGCTAAATAAATCATACCCGGGAAGATAATTCTGCATGTATTTTATCTTAGATAGAACCTAGGTGATAGATATATCAAAACATATACATATGCATATACATATGGCATGAAAATAGAAAGAGGTCTACGTGAGAAGTGGCAGAGGATTAGCAAAGTAGGGGTCAGGGTATTTAAAAGGATCACTGGGAGTCAATCTGTCCAAAGTACATGATAAACTTCAGCAGAAATCTCATGAATTCCCATAGCTTTATACAACAAATGCACATTCATGCAACTTGAAAATCAGCTAGCTATAAATGCCCAGAGATAACTCTTGGCACTCTGTTCTGATTCAGTCTTCTGTGGGTTTGCTCTTGAATAAGTGCCAATGATATGATTACAATAGCTACACACATTCCCCAGAAAGTATGTGGCAGTCAGAGGGCAACCTGAGGGAGTCAGTTCTACCCTTCCACCACATGGGTTCTGTTAACTAAACTCTGGTCATCAGGCTTGGTGGCAAGAGCTCTTACCAGTCCCACCATCTCGCCAGCTACTTTGTCTTATATTTAAAAACCAGGCAGTGTTGTGCTTCCAGTTTTGTTCTTCTTGCTTAAAATTGCTTAAGCCACTTGAGGTTATTTTGTGGTTCTGTAGAAGTATAGAACTGCAAGATATTTTTTTAAACATGAGAATATTAATGATCTTTAAAAATAGTTTGTGGCAATGATGAAAGTATTAAGTTGCAGTTTTCAAAGCACAATCTGATAAATATAGCTCACGTTAATCTATTGTATGTATTTTGAATGTCTAGAAAAGAAGAGCTCAAAGACTTCAGACAAAAATTCATGATAAAGCAATGAAAGCATTACTGATCCTGATTTTATTAGTATATCTACCATATGCGCATTGCCCATTACATGTTATATCTCATAAATGTGTTCAATAAAATGAAAATTTTGAAAGTTGAAGGATTAATATTTCTGAATACCTTCTTGTAGTTTGGATGATGAGGTATTGGCATAATGGTAGGCATAGAAACTAATATAATAAAATTGGTAATTAAAAAAAAAAACTTTCACATTTGCTATCAGTTGGTATTTACAAGGGTGCCAATGAAACTCAGTATAAGAAATAGACTCAAACATCCTGATGAAACATTATTTGTTCATATCAAAAAATCAGAGATTTATTTTTATTCTGTTTGTATTCCCATTTGAATGTATTTGTACTTGTATTTGCACTGATATTTGTCTGTGAGTGTATGCCACATATGTGTGGATGTCCACAGAAGCCAGAAGAGGATGCTGGTTATTCTAGAGCTAGACTTACAGGCAGTTAGCCCCCTGGTTGTGGATGATGGGAATCAAACTCAGGTCTTCAGGAAGAGCATCAAGTCTTCATATGCAAAAGTAAACTAGACATCTATCTCATACCATATACAAAGTAACGTAGAACTGGTAAACAATCTAAACATAAGACCTAAAGGACAATTTTTAGTAGATTATAGTTATACATTTTCTTGGTTTATGTAAATAACCCAATTAAAAATTGACAGTCCCTAGATAAATTTTTAGTAAGTAATATATACAAATGAAGAATAAATGCATGAAAAGATATTCATCATCAATAGTTATCTGAGAAATGAGAACTGGAACCATAATGAGAAACTATGCTGCACACTCTAAGGTAGATAAAATGAAAGAGAAAAGAAAACATTCTAGTGAGGACCATTTTAAATTGGAATTTTCTTGCATTTCTATTTGGAATGTTCTATAGCACAGCTGCTTTAGAGAAACAACTTGGCACTTGCTCCAAGAGTTAACCACAGTGTTACCATAGGACCTGCAATTCTACTTGTAAGCATAGAACAAGGAGAATTGGCTACAGTCCAATAATATTTTATTCAGGAATGTTTATAGCAAACTCAAGATAGACAAACTAAGGAGCCAAAACATTCATGAATCAGTAGATACACAAAATGCAGCATATTCTGATAATGAACTATTGTATGCTATAAAAAATAGGAATTCTGATGTATATTATGGCATGGATAACACTTGAAAACACTGCAGTATGTGAAAATGACAGTAAGTCTTAACAGGATTACATGTTTCATAATTCCACTCATACATAATTTCCAGAAGTTTCACAGTCAGAAAATAGATTAATAATTTTCTAGGGCAGAAGTATGGAGTAATATTTGAGAAGAAATGATGGATGAATGCTCATGAGAACAGAGCTTTGTTTTGGAGATGATGAAAATGTTCTGCAATTTTACTTACAACTATACCATACTATGACTATACTGAAAACAACATTGACTTTAAGTGGATGTATTCTATACTATATTAACAGCATCCTAGTAAAACCGTTTTTAGAAAAAGAGTGATTGCAAATGTCCAGGAACCTTTTACTTTTATATTTCGTGTTCTATCCCATTTTTCCCATTTTTATTGGATATTTTATGTATTTACATTTCAAATGTTATCCCCTTTCTCTGTTTCCCCTCTGGAAACCTCCTATCCCATCCTTCCTCCCCCTGTTTCTATGAGGGTGCTCCCCCACCCACTCACTCACGTCCCCGTCCCCACCCTGGCATTTCCCTATACTGGGGCATGGAGCCTTCCAGGACCAAGGCCCTCCTCTTCTCCATCCCATTAATAACATTTCTTTTTATGTTATGAGTGTTTTGCGGGTGTGCATGTTTGTGCAACACGTGCGTTCATTGTCTACTGAGAACAGAAAAGGGTGAAGGATCCCATGAAATGAAATCACAGTTTGTTTGGAGCCACTTCTTGGGTATTGAAATCTGAACCCAGGTCCTTTGAAGCTGTAGCCAGTGCTCTTAACTGCTGAGCCATCTATCCAATAGCTCTCTATGTGATTTTTAAAGCATTTTATTCACATTATCTCAATTTATCTGCTCATTATCCTTTGCAAACAGAGACTGTACTGTTATATTGTTGTTGTTGTTTGGATTTTTTCCCTGAGATCCTTTTTGTCTTGACTACAAGTTCTGTGACCTGTCTATCTCTGTGTTTGCACCATTAAAATATAGAATGTACTTAGAGAAAAGTATAGTGTGGATAATAGGGGAAGTTATAACCTTACATAAAAAACAGGCCTTGAGACAATTTCAATGAAAAGGTATAACTCACCAGGCATTGGGCTCAGGATTTCAGAAATCTTATTTAATTCTTGCAACAGAAAACTCTGTAGTGGATACTATTATTCATATTTTGAACTAATAATAAACACCCAAGACTCAAATAAATACCTGAGACTCAAATGATTAATATAGAATTTGCACTCAAATCTTGGGAACATAGATGATCTCCTAACGAATAAAAAATTGATGTGATGATAAATAGACTCATTCTTGCAAGTTTTATGCCCTTTCCCCCTCATCATGGATCTGAAAGACAACTATTTTAAAATAATAGGTGATATTTGTAAAAGAATTGTTTTTCATAGAATAATATTTATCATTCCAAAATTGTTTTAAACAATTTTATACTTATTTACATTAAAATCTTTGCATAAGGCTGAGATTACTTTAGATGATATATGTAACAATTTCTTTTCTATATTATATGTTTACAGTCCAGCCGTTGTCCTCACCTCTCCCACAGTTCCTTATCCCATCCCATTCCTCCTCCCCCCTGTCTCCAAGAGAATGTCCCCACCCTCCAAACCCACCCTACCCTCCAGACCCACCCCACCAGGCCTCCCCACTCCCTGGGGCCTCAAAGTCTCTCGAGAGTTAGGTTCATCTTCTCTCACTGAAGCCAGATCAGGCAGTCCTCTGCTGTAATATGTGTTGGGAACCTCATAGCAGCTGGTGTATGCTGCCTAGTTGGTGGTCCAGTGTCTGAGAGATCTTGGGGGGGTTAGGTTAATTGAGACTGCTGGTCTTCCCATGGTGTTGCCCTCCTCCTCAGATTCTTCTAGTCTTTCCCTAATTTAACCACATGAGTCCTTGACTTCTATTATTGAAAACAATTACATGAAATTTGTGCTGTCTCTTTTAAAAGCCCAAGATACATAATCTCTTTATTAGGTGTTATGCAATGGAAGAAATTGTAACATGAATAAGATGAGGCATTTAATTAACACAACAGTTATAAAGTGTGCACCTTTGACACATTCATACACTCTTTCTACTCTACAGTCCCCTCAGGGTGTTGTTAATGGTAGCACAGAAAGCAAACAGAGGTGACTGTATTTTAATGGACCTTACAATACATTCACATAGTGTATATTTATGTGGGCAGGTGCATGCATGAATATACTCATGCAAGTGTAATTTAGATCTGAGAGAGAGGAAAAACTTTTGGCCAATGACTGAAATACTTAATTTTATTATATTTCTGGACCGTGGTCAAAGAGAATTTCAGCATAACAAAGAAGAGTGTAAGTTAGCAAGAATGATCTTAATGAAATTCTGCTACTATTTTGCTGATTTTTACAAGACACATCTTTAATATTTTATTATGTGCCTGTGTATACCAGATATACTTTATTTTTTCTCCCACAGATATATTTTAGGCACATTTATATATGCTTCCTGGATTTTTTTTAGTCATGAAAGTGAATTTTTCTCTGTTTCACAAGCCAATTGGCATATATTCAAAAATGTAGGAAAGATTAAAATTTATTTCACAATTGATGCAAAACATATGAAAGGAGAGCTAAGGTTATTATTTGGGGTGCGGTGCTATTACTATGAAATAGAATCAGAAAACAATTTCATTCTGATTTTGGATTAATTGTATCATAGATGCTTTAAAACTACCATCTCTCTTTTTCTATTTCCTTAACTTATCTATTCTCTGGGTAGATGAACACTATTCACTAGATTTTACACACTCAGTGCTTAATTATTGTCAGTCCTGAAGAGGCAAGAGTAAAAGAAATGTGGATATGCTAAATGTTCAAGTAAAAACTAATCAAATTTCATTCATAATGCTTTCTTTTGATTGGTGTTTTCTTTTTTATTAAAATTACTAATAGTAACAGAAAGATGTGAGTAAAAATTTTGTTCTCTTTATAAAAATGTGATTCATATACACAATGGGATTTTATCAAGCTGTAAACAAAAGTGAAATTATGAAATTTGCAGGTAAATTGGTGGAGCTAGATAGAAAACATTATACTGAGTGAGGTAAACTAGGATTCAAAACACAAATTTCCCATTTTCCCATTCGTATTTGAAACTTAACAGTATTTATGTTTGAGTGTTTAACTTGGAATACCTGTAGATGTCAGGAAAAGTAAAGGAGAAGAAAGATCTTAAGAGTGAGGAATAGCAGAACATAAGTGACACGAAGGAGAAAAGTGGAATAATGGATAAGGAAGTTCAAATAGGACGAGATATGGAAGAATAAGAAAGAGGAATAACAGGAGGTAGAATAATTAACAACAAGAAATGTTTTGAGGAGGTAACGAAATGAGATCACTGGAGGAGGAACAGGTGTGTGAGTGTTTGTGCAGAGGGATCAAAATTTTTGGTTTTGACATTTTGTTGGAGATGCCTATTAGACTTATAAATGGGAGTGGTGAATAGGTAGTTGGGTATGTGAATTTGATTCTCAAGGGACACATATAGGCTGGAAATATTTGTTATGATGATATATGTTATTTAATGTCACGCTACTGAACTTAAATTTGTAGTACAGTTACAAAGGAAGCAAGCACTCGTTAACAAGCCCTTAGATTTTCAACATTTAGAGGTCTGTTAATAAAGAAGCTGTATTAACAAAATAAATTGTGATAAATCACAGTAATAGGAGAAAAGTCATGATAGTGTGATATCTTGATAGCAGAGAGCTGAAAATATATTTCAAGAAACAGGAAATTACCCACTGTATCAAACTGTACTGAAAAAAACATGTGAAATGAGGGTGGTGGTTCATTATTGGTTTGCATTAGGCAATATGAAAGTGGTTTATAACATTAGCAAGTACAGTTTTAGCCATGTGGCAGAGGCAGAAGCAAACTAGACATAGATACAAAAGTGAAAGAAAGATGCAATAATTGTGACAATGATGAGAGACAGCCTTTAAAGTTATTTTACAGAAATAAGAACCAGAGACATGAAGCAGTAATGTAGTAGTTAAGAGAGTTTCTGTCTCATATGTATCTTTGTATTAGTAAGTATGATTCAATGGACAGTAAGTTGTTACTGTAAGAATGTACATAACTGGGCACTAATCCTTAGGCAAGAAGAGGTCTAATCTTGAGATGGCTTGGAAAGAGTGGATCTTTGATATCAGCTTACACATTTTATTCATGTTAGAGTGTTAATGGACACTGATATTTTGATAAATTTAGTAGTCCTCTCTCTTACAATTCAACAAGCAGGACATTTTTCTTTTTCTTTATATAGACATTTTAATTAGAATATAATCATATAACTTCCCCCTGTAGGCTTAAAGTTTTCAAAATCTATTTTACTAAAGGGTTCTCAAATGCTTCAAACTCCCTTCTAGCCCACCATCCAAAGGTAGGGGAGAAAAGATGGTGAATAGTAAAAAGGGATGTGTACCTGTTTAGAGTAGTTCTTTGGAGTGATTCCAATATCCATTTGTCAGAATATCAGGAATTCAGTTCAGTAGTGTCAGGATACCAAACTTGAATCAGCAACAATGCCACAATCCAGCTGATGCCTCTGCCAAATCAGCACGAATCAGCAGGAGAAACAAGGACCATCCAGAATGCTAAGAGTTTTCTGCCATGCCTTTTTCAATAAAGTGAAGATCAGTGAAGTTGGGGCACACTGCAAGTAATGCAAGTGCCCTGTCTCTTTCCTTTGGGTCCTATTTATACTCTCTCCAAATATCATGTGCCCTCCCATGGGTCAGCAAGACATCTCTGAGTCTGTATCACATGTCACAGCTAGAAATTTCCATTTCATCCCACTTTCTGTTTCCTACTACCGTCCCTCTTAAATTCCTCCAACTCCCTCCATGTCCCCATCACTCCCAAATTACTAACGAACACACACACACACACACACACACACACACACACACACACGTATAAGTATGTAAATACAAGATGGTAAGTTTTTGTTGTTGTTGTTGCTGTAGTTTGAGCTTTTCTTCCTCCCATATTAGCATGTCCCACTGATGTTACCATTCTTAAGATCCTGTGTATACAGATATTTCTATGACAGAGTATTTCAAAGAAGATTTCCTTGTAGTCTAGTTGTTAAAATCATTCTAACCTCTTTCTGAGGTCATTGAGCTGTTATACAAGATACAGGAGCTGTTGTGTGGGCTCCTGAAACCCATACAATAAAGCTCTATATTGTCTCCAGTTGAGATCTTCTCTGATGATCTCCATTTGCTGGGAAGATAAGCTTCCTGTGGATAAAAGGACAAGATTCAGAATGTAGGCAGGAATTAATGTGGGTCTAGCAAAAGGGGCATATCTCTTTTAGATACAGGACTTTAGTAGTCCTAGGTTAGGTTTCTAAGACCAGATATGGTTTCCCTTCTGTTGGATGGGCCTTAAATTTAAATAAATAACTGTTGCTTACTGCACCTTTATGGGCATCTTGCCATGCTGGTCATTGTTTTGGTTCAGAGGTATCGTAGATAGATAGGAAGGACTATTAATTGTTTCCTTCCCTTAGCAGCTTGAATAGTATTTTTTGGTATCATGATAGTTAGAACATAGGAAGCAGGCCTTCCGGTTAGCTGCAGATCAAATAATCTGGGTCTTGTGTCCTAGGTGTGAAGTATTTAGCAACAGGAACTTACCTTTAACCTCCTGAGACAACCCAGGGCAACAACCATTGTCAATATTGTTTGATGAGTCACTTGGACTACCCTTAACAACTGTTTTTAAAATTTCTCATGCCTAGTACTGAGGTTTCTGCCAGTCTACAGTTGTTTACAGTGACATTGTTATCTCTAGTGGCATAAAAATATTCATATATATATATATATATATATATATATATATATATATATGTGTGTGTGTGTGTGTGTGTGTGTGTGTGTGTGTATGTGTATGTGTATGTGTATGTGTATGTATATGTATGTATGTATATATATATATGCACATATACTTATATGTACAATATTTGGTAACTATAAAATAATAAGATTATGAAGCTTTTTCAAAAAAAAATCAGTGCTATTCTTTTCTCTTCTCTCTCCCTCTCCTTCTGTATTGACCTCCCTTCCCTTTCCCATTTGGAGCCTAATTCTCCATTTTTCCTTTTCTACTTTCTGTAAGCTCCCTTCTGTTATTTCCTTCATGGTTCCCTTATACACTAGTGGTTTCTGTGGTTGCTCCATGTTGTATACACAACATCTGAAGATGTAGAACAAGGAAAAGCAAGTGAGAACGCATGTGCTGTTTGTCTTTCTGGGTCTGGGTTTCCTCATTCATTATAATCTTTAAAAAGTGAGGTTATTAGCTCAGAATAAAGATGATGGAGAAGGATTTGGAAGCTTGGGGAGATTGTAAGAACATAAGACAATTGTAGTGTAGGCTGAATAGTGCTTTTATGTCAAGATTTTTTTTAAATCATGAATTTTAAAAGATTAACTACCTCTGAGAAATTCAGATTTTGTTCTCCATGATGCAGTGTTCTTCTGGTTCCAGGTATTATTTTCATAGAGACGGCTTGTATTATATAAAAATTTGGGAAGACATCACTGACATTCAGGAAGAGAAAGAACAGAATGCTTCCTTGTCTGTGACTTTCAAAAGATAGACTTAGGCTGTTCTTGTTATATTAGATGTACCTCCACATCCTAACACACATGACTATTTGGTCATTCTTCAAAATATTATCATGAATTTCACTTTAAAATTTTTTGTATTTATGAAAGAAACACAGATGTTTATGCTCTTTGAGTATTTATTTAAATGTTATATCTGGTAGCTCCTGTACCTTTGTACTCCCAAAGTATTCCTCCATGTGGCTTTCTCTTTGTTATTTAAAATCGATGGGATAGGCTACAAATTGCTTCATGGCGGACAAATGTGCCCTCTACTCTCTCTGCATCAACATGAATGTAAAACAATGAATCCTTGTTGTTGAGTATGATATCTCAAAATTTTATGAAATAATGTATAAAAAAATGTTTTTCAAGGAGAAAGTAAAACCCACATGGATGATGATGTATCTAATCATCTAACCATTTCTGTGTCAAAGTAAGTACATGAGTAGTTTTATAGACTATCTGAAACTTCTCATTGTCAAATTAGTTGTATCAAATTAGCTATTTAAAGTTATCCTTAATTTTTAAATGTCTGTCTGTCTAAATGGCCACAACACAGTATTGTACCTCTACTCATAGTTAAAGTGCGTAAAAGAATAGGTTCTGTGTAGACTGGATCTACTATACATATTTCACATCTATACTAAAATGTGAATATCTTGTTTCAAAACTGTACTGTTACAAGCCCTTCTACATACATTTGAGTTATTTTGGTCTTCGAGTTCAAATACTTAATCAATTGATTTTCATGGATTTTCTTTTTAAAAATGTACAATATAGTATACTATAGCTGTCTGATGCTGTGGTTCTGTATTCAACCTAAATTTTTTCTCCCAGAGCTATTTTGTCATAAAACTGTTGTATCTATGAAGTTTCCCACATTATAGCAGTTAAAAGATGGGATTAAATTTAATCTTTGGTTAAAAGTGTTAATGCTTAGATTGTGTCTGAAATGCAGCTCCCATTTACACTGGTTCAGAAAGCCATTCTATATACTAGATAGGTGACAGATGATAGTTGTCAGATAGCTCAATTAATAGATGCTTGTAAAGTTCCTAATATTCTTGCTTACTTTTTTTTTCATATGTCATTATGTAGGAAGTGATTCAGCACTATCATGATACTTAGATATTAACATGGAGATGCATTGTGAGTTATTATGCACTGTATTTTCACATTTCATCAAAGTCATAACTAACCACTTTCTCTCCCTCTTAAAAAAATCCCTGTGCAGAATCCATGGAGTTTATCCCACCAGGAAGCCTTTTCTGGAACTTCTTTTACTCCATCATCACAATTATTCAGAACAAATTCCAAGTAAGCCATCTTATTCTATAAAAGGGAAATGCAAAGTACAAATACTGAAAAAGAGAGACAAGAGTATCTTATTTGAAAAGAATTGCTTTAGACAGTTTAAATTTCTTTGAGTTTTTGTTGTTTTGCTTGTTTTATGGATAGGAGACAAATTTGCCAGAGAAACAGGCATAGTTAGAGATAACACTGTTTCCAACTGTAAATATCTATATAATGGTGTTTCTGACAGCATAAAATATAGCTCTTTAGCATATTTCCTGAGAAAAACTCAGAAGTGACCAAAATTAAGCTATAGAATATTAAATACTGTGCATCCTCGTTTAACTAAGTATCACAACTTTTTAGCCATTCTGAGAAAGAAAATAGTAACTATTCCCTATTAAGCCTTTAGGTTTTGTAATATAATTCAAAGAAAAATGGTTTTAGTACTTTCAGTCTTATGAATATAGCATTATTTCATTATGCTTCTTGTTTTAATCTAATGACTTCTGCAAGACTTCATTTGTTTCATATATAATAAAGTCATAATAATCTATAACACCTTAACATTATATACTTTATATATAATTTAACAATATATGCATATTTTATATTTTGAAATATTTAATTTTTATTCTTAAAATAGCTTTATTGCTCAAGAAAACAAAGAAGACAGTCTTTACAACTCTCCATATCTTCACTGGAATGGTTCTCCAGGACCAAGTAATCCTGCAGTAAACCATGGAAACAATCATTTGCCAACCATGTCCATGAAGCCAAACTTTGTATGTAGAAAACATTTCAATTTCTATTTATAGTTATCATCATTATTATTCTAGTACAGACAACGTAGTGAATACTAGAATTCATTATACTAAAATGACATAAAATCAGTGCAAATAAAAGCTTCAAAGTTCATATAAATTACTAAATCTACAATTTCAGTTTGTATAATTGAATTAGGAAATGAGAATCAAAGAAATATGATACATATTATAGAATAGGTGTTAATGAACATATAAGTTTATATAACATGTTTTTGTATTCATTTGTATTCTATAATTTATATATAAATATTTAAATGTGCAATTATTAGAAAGGAGATTTGAAACCAATGCAAAGTACTCAAATGCAGGGAGACTTACTTAGGGGTGTATTAGCATTCATCTTGTACGGTAACAAAGTGAACTTTGATAGTATCACAAAACTACTCATTTTCCTTAAATACATATTACCCAGCAATGCTTGCTTCTTTTACTGAATAGATTCTGAGTGGTACAGTATCAAAACCAGTTTAGAGAAATGATAGTACAAGCATTTAGTGGTTATTTAAAAGCAGCTAAAATTCATTTACTAAAAGAAACACTTTATTGTTTTAAATAATTATGGATTTATGGTAATTACACATTTTAATGAAATAACATATGCTTAATTTTCTAATTCAATATTATATCTAAGCAAGCTTAAACATTTTATCAAATGTAATATAATTACTTTGATATGTTCAACTTCCTTGCAGGATTTTTCCACATCCGGTGTCCCAAGAGCATCGTATCCTCCAAAAGAAAAGAAATACTCAGTTTATGAACAATCAGAAATCCCTTACAAAATTGGTCGTGCAAACATGATATCTAACTACTAATTTCTCCATGGAGAAAAATGAACCGACATACACCAATCTTGTTATATACCAGGAAAATATGACAAATATGATTTCCATGCTCTATATACTTTGTTTTTCTTATAATGATGGTAATTGGTTTCTTTATGCCTTGGATTTTTTTCTTTGTTGACCCCTGCTGATGGCCATAAGGAAAACCTTTTATTTCTTCTATCCAATTCCATTAATTCATCATACACATATTCATTATCTCCAAATTGTGACACAATGTATCTGTGTATTTATTCATGGAATTCTTTAGTATGTTCAGTGAAATGAAAAGAAGATCAGTTGCAAACTGCTTATAAAAAAGTAATGACTAATAAAGGCATCTACTGGCAATCCTGATGACCTGAGTTCAAGTCTCAAGATTCATGAGGTAGAGAAAAATGTGGGGAGAAAGTGAGGCATAAGGAAGAGTTAATCTAAATAAAAGGTGAATAAAATTGTCATGTGAAAACTACAACCTTGTTAGGAGAGGGGAGAAAAGGGAATCCTGGAGGACTGGATAATGCTGCTCCTAAAATACATGGGGTTTTAAAGCAAAAATCCCAGTGATGGCTATAGAATATCATCTTATGAACTGTTTGTCAGGGACACTTCACAGCCCCCCAACCCCATGCAGGCTCTTAACATCCCTCTTGGTTACTCACCAGAAATTAGGTGATAAGAACCTGTTGCTGAAGACACCAACACACCTTTGTTTCATGATATAAAGGAAACAAGCTGGAAATGAGCTAGTGGCCACTTTCCTGCTGCATAGTTATCATAGTGTTGAAAGGTGCTATATAGGGTACTGGAGAAGTGGAAGTGTCATCCTGGGTCCCTCCATGTGTACTCTTTAGTTGGTGGTTTAGTCACTGGGAGCTCTGGGGGTAGGGGGGGGGATCTGGTTAGTTGATGTTGTTCTTCCTTTGGAGTTGCAAACCCCTTCAGCTCCTTCAATCTGTTCCCAAACTCCTCCATTGGGTTCCCTGTGCTCAGTCAGATGGTTGGCTATGAGCATCTGCATTTGTGTTTGTGACGCTCTGGCAGAGCCTCTCAGGAGTCAGCTGTGTCAGGCTTCTGTCAGCAAGCACTTGTTGGCATCAGGAATGGTGTCTGGGTTTGGTGTCTGTATATGGGATGGATCCACAGGTGGGGCAGTCTCTGGATGGCCTTTCCTTCAGGTTCTGCTCACACTTTGTCCCCTTGGTTTTGTTTTTTTTAGACAGGTGCAATTCTGGGTTAAAAATGTAAAGATGAGTGGGTGGACCCATCCCTCCCACTCTGTACCTCCTGTAGTATTTTGTTCCCCATTCTAAGAAGGAACAAAGAATACACACTGATGACCTTCTTCTTCTTGAGCTTCATATGATCTGGGAATTATGGGTATTCTGAGGTTTTGGACTAATATCAACTTATCAGTAAGTACATACCATGTGTGTTCTTTTCTGATAGGGTCCCCTCACTCAGGATGATATTTTCTTTTTCCATCCATTTGCCTAAGAATTTCATGAGGTTGTTGTTTTTAAGAGTTGAGTAGTACTCCATTATGTAAATGGACCACATTTTCTGTATCTATTCCTCTGTTGAGGGACATCTGGGTTGTTTCCAGCTTCTGGCTATTATAAATAAGGCTGCTATGAACATAGTGGAGCATGTGTCCATTTTATATGTTGGAGCATCTTTTGGATATCTGTGCAGAGCCAGGAGTGGTATAGCTGGGATGGTCAGGTAGTACTTTGTCCAATTTTCTGAAGAACTGCCAGGTTGTTTTCCAGAGTGGTTGTACCAGCTTGCAATCTCACCAGCAATGGAAGTGTTCCTCTTTCTCCACATCCTCACCACCATCTTCCGTCACCTAAGATTTTGATTATAGCCATTCTGACTGGTTTAAAATGAAATCTCGGTGAAGTGTTGATTTGCATTTCCCTAATGACTGAGGATGTTGAACCTTTTTTTAGGTGCTTCTTGGTCATTTCATATTCCCCAGTTGAGAATTCTTTAACTCTGTACCCCATTTTTAAAAGGGTTATTTGGTTCTCTGGAGTCTTCTCAAGTTTTATATATATTGGATATTAGCTCTCTTTTGGATGTAGGATTGATAAAGAGATTTTTCCAAATTGTTGGTTGCTATGTTGTCTTATTTAAAGTGTTCTTTGCCTTACAGAAGCTTTGAAATTGTATGGGGTTCCATTTGTCAATTCTTGTTCTTAGAGCATAAGCCATTGGTGTTCTGTTCAGGAACTTTTCCCCTGTGCCCATGTATTGGAAGCTCTTTCCAACTTTCTCTTCTATTAGATTCAGTGTATCTGGGTTTATGCGGTGGTCCTTGATTTACTTTGACTTGAGCTTTCTACATGGAAATAAGAATGGATCCATTTACATTCTTCTACATGCTAACTGCCAGTTGAACCAACACCATTTTTGGAAAATGCTGTCTTTCCCACTGGATCATTTTATCCCCTTTGTCATAGATCAAGTAATCATAGGTATGTACATTTATTTCTGGGTCTTCAATTCTATTCCATTGGTCTCCTTGCCAATCTCTGTATGCATACCATGCAGTTTTTAATCGCAATTGCTCTGAACTACAGTTTAAGGTCAAGGATGGTGATTCCTACAGAGATTCTTTTATTGTTGGGAACAGTTTTTGCTACTTTGAGTTTTTGGTCATTCCAAATAAACTTGCAATTGATCTTTCTAACTCTATGAAAAATAGAGTTGGAATTTTGATGGGAATTGCATTGAGTCTGTAAATTGATTTTCACCAGATGGCCATTTTTACTATATTAATCCTGCCAATCAATGAGCATTGAAGATCTTTCCATCTTCTAAGATCTTCTTTGATTTATTCCTTCAGGTACTTGAAGTTCTTGTCATACAAATTTTTCACATGCTTGGTTAGAGTCATACCAAGGTATTTTATATGATTTATGACAATTGTGAAGAAAGTCCTTAACCTGATTTCTTTCTCAGCCTGCTTATCCTTTGAGTAGAGGAAGGCTATTGATTTGTTTGAGTTGATTTCACATCCAGCCACTTTGTTAAGTTATTTATCCAGTTTACAAGTTCTTTGGAGGAAGTTTTGGGGTCACTTAAGTATACTATCATATCATCTGCAAATAGTGATATTTTGACTTCTTCCTTTCCTATTTGTATGCTTTTGACCTCCTTTTGTTGTCTAATTGCTCTGGCTAGGACTTCAAGTACTATATTGAATACATATGGAGAGAGTGGGCAGCCTTGTCTAGTTCCTCATTTTAGTGGGATTGCTTCAAATTTCTCTTCATTTAGTTTAATATTGGCTACTTGTTTGCTGTATAATGCTTTTACTAGGTTTAAGTATGGGCTTTGAATTCCTGATCTTTCCAAGACTTTTATCATGAAGGGGTGTTGAATTTTGTCAAATGCTTTCTAAGCATCTAATGAGATGATCATGAGGTATTTTTCTTTGAGGTTTTTTTTTTTAAGTAGGGGATTATGTTGGTAGATTCACTTATGCTGAAACATCCCTATATCCCTGGGATGAAGCCTACTTGATCATGGTCAGTGACCATTTTGATATGTTCTTGGACTCTTGGATTTGGTTTGCAAGAATTTCATTGACTATTTTTACTTTGATATTAATAAGGGAAACTGGTCTGAAGTTCTATTTCTTTGTGTGCTTTAGGTATAAACATAATTGTAGCTTCTGAGAATTAATTGGGTAGTCTTCCTTCTGTTTCTATTTTTGTGGAATAGTTTGAAGAGTATTGGAATTAGGTCTTCTTTGAAGGTCTGATAGAATTCTGCACTAAATCCATCTGGTCCTGGGCTTTTTTTGTTGTTTGTTTTTGATTGGAATACTTTTAATTTAAAAATGGATACTTTTAAAATAGACTGCTTCTATTTTTTAGGGGTTATGGAACTGTTTTTGATGGTTTATCTGTTCCTGATTATTCTTTAGTACCTGTTGTCTGTCTAGAGAATTTTTATTTCATCCAGATTTTCCAGTTTTGTTGAATATAGACTTTTGTAGTAGGATCTGACAATAATTTGAATTTCCTCAGTTACTGTTGTCTCCCTTTTCATTTCTGATTTTGTTAATTTGGATACTGCCTCTGGGCCCTCTGGTGAGTATGGCTAAGGGTTCATCTATCTTGGTGATTTTCACACACACAAAGAAACAACTGCTAGTATTTTGATTCTTTGTATAGTTCTCTTTGTTTCAACTTGGTTAATTTCAGCCCTGGGGTTGATTATTTCCTGCCTTCTACTCCACTTGAGTGTGTTTCTTTTTGTTTTAGAGCTTTCAGATATGCTGTTAAGCAGCTAATGTATGCACTCTCCAGTTTCTTTTTGGAGACACTCAGAACTATGAGATTTCCTCTTAGTACTGCTTTCATTGTGTCCCATATGTTTGGGTATGTTGTGCATTCATTTTCATTGAATTCTAATAAGTCTTTAATTTCTTTATTTCTTCCCTGACCAAGTTATTCTTGCAGAAAGGGTTGTTCAACCTCCATATCTTTGTGGACTTTCTGTTGTTCTTGTTGTTATTGAAGACCATCCTTAGTCCCTGGTGATCTGATAGGATGCACGGGATTATTTCAATCTTGTTGTGTCTGTTGATGCCTGTTTTGTGACTGATATGGGCAGTTTTGGAGAGGGCATCATGAGGTGCTGAGAAAAAGTTATAATTTTTGTTTTAGGATGAAATATTCTATACATATCTGTTACATCCATTCAGTTTATAACTTCTGTTAGTTTCACTGTTTATTTTATCTGTTTATTTTCTATTTCCATGGTCTGTCCATTGATGAGAGTAGAATGTGGAAGTCTCTCACTATTATTGTTTGATGTGCAATGTGTGCTTTGAGCTTTAATAAAGTTTCTTGTATGAATGTGGGTGACCATGCATTTGGAACATAGATGTTCAGAATTGAGAGTTCATTTGTTAGATTTTTCCTTTGATGAGTATGATGTTTCCTTCCTTATCTTTTTTGATAACTTTTGGTTGAACGTCTATTTTATTTGATATTGGAATGGCTACTCTAGCTAGTTTCTTGGGACCATATGCTTGGAAAATTGTTTTCCAGCCTTTTATTTTGAGGTAGTGTCTGTCTTTGTCACTGAAGTTTGTTTTCTGTATGCAGCAAAATGTTGAGTCCTGTTTATGTATCCTGTCTGTTAGTCTATGTCTTTTTATTGGGGAATTGAGTCCCTTGATGTTAAGAGATATTAAGGATCAGTGGCTGTTGCTTCCTGTTATTTTTGTTCTTAGAGGTTGAATGATGTTGTGTGATTATCTTCTTTTGGGTTTCATGAAAGATTACTTTCTTGATTTTCCTAGGATGTAGTTTCCCTCCTTGTGTTGGATTTTCCATGTATTATCCTTTGTAGGGCTAGATTTGTGGAAAGATATTGTATAAATTTGTTTTTTTTTTCATGGAACATCTTGGTTTCTCCATCTAAGGTAATTGAGAGATTTGCTAAGTATAGTAGTCTGGGTTGGCATTTGTGTTCTCTTAGTGTCTGTCTGACATCTTCCCAGGATCTCCTGGCTTTTAGAGTCTCTGGTGAGAAGTCTGGTATAATTCTGATAGGTCTGCCTTTATATGTTTCTTGACCCTTTTCCCTTACTGCTTCTAATATTCTTTGTTTTGTGCATTTAGTGTTTTGATTATTATGTGACAAGAAGAATTTCTCATCTGATCCAGTCTTTTTGGGGTTCTGTAGGATTCTTGTATGTTCATGGTCGTTTCTTTCTTTAGGTTAGGAAATTTTTCTTCTATAATTTTGTTGAAGCTATTTACTGGACATTTGAGTTAGGAAACTTCACTATCTTCTATATCTTTTGTCCTTAGGTTTGGTTTCATTGTGTCCTGGATTTCCTGGATGTTTTAGGTTAGGAGCTTTTTGCATTTTTTTCCTGTTGTGTCAATGTTTTCTATGGTATCTTCTATGCCTGAGATTCTCTGTTTTATGTCTTGTATTCTGTTGGTGATGCTTACATCTATGACTCCTGATTCCTTTTCTGGGTTTTCTATCTACATGGTTGTCTCCTTTTGTGGTTTCCTTATTGTTTTTATTATTATTTTTAGATCCTGGATGGTTTTGTTCAATTCTGTCACCTCTTTGTGTTTTCCTGTATTTTCTTAAGGGATTTTTGTGTTTTCCTCTTTAAGGGCCTCTACTTATTTACCCGTGTTCTCTATTTTTTTAAGGGAGTTATTTATGTCCTTCTTAAAGTCCTCTATCATCATCATGAGATGTGATTTTAAATCAGAATCTTGCTTTCCCATTGTGTTGGCATATCCAGGGCTTTCCGTGGTGGGAAAACTGGTTTGTGATGATGCCATGTAGCCTTCCTTGGTTTTTGTTGCTTAAGTTCTTGCCATGGAGTAACTCTGGTGTTAGATAGTCTTGATGTCTCTGACTAGAGCTTTTCTCTCCTGTGAACCTGTGTGTCTGTGATCTTAAGTGTGTCAGCATTCCTGGAATATCAACTCTTTCCTGGCAAAACGAGGGTACAGAGAGCTGTGGCACAGAGTTAGCAACTGGGCTCAGATAAAAAAATGGATGGAGGTTTAAGGATGTTTAGTAGAGTATAGTTTCCCAACTACATCTAAGGTTCCAATAATATAAAAGTTAGTTCTTTCATTGTAATCTGATATATTTCCATGTTTGTGTTTAAAATGAATAATTTTCTCTTTGAAACTAGGCTTTATTCTCAACACACACGTGAAAGCTCACAGATGTCTATAACTCGACTTCCATAGAATTCTGCCCTCGTGGAGCTCTGCATGAATAGATGCATAGACATGCATGTGGACAAGACCTCTACACACATAACATAAAATAGAGAATATTTTATCTTAGTTTAAGTAGGACAAATATGTTGATGTGTTCTCAAAGTTTACTTTGTCATTTTCATTCTGCACAATACCATTCAACAATGTTCTTTTTCCCTTAAAAATTCACTCTGTGATAATCTTATGTACACACACATAAAACACATTTTTATCATATATTTTTTATCATATCATATTTTTCTCATGGCTCAGTCAGTGATTTTTGTTTGCTGTGAACAGATACCATGACCAGTGCAACTTATAAAGGAAAGGATTTAATTGGGAGAATATGTTTTGAAAGACTTAGAGGATCTATATTCAGGGACCATGTCACCAGGCACACATTACATGACCTACATATTTGCAAGTCTTCAAACCATACCTGCCATAGGTTAGGTATCCTCAAAGGGGTCAAAGTTAGGACTTTGTGAGGTCTCAGCCACTTTTTAGCTGCCATTGGCTAGGGAAGACTTGGCTGACCAATCAAGACTGAGGAGTGTTTCCCACCATTGTTCTGATAAGGAGATAAGCAGGGTGCTCAGAGCTCTGAGGCTAGCCCCTAGGAGAGCTCTGATATTGTACTGGTAGCCAAGAAAGCCCTCAAGCCTAGTGATGAGGCATCAACAGGAGCAGCCACAAAATCCAAGCCGATAAAGAAGCAGAGAGATTGCTGCCTGTCAAGGTCCAAAAGTCCCAAGAAGAGTCAGAGGTCATCTTCTTGCAGAAGTCCACGTAAGGTGAGAGGTCTCAAGCTAAGCTCATTCCCTCAGTTCTGCTGCCATCCCTTCTCCCTAAGACTTTCTCAGGCCTGCTATAAGTATCACATATACCTTTGCTTCTTCTCATGAATCCCCATCCACATTCCATCTATCTTTGCCCAAACCAGTGTCTTGATGACATTAGTATGTCGGTTTTTTCAGATGACAAGGAAGGGGGAGACATCTCTTGGAAGGACAACTGGGACTAGGGCCAAGAAATCCTTCAGCACTAGAATTCATGAAGAGATTAGCGAACCAATTCTGGCATTGCCCTTTCAAGAGCAAATGAATGAGAAAGCAAATTTGACAACTCCAGAGGATGTTTCACCATGCTCCAATTGTGCCCAAGTTCCTAATGAAGACCTGGCCAGCTCATCGACAATGACCTAAAAAACATCAGTGAATAGGTCTGGGAGCTGACCCATGGTCACAATGTTGTGGGCAAATTTCACCACTCTTAGTTTCTGTGATGGTGAAAATAAAATCAAACAGATATGAAAACATATGTCACTCTCAGTCTCTAATGATGGAGCTAGAGGGGTGGTGGAGGAAGGGAAGACAGGATAGATGATCAGAAGGAACTTTGGTTTCTACACGGTTGAGAGAGGGATGAACAATCTACTGATAGACAGATACTGGAGGATCAGAACTGAACTAGCTTATATATCCCCCTGAAGATTTATTGTACAGAGTAACAGGGAAAACCTGGGATACTCCTAAATGTCAGGAGCTAGGGATGCATCATGGTTTCAGGCTTTTACATAGATATGAACTGTGGGTGGCAGTTCAAGTCCCAAGATAGGCAGCACATCACCTATAGGACTCCTAACTACTGGTGGTGTTTCTTATACTTCTCATTATGGTCTCATGTACAAAGACCCTCAGAAGAGCCAAAGACTTCATCCCATCAAAGGTGCCAGTGTATAACAAATACAATAATCTTGACTGGAACCTGCAAGTGCAGCACTGATTTAGCCTACCACTTCAGAAATTGGGGGAGGAGTAAGACAGTAAGGAGTGGTCTGCCAACCAGTACTCCTCACAAAGATGAAGGAATATATATATATATATATATATATATACCTTAAAATATATATATATACCTTAAAATATATATATATATATATATATATATATATATATATATATATATATATATATGTCTTAAAACAACATTGCCTTTCCACATAGATTTACTCTGTATTTTCTAACACTTTTTTGATCCTTTCAGGAGGTATCCTGAAACTGATTTATGGAAGAATTATTTGTGAAAGAGTAAATTGGGGCTGAAGAAATGACTCACTTGATTCCTCATAAGCATGAGGGACCTTAGTTTGATCTTCAGAACTCATATAAAAATGAAAAACGTCATCTTCTGGGCATGGTGGCATAGGCTTTTAATCTCATCACACATGAGGCAGAGACAGGCAGGTCACAATGAGGCTATTAGTGACACCTTGTTTAAAAAGTTAATTTATTAAAATTAATAAAGATAAAAAATAAAGTTTAAAAATCTGTGTGTAGTGCTGACAAAACTTTTATTTAATGCACTGAGAGTGTGGAGACGGATCCTTGACACTTGTTGGCCAGCTAGCCAGCTCTTCTTGCTAAGTCCCGGTCCAGTAAGAGAGGTTGATTTGTTGTTGTAGCTGTTGTTCTTTTGTTTGTGCAGTTTTGAAGGACAGCACACGAGAATCTAAAATGTTGTCCTCTGACACACACACACACACACACACACACACACAAACACACACAACTATATACATACACACATTCTTCGTTGCATGCAGTCATAGGAACAAGAACACATGCATATACAAACATACAAAAATAAATAATAAATGGCCAGTACATTAAATGTATACATTTTGATGCCTTTTGCGTATGCATACACCTATGTTGTCATCACTATGAGAATACTATACCCATAACTCACTACATTTTTATGCAATTATATTTTAATTTCAAAAGTCAAAAAAGTAGTTAACTTTTCACAAGTGAAAAACCACAGCGTAAGAGTAAGGAAGCTCAGGATCACAATGAAGGCTCAACAAGAAGTTTGTAAGTAACAAGATACATGCGGGTCTACTCCAAGCTAGTGTAACACACAGGGAAAACCTTGCACTGGCAACTAAACATCAAGTACTTGAAAATAGTCAAGCCCTGTGTGGCCAAAA
This sequence comes from Rhabdomys pumilio, assembly GCA_030674055.1. NCBI lineage: Eukaryota > Metazoa > Chordata > Mammalia > Rodentia > Muridae > Rhabdomys > Rhabdomys pumilio. The sequence continues at coordinate 59,702,198 of JANHMN010000005.1, read as the reverse complement.
GTCTCAGAACTCAGTTAAAAAACTCCTATTATTACAGGGGAATAAGGCCTTTTAGATCAGATATGCACACTTAAGATTGCACTTAAGGCTTTTTTAATCACAGTGGTAAATGGGTGTCCATCTGAAGAATTGTTCATCATAACACTTATACTACACTGAAGGAATATACACGTAAGGAGAAAGCATTTTGGAAAAAACCTTTCCTGAGACAGGGTCTGGCCTTGAACCCACAAAGTCCACCTGTCTCTGCCTCCCTTATGCTAGGACTACAAGGCTTACACACTTCTGAGTTGGCTGACCTTAAGGTTAAAAATTTAGAACTAGGAAGATGTTTATTAGCCACATATTGTGTGTTCCATATAGCAACACACAACACAGTCAAAATGGGCAAATGAGAATTGGGAAAACTTGCCATCAATACAATTTTATTCAACTTGATATCAGATGTATAAATTAAAACAGCAAATGAGATAGGATTTATTTTCCAGGTGGAGTTACAAGACAGGAAGGAGAAGTGGCACCTTAGTATGGTGTCAGCCATGCTCATCTGGCTGTCAGAATTGAAAGCACCCCCCCACCCCGGAAAGCTACGATACATGAAGCCAAGCAAGACATCAAAGAGCATTTAGGAAGTACTGTATGGAGGGCAACAAGAGAACACACTTGAATATCCCTAAGGGAATGATTGATTATATTACATACAGTCTGTTCACACTAGGAAATGCATCAATATAGGCATTAAAAGGAATGCTGAAAGGAATACTGTTGATAAAATGAACCCATATAAAAATATCTCCTTGACAATATATACATAATTATATCTATACAGGATATACAAGAATATACCCTTATCTGCTGGTATTGAGATTTGGGGGCAAATTCTTTTAAAAGACACCTTTAATTTTGAACATCCTATTTTACATAACAAAAATACTTGGTTTCAGATCTGAAAGTTGGCAGCTCAAGAGACAGTGGTTAAAGGTGGCAACCACCTCTAAGAAAATGGAACAAAGGACTAGCTGGTAGACTCAGAGTTTAAACCAGAGCTAGACAGAAGACTTTGCATGATGATATAAGGACACACGGTGAAGGAAGTATATAAACATATGGGATACAAATATATACATTAGTTGGTAGCTGTTAAACTAGAAGCAGGTCTTAATATACTCCTAAATTCTTTGACAATTTCTGTTATCTTAAAGTCAGAAGCAACCATATTCAAATGAGTTAAGCTATGCAAAGTAAAAAGTCACAACCTTTATTGAAGAGCAAGTAAACACCTTATCCTAAGTACAGGCGGCACATGGTGCCAACTGCATTTGCAGATGTAGTAGTCCAATGGAGTTAAGCTTTTGTCACAACCTTAGACAAATTCTGAACTAGCGTACAGTTCAGCTGTGCCAGCATACTGATCTTAGCATGTTTAGATGTTGCATACTTGTTCTTGACAGTCGTGTGCTTTGTAAGGCTCGGTTCACCATGACTATATTCTTAGCCAGGTGCTGCATAACAGGAAGCAGGGATTCTTCAGTGTAGGATAGGTAGTGCTGCAGAGTTGGTGTCCATTCACCGTTGTCAAGAATTTTCAGTGCTAAGCAAAAAGCCCCAGCTGCAATTTGAGAAGGATCAAAATGCACCATGTCATAGTCCAGCATAGAGAGCTCCATGAGGTATTTGGCCAAAGTATGCTGCTCGACGTCAACCTCTCCAATTTTAGATGCTTTACGGAGGAAGTGCAGAGGCAGAGGGCGACCCAGATTGAAGTTTAGAACTCTCAGAATCTTCATCTCCATCTGTCTGATCTGGTGCTTAGTGTAAGTGTTGTTAGTCACAAAAGCGAAGTCACCTATTTCTGGAGGGTACATCTCCTCATATTTGCTTGCAATAAACATGGCAGTCACACCGGCCAGCTGCAGCATCTTCTTGGGCACACAACTGTTCTGCATGAACCGATCAATAATGGACACAGTCATGTACATGGTCTCCTGCAGCAGCTTAAATTTCATTTGAACCTGTATTAGCCAGTGAATTAGGATGGCTCTCATGTTTCCAGTGACTTCACGACCCAGTAGGTATTTTGGTCTAACTGACCGCTCTTCCTCCAGTTGTCTGAGATAAGCATAGATATCTTTCACATATTCACTACAGAGGTTTGGATCGGCTCCATCATCTGCATCTACATCACTCATTGCAAGAATTGCATCAGAGAAAGCCTGACACAGATATTCTTCTGCAGGTGCACATCCAGATGTTTCCATTGGGCTTGGAGAGGGACTATCAACCAAAATAGGATCAGGAGAAAGCTTCTCTTCTGTAACATGTTCAGGCTCAATTTCAGCAAGTTCCACCTCTGGTTCACACACAGGCACCTTCTCCTCCACAGGTTTTGGGAGGACTTTAACAGTAACTTTTCCAGCACCTAACATTTTTGTTTCCTTTTTCAGAGGCACTCTTGCCTGTTCGCTGACTTTATTACCAATGTCTTCAAGAGCAGTTCTCGATCTCAGGGTTTGGAGGCAGCAGCAATTGCCACAGGCACACGCTTGGTGCCTGCCATACTGACCTTGGCATTATTTTCTGTGGTGATTTTGGTGTTCCTAGTGACCCTGAGCGCTATGTCTCCTCCTGAAGCAGAGGTTCGCCGAGAAGACACCCCAACCTCTGGCTGCCCACGGCTAAACACTAACAGCACGCCTCACTACATTTTTTTATGTTTGGAGTTCCCCGTTTGTGGTACTATTGTGAAATACCAAATTTTGAACAAGTCATAAAGAACAGGTTCATGTGGATCTGAGTTTGGGTGGAAAAAGTTTCATGATGGGTAGCTACACTTTGGTGCCCTCTACTAATGTTCTTTAAATGTTTAAATTGTATCTATTCTTTGAGACTTTAATATGTATACAATATATTTTAAACATATCCACCCCTATACTTTCTAACTTTCCTTACACAGGCTTGTAGTTCTCTATCAATTTCCCAATCTCTTATTTTTTTTATTTATAACCCTCTGAGATCAGTACCGCCAATATGTGCATGAATATAAGTCCATCCTCCAGAGTAGGGTCAAACTACCAGAGAAGAAAATGAAATCTACTTTGTCCTATAACCATCAACTGCCAATACCCTTCAGCTGCAGATTGGGTTTCAGGGTCCCCTCTTCTGTGCATACTAGAATGCTAGTTGGACTGCTCTCCTGCCAGTCTTGTATAGGCAACCACAACTGCTGTGAATTCATGACTGCAGTGGTCTTGTCATATCCAGAAGACTCTACTGGGTTCTGGTCCTCCACAATATCTAGTTATCACAGTCTTTCTGCCACCTCTTAATCTTCCCTGAGCCTTAAGTGTAGAAGAGTGTCATGGTTGTTCTATTTTGTTCACTCCACTGTCACCTCTTCTCTGTATTTTTAGTAGCTGTGAGTCTCAGTGTTGTGTGCTGTCCATTGCAAGAAGCTTCTCTCCTGAGGTTTGAAGGCTGTACTAATACATGGATATAAATTTGAGCATTATTTTTTTTATTTTTGTTATTTTCATTTGTGTATATGTGTCTCTGTGTATGTATCTGTGTGTATGTGTGTGTGTGTGTGTGTGTGTGTGTGTGTGTGTGTGTGTGTCTACACATTCATGCACATGCATCCATGAAGGCCTTTGGAGTTGATACTTTTTTGTCATGAGAGTTCCAGGAATTGAACTTAGATTGTTGGACTTGACGTCAAGTGCCTTTATATATGACATTATGTTAGAGTGGTGACTTGTATCCAGACAGTTCACACCAGACCAGACCAGCTCCATAGGAGAGAAATGTTTATTGGGGGAGAAGTGGGGAAGAGAATAGGATGATTGGGGGGGTGGTATACTGGCTGATTTTGTGTGGCAACAGGACAGAAGCTGGAGTTATCACAGAGAAAGGAGCCTCCCCTGAGGAAATGCCTCTATGAGATCCAGCTGTAAGGCATTTTCTCAATTAGTGATGGGGGGGGGCATTGTGGGCGGTGTCATCCCTGGGTTCTTAGTCTTGGGTTCTATAAGAAAGCAAGCTGAGCAAGTAAGGGGAATCAAGCAAATAAGTAACATTCCTGCATGGCCTCTGCATCAGCTCCTGCTTCCTGCCCTTTGTGAGTCTCAGTCCTGACTTCCTTTGGTGATGAACAGCAATGTGAATATGTAAGCTGAATAAACCCTTTCCTTCCCACAAAGGAGGAGAAGAAGAAGAAGAAGAAGAAGAAGAAGAAGAAGAAGAAGAAGAAG